>CM053745.1:46417142-46474912 GCA_028658305.1 Pachyuromys duprasi | reverse complement strand
TGTTCCCTGTTTTCTCCCTCCTCCAACTTCCATCCTCTTTGCCTTTCTGAATGGGGATTGAGCACTTTAGCCAGAATCCTCCTTCTTGATTAGCTTCCTTAGGTGTACAGATTCTAGTATGTTTATCCTAGATTATATGTTTAATATCTGCTTATGAGTGAGTGTATACCATGTATGTCTTTATGCTTCTGGGATACCTCACTCAGGATGATCTTTTCCACTTCCCACCATTTACCTGCAAATTTCATGATTTCCTTGTTTTTTATTGCTAAGTAATATTCCATTGTGTAGATGTACCACCATTTCTGTATCCATTCCTCAACTGATGGGGATTCGGCTTTTACAAATAAAGCTGCTACGAACATGGTTGAGCAGATGGGAACACCCTTACCAGGCCACAGAGGAAGACAATGCAGCCGGTCCTGATGAGACCTGATAGACTAGGATCAGAGGGAAGGGGAGGAGGACCTCCCTTATCAGTGGACTGGGGGAGGGACATGGGTGGGGAAGAGAGAAGAAAGGGAGAGATTGGGAGGGGAGAAGGGAGGTACAAGGGGAATACAAAGTGAATAAACCATAAATAATAAAAATAATTTTTAAAAGTTTGAAACTAAGCTCACAACCAAAATTTTTCTTATAATGAAAGCAGCAGATGAGACGATACAATTGTTCCTGTTTTAATTATGACATAAATATTCAATCAGGGTCCAAATTTTAGAGAGTCTATCAAAACAGAAATACAGCAACAACAGGAGAGCTAAACATTTGGCAGCATTCCAAGCAAGTGAATAGGAAGCCTGCATTTATCTGAGCTCCCACGCTTATGTGGACTGAAGAAGGGCTAGTCATTAAAACAGTTGGTTTTAATGAGAAAGGAAAACATGAAAGGAATGTTCGTAAAGAATTGTTTCTATTTTTATGTAAATGTGTATGTGTATCTGTATGTAGTCTACATACGTGCAGGTACCTGTGGATACCAGAAGAGGGCATGTGATCCTCTGGAGCTGGGTTACAAACGCTTATGAATGGCTCAGTGTGGATGCTTGGAGCTCTTCCCAGAGTCTCTGGACAAACAGCAATTGTTCCTAACCACTGAGTAATCTTTGTGTGTCTTTGTGTTTCTTAGAGAAATCTGATGCAGAAATTAAAAGCATCAGTGATTTAAAAAATATATATAAACGTTAAAAAAATACTTCGAGTTCCAGCTCTGGAATTCGAGTGTAAAAATGAAAAATAAAAACTGAAAAAAAAAGATCATGTATCAATACTGACATTCTTTTTTGCACTAAGTTTCTAGGAAGTTCCTATCTACTAGTCCTATAAAGAAGAGAATCCACTTATTTTCTTTGCCATTTCTTTTCGAGATAATCCTCCCCAACCCACGCCAAGTTATTAAAATTTAGTTTATGCTTCTCTGGAGCTCTCTAACAGCGGAAGAGGAAATGACAGGCCCCGAAGGGTTCACCTGGTACTTTTTGAGCAGAATTGGAGAACGCCTGCCCCTACCAAAGAGCTCAGGAGGCAAGCTGCGCTGCAGCCCCAGCCGCCGCCAGGGGGCGCGCGCCCGGCTGTGAGAAGTGGGTGGGATGTTGGGATGCTGCAATGTGGGTCCAACTTGGCCTCGGTGACTTGCAAAGACCGGAGTAAGAACAAATAGCCGGTATGGTGTTAGTGCATCTAGGGAGGCTGGACTATGAACAGGGCTGCTGGTTATTTTTCTCTGCTTTGTCTTGTTGACTGTAGCCAACACTTGGCCCACGGCCCACTACCCCTTGAGAACTGAGCTTTAGAAAGGAAGGGTCCGCGGTCATCAGCGGCCCGAACAGGAGAGTACCAGTCCACATTTCACCTTCAGCAGCCTCCAACACACTCTGTCTTCTCTCTGCCAATGCAGTTCTTTTCTTTTCTTTCCTTTCCTTTTCTTCGTCTTCCATTTAATTTTGGTGAAATGCACATAGCATAAACCACTGCAACTGCTTTGCGTGTGGAAGAGCCAGTGGAATAACTATGCGGTCCCAACGTCTCGGTCATCCAGCTCCAGAATTTTTTCATCTCCTCCAAATGAAACCGCATTCATTAGACAACGACTTTGTCTTCTCCTCTCGTGTCAGCTTCGGGTGACATCTACTCTGCTTAAAGTCTCCGTGCACTTGCCTCTTCTGAGGCAATTTCCTTCGTAAATTTCCTTAGGATTAATGCTACCACAAGGGAGTGTGCAAATACCAGTGTGAGTCTGTTTTTAATTGCTCGGTGTAGGTGCAAAACTACTAATTATGTTGTTATCCCTACATCCACAGATAAGGATAGCCCTTAATCCTCAACGAAGAAACGTCTCTCTGCAACAGCTGGAGAAAACCACAGCCGATCAAAATACAGGGAACAAGCAACTGTGTGGTGGCCTGTCGGACAGATCCATCTACCACACAACTCCTGTACCTCAGGCCCAGGGAACATCATGGAAGAGGGGGTGGAAAGACCCTTAACAGCCAGAGGATCAGGACCTCTGCTGCGAGAGCGCATCTCCTGAGAAGGACAGGGAAGCCGCACCCATGAAGTCTTAACAACAAGGCTGTTGAAACAAGACTGAGCAAGAACGACATTGACAGGCAGGTGAGTGTGGAAGGGGGAAGCTCTCAGACGAAGAACTTCAGGTAACTAGGGAATGCATGCGGAGAGCAGGAGAAACGGGCTTCTCTGGGGTAAAGCACGCCGATTGGTTATCCACTACCAAGTCATCAGCCCTGAAGTTCGTATACTTATAAGTAATATTATACAACCCGAGCAGATTATAGTTATATATTTAGGTGTGTGTGTGTGCATGTACTAATTAAAGAAAAAGAGGCCATGAATTTGAGAGAGTGCAAATGAGGTATACAGGAGGGGTAATTATATATTAATTTAAAGAAATAAACAATTATCTACAAAGCAGACCTATCTATTTATGGCTCTCCCTGTAAAACCCACCCTTTTGTGATTGCCTAGTCTCTTTTGGTACAGCTCTTATTTTTCCCTCTGGAGGGCACCTCCACTTTCTATCCTGTGGCAGTGTTGGGATATTTACAGCTGGAGAGGCTGGGAGACATTCAGAAATTGTTTCATGTTTCTGCTTGTTTTACTGGTTTTGTTTTGTTTTTAATACATACAGAGACACCATTTTGAGGGTGAAAACATTGACTCCCAAAGCCAAGCAGATCCACGAGAGAGGCCAGCAGAGAAGAGACACGTGTGGGAGGAAAGTGCCGGGAGAGCCCATGGGGACACACGGGTGAGATCTGGCAGGCTTTAACTTCCCTGTCCTGCTGCTGTCGGTACACCTGGTGAGTCAGCCTAAAGCTGTGAGGTGAAATACTCATTTGAATTGATGCTCACCAACTTCCAGAAAGTGCTGCGTGCTCACCTGCCATCTTGAAACGTTTTGTGTCTAGCCCAGGTCTGTGGTACTCTGACTTTGCTGCTCCTGAGAACCAGCTGGAGTGCTTTAAAAACAACAAAACAAAACAAAAACACAAAAAAGGTGTGACGCCTGGCCCACACCTGGGGCCAGTTACGGCAAACTTTCTTGGATGGAAACCAATAATGATGCTTTTCAAAGCACCCAGGGGGTTCCCAAAACCAGCCTGACAGGATGCATGCTGTCACCTGCAGATTCTTTCAGGGTTACATGGTGGTGATGAGATGGAGGCCACACTTTGAAGCCCCGAGGCTTTGGAGACTACGTGGAGAGTTTGTGTTTGGGGGACCCTTTCATTGCAAGCATCAACGTTTGATCAGCGATGTCACTTCCTCAAAGAAGAGATAGATTTATAAGTGTTCCATAGTTTTGACTTATTTCCTTATTCGTTCCAGGAGCTGACTGTGTAGAGCTGGATGGCCTGGCACTCACGATGTTCATGAAGCTAACCTTGAACTCACGGAGATCCTCCTGCCTCTTCCTCTGGAGTGCTGGGGTGTAAGGAACTCACTGCTACACCCGGCCTTGTGGTTGTGCCTTTACCTTTCTCAGCCAAAAATAAAGACTTTAAAAGTTCCAGTAGAGTCTGCTTCTTACGATTTTAAGACACTCTGGATATATCTCATAATGAGAATTGGAACTCACTCTGTGGTAGCTGGTCTTGTCAACTTTTAGAAACATTTGGGAGACAAAGCTCTCTGTGGGCATTTCCGGAGAGGATCGCTCTCACGATGGGCAGCCCAGGGTCTGGGGAAGAAGCAGAGTACATCTGCCTGCTTTCCCTTTTCCTGAGTGAAGAGGTCAACTGCAGCCATTGCCACTCTCTCCTCGAGCCAGGCTCCAGCTTCCTTGAACTTCGAATGTGATTTCAACACTACTGACTCTGCAGAAGCGCTGGGATTGCAGGCGCATGCCACTGCACCGGCCTATATTTTTTATGTGCCACCTTTATCAAAGGACCTCTACCCCAATCTGTCAGTTATAGGTTGCTCTATTGACTTCTAATTTTGAGATTATAATATACTTACACTTTTCCCTTCCCTTTCCTTCCTTCAAACCCTCCCATACACTCCTCCCCACTCACCTTCAAATTCATGGTTTCTTTTTTCACTAATTGTTATTGCATCCATATGTGCATATGTATATACGTATTTATCCGTAACTATGACCTGCTCAGTCTGTATAATGTTACATGCATGTATGTTTTCAGGGCTGACCTTTTGGTGTTTGATAATCAAGTTTTTGTGCCCTCGCATGGGGAAGCCCAGCTCCCCAACTCTCAGCATTCCTTCGTTGCCTATGGTTCTTTGTGCAGGGCTGAGGCTTAGTGCATATTGACTTTTAAAAATGGAAGAGAGTTGATTAATTCAAAGCCATTGTCAGCTGAAGAAGACGACTGAAGACATGGTGATTCCGATCATGTTACTGACCGTACTCTGATCTTTTTTCAGAAGTGAAATTCTGAGTGTGGATGTTTTGCCTACATCACATGTGTGGCTGTGTATCACATATGTGCCCAGTGTCTAAGGACTCCAGAAGAGGGAGTTGGATCTTCTGGAACTGAGTTACAGACAGTTGTAAGCTACCATGTGGGTACTGGGAATTTTTTGTACTCAGGCCATCTGGAAGAGTAACAAGTGCTATTAACTGCTGAGTCATTTCTCCAGCCTACTCCAATTCTTACTATTTTAGCTCTACATATTTATGGAGCACAGTGTGATGATTCAGCATGTGCATCTGATGTAGCAATCGCATCACACCCCCTCAGCTTTTGCCAAAAAATCAGCTTGCCTGGTTCCAACTGTCTTTTCAGGTGGGGTTAGAGTAGTCTAGAAGACCATTAGCTGGCAAGGGCTGCACTGTTCACAGTCCTGGGAAGAGCCCTTCACTCCTTCCTGGGTACTAGGAAACCCCTCAGCAGTTGCATCCAGTCTAGCCTGGCACCTGTACACTTCCTGCTTTTGAAGCCTCAGCAGTCTGGACCATGATACACAGGGAAGCATAGGTTGCATTTCCTAAGGGGTGAGAAGCTTTGCCCTACTTTCTCTCTTCCTCCCTCCCACATATAAACATAACTGCTATTCCAACAGCATGACACATTAGCTTTTATTACAAAGCTAGACTATGATGAGCGTAGTGACTGGCCTTAGGGATGGGGGTGGGGATGGCAATGAACTCTGTTTTAAGGTGATAAGAACTGGTGTATTCTTCCAAAGTGCACTGGCTGTCCCTGTAAGAAAATAAATTCAGTACAGTAACTCTATAGCAAATCGTGGCTGCTTTAACTGTTTCCTGTTGATGCTTGTAGATTCACTCTTCATTTGCCTATTTAGCTGGGTATTTAAATGAAAGCTTTGTTAACACTGTTTGTTTGTTTGCTTTTTACATGTGCAGGGTCTGTGAGCTTCCATGGAGATTTTAACCCTCCTCTCCACCACACTGTCAGACCCCCAGGAGCCCTTTGCTCTCACTCCCTCTGCTCTCTTCTGATAGGCCAAAGATCCTGGGTGGAATACAAGATGTAAGTAAGCCCCAGAGGGGTACTACCAACAACCTGACACTGACGTGTGTGCTCACAGCATGGCCCTTTGCTAACGTTTCTAGTGAGGCAGGAAGAAAGGGGGCGTTTACAGCATGTTTAGAAAGTGAATGTCTTAGAGGAAATAATTAGAAGAACTTGTCGAAGGAAAAATATTTTGGCTCCGACCAAAAGAACTGCATTCTCCTCAGCTTGGTAAGCACTTCAAGCATGAGCTCTGCCTTATCTGGGCAAGCATCATTAAATTATTCCATCCATGAATTTTCTGCATGAGCACACTTCGTTTCGAATTTTCACTTTCTAAAACAAAAGCAACACTGTCTTGCCACCTCTTCAAACAGATGGGCTCCTGGATCCTCTGGACTTTCCGTTGAACCTCCAGGGAGGCTCCTCCCTCGGCATCAAAGGTACCTGGTGCTTGTTTTGTGACAGGGACGCCAATAAAAAGCAGGAAGGATTTACATGAGTGGGAATGTAAACTTTCACACTTATGAATGAGCTAGAAGGCTGAGCTAATTTTAGTTATCTTGTGTTCTTTATGGTCACATAAAGCCATGGTATTTTTAGAAGTTATGTATCATACATTGTTTTCACATGCTGTACAGCTAGAAACGGTGCCCAAGACTAGTTGCTTGTAAAACACTCAACTGTTTTACAAACATACTGAATTCTTACTTTCTATCAACCATTCATGTGCCATTTGCTTTCATTATTCTGTCTGTCTGTTTATGTATTTGATGTGTGTGCATGTGTGGAGGCCAGAGGTTGGGACTTCATCTGTTGTTCTTTACCTTGTTTTTGAGGCAGGATATTTCACCGAACCTGGAGCTCAGTGTTATGGCTAAACTGGATGAACTGTGAGCTCCCAGCATCCTGCCTTCTCAGACTCCCCAGGGCTGGGGTTACCTGTGCAGGCCAGCATGCCTGGCTTTTCCTGTGGATGCTGGGTATCTGAAAGGAGAAGACCCTCATGCAATGTGGCACGCTCACCTGCTTTGGACCCTGAACGCAACTCAGCCCTCAGAAGTTGACACCCACACCAGGACAGGAAAACAGGAAGTGGAGTCTGGCCAGAGCAGGCACAGAGGTGCTTCCTTGTCCAGTCATACTAGATTGCAAGCTCCTGAGGACTGGAGACCTGTTTCATTGGTTGTCTTGCCACCTGCCTGTAGTAGATACATCCC
The DNA here is from genome assembly GCA_028658305.1 of Pachyuromys duprasi. Lineage (NCBI taxonomy): Eukaryota > Metazoa > Chordata > Mammalia > Rodentia > Muridae > Pachyuromys > Pachyuromys duprasi. Next base: position 46,467,738 of record CM053745.1, on the reverse strand, counting down.
TCGGCATGTATTAAGTCCTCACTGTCATGTGTTAATTGAATAACAGGCTAGTATTTATCCATAGTACCTGGAGAGGTTTCCCACACAAGTTACCATAGACCTTAGAATGACACCCAGCAATGAAGGGAATAAATTACTGAACTCAAATGGAAGATTTAAGTAACAGAAGCCAAGTATATGTGACTATCTATTGTAGGTCTCTGAATGACTATCAAATGTAGGTTGAAAAGACAAAACTTTATTTTAAATGCTCACATTGGGCTAAATATTGGAGGAGGGCATGGGGACTTATGTCAAATAGATATGAAGGAATTTTTAGTGGAAATGGTAGTATTCCAAATCTCAGTGATGGCAATGTTAACACAAATTTACTAAATGTCTCTTAACTGTACACTTCAAGTGGGTGATTAATAAAACATCAATAAAACTGCTAAGCATTTTTTTTAAAAAACATGTTCTAAGAATCTTGGTTCTACCTAGCTAGAGCATTTATTGTTTTTTGTGTGTTTGTATTTTGAATTGTAGATATTCTCAGTATTCTATAACTTTATGTGATGATTTCTAATCTTGTTTGATTGATTAATTAAATACATACCTTTTTACTTTCTTTCTCTTCTTCCCTTGGATTATCATTTTTTTCTAGTTATATTTCTTCCTTCTATGAACTGGGAATTGATCTGTTCTGAAGTTCTCAAATGGTCACCCAATACATTTCCATGTGAATGCTTACAAGTCAACATATGGAGCTAAGAGCCTGTTCTTTTCATGAAAACACCAGGAATTCAGACAACATTCACCATGGTTGCTAATGTGACCTCTGTATGTTTATAGTTAATATTTTCACTACTCACACTGTTACATTTTTCCCCCTTTGATTTTTTATTGTGCCTCTGAATCGTCATATTTTCTCACAATAATATTTTGAGCTAACAGACCATCTATCATAAAGAATGAAAGCATGGGTCCTAAGCCAAACTGCGTTCGTACCCTATCCTAGACTGTCTTCTCTCTGCAGAAGAGAAGGTGAAGCAGAGGGTTCTTGGCTGCATATCCAGGGCTATGTGTGGAAAAAGAAAAAAAGAGGCACCTGTTGTTGCCTCAACTCAGCCATTTCAGAGAGGAGAGTTAGACAGTTCCCACCCTCTCTGGATCTGCTGTGGCCAGACCAAGCTTTCTGCTCCACCTACAGCCAGAAGCACACAGGTTCAACTTCCTCTACACCTGTGAAGTTCCCAGAGTTAATAAATAATTTCTTAGAGAAGCTTATAGGGGGACCATAGCTGCTTTAGACTTTACCCTTGTGAATACACAGCAGATCTTGTTTGTTTCTTGAATATTATCTTGAAGGTAGTAGAAATGGTCCTATCAAACTTACAGGACTCCTTCCAAATACACTTATCTCTGTTTCTGGACTCTCTACCTTGCTCTGTCATTGCTGGAGAAGATGGAGCAATAAAGCAAACTATTGTATCTCTTCTAGTGCAAAGTTGTTCACATGGGCAGGGTTGTGTGATGGAAGGAGACCATGCCAGAGAGTTTTGAGGCCTCCTCTTGAGCAGAGGGTCCTTTCAGGAGTGTGGTTAACATGGAGCAGTCTTCTAGGTCTTCTAACCTTTCTACTACCTTCAAAAGGCTTTCCACTGTGTCCCTGCATAGAATCTTTGAGGCATTGGTGCGGAACTTCTTCTGCAGGTCCCCCTGGCTCAGTGGTTTCCTCCAGTGACCATAGAAGGTGTCAGAGCGCTCGGTGAAGGTGGTTCCATCCTTAAGAGTGATACTTATTTCACAGTATAGCGTGTTGAAGCTTGGCAGGTTGTCAGGAGGGTGTTCCAGCACCACCTTCTTGAGCAGCTCTCTCACTTGTGGCCTATTGATCCGCTGGCTGCGGAAGGATGGGACACTGACACTACCATCAAGCAGCATGGCACAGGCCACATACTGGAAGGAATGGCGGGCTTCATGCTCTGAGTCTGGGAAGGGCCTGTTTACATACTGGACATCAGGGATCCTGAGCACGATTCTCTCGATGTGGTCAGCAGGAAGCAGGGCTCTTTCTGAAGTCACAAGGTGTCTTCTCACAGCTGCAGCTGCATCTGCCACCCAGTGGGTAGCCAGGTGTGCTGGGAAGCTCTTGAAGGCCACGTCCTGCTGATCCAACAGCCAGATATGAGAATCCAGGCTTGGAAGGTCTTTGGGGGAGTAGTTGGCATAGAAGGCACCAAACCCTGACCCCAGGTCTAAGATCTTCTTGTTTCCTTGGAGACCTGTCATTGCCAGAAATGTAGCTTCCATCCCATGCTTGGCTGCATTGCCAATGTGAAGGGGCTTGGTCTGAGTAGCAGCATTTGCTATGGGTGCCCCAGCATGAGAAACAGCAATAGCCAGGGCCTCTCTGCACTTTGTCAAGCTGAGCCCTAAAAACTTGGATGCCGCAGCAGCACTTCCCAAAGTCCCCACCACAGAAGGAGGATGAAACCTGAAAGACAAAGGCAAGAAATTCAACTGATGGGTGGATGAATAAAAGAATGATGTACGTATAGATGATGGAATATCACTGAGCTGTGAAGAAAAGCAGAATCATCACATTTGCAGGTAATGGGTAGACGTGGAGAAAACTACATTGAGTAAGGTGGCCCATGCCCAGAAAGACAAACACGACATATTATCTTTTATATGTAGATCCTTGCTTTGAATCTCTTGGTTAATATGTTTAACCGGGAGTATATGTGGAAGCCAGGATACTAAAAGCAGCCCATAGGATATAGATACCTTACAGAGGAGGTGATAGTAAAATACAGGTAAAATGAAAGTAGAGAGGGAGATACCGGGATTGGAAGTTTCCAACGTGAAGGTCATGGGGAATGGGAAAATAAGATGTTAGTAGAAGAGTTAATCAAAAAGAAGGGTGCACGAAAAAGCTGTGTGGAAACCTACAGTGTTCTACCCCAAGGTAAATAATCAACTAGACAGTACAGTAGAACACAAGTGATATGAAAGGAGTAGGGAAATGCTCAGGTTAAAAGTAGGGTTATGGGGCCTGGGGAGTAGAAAAATAGGGGTTACTTTAGACAAAACTAAGGATACAGGAAGAAGCCTTATGGGAATCCATTACTTTGCAAGCTAATTAAAAATGTAGAGTATTTTATAAATAAAGGGAAATTTAACAGAAGTATTCTGCATGGGCAGACAACACTTCTTCCAGAAGACATGGGTTATTAAATGAAAATCTCTGTGTCAGGCTAGGGATACCTCCCTATGAGTTGTTGGTCAGAGAAGCCACAAAGGGACCCAAAATAGTTCAAGCTGCTGATATTGTTCTTGCTTACCCATCATAACCATATTGTGAGGCCCTATAGCTGAAGACATCACTCACTTTGGATACAGGGATATCAACCTCAAACTGACTAGGAGACAAACTCTCTAGCGCTCTCTCTGTCTCTCTGTCTGTCTCTGTCTCTGTCTCTGTCTCTGTCTCTGTCTCTGTCTCTGTCTCTGTCTCTGTCTCTCTCTCTCTCTCTCTCTCTGCCAGGTAGCTAGTCCCAAGAGGTGCTACTTAGGCTACTGGTAGAAAAAAGACATCACTGCTTTTGCCTGGTACTGGACATTGCATGCTACCACACTAATTGACTTGCTGGCAAGATTTGTCCCCTGGTGCAACAGTGACATAGAAAGTATGGGAGTAACCATTGCTTTCTGGTTGGGTTTGAAGTTTGCTCCACAGGAAATATTTCATATCTGGTACTGTAAACCTGGTCAGAGCTCAAGACTGGGAAGATCATAGGTCCTGGGGAAGGTCTGTGGGGGTTGGAATCTACTGTTGTTTTACATGGTTAAACTGTATTTTAAACACTTGTGTTTATAGCTATACATCTGTGCTGCTATCAAAGAAGATCCCCCACCCCACAGGGCGCAGTGACTCACAGCTGGCCAAAGTGCTGATTATAAATAGCTCTGAGTGCTCAGCTGTTGATGGGGTACCCATATATACCAAGTTCCTGCCGCCGTCGGGGGCTCAAGGAACTTCAAAGGAGGGGGGAAAGAATATAAGGGCTGGCAGACAGGAGGAAAGCCATGGAATGTTGATTTCTAGGCAGGGTATGGTTGTTGAACATACAGTTCACAGCTGGGGTTCTCTCACAGGACCTGCACAAGATCAAGCCAGAGGAGGGGGCGATGAGACTGGAGAAACATTGGTGACTCCTGAGGGAGGGAGACTCACTCTCCTTTCAGGATGTGCCTGTTGGTCGATTGTTCATGGCCTCATGGATGATCACACGCCCATGTGTATAGGAGTGGCACTAACTGGACTCAGGGTTACGAACAGAAAAAATTAAAAAGAAGGCATTCATCTGAGAGGAGGATGAAGTGGGAGGACACCGTGAGGTGGGAGGACCGGACTGAGGATGTGAACAACACACAACGGATAAATTATGGAACTTTTAGGGAATAAAAGCACAATTATAAAATTATGGGGGCTGGAGAGATGGTCCAACACTTAAGACCATGTATTGCTCTTGCAGAGGACGCAAGGTGGTTCCCAAGACTTACAACTCATGAGTCACTGCTGCCTGTAACTCTAGCTTGAGGGGTATCCAGTGATGCCCATGATGCAAGCCATAGGAATCATCTCAGACTGAGAGAACTCCAACTTATCTCCTGGTCTTTGTAGCTAGGTTAGCTTTACAAGCCGAAGGGAAGTTTTTAAAAATCAATTCCAGGTCCCATCTTCCTATAGAGACATAGGGCTTGTTCTTGTTTGTTTGTTTTGTTTTTTGTTTTTGTTTTTTTTTTGTTTGTACCAGCCACTCCACCACGCTGGTGACATAAGGCTTGTTCTACTGCTAGGAATGGTGTTTTTTGCTGCTGTAAGGGTAACAGCTTTTCAGAGCCAGCCTCTAAGCCAGGCAGCGCTACACAGCCAGCTACCGACAGGCAGAGGGCAGTGTGGCTCTCCTTGATGGGCACAGTCTTTCCGTACCTCTTAGGTATGTCCTTGGCTTCCTTGGAGAAGTGCAGCAACCGCCCTTGTACTTCAATACCAACATTGAACGCCAGCAGCAGGTCAAGGCCAGAAACCTTTGGCATCTGGGGCAGGGCTTCCGATAAGGCTGTGAGGACAGGCAGGACGGCTCCAGACGGGTGGGTGGCAGGGTGCCATGTGTCGTCGAAATCCATGGAGTGAACCTGTATCAACAGACACAAAAAGCAAATGCCCTCAGAAATGCCCTTAAATGCGCTGCCTGTTGGATTGGCTTTTAATTTAGCAATGATCTTGAGAGATTGGGGGACCCCATTGTCTGAAACTTTACATCCTAAAAATTGACCTTGATTATTTTTCTTTAAAAAATGATTTATTATTGTTGAACAATTCATAGAATATACTTTGATCATGGTTTCACCTCCCTCAGCTCCTGCCAGAGCCTCCGCACCTCCCAACCCACCCTGCTTCATGAGAGATGCCTTGCTCCTTTGTCAGAGGAAGGCAGGACCTTGGAGAGTGATTTCCCAGAGGATGCTGAGTCCCCTCCTGGGAAGATCAAGTGGCACTAAAAACTTGATATCATTTGTTATGTATTGGACCATATATTTTTGTGTATCTGTCATGAAGTAATTTAAAAGTTTTATCAAAGTTGCAGGAACAACAAAGAGGGCTCAAAGCTACATTAACTATGGAGCTGTATTTTTAAATGATTAGTCCACGTCCTAAGGTTTTGTCCTTTTTAATCCCAACCATTTATTTTTTCCATATATGAAACAGTAACAACCAGAAGTTCACTTAAACATAGATCTTCATGTCTACCTGCTGTGGCTGGCATGTTTCTTACTGCAGGACATGCCAGTGGGTTTAGAACCACTGGTCAGAGCTGCTGTCCCCACAAGCCAGTTACTATATCTCTAGAATCCTAACATGCTTATATCTGTGTTATGTCCTGTGGGCTTTCTCTGACACGCAGGAAATAACATGAAAATTATGTTAGATGAAAAGTTCTGCTTTTTCATTGAGAAACTAGACATCCTCTGCAGCCGTTGTTTCTTTCTGAATAAACAACTGATGACTAAACAAAGAGAATAGTACTGTACATATTCTGGGACCCACCACAGTAGGACTCAAGAAGACATTGTGTTTGGATATTGGATTACATATACATCATCATCCTTTTTTTTTTTTTTTTGCTATATCCATTCAAGGTCCAGAATTAAAATACTTTACAGTATTTTTAATCTAGACCCTTTCCATTCCTTCTACTTTGTAAATTGTTGGGGAAAGTACCACTTGATTGTAGAAACATGGAATGAGGAGAAGGGGCAAGCCACTCCAGATCTCTGAGCCTCAGTTATTTCATTTGTAAATCATTTTCCTGCCTCTGGAGTCATACTGATTTAATTCAAGAAGAGATGGGAAAACTTCCTTACAGCGACGCCGTTAACAAAAGCAGCATATGTGGGTGGGAGCCAGCAGTCTGGTCGCCCCCAAACGGTACTGGAGGTATTGGAACTGTAGATCTGGAACAGAAGAAAATCAGTTAGTGCAACAATGTGCTGAGTTGGCACCTCAAGTGTTACTCCTCATCCTAGAGGCATTGCATCAGGAGTTCGGCGAGGCCAGCCCGGCTGGTGGGAGGCCGCTCTTCCTTGCCAAGGAATACACTACACTAGTCTTGTCAGGGAGAGGACAGAGATCTGCTCATCCCCAAGTCACGATGTAGAAGCTCCACACAAGAGTCTGAACCCACTCTTATTTGATCTTGGGATAAGTCTTGGAGGGTGGGAGATGGGATGGGCAGAATAGCTGTCCACGCCAAGGACACCCTGTTGAGGGTGGCTGCTGTATCTCCCGTGGACATGCCCACTTTCTGCTCAGAGCACTATAACAGACTTTTCTCTAGAGAAAGCTGTCTGTGCTAAGTTTTCACTTCTAAGATTTTTCAGGTTGAAATGTACATTTAGTCATACAAGTAGATAGCTGTCAGATGTTACCAACGAATGGTGTTAAGACTGAATTAGTAATGGATAGGAATGGATTCTAAAATAAGGTGATGAGACAGAGGAACTGTGTACAGAAAGATGCTATACGCATCAAATGCAAACTAAGTGGAGTAAGTTCACCAAAGGCACAGACTTCTGGAGTACACCTGTGCACACACTTGTTTTTAATCTTGAAAACAAACTTTGTACTTCTTACTTTACTGTATTGCAAGACTTTCTGGAACACTTCTGTGTCTGTTCCCAGGAAACCGACACCCAGGGAATCCAGGATCATTCTCTTGCTCCTCTGAATGACACTGTCTGTCAAGTGGTCCACCTTCAAGCCGTGAATCATTCTCGCAAAGCTTTCTGTGACAGACTTCAAAGAGAAGAAGGTCAGAACAGCACACTCTGTGTCCACTCCCTTCCTTTGAGACCTTCAGGTAAGGAGTTTTGTTCCATGAGAAGAAACCTGATGGACGTAGTTGAGTTGCCTTCCTAAAAAGTGAAGTGGGCTAGGCACCCAGGACATCAGGTATGAGGATGTGGAACTTTGCCCAGTCACAGTGATAATGCAGGCTGCTCAGCATGTGATGACAGCTGAGCATGACAGCGAAGGGAAGCCTAGACTGAGGGGTGGGGGTGGAAGAACTCTGTGGGTCATGACCATTGCACTAGAAGGTGTCCTGCCTCTACTCACAAACCAGATACAACCCTCAACCCCCGCCAGGGCAGGATGATTCATGTCTCTTAAGTGGTAGCAGAGGACTTTGCAATTCCTTTAACTATCAAGCTCTTCAGCACACAGGAAAATATATTGAAAAAATAGTCAACTAGAAGGGGCATCTCACCACAAGCCTAGTACTGAGTTCTTTTAGTGAACTATGAACTATTCAGTAGTTTCCCTTTGCACATCTGATGATCACACATTGCCTAACTTCCTTTCTATCTCTGACTGAAATATTGCTCATTTAAAAATAGTAGCCAGAAGACTTCCCAGATTAAAGAATCTGAAGTGTCTAAGGTCTTTCACACTGGGCTCACTGTCAGAGTAGAGTCACAGAAATAGAACTCATGACTACATAAAAAATTTCCACCTTTGCTACACACCAGCTCTTTCTCTCTTTCTTTTTCCCCTTCCCTTTCTTTTCTTTTTCTTTTTGAGGCAGGTTCTTCCACGTGGCCCTGGCTAGCCTGGACTCACTATCTAGCTTGGGCTGGCAGTGAACTTGTGACAATCCTCCTGCCTCAGCTGTAACCTCCTTTCCTTAGAGTCTTCAGATTTATCAGTCAGACAACGACTGTCATTTTCAAAAGAATGGAATATTTGTTCCTTTTTAAAGCTCTGACAGAAAACAAAGCAGCTTGGAGTAGAGGAAAGCAGCAGAGGAGATGGCCTGGACAGCGGGAGGATACTGCACTGGGTGTTTCGTGAGGGCAGAGGACAGCAATAATACTGCTTTTCCTGCTGGTAAGTATTTTACATGCAGAAAAGGGAAGGAAGGAGAGAAAAAAAAACAGGTGTAACAATAACTAATTGACGTAATTTCCAAGTACCGGTTGAACATTGGATGAATAGCACATGAGGGACACCAGCATAGAACCCAAGGCCGTGGGGATGACTTTAGAAGAACATGCCTATATGATTTCTGACAGTGAGACCAGTGGGCTCCGCTAATGGTGCGGAACATGATCTGTGAGCCAAAGAACAAACCTCCCCCTGACCTCAAAGGAGAGACCATAAGCGGACAATCACTGCTGCCCACACTGGGAGTGTGGCCACACTGTGAGTCACACAAGTCAAATGGCTCCCTGTTGCACTTGACGCTATGGTGGCATTTGTATATCTTCTTAGTAAAATACTGTGACTAATGTGTAGATTAAAGCAGAGTATAGAGCTGTTTAATACCAAATGTCAGGAGCCCTTGTGAGCTCACTATGCATAGCCCCCTAAACTGCCAAGCCAGTGAATGAGGCCATTTGACTCAAAAAGCCTAGCTGGAGACTACAGAGAACACAGCAGCAAACAGATAACCAGAGATGCAATGTGCCCACATCACACAGAGGACACATAGAAAACCAAGCTTGAGGCTGGGGTTTTGCGAACTTACCATGACTTACTTTCTTGCTAGGAGTAAGCTATGCGATCCTGTCTCTTATTTGTCAAACACTGGTGAGAACTAACATGCAGCTAATTAGGCAGTTCAGAGGCTATGAGAGAAGTTAAGATGTCATTTCTGCAGCAGAGCAGATTGCTATTAAAAGACCAATGCATTGAGAAGAGAAGAATCAAACCAGAAAAGCACTTTAGGCAAACTACAGCAGATATCACAATACCTTGAGCATCATGGTGTTCTGGAGGGCAACTCTGGCTCAGGAGTGGACAGCAGGAGCAGTCTGGCTGTGTGCCGTTAGTGGTCCTGTGTGCCTTTATACCCAGCCATTCCCTACTCTTTCACTTTTGTTTTAACCAGGAAATTTCCAACATTTCAGCACTTCCCAAATGACTTCACTTAAGCTTCTTTTGTAATGATGTATTGAGCTCACTAAAAATGGAGAATTGATGTGTGGAGGCTGCATAGTAGCTATGATCTTCTGATTCCTCACAGATATTAGAGACATCTAGCTCATGATTAAAAATGGATGGACTGCTTAGCAAGAGGCTGTGTATCAGAAGAACACACACTCTTTAACTAGGTTCCTCCCTCCTGAAAGTTTATCATAAGGGAAAAAATGGTCCCAGAACCCCAAGGGCAAGGAGTCCCTAAGTGGTCCTCTCACTGACAGCCCACCACCCAGCAGTCAGGGAACCAGCTTCAGGGATTGATGTAAAACCGTGGCTGTTCATGCCTGGAACCGTGAAAGTCATTGCTCACCAGTGGCTAGAGAGGTCATAAGCCCTAGAGAACCCACTTCTGCCATTTTCCTAAGTCATGCAACTTCAAGTCTAAGTATGTCTCCTTACACACACAGATACGGCAGCTCTCCCTCCTCATCAAAGGTGCTTCTTTTGGCAGCAGATGGAGACTGTTACAGAGACCTACAACTCTTCAAATGCAGAGAATAAGTGAGCGTGGGGTGCCCAGCCCTAACCAGATTACCTACAATGAAACCCCTACACCGCAGGCTCAGAGACAATTGTGAAAAGAAGAGGTGGTAATGCTGTGAGAGCCAGAGGACCGGGACGCCTGCTGCAAGATAGAGTTCTCTAGGTGTAACAGGGAAGCTGCTCCCAAGAAACGTCAGCAAAGTGTTTGCCAAGACAAGACCTGCATACGAGTAACACCAGCTGGCGTGCCAGGACGGATGGGGACATTTCATAAGACTCTCCCCGAAGGAAGAGTTACAGGCAGCTCACGGCTCCTGAGAGAAGGGACAACAGTTTTCTCCAGGGGTGTTATCCTTGATGTTACCCAGTCAGAGTGCTCAACCCTAAACACATAAACAGGTATGTAACGTTGAACAACTCATGAGGATATATATGTGTATATATGCATATCTGTAAATTACGCATTGTGTGTGTGTGTATGTATGCATATGTACTGTGACAATAAAGCTAAAGGAGAAGTCATGAGTTTGTGAGGAACTGTTGCCAAAGTTGGAAGGGGAGAAGGAGGAGGGATGGAAATGTTGTAGATACATAAATAAATTCTCAAAAAATTACTTAGAAACATCCAAACATATACATATACACACACAAATATACCACACACACATATGCCACACACACACACACACACACAAATAAGCAAACCAACCAACCAAAGCAGCACAAAGCCTTAGAGAAAGAACAAGGGTAGAAAATGGAACATGAGACCTGAGGGGAACTTCTGGTGGGTTCATTGTCCCCACCCCCTTTAGAGTTGACAGCTTTTCCTTGATTTGCTCCATTTTGCAACTTATTTTCACGCACACACATTTGGCCCGTCAGGGGCCACCTGGTTCCATGTAATAGAGGAGAACTCTGGAAAATCTGCTCTCACAGATTGTTCCTTGGAGGAGAGAAAGCAGAAAAACCTCAGAACCATGTGCTCAGACAGGCCGGTTCTGGCTCTCTGCACTCTCCTGGTTCTGACCTGTGTCATGGTCCCCACAGGCTCCTCCTCTTTGCAGAAGAGGAAGGCTAAAGATGGAGTCCTGCTCCGAGCTGGCTCTCCACCTAGTCAAAGCTTGGCTCCCAGCCAGTCTCCTGAGAAAGAATGCCTTTAAGGTTTTCTGGAGAGGAGGCAGACTAGTTAAGAGTCTTGCCACATTGGGGTGGGGGGCGCTTCTGGCCAAGGCAGGAAACTGGCTCAGACCAGCCTCCAGGACTTCACCAGCAGCTGTAGGTTTTTCTCTCAGGCCCCAAGGTTCCACGTTTTGGCTGGGGAAGGAAATTCATTTTTGCAACTATTTGAAATCTCTAAGATGCTTTGCTTCAGAGACTTGCGGAGATTTGCAACTCAAGCCTTCAAGGCCTGCCAGAGATATGCTACGCCTGTTACCCTGTCAACGATCACTCTGCCAGGGATTGCTGTTGGCCAGCACCCCAAAGCACTCCAAGAGCTTCCAAACTGTAGCACAAGCCAACAGTCTTCTGGCTGTCACCCTGAAGCCTGCTCAGAGTTACAGGGTTGTAACACTCGTAACTCCTGGGCCAGACACCCTGAAGCCTGAAGGACAGGCAGCGGAAACCGGTTTTTCTTCATTTGCACCTTGAAGCCCGCTGCGAGCATGGGGCTATAGCACTCACATCGAATCTTAGTTGGCGTCCTGCTGTCCCCAAGGATCTCAGAGCACCCGCTTTTCTGCTTGAGTTTTTACTCTCTTCTTTGAACTGTTCCAACCGCAAAAGTTTCCTAGTCTCGCCTTTGCTGTCTGCTTACTTCCTTCTTGAAGGTGTGAAAGTCAAGAACTTGATACTGGAGGATTAACCATCTCAGCTGGTGCGCTGGCTGGAAATTCAACAATGGGGGAACAATGGGAAGCATTGTAATCAGCAGAACATTTTCGGAATGCTGACAGAAATGGACTTTGCGATGCTTCTGTTGTTTGGAGCATCTATAGTTCTTTAGCACGAAACACCAGGACTCTGTAAATGATTATTAGCACAGCTGCCAGTCTCTGGTGTCAGAAGTCGGGCTTGCTGAAGTGAGCTTGATCAATCCCCCTGCTAGCAATGTTGGTCTTGTTTCTCCTGCATTTCCTTTCATGGAAATCTGCCGCCCATCATGAAGGGTTGAGGAGGTTTAGAAGAAACTGAAGTGTTCTGGCACAAGTGACACCTGGGTGTTGCTAGAAGGTGTTCTGGCCAGAGCTGGTCTGACTGCCTGCTAAAGTGTTGGGGGCAAAGACCTGCATTTTAATTTTTTAAAAAATTTTTATTTATTTATATTTTTAAATTAAATTTTTATTTTAATATTAATTACAGTTAATTAATCCCAGCTGTAGCCCCCTCCCTCATTCCCTCCCAATCCCACCCTCCCTCCCTCATCTCCTCCCTGCCCCTCTCTAAGTCCACTGATAGGGGAGGTCCTCCTCCCCTTCCATCTGACCCTAGCTTATCAGGTCTCATCAGGACTGGCTGCACTGTCCTTCTCTGTGGCCTAGGAAGGCTGCTCCTCCCTCAGGGTGGGGTGGGGGAGTCAAAGAGCCAGTCACTGAGTTCATGTCAGAGATAGTCCCTGTTTCCCTTACTAGGGAACACATTGGACACTGAGTTGCTATGGGTTATGTCTGAGCAGGTGTTCTAGGTTATCTCCATGCATAGTCCTTGGTTGGAGAATCAGTCTCAGAAAAGACCCCTGTGCCCAGATATATTTAAGACCTGCATTTTATTTTCTTCCAGCTTTCTTTCAAATGGCACTTAATTAAGATCTTTGTCTTGTGAGCCTCTTGTTTGCTGGCTGTCACACCATAAGCAATGATCATGCCAAGAGCCCTGTAAATTGCTAAATTGTGATCAACACCCAACAGGTGTGCTATGGTTACATGTTGCAGAAGGTACTGGGACACAGTGTCTGCTTTGATCCACTGCTAGGCAGAATCTCTCAGAGGCCCTCTGTGATAGGCTCCCATCCTGTTCCCTGTTTTCTCCTTCTTCCAATGTCCATCCCATTTGTCTTTCTGAGTGAGGACTGAACAGTCTTACCCAGGGTCCTCCTTCTTGCTTAGCTTCTAGGTGTACAGGTTTTAGTATGTTTATCCTATATTATATGTCTAATATCCACTTATTAGTGAGTATATACTGGGTGTGTCTTTCTGCTTCTGGGATGGACATTGGAAGAAGGAGAAAACAGGGAACAGGACAGGAGCCTACCACAAAGTGCCTCTGAAAGACTCTACCTAGCAGTGTATCAAAGCAGACCCTGAGGCTCATAACCAAACTTTGGGCAGAGTGCAGGAAATCTTATAAAAGAAGGGGGAGATAGAAAGACCTGAAGGGGGCAGGAGCTCTACAAGGAGAGCAACAGAACCATAAAATCTGGGCACAGGGGTCTCACTTACTATTATTGTTACATATACACATATAGGCATAAACACATTAACACAACCTATTGTTTATTTTTGCTTGTATGTATGGTTTTAGGGCCAGCCACTTGGCAGTTCATCTTGGGTACACATCTAGAAAGTTCATCTTGGGGAAAGACTAATTTTCCCTCTCTTCGAAGTCATCAGTAACCCACTTTTGACTGCCGGACAGTAGACATCAGAGCCAAGCAGAATGTCCTCTTCCTGTGCAGTGGGATTGAGCACTGGCATGAGAGGACTCATCAGTCCCCTTCCCAACACGAGAACTTGTTTAGGAGTCTGTCTGATGGCCTGGAATAGATTGCAAAAATATGGTTGTAACGCTAGACCAGAGAGATTCCTTGGCCATGGTAACTGCCCCTCCCCCTGAAATGATATTAGGGGAGAACCCCTAACTGCTGAGGAGAGGCCATGTTTCCTACCAGAAAGAGTGTGGTGATGCTGTATAAAAGAAGAAAGATCAACGCTTGGTGCCATTTACCCAAGAGCGAGCCAGTTTATGGAGAGTTGTGGCCCCTGCCACTCTAATCTAGCTGTGATGTCGAATAGTCTGATCTAAGGGTCATCCTGACACCTTTATTGAATTGCAGAGCATATACGGTACCAAAAAGGATTGAGGAACTTCTGTCTTAATCTCCCTGGATGGGTACAGAAATACAAAAGTATTCATTGTCCTCCCTTTGCAATGGAAGAAAGCAATACCTTGGTGGGTTCAATGGTCACCCCCCTCCCCCCCACAGATCTGACATTTCTTCCCTGAACAGTTTCACTTAACATTTTATTTGTGGGCACACATATTCAGACAGTAAGACCCACCTGGTTCTACACGACAGAGAGAGGAGCTTGTAACTCATCCTTCCAGATCGTTCATTAGAGGAGGAAGAGAGAGAAGGCTTTAGAGGAAGAGAGGCTGAGGACGGAGTCTGGCTCCTAACTCCCGGCCAGGGGGTTACCTCTGAAGCTCTTTCCACTCACCAATGACCGTCTCTGCCTCAGGCAGGGACCTTACTCAGCCAGCTCTAGGATTCAACCTGAGGGACAGTCCATCCCCATTGCTATTTCCAGCTTCTAAGCATCACCACTCCAGAAATTTGTGGCTCTAGACTTTGATATCGGCTTTTCCAGAGCTTTACAACTCCAACCTCCAAGACATGGCAGAGATGAAATACCCGTATTCTTGCAACCATCATTGGTAATCTTTTTTGAAGAATTTTTCTGTAAAGAACTGCTCTTTTTAAAAATTTTTTTATATTCATTACAGTTTATTAGCTTTGTACCCCAGCTGTGGCCCCCTCCCTCAGTTCCTCCCAATCCCACCCTCCCTCCTTCATCTCCTCCCATGCCCCTCTCCAAGACCACTGATAGGGAAGATCCTCCTCCCCTTCCATCTGACCCTAGTCTGTCAGGTCTCATCAGGACTGGCTGCATTGTCTTCCTCTGTGGCCTGGAAAGAACTGCTCTTAATCGGGATCCTGAAGCCTTCTGAGAGCTTTCAGGCTGTAACACTTTCCAATCATCATTTCGCTGCCACCCTGACACCTTCTGAGAACGTAGGGCTATCACATTTGCCACCTCTGGGCTAGGCACCCTGCAGCTGCTGAACGCTGAGCACTGTGATAGTCACACCCTCTTCTCAGTCACTTCCCAAGGGCTGCTAAGATCACTGCATCGTGCCAAACCACATTCTTGGTTTTCATCCCGATGCTTACATATGCATAGAGCAAAAAGCATATGAGAAAGAAGTTTGGAGGGCAATCAAGAAAGAGTGGGTTATCCTAAGCAGTTAATGAAGATTCAAAGAAAAGGATGTGTGGTCACAATCCTATTTGCATGGTGTGGAGAACAAGGAGGGACACAGAGGCTGAGGACCTGGTCATGTTTAGATGCTGTTTGTAAGCCTGAATTGACAATTCCTACCATGGCCCAGGTTGGGAAAGCCCAGAGAGAGGGTCAATATCTGCACCAATGGTAGTTGTGTATATCCAGGACTCATCTCAGATAGGATTTGTGTAATATTGGTGGATTCCACAGATAACTTCCAACAAATAACAAGGTAGGTCCCTGTTCTCAATACTTAAATAAATATTTAAGGTGGCTGTGGGCAGGGGTGTGTTTTAGAGTCACTGTGTAGAGCTCCATATTCTAAGATTCTACAATTCACTGTCGGAGATTTTATGTGACTGGCGTTTAGAGTGAGCTTGCTGCAGTGAAAAAGTAAGCATCTATGCTTTTCATGTTAAATTTGTGTGTGTGCACGTGTCTCTGTGTGTCTCTGTGTATGTATGTGGGCACATTCATGCCGCCACCCTTACGTGGAGGTTAGAGAACAACTTTGGATAGTTGGTTCTTTCCTTCCATCCTTCATGTGGGTCCTCGGTATCAAACTCAACTTGTCAGGCTCAGTAGCAAGTGCCTTTACCTGAGAACCATCACCCCAACCTGTTCTTCCAGGTGGGGCTGGCAGAACAAAAGGAAAGGGGGAAATGATGGAATCACATTTTAATTAAAATAAAAAAGGGAAAAACCTCTACTATTTCAGTTTGAAATATTACAACTGGTAATATTACTATTGCAGCTTGAAATTCTAATTTTTTCCAGCTCAAATGCCTATGTTTACTCCATTTATTTACGTACACTGATGTTATAAATGCATTCATTTTTATGAAGAAACTGTGATGGTTGTCACCATTATTACGATCAATATTTTGGTAGGTTTTTGAGACAAGGTCTTGCTTTGTAGCCTAGGCTATCCCCAAACTTACAACCCCTCTGTCTCAGCTTTCTCAGTCTTGGGAGTTAGAAGTGTGTGCCACCCCATTTGGCTGTTACTCTCAATCTGAATGGGAAGAAGCCAAAGCTCTGAGCATTGAATTATTTTTTGTGGTGGTTAGTTTTAACCTCAACTTGACACAACTAAAAGAGAGAGCCTCAATGGGAGAATCATTTAGACCAGGTTATCCTGTGGGCATGTCGGTGGTAGGTTGTCTTGATTGTTAATTGAAGTTTGAAGATCTTCTCTAAATGTGGGTTGCCCCATTACATGGGCTGGGCCCTAGACTGGATAAGAGTACAGAAAGCTAGCTGTGTCCTAGGCAAGCCCGATAGCAAGCAAGCAAACATGAAGCAAGCAAACGTGAATTTATTCTTTCTTTGTTCTCAACTGTGAATGTAAATGCAACACAGCTGCTTGTGTTCCTGCCTTAACTTCCAAGAAATGATCGGCTGTAATGTGGAATTGTAAGCCAAATTAACCCTCTCCTCCCCTAAGTTGCTTTAGACCAGGGTGCTTTATTGCAACACATATGATGAAACAGAAGCAGTGAGGTTTTGCAGCAGATAGCATTTGCAATACTGGCTTTCCATGAAAATGAAGAAGTGACTGTGAAGGTCTTAGCTATCTCCCCATAAACAGGCCTTGTAAAGGAAGTGATAGGCATGCTTTAGAGGAGGGGGAGGCTTTTCATAAAACAGCTCTAGCAAATTAGGTCTGTGAAGATGTGACTCTCTCCGAGGAAGCTATTCGAAAGCCAACTGGTGTGTGAAAGAATGTTCAGCCTCAGTAATGGGGCAAATAAGCATGAGAACACAATGTCACCTAGGATGGCCATTACTAACAAGACTAAGGGTAGGAAGTGCTGGCGAGGGTGTGGGACAAGGGAGAACTTGCCAATGGTTGGTGGGAAGACAAATTCATAGAGCCATCGTGCAAAACAGGATGGGAGTTTGAAAGTAACAGTAAGGTATGATTCGTCAAATTCACTAGTGGGTTGAGACTCAAAAGAAACAGGATTAGTCCATTAAGGAGCCATCTGAACTCCCATGTTCATTGACTACTATTCGCAATAGCCAAGAGGTAGAAACCACCTGAGTCGTAAAGTGATGAATGTGCAGAAAGGATATTATATATACCAAAAGCAATGCTACTCAGTCATCAAGAATGTACTCCTCTCAAAAATGCCCAAGCGGAGGGAACCATGAATCATTTTGCTTTGTGAAACGAGAAAGGCACTCAAGGACAAATACTGCATGACCTCAATTATCTGTGGAATAGTAGGAGTTGGTCTCACAGGAACTGAAAGTGAAATGGGAGTTGCCAGAAGCTGGGAGAGAGGAGGGATGGGGAGAGGTTGACCAATGGGCGTCAAATTAAAAAAGTTCTGGTGTAAAGGAAAACAAAAAGCACCAACAAAAACCTCAACAGAAAACCCAAGCAAATGTGCAAGCAAGCAAAAAAAGAAATAAACAAACTCCCACCAACACAAGTTTTAGTCTGCTGTGACACAGTAGGGTGACTACAGAGAACATCAATAGACTTAATACATTTTTTAGCATACAGATATGATGTTATTGGAAACTTCTCAGTCAGTAAAGTGCTCACCCTGCAAGCCCGAGCACTTGAGTTTGAATCCCCAGCACCCACATAAAAATCAGGGTATGGTGGTGTAGGCTTGTAACCCCAGCAGAGGCAGAGACAGGAGGATCCCCCGAGTTTGCTGGCCAGCTCAGTCAGAGAACTTCAGGTTCTTGTCTCAAAAAATAAGATGAAAGACAACTGAGAGAAGATACCCAAAGTCAACCTCATGTTCAATGTGCACATGGACACCGACCCATGTGTCCCCTACACACACACACACCCTCACATGTACACACATATACACAGAAGTGATCAGTGTTTGAAGAGATGGACATATCTGATTAATTTCAATATTGCACGTATATATGCCCAAATATCATTAGCCCACCAGTATGTGCCATTTAGTGTCCTTATACACTAATTATAAACAAACATAGTCAAAACATTAAACAGTTTTTATAAATGCCATTATTTCTTTCTTCCGGGGTGAAGTTGCGGCCTAGAACTCTTGTTTTCCAGGAAATCATACTGATCAGCCCTCTGGAGAAAATAGTGCTAGGTGCAGCCCTGTGCGATCCACAGAGAGCGGAACTGAAACCCTGTGCCTCCAGCCAGTGCTGGTCACTTCTGCAGAAATCCTGGCTGGCTGGTGGCTCCACAGTGATGCCCAGGAATGACCTCAGGGGTCAGTGGCTCAGGGGTTCCCGGTTTATTTCAGAGCCTGTTAGAGTTCTTTAGAGGAACAGAACTGAAGGTATGTGTACACGCATGTGTGTGAGAGAGGGGGAGAAAGAGAGAGAACTTATCTATTTATTTCATTGGTTTGTTCACAACACTGTGGAGGATGACAGTCCCTAGGAGAAGCAGGTAATAAACCGGAGACCAGGATGACCCCGAAGGCTGGAGAATATAGAGCGGACACTGAAGCTCCAGCCCAGACACCACCAAGAAGCAGACTCCGGAAGGGCAGGTGTTTTCTAGGGGGGAAATCCCTTCTTGCGCGCTCAAGGGCAACGTGGAGGAAGATTTTCCCGTCTGTTCTGGAGTGCCTGCTACCGACCGGATAAGATCCGCTCACTCTGCGGAGCGACACAACATACCCAGCCCGTCAGTTGGAAAAAGAATCTCTTTAATTTTGTAAAAGTCAAAATAGCTGACTAGGGGCGGGGTGCTTGCATTCGGTTTCCTTCCTCTGACACCGACTGCCCGTTTTTCCTGTGACGGTATTGAGCAAAATCTGATGAGTCAATCTCAGGGGGAACATTGTTTCACTTTGCTGTAAGCAGCTGAGCCTTTAGGGGAAGCTGAGTGGCAGCAACCAGCCTTCATTCCCTAGGCTTCTTATTTGCTGTTCGCTTGGCATGTAGGCACTATGAAAATATTTCTGAAGATGGTGAGAGTGATGGGGTTCATGTTTGGTTTCCCTAAAACAAAATGGTCACGACCTGTACGACAGCTCTCTTTCTTCCTGCCATTGTGCTGGCTTCATTCTCCCCAGCCCTTAAGAAAGAAAATAGAACCAGATTATAACAAAGAAGATAGACGTGAAGATGAATGAATCACCGTGGAGCCGATGCTTTCTACAGTAGTGTGGATTTAGTGCTCTCCATTTCCAGTAGAAATGGGTCGTATGTGTGTGCACACGTTAACGTGTGGGGTTGCACATGCACGTATGTGTGTGTGTGTGTGCATTTGGAGAAAAATGTTCAGGACAGGACATTCAAAAGCAACATTTGAGCTATATTATCTTTTATTACACCAATAGATACTGGGGTTGGAAATATAGCTCAGCTGTTAAGAGCATTGACTACTCTTCCGGAGGACCTGGGATTCAATTCCCAGCACACACAAGGCAGTTCATAACTGTCTGTAACTCCTGCTCCAGGGGATCCGACACTCTCACATAGACATACACACAGTCAAACACCAATGTACATAAAATAAAAATAAATAAATAAACAATTTATATGTGCCAGAGAAAAATTTAGTTAAAAAATCAATTTGCTTCTGGGCATGGTAGCCCATGCTTGTAATCCTAGGACTCAGGGAGGCAGAGGCAGGCAGATCTCTGTGAGATTGAGGCCAACCTGGTCTACCAAGTGAGTCCAGGACAACCGAGGCTACACAAAGAAACCCTGTCTCTAAGAACCAATAAAATAAAATAAAATAACAAATAAGAATTTACTTTGATTCAGTTTTACATTGTTGAAAGACGCCAGTCTGTGTTTGCTTTGCTTGTCTATGTGTCCCTTCTTCTGCCTTCTTTACCAACTCATTAAAAGTTGGGTGGAATGTTGTAGGCTTACAGAAAAGCACCGAAGCCCCAGGCTGTGTAGTGAGGAGTAAAACCACAAGATGAACACCTGGTTACAAAGTCATTTTCTGCAGTCAGCTCAATAGAGTGCGCTGTGACTCTTGTTTGTTGATGTTCAGAGTGCTAATAATCCATCAGAATTATTCTGTCTTAAAGGCTCTGTGGGTGGTTTTCCCAGGAGCATAAAATTGTATGGCATTGAGTCCTAGTTATCTGCTGAAAGTTAAGGGATTATCTGCAGACTGAGTCCTAGCTAACTGTTGAATGTTGAGGGATTATCTGCAGCACACTTTTAATTACACTTACACTGGATACTTGATAAAAGCAGGATGAAGCTGATTTTTTTTCTTATTTAAATAAGTTGAGCACACTCTAAATAGTCTATGCAGCAATGCTTTCTGCACATATAGCAGGCAGAGCAGAAGTGAAGGCATGTCATGTTCTTTTGAGCTGTATGTAAACTTAGAATTGCAGTGTAGCTCAGGAGGGAAATTGGTAGGGATCGCCAAAGGGAGGTCTGGGTTCATCTTTTTGATGTTTCCACACCACACCGCAGACTTTGTTGAAAAGTCTAGTCTTTTTTATGTTCATCAAAAATTTATTCATCAAATTTCACAAAAATTGCTGGGCATGGTGTCGCATGCCTGTGATCTCAGCACTCAGGGAGGCAGAGGCAGGCGGCGATTTGTGAGTTAGAGGTCAGCCTGTTCTACAAACTGAGTCCAGGACAGCCAAAGCTGAACAGAGAAACCTGTCTCAAAAAACAAAAATAAAAAATTTTTTTTCACAGAAATTTCTTTTACTATTTGTAGATTTAGTCCTTGTCTGTATATCAACATATATCGGATGGATTGTGTGACTATTCACTCTCCCTCCGGGTCTCCACAGTCGAGTCTTTCCAGCTCCATCTTTTCTACATTTCTGTCCATCATCCTGATAGGATTAGACGACTTAGTATTCAATCGCTTCATCTGCGTCCATTCTCCTATTTAGTTCTTCAAATGAGTTTCTTATTTTGGTGATGTGTCACTCAGCTTTCCGTCACTGTATCAAAATACTTGAGCTCATTAACTTATGAAGAGCAAAGGGTTGTTTGGGAGTCTCTGGTTGATGTCATTTGCTGACCCTGTTCCTTTGGGCCAGGGAGCAACATCGTGTAGGGAGTGTGTCGGGGAGCAAAAGCACCATCACATAGGTGAGTCAGTGAGCAAAGTGCTCAAGGGGGTGAAAGTCTCACAGTCTCCTTCAAGGACACACCTTAGTGAACTGAAGGCTTCACAAAACCTTTCAGCCATGTTGCCATGAGGACTAAGTGCACCTGGTTCTTTTAGGGACCCTTGGGACCTAAACCAAAGCAGACAGATTTTTTGCTTGTTTGTTTGTTTTATAAGAGTTCTTTTGTTGTTGTTGTTCACTGATTAACATTTTGTTTTTTTATTTTTCCATTTTTTTGGATACTACAACTTCTTAATGTCTTTGAGAAAATTACTTCAGAAATTCAAATTTTCTCCTATGGTCAGTCTCAGCATCATCTCAGTACCTCTCTCCCATGTCACATGATTCTGTTGTGCTTCAGTGCGGCTCCATCCTGTGTTACGCTGACCACTGGTGTTGGGATGGGGTGCTTGATTGGAATAAAGGTCTCTGGCTGTGGTAGATGCAGCTCTGCCTTCCCAGTCCCCAGTGCTGTCATGAGCATCCCTAGCCGTGGATAGTCAATTTGAATAACAATCAGAAAGATTCTGCCAAGAATCCATTTATGTGGGAATGGCAGAGCATGGCAGTGGGAACACATCTGGCATTATTAACTGTGTATTCAAGGAGATTAAAGCACAGTGAAGGTTTTCAAGGTAAAATGAAGCATAGTACCTATAATATTTGAGACTGTCCTTGGCCATAAAGACTGATAATAGGGTGACATCAGTCTAGGACTAAAGGACAGTTGTGAGTCAGACATCCTTTTGAGAAATAGTTCGTGTGTGAGGCTGCAGCGGTGCTTGAACAGGCTGTGGTTCTTCTGTGAACTGTCATCAGGCATACATGCATAAAATCCCATACTGATGTTAGATGTCTGTTTGCATTAGGGCTCCACAAAACTGACTCAATTTTGATTCTCACAACTTATAAAATGTTAGTGAGGTCTCTCCTGATCAAGGAATAAGAAAAATTCTCAGAGTCAGCTCTAGTGAGAAAAGCTAGCCAGTGTACGAAAATAGCCAGCCAGACTACTATGGTTAGTGCTACATTTTTTTTTAACATTCACACATCACATGTTATATGTTAAACTTCCAATGAGAATTTAAAAGGCCTTTGGGTTGCAAGACTTCTGAAAATTCTCCGGTTTATTCACTGTCATCTCATCACATTTATTTTATTAATTTTTTAGTTACCACGAACCCACATAAATTACCTTTATCTTATTGACCCTTTAGTTTTTAAGAAAACATGATGATAGCTTACATCACAATGCAATCAGATATTCTTCAGTTTTTCTGTTTATACTTTATTAAAAAAATGTGGCAGCTTCATTTCCTCAAGGGGTGAGATTCCTACCTGTGAAAACCTGTCACAGTCATTACACAGTCAAGCACAGTCTAGGAGTGGCAGAGGGCATTAGCGGTGCTGTATACGACTACACTCTGAGCCCAACAGATGCCATCTTTGAAAATTTAGGTGTATCTGCTTCCAAAATATTACCATAGCTGGGCTTGTCCACTGTTGACATTCCGTCATCAAACAAGGGCAAGGTGAGGGTCAATGGATCCTCACTGACCACCCAGCCGCTACTCCCAGCCAATAGCCCAATGGCATGTGGCCTCAGTGTCTTGAGGAGGGGTTAGTGTATATACACTGGGGAAGAGTAGAGGGAGAGGGCTCTATCTGTGTGGCTATGGGGAAGCCACCATCCACGATAGGTAAAGACTTTTACAGTATCATTGCTTTGGGAGTCACTCATGCTACTGTCTGTAGCCCCACACCCAAGCCTTGTAATTAAGCCCAGGAAACTCAGTGGTTCCTGGCAGGAATGTGGATAGAATTAACCTTTGGTTTGTCATTGCGATCCTATAAAGACATTGGGGAGTATTTCCCCAGCACCGCTAAGGAGAAAATTCTCACAATAAGCTGATTTGCAAAGCTCCCATTTACCGTGTTCCAGTAACAGCAGCTCCTGTCAGTTGGATTGTTTGTCATTGCTCACTCACCGTACATACATAGGCTTTGCCTTTGTTTAATGCTGTTTTAGTGTTTCCTCATATTCTTACTAAAACAGAAATAATAATGTAATCTCTTGTGAGGGTTTAGAGTCTTGGTACTTTCCACATGATTACTTTGCTCTTGCTTTGCAGAATTCTCACCTGGCCAGCCAGACTACTCCTCCTCTCCTTCCTCTTTCTACACTCACAAATAATCTCCTTTGTCTTTCAAAGCTTCAAAAATATTTTTATTTCTTTGACAGCCATACAATATTATTCTTGTGTATAATGCACTTCAGTCATTGCCATCTCCCATTACCCTTTCTCATCACCCTCCTTTCTGTTGCTCAACCTTCATTTTCCCAGGAAGTTCCCCTATTATTCTCATATTTTCTTCTGTGTGTGACCCATTGAGCTTTGTCAGAGTTTCCTATATGAGCATAACGGGAAAGTTTTTAGTGGGCAACTGGTCAGTGGCTGTACTGCTGAAGAAAGCAGTGTCTTCTCCCTCCACCATTAATTGTGAGTCGTCTATCAGGAAGGAGCAGGAGTCTCGAGATCTTCCCTCATCCATGATGAAATAACGACAGAGCCAACCTTGTGCAAGTCTTGTGCGGGTAACCACAGTAAGTTCATGAGTGCAATGGTTATGTCTCGCCCAGAAGACAGCTGCAAAGCATGTTCCCATCATCTGTCTTCCATGTTTTAAGTCTTCTCTGCGCCTCGGAGTGTGCACTATGGATGATTCGTGGAGGGCTGAGTATGTCCCTACATGTTAATGTTCAGTTAGTGTTAGTGTTCTCAGCACTAACTGACACTCATTACAGAGAAAAGGAAGAATGTGATTGCTTTTTCTTCAGTTTAACATAATTAAGAATTTAAACTAGTTTGAAAACTTTTTCTGAATTCTTTAACAGTGGTTTATTTCTTGAATTAGTACAATGTTATTTGGTTTTCATCAACTAAAAGTATTTGCCTTCGTCTTGGGTTTGGGAAAACGGACGATTGAAATCAGCGGAGAACATTCTGGGGATGAAAAAAAAACACTAGAAAGGATGCTGGGTATGGA
The DNA here is from genome assembly GCA_028658305.1 of Pachyuromys duprasi. Classification (NCBI taxonomy): domain Eukaryota; kingdom Metazoa; phylum Chordata; class Mammalia; order Rodentia; family Muridae; genus Pachyuromys; species Pachyuromys duprasi. Next base: position 46,443,331 of record CM053745.1, on the reverse strand, counting down.
TGAATAAGACACTGGTAGAATCTGATTATAGTGAAAGCTTCCAACACAGACAGGCACTCTACAAGCAAAGAGAGGAAGTATGAAACTGCAATGTGATAGCCATTATAGACAATCTACCAAGAGAGCAAAGACAGAAAGGAAGCTCACTCTTTAGTACAACCAAGTAGAACATTCTTTTTCATGCACATTGTCCAGATAAACAATAGCAGGTCCTCAAGCAAGAGGACGTCACACACCGTTTGTCACGCTGCTCATCTTAACTTCACAGGGTAATTGAGGTGAGCAACATCTTTAGGTAACTGGCTCTGTTCTGAGGGAAAATGAGCTCCTCCGATTCTTATGATGGATTTGGAGTCATCCATGAGAGTTGGGGTCCTGTCTTCCCGCAGAAAGACAAAGAGTGAGGAGGGAAAGTGAGGTGGGGAGGGAGAGAGAACTCAGGAATTCTAGTTTCTAAAGTGGGTGAATTAAGGAAAAGGGGGGGGAGGAGAAGAACCTTCCCTTACTTAGGGTAGAGACAAGTACGCCTCTTCATTAGCCTCTGTAACAGTGTGAGAGGAGAAACAGCGGTTCAAAAACCAGTCAGTGTGTTCCCAGGATGGGATGGACACCAAGGGGAAGTGCTTCCGAGGTTCCACAGGAAGGCTGACTTTGGGTAGAGTGATTCCTATGGTATGGAGTTAAGAGTAAGGAGGTAGGTGAGTCTGACTCAGGGGACCGTGAGAGCCAGCTTCTGTCCCTTGGTATCTATTTCCATGAAAACAAGTGCTACTGGGCCTTAGCATTCTGTGTGGGAGTTGGGGCTTCCTTTTGGCAAATGGCTAGAGGAATAGGGGAAGGGGACACTGGAGGCCAAGCCATTCTCCCTCCCTCTTCTCCTTTCTTCAGTCTTACCTTTTTCCTCCTCTCTTTCCTAACCAAAGAGCCATTAACGCCCATAGGTGCTGTTTAGGAGGCAGTTCCTAAAAGAGATCAGAGATCAAAGGGCCCACAACTTTATGCATGTGCTTATATTTTCCTTTTATAGAAACTTTCTCATTAAATCTGGCAGTGAAGTGGTATGACACAGTAAGTAGATTTTTAAATTAATCATGTTTTGATTGACATACAAAATAGCTGGTTTTACTGGGGAGTGTGTGTGTGTGGTTTGCTCCCACAAGTTCACAAGAACTCACAGAAGAACACAAGTTCTTTAAAAAATGATTACATTAAGTCTCTCTCTCTGTCTCTGTGTGTATGTATTCACACACACAAGCACATAACTGATGGGGTGGTCAGGGTGGCGAGGAGGTTGGGAATAACCCTTTCTGGTCCACAGAACACATTGTACTATAGACCTGGGTTGGTTACTTTTGTGTGCCTGTCTGGCTAGTCCTGGCAAGCCAGCGGTTTGGTCAAATGTTCTTCTACATGTAGCTTTAAGATGTCCTAAAGACTATAGAATACATGAAAAATATTTAAGACCTAACATCCACATTTTTATTGTTATTTAATACAATGAATTCACTTTGTATCCCAGCTGTAGCCCCCTCCTTCATAGCCTCCCAGTTCCCTCCCAGCCCTCTTCTCCCTCCCCCTTTTCCTTCTATGCCCCTCCCCTAGTCCACTGGTAGGGGAGGTCCTCCTCCCCTTCTATCTGACTTAGCCTATCTGGTCTCATCAGGACTGACTGCATTGTCTTCCTCTGTGGCCTGGTAAGGCTGCATCCCCCTGGGGGAGGGTGATCAAAGAGCCAGCCACTGAGTTCATGACAGAGACAGTCCCTGTTCCCCTTACTAGGGAACCCACTTGGACATTGAGCTGCTGTGGGCTATATCTGAGCAGGGGTTTAGGGTCCTCTCCATGCAGAGGTGTTTTTTTTTCCTTAAGTCTCCAGAAAGAAAAACAATAAAAATATTTTGAAATAAGTGTAAAAAGTATTTCCAAAGAGAGTCAGATACTGTCTCATAATTTGTTTTAAGAGACAGTGTTTGTTTCCATAATAAAACTGACTAAATTAATCTTGAAATTAATTCTCATGGCCAATTAACATCTGTAAGTCCCCCAAGCAAATCTTTTCTTTGGCCATTCATATTTGATGAACTCTATAGAAAGAAGTTCAAAGTGGTAAAGCCACTGGCTTTTGTGTCAAATCAAATTATGTTCAGCATGTGTGACTTATTAGTTCATACATTCTTCAATACTATGTCCTCAAATGAAATAAAAGTGCCTGAATTTTACAAACAGCTCAAATCATAAATTACCTCATTAAAACATACTTAACTAAGACAAGGCTAAGCATGTATAATAGTTTCTGCTTAAACATAACAATAAAAGTTAATAAAAAAAGATGCCTTGAAGATGTGATACCACGTGATAAAGTCAGCGTGTAAAAGCAGGCAACTCCACAAGCAGGCCTTGTCTGGCCAGCTGAAGGGCCTATGAGAAGAGATGATGTTCCTCAGAGAACAAGACGTTCATTCTTCCTGACGGCCTTTGAGAGAAAATGTGGCACACCAACTCTTCCTGGGTTTCTACTCTGCTGATTTTTATTGAAGTCTTTGGACTTCCCATGATTGCGTGAGATAATTCCTTGAAATAAGATGAATTTGTTTCTGTATAGACATACACACACTCACACCAACATGGCTTCTGCTCTTCTGAGGAACCCTGACTAGTGCATAACTCTGTAGGGTAAATAGGTTTCATGGTTTTTTTCTTTGAATCACCAATACCTATGGCCAGCCACATTCTAGTTGCTGATTGAATAGGAATGTGGATGAATAAATGTAGACTCTGGGGAAGTACAGGAGTTGCAAGTTCTTACCTTAGTCTGCACTTTGAATAATTGAGAAATCACATTTCAGTCAAAGGAGTAGCATTTCTGCCTGCACATTTTTTTATTTTAAGGATTTAAAAAAATTAGAATACAATTAAAGTATTTTCTATGTGTTTACCTTCCCCCAACTCCTCCCACATCACACCCAGTGCCTCTCAAATACTTCTAAAAGTGTTATTGTTATATACATATGCATACATATGAAAATGCAATTTACTAACCATTTGGAATTGGATAATCAACTAGGTGGCTCCTCCTAGGGAAAGAGTACTTCTGTTCGCAGTCTTAGAATTCCTTACTTTCTTGTAGCTATTTGTGTAGGGAAAAGCCCCATAAAATTTATCTTTTCTATAATTGCATATATATTTGTGCTTTATTTGTTCAGGTCTTGTTTAGCCTGCCGGCATATCTTAAATTCAGCAATTAGAACCTCACTCAGGAGCTCTGGAATATTCTGCCTCCATAGGTGTCTGGAATTTCCTAGGAACATGACTGGGAAGTGCAAACATTTGCCCTCAGGAATGAAAAGGGGACTTCAGACAGGCAAGACTGTTTCAGCAAGGATGCCTTGGGAAAATGTCTTCCTAAGAGAGCTGCATGTCTGTATTGGGTCCAGCTCTGAGTAATGAGGTTCCAGAAATGTTCCACCACCACAGTAAGGGCTTTTTCCCCCAACAAACTTGAAAGAGGCAGGTGGGTGTATAAAGATGTCAGGTGGTTCAGCAGTTAAGAGCGCTGACTGCTTTTCTGGAGGACCTGGGATCAAATCCCAGCTCCCACACGGCAGCTCACACCTGTCTGCAACTCCAAGATCTGACGCCCTCACGTAGACATCTACGCATGCAAAACCCACCAATGTGCATAAAATAAAGGTAAGTAAATAAAAAGAGGGTGTCAATGTACTTTTATACTTTAGATGTTTCTTTACAATGATACTTAAATGCTTGCATTGGGTTGCCCCTGATGGCCATGTGTCTAGGAAGCCAGATGAGTAACTGGATGTTGATTCCTAGGGTTGTAACCAGAATGAAGTAGTTAAAGGGTTTATTAGGCACTGTTCTCTAGAGAAACAGAATCAATAGATCATGTAGATGTCAACAACAAGATGCCTGATTCACGCTGTTATAACGAAATGTCTGAGGCTGAGGACCTTATAAAGAACAGTATTTAGTTAATAGTCATAGAGAATCAAGAGCTTGCCCCTATGCATTAATTTAGTTCTGTTAAAGACCTTGTGGTAGATAGTATCACAATTGTGTGGGTCAGTGTGGGAATAAGGGTCCAAATGGTTCGATAGAAAGCCATAGAATAATTACTGGAACTTCATCTTCTTTAATAAGGGTATGCTTTTAATGTCCTTATGAATTCCCATGGTCCCATCTTAGATCACGTCTTTTTTTAATATTTTTTATTTTAATTTTTATTAATTATACTTTATTCACTTTGTATCCCCCCATCAACCCCACCCTCCTCCCCTCCCAATCCCACCTTCCCTCCTCTTTCTCCACGCATGCCCCTCCCCAAGTCCGTTGATAGGGGAGGTCTTCCTCTCCTTCCTTCTGATCCTAGTCTATCAGCTCTCATTAGGACTGGCTGGCGCTCCACAAGGAGAGCAACAGAACCAAAAAATCTGGGCACAGGGGTCTTTTCTGAGACTGATACTCCAACCAAGGACCATGCATGGAGAAAACCTAGAACCCCTGCACAGATGTAGCCCATGGCAGTTCAGTGTCGAAGTGGGTTCCATAGCAATGGGAAAAGGGACTGCCTCTGACATGAACTGATTGTCTGCTCTTTGATAACCTCCCCCTGAGGGGGAAGCAGCCTTACCAGGCCACAGATCACATGTCTTTTTAGCCCTGTTACACTGGAGGCCAAGATCCCAACATGAACATGAACTTCTGGGGAGTGTACAAAGCATATATATATAAAATATAGAGATCATGTATATATAATATAGAGATCACTATATATATATATATATATATATATATATATATATATATATATATATATATGATATTTAGTGTGGGGCTGGTCTCATGTGATTATGGAGGCTGAATAGTCCTGTGAGTTGTTATTTGCAAACTGGAAAACCAGGAAAATGGGTGGTGTCTGTATGAACTTTGATCACTACTTTTCTTTGTTCCCCTTTGAAATTTCCGCAGTAGTCATCTTCAAGTTCTTGCAACATTTGGGCATATGTCACCACATACATGTGAGGCTGCTGTTTCAGTGAACTTCTGATAAAAGGTTAAAATTGAGCCAGAAAATAGATTACTTCTAATTTATCTCTACATATAGGTTGTCTTTCTGTGTCCATGATTCACTTTCTATAAGTCTTTTCTTTCATCTGATTTTTGGAGTGGCCATTGGAGACAATTTGTATGCCATTCTTATGTTGAATCAATATCTTGTAATTAGGATTAGCTTAGAAATATATGGTTGATCAGATAAAATACTACAACCTTGAGGTAAACAGTAAAAGGCTGGAGTTGATGGGAATGATTGAAAAGAATGAGATGATTGAAAAGAATCAAACAAATTCTGTGATGGTTAGTTTTAATTGTCAACCCAACCCAACTCTTCCTAATCACTAGGAAGAGTCTCAGTGAGGGATTATATACTTTCGGTTGGCCCATAGGCATGTCTGTGGAAGATTAGCTTAATTAAGTCATGTGGGAAAACCTAGCCCACTGTGGGTGGCATCATTCCCTCAGCCCTCCGTTTAGAATTCCATGAGTGGAGACATGGAGACGAGCACAAGAAATAAAGCAAGTGAATATGCATATGCTCATTTTTCTGTGCATACATATGCTCTTGAGCACAAGAGATAAAGCAAGTGGATGTAGATGTGTTAATTTCTCTGAGTATGTACACTCTTCACTGTGGATGGGATACAACTAGCTACCTGAAGTTCCCGCCTTGGCTTCCTGTGATGGCTACCTTGGTTGTCAAACTTGACTACACCTGAAATTAACTAAAATTTAAATGTTTGGGTTCACCTGTGACAATTTCTTTTAATTAAATAATTCGAAGTGGGTAGACCCGCTTCTAATTGGAATCTGTGAGGTGGGAAGATCCACCTTTAATCTGGACCACATCTTCAGCTGGCAGCCTATATAAAAGACATGGGAGAAGGAAGCTTTCTTTCTTTTTCTCTTTCTTTCTTTCTTTCTTTCTTTCTTTCTTTCTTTCTTTCTTTCTTTCTTTCTTTCTTTCTTTCTTTCTTTCTTTCTTTCTTTTTTTACCTGCGTGCTCTCACTCTTGCCTGCAAGCCTACTGTGATTAGAGCCTACTTCTCCAGGATTCCAGCATCTACTCAAGACCAATGAGACACTCTGCCTTGTGAACTGAACAACTACTGGATTCTTGAACTTTCCATTGATAGATAACCATTGTCAAACTAGCTGTACCACAGCCTGAAAGACACTCTAACAAATCTTCTCTCTCTCTTTCCATATATATCACTATATACATATATTCATATATACATATATATTCTGTTCCTCTAGAGAACCCTGACTAATACACTTCTCTATGATTGAATTTAAATTGAAATTGTAAGATGAAATAGCCCTTTCAGCATCTAAATAGGTTTTGTCAGGATATTTTATTGAACAACAGAAATGAAGTTAGAAACAATTTTAAAGCAAGACTGAACCAGAAAAAATTCAGAGGTGACAAGTGATATGAAGTGAATGTGTCTTCCCAAAGTTCATGTGCTGAGATCCTATTCCACAGTGTAACTGTATTTGAAAATAGATAAAGATTTTAAAGAGGTACTTAAGGCTGAATGAGGTCATGAGAGTAGGTCTTAACACAAAATAGCAGTTGTCCTAATAAGGTGCAATTAGATTTCCTCTGGTCCATCAACCATTATAGAGCTAAGATCAACACAGTGGCCTACAGAATATCCTTGCTTTGAAGTCATGGAAACCAAGTAAACAAAGTGGCAGAGCGAGACTTAGGTCCATGGTGTTGGACTAGGAGTAGAGGAAGGTGGGTCTTCAGACCCTCTCCTGAGATTCCAGCCACCACTCTGCCTGTTTCCTAGCTACTCATGGTCTTGGGCTTCTAGGTGGAGGAATAATTGAAGGTGAGACTCCGGAGATGCTGCTTCCATGACGTGTCTCCCATGTCGGCGTGGGACTTCTGATGATTCAGTTGCTTTTGAGTCACTGTGCTCCTGTAACTAACTTCAATAAAACTTACGAGGTCAACGAACTGGGCCTGGGTAGAAGTGCATCTTTAGCCTGTCAGGACTGCATGTGCAATGATCAGGTGTCTCTTCAAATCCTCTCCTCCCCAAAGTGACAGAACAGAAAAGACAGCATCATTTATTTAGAAGATTTACATACAGTAATATGTTTTGTGGTCTTTTTTTTTTTCAGGAACATGTAAAATTACCATCTGCCACAGAATAGGACAACAAGAGCCAAAGAATGATTCATACAAGTTCATCTGGATGAGTAAAGTTAGTTTATTAGGAGTTATTTACAGAACTGTGGGTGACAAGGAAGAGGTACATTTCCCCCCAAGGTTGCCAGTCTCCCAGCCATCCTGCCTACCACACTTTTATTTTACATGGCTCTAAATGCACAGCAGAATTAATGAAAACGTGGATTTGGAGGCTGCCTCATATTCAACATTACAGCATCAACTGTGACACACAGAGGGACCCAGACGCCGGGAAAGTTACTTGCTCACGGGTGTTCCATGCTCACCTTTAGTCAGGGATTGTGCTAATCTCCGGACACATTGTCTGACTGCAGGAAGGATGGTGTGTGTGGCTGTAGGCCAGCTTACTGCAAGTGTTGGAAAGGAGCAAAAGAAACTTACTATAAGTCCTACCATTTCAGACTCCATTTAATAATAGGGAAAATCTAACTTCAAGGTGCCAGGCCCTAGGGGAGCTAAGGACTTTCCAAGAGCTGAACGGCTTCTGTTATAAGGAAAACAGTTGTCTTATTTCACACACACAAGGACAACTTTGCCATCTTGCTGGCAGGGTCAAACTAAGTTCATGGTCCTAGGCCTAGAAACCTAACCCTATCCGAGTTGATGGAAACTTTCTTGCTCTACCCTGTATGTCAAAATATGATTGGACAATGCTACATCCCACCCTGCTCCTCCTCATGCTATGGCTTTATTTTTTAAATATGCTGTGTTTTGTGCAACATCCCTTCAGGGCTATATTTTAACTCTTGAGTCTGTTCTGTGGCACCAATTGATCTGTAGAGGTTTGGTTACAAAAAATTTTTTTGTCATCTGAATTGACTTGGTATTTGAGTTATGTTGGATTTAAGTGGACCTCAAAACACTGAAAGAGTTAGAATTTGGGGGACTGGTCTCAGTACATAATGCAATGTTTAATCCCCCAGAAAACATCATTATCCGCACTTCACAGTTCAAGAAATCAACCAGGCAATGAGAGATTAGTAACTTGCCCAAAGTGTCCTGCTGGTTCATGGAAGAACCTGTCTAGACACAGATCATCTCTCTCCATGGACAATATTTAGTCACATTTAGGCATTATAATGGGTATGAAGAAGCTGATAATGTGATTTTTACTAATAGTCTGGTGTGACCCTTTTTTTTGAAAATGTCATTTTTTTCAAGACCTTTTTCTTATGATTTTGGTGTCCCCTGCTGCTATGGCTGAGTATCTAAATGTTCCCTGAAGCTTGTGTGGTAAAGGTGTGGCCCCCACTTGATGTCACTGGTGGGAGATGGTGGAAACGTGAAGAGATGAGCTGCTGCACAACAAAGTTAGGTGGCTGGAGTGTGCCTCTGGAAGGAGACACTGGGACCCTCCCTCCTCTCTCCCTTTGCTTCCTGGCCACCATCAGACAAGCAGTTCTGCTCTTCCATGTCCTCTGTGCCATAGTGTTCTGCCTTCCCACAGATCCCAAAGCAATGGTGCTGCTGGTCATGGCTTGAACCCTCTGAAATCATGAGCTTCGATCCATGTTCTGTGAAGATGGTTGCTTAAAGGCGTTTGGGCCTCAACAATGGAAAGCGAACTAACAGGCTTACCTGTGAAGTAGATGCTTTCTGCACATGCCCCTCCCTTGGGGCCACCAGTTCCTGCTGTGCAATGTGGACCAGTCTTTCCTAAGGCTGAACGCTGCCTTCAGTCCCCTCTGCATGACATGGGGCCTGCTGACATCTTATCCAGTAGACACTTCAGAGGCTACCTTCCCGGAGCTCACTCTTCAGTGTGGGCAGATCTGTTGTGTTCTTCTTTCCTTAGAGTCATGGTTTCTTCAGCCGAAGGTAGCTTTGACCTTGACATTCAGAAGGCTTCCATTCACTTGCTGTACACCCAAGGCTTTCTGGTTAAAACCTTAAGGGTAACATATCCCTGGCAAGGAAGGTTGCAATGCTGATTTTCATTTCTTCATGTAAATAGGAGTTTCCCGGATTAGAGCTCTTGAAGAGCTCCATGGGCTGTGCAGTATTCACCTGGACCTACTGTGATTTGCCTCCATGGCAGTCAGGGAGCAAAGGGAACCTACCCTGACATGACTGTCATGATGCCTGTTGTTATGTTGTAACACATTGTCTAAACAACAACAAATAACAGTAAAGACAGGGTCTTGGGAGGAGCCTGACAATTTGCATTTCTTCAAAGTTCCTTGATGGTGGGGGCCCAAGTGGAGATTCCAGAACAGCACTCTGAGAGCGCTGTCTCAGGCTGTGTTGTTGAAGAAGGGGCCTCAGAGCAGGCTTAATACCAGCAGAGGGAGAAAGCCTCTCTGAAATATCTCTTACTCTTTTTCTGTTAGACTGGCACACGGTAAGAGTTAGGGTTTGAATATTTTGTCAATCAGTTAGCAATTAACGGAGGGGTGGAGGTCCATGGACCCTTCCCTTTTCCATGGTGAAATGTTGAGATTTCCATTTACTGCTGAGCACTCCCTTGTTCCTTATTCTCAACGATTTGATTAACTGCGAGTCTCTGAGTTCATGCACTGACTGCTGCCCACTGCAATCAACGAGAAGTGTCTTTGACTGTCAACACATTTGAAACAACAACAACAACAACAAATCAGTAACCAAGCAATAGCAGCAAAGCTGCTATTTCAAATGAAGTGTGGGAAATGGAAACACAGAATGTGGTTCTGACACATGAACTCTAAGTGCTGAGGAAGTTTAGTATGTGTGTGCAGGAACCAAGCCATGTTCTGTCTGATCCATGTTTCTCATGAATATCATCTCAACTAAGGAACTCTCGTGATCTATCCCTTGACGATGTATTAGTTTATTCTACGTGGATGTTGCTGGTAGGATGAAAAAGACAAAATTGTCACAGAGAATGTCCAGCTCCCTGAAATGCCTGGGGAAGTAGAAAGGTCCCAATTTTCTTAGGATGTCATGGCAGCAAAGCACTGGGTCAAAGCCTTAACAACAGGTGTCTCAAGATCTGCCCTGGATTTAATTAACGAGTGGCTTGTATGACTAAAGAGAATTCAGAGCATTGAAGTTTCTTAGGTTCCTAGTGGGCCAATGGAAGCTGTGGCCACTAGAATGAGCTTTCCATTCTGGCTTTTGCTGGGGGCCACTGACGGCTCTGTGAGAGATGTTCTGTCAGGTGAGAGTCACAGTGCACACCCGGTGCCTTTTCCACGGAAAAGAACGCAGAGATGGGGGCAGCTTTAAGTGGCCACACTACAGATGATCTCAAGTTCTTCAGACCTTAGACCTGGGATGAAGCCGTTGCCAACCTAAACAGTGGAGGAGAACAGTTCTCTCAGGGTCAGTAGGTTCATTCAGGAACAGACAGCACTGTGATGGAAAAGCATCTGCCACAGCAAAGGTTGGGGTATTCCAGAAGGCTGAGTCTACCGTCCAGGGTTTGTTTGTTTGTTTGTTTGTTTTTTGATATAAAGAATAAATTAAAGTAATTTGTATGGATGTAGATACAAAATCCATAGTCTTGTCTTGGACACAGGAGAGAGGGGTCCACATCAGTTCATCTTCTGCAAACATTCCGTAGTGACTATCTTCCCTAAACTGCTACAGTCTTATAGAATGTTAAATTTCTCTACAGATGCATGCACAACATAATCCACACATACATCCACACACCACACACACACATATACATCCACACATGCATTCATACATACGCACTTACATACATACACATGAATCCACACACATACATACATCCACACATCTATCCATCCATCCACACATACATAAGTACTTACATGCATCCACACATCCACACACATGCATCCACACAACACATACATACATACATCTATCATCCACACGCACATACATACACATATACATACATACACAAATCTGTACATAGATACATGCATATGCATTTTCATACATATATTCATCCATCCATCCATACATTCACAATATATACATCCACAATCCACACATGCATAATACATCCACACACCCCTTCACCCATCCATTTATAGGTGCATACACATACACATATATACATAATACATACATATGTGCGTACATACATAAATCTACACATTTATCCACACATAAATACATATGTCCACGCATCCAAACACCCTTCCATCCATTCACATTTACATAATACACACATATATATACACATACACATTTACATAAGCCACACAGACATGCACACACACATCCACACATATACACACACATACATGTATGTGTGCATACATACATATGAGGTGTACAAAGCATGTTGTGTCTATGTAAAGGGAGAGATTACTTTTGTGAGGTTTTTGAAAGTCCCTGAAATGGTGCTTATCTTACTCAGGAAGGGGTAGGTTTTGTTCTTAATAATCTCCTGGCTTTAATTCTGCCCGAGTCTGACAGTGGTGATCCCATCTTGATATGAGCAGCTTTCCCAGGCCTGCTTGTTTGCACTGCACAGGCAGCTCATCTGTAACGGGGGCTGTGGGCTTATGTTTAGTCTTCTGGAATATCATGGCCTGTTAGTGAGTATAAAGTAGATTCATAAATTTATGTCAGGACAGAATCCACCTACTAACTCTTTTTGGTTAGGGGTTTTATGAGGATTTCATCTTGAGTTAACACTATTTTCATTTCTCAGCCCTGAGTGATGGGCAACAGTGTTGGACAACTTTTCCTAGTTTATGCTCATTAATTTTTACATTGATGGATTTTCGTATGTTGAACCATCCCTGCATCCCTAGGATGAAGCCTATTTGAGCATGGTGGATAATGCGTTCTTGGATTTGCTCTGCGAATATTTTTGCATCAGTGTTTATGAGGGGTATCGGTCTGAAATTTTCTTTCTTGGTTGAATCTTTGTGTGGTTTAAGTATCAAGGTGACTGTGGCTTCATAACATGAGTTTGGCAATATTCCTTCAGTTTCTATTTTGTGGAATAGTTTGAGGAATATTGATATTAGCTCTTCTTTGAAGATCTGGTAGAATTCTACTCTGAAACCATCTGGCCCTGAGCTTTTTTTGGTTGGGAGAGTTTTGATGACAGCTTCTGTGTCATGGGGGCGGGGGTTACAGGTTCTATGCCTAAGAGTCTCTTTCATCTCTTATGTTCTGTTGGTGATACTTGTATCTGTAGTTTCTGTTCTCTTTCCTAGGTTTTCATCTCCAGGATTGCTTCAGATTGTATTTTCTTTATTGGTTTTATTTTCCTTTTTCAAGTCCTGAACAGTTTTATTCATTTTTTTCTCCTGTTTGTATTTTATTGTATTTCTTTAAGTGATTTATTCATTTCCTGTTTAAAGGCCTCTATCATCTTCATAAAGTTAGATTTAAGTTTGTTCTTTTGCACTTTGGATGGGCTAAGATAGCTGGGTTTTGGTGTTCCATATTACCCTGGGTTTTGTTGTGTTTTTTTTCCCCCCTTCATTTTTAAAAAGGAAAAGGAGGACCTCATTTTAAAAAGCAGAACCCCCCACCCCCCAATCAGTGGACTGAGGAAGGGGCATGGGAGGAGAATAGGGAGAGAGGATGGGATTGGGAGGGGCTAAGGGAGAGGGCTATAGCTGGGATACAAACTGAATAAATTGTAATAATCAAAAAAATAAAGAAAAATTATATTTAAACATTATTATTTACAGTTTATTCACTTTGCATCCCAGCTGTAGCCGCCTGCCTCATCTCCTCCCAGTCCCACCCTCCCTACTTCTTCCCACGATGGCCCTCCCCTAGTCCACTGATAATGGAGGCTACTATCTGACCCTAGCCTATCAGGTCTCATCAGGACTGTCTGGATCCTCTTTCTCTGTAGCCCAGTAAGGCCACCCCTCCAGGGAAAGGTGATCAAAGAGCAGGTAATTGAGTTCATGCCAGAGACTGTCCCTGCTCCCTTTACTAGGGAATCCACATGGAGACTGAGCTGCTATGGGCTACATCTGAGGGGGTCTAGGAGTATTAGTCTCAGAAAAGACCCCTGTGCCATTTTTGGTTCTGTTGCTCTCCTTGTGGAGCTCCTCTTCCCTCCAGGTCTTTTCTCCCCTTCTTTCATAAGATTCCCTGCACTCTGCCCAAAGTTTGGCTGTGAGCCTCCGCATCTGCTTTGATCCCCTGCTGGGTAGTGTCTTTTCGAGGCCCTCTGTAGAAGGCTCCTGTCCTGTTCTCTGTCTTCTCACACTTCTGATGAGGATTAAACATCTTCCCTGTGTCCTTTAGCCATCTGGTTGTCCCTGGTGTTGGCAGGCGTGGAGGCTGCCGCTTCTGGTAGTCCCTGATTAATGGCTGCTGCCTCTGGGGATGCACGCAGAGGTGGGGCCTGCTTATTAATTTTGAGAGGAATATTCTCCACCATTCAGAGCCTACAAGGAGATGAGGAGGCACTTATATTGCTTCCTTATGCTGGTGATAGTATTTCTGGTATCTTCAGAGTTATGGCATAAAAATTATTTTTAGATAAACAAAAAACTAATTTCATCAAGTAAGAATGTTCTGAGTACTGCATTGGACATGCTTCTAAACACTTCTATTTTTGTGGTTGCTCGTCTGCAATCCGGATTTGACCAGTTGCCCTGCAGTGTTGCGTGTACAGCTGGCAATCTGGTGTATCTCTCGGTTGGGTGGAAGTCCTCCTGGATTCGGCTTTGAGTTCTCAGTTGTAACTCTCCAGCTTCAGTGGGAAAGTTTTTTTCTGTCTCCAGGGGACCAGGGAAACCTCAGCCAAGCCAGGATGCCAGCAGTGAACTGGAAAACCGACATCAGAGCCATGGCCTGCTTTCATGGCTTCCTGCTGTAATTTTTCCTTTAATTTTCATTTCTGTGTCTTGCCAAGCTCAAGAAAACACCCCAAAGGTGTTTGCTATGTTGTCAGTTATTTCAGATGCTCCAGCCTTCCCAGTTTGAGGAGATGGAACTGCTCCTGTGGGCTCCCTTGAGGCCCTGGCTTTGGATAGGTTCTCTGTGGATGCATTAGGAAGAGTTCATTCACTCCTCTCAGGGAAGGATACATTCACAACCAACTGTGTTTGAACTAGGCATAACCGGATGAGTGGTATGATGAGGTGCTTTGAGATGGTCAGGTTTTCAAGGGCAGTGTCAGCCACATCAGGAGTTTAAGGGTAGCCTGGGTTATCCGAGACCCACGTTATCCATAATATAAACCAACAAGCCAAACCATACCACTGTGGTGATCACTCACAGATTGGATAGTGAAAAATCATGGGTCTCCCCCACCTCCACCACAGACTTCCTTGGCTTTCCTTGGAGTCCTTTGGTAGACCAGGCTGGCCTTGAATTCACAGTGATCTGCCTGCCTCTGCCTTCCTGAATGCTAGGATTAAAGGTGTGAGCCACCACGCCAGGCTGAAATCATTGGTCTTGAGAGGTTAAACTGTACTCGGAAAATAAGAGGATAAAGGTCAAACACAAATCAGAGCTGTCTTATCAGTGCAAACACACTTGATGTGACAGTTGGCCACAGGCAGAAATTATTACTGTAACTTCCTTTACAGGACTGCCATAGTTTCCAGCTCCCTCAGAGGGCTGATTGCATTTCTGGGCAGGATAGCCTGTGAATGCCCCACTTTATGCAAATCAGCTCACAGCTCAGACAGTTGATGGTCTGGACTGTACCCCCAGCTATCCCTTACTTGCATTCAGCAGTTTTTCTTTCTTTCCTTCCTTGACACTGACTTTCACAGTAGACCAGGCTGGAAGACTCCGGCAGGCAAGGGTGACCCTGAATTTCTGATCCTCCGTAGTGCTGGGCTTACAGGCATACACCCGGTTTATGCAGTGCTGGAATGTAAGCAAGGGCCTTGTGAAAGCCGGGCAAGCTCTTCCCTAACTGAGCTGTATTCCCACCCCAGAGATGACTCTGCCGACAGCACCTTGATTTTGAACTTGCTGGCCTCCAGAACTGGGGAAAAACGAAAACAAAAACATGTGCAGTTTAATTGCCCAGTGTATGGTGTCCTTTTGCGGAAGCCCCTAGTTAACTGATAACAGTGTTGGGTATTTTAAACCTGTTGGTGTTTTTAAATTCTACAATGTGACTGTCTTCAGTAACTTGAAGGACTGCTTGCTCCTCAAAGGGACGGAAGGAGCTGTTTGCACTGTGTGGTTTTGTGAGGTAGAATTAGGGCTAGGGGACTAAATGATAAGGGGAAGGTTTCATGGCCACAGAGTAAGCACTAAAGGCCTAGGGTAATAAAGAAAGGAGTTGAAGGTAAGATGGTATTCACCAAAATGTTGGAGCAGAGATGAGCACAACAGATGGCGGACAGGTTCTTACATTAACAAGGGTGTTGAACTGGGTGACTTCCAGCCTCCTCAATCCCAGGTTTTTTTGTTTTTTTTTTTAAGGTTTTATTGATTCTTTGTGAGTTTTACCTCATGTACCCCAGTCCCACCCATCATCTGTCCCCTCGAATCAGCCTTCTGTCCTTGTAACCTCCCCTCCCCCCAAAATAAAAAAAGACACAAAACCAAACAAGAATAAACAAACCAAGTATAGGAAATACCTTGCCATGGAAGCTGTAGTGTCACAGTGTGTCCCACAGTTCTCCCTTCCGTCCACACATCTTTCACTTGCAAATGTTCAGTGCAGTGAGTCATTCGTTGGTCCAGAGAGCTGCAGCTGGTGAGGGGTGGAACAGTTCTAACAGCCCCCGGGACAGCCACATGGTCTCAGGTGTTCCCGCCTTTCCCTCTAGCTTGCAGGCTTGTTGACATTTTCCTTGACTGCCTAGAACTCCAGCTCCAAGGGATCTGGTGCCCTCTTCTGGCCTCTGCGGGCACTGCACGCGTGTGCACGGATGACACGTGACGAAGAATAAAATAAATCTTATAGAAAGCAAAATGTACTACCTATTGAGATGGATGCTAATCAGGCCCAAAGAGTGAACTCCTGACAAACATGGACAGACATAGAGATTAAATTAAGTGAAATGGACCAGGCACAGACACACACACACTGTCGCTCTCACTGACATGTGGAATTCATAGTGTTGGATTCACAGAAATGGCAGGGCAGAACGGCAGGCATTGGAGGCTGAAGCGGCAGGGTAGATGGAAGGTGGGGAGGCCTTCACAAATGAGCACTTTCAGGCCACAGAGGAGTGAGTCCTGGTGTCCTATTGCATAGCACGGTAAGTATAGATAAGACTAACGGATTATATATTTTAAAATAGTTAAAATAGATAATTAAGTGTCTGTGTGCGTGCACGCATGCGTATGGTGGATACTGGGGTGTGCTCCTGCAAGCATGTGCATGTGGACGCCAGAATTTGACATTGGGTATCTTCCTCTGTTCTGTACATTACTTATCTACTTTAACTTTCAGTTTTAAAGTTACTTATTTTTATTTATGCTTGTGTGAGTGTGTTGGGCAGAGGGCACTTGCACATGAGTATAAGCACCCCAGAAGACATTAGATCTGAAGCTGGGGTTACATGAGGTCATGGCTGTCGAGTGTGCGTGCTGGGACCTCAACTCTTCTGCATGATCTGTGTGCGTCCTGAAGCTTACGCTGTGCTTTGACCTCCACAGGCATACCAAGTCATGCTTACACACACACACATATAATGTACAAAACATAAATAAAAAATAAAGTTTTAAAGGAGGCCCCATGCTGAGTTATTCTACGAAACATCTTCCCCTTCCTGAGGTTTTCATCCTGCATGCACAGAATTCAGGCTTAAACCCCTGCTGTTTATCTTAATGTATGGTGGAGATTTTTATTAGACATAATAACAATATAGTTAATAGTGAGAGCACAGATATTAATGAAGTTAACTGGCACACAGCCTCTTGGCGTTTCGTTCTTTCTTCTCTTTTTAAATCACGGTCTGTAGTAGCTGTAGATTAGAGTGCTCAATAGGGCTGCTAGCCACTCTATCTTTATTTAAGGCTATTTTTCCTCCAGTGTTGAGGGTTCGGTTCTTAAGACTTTTTTTTCTTTTTCAGAAGACGAAAAGGGAACAGGCACAGCCCATGTTCCTGCCTAGGTGTTTACAAAGAGTCTAATATCCCAAAGAGGACTTCTTTTCACATTGTGAAGATGGGTGGTAAGATGGTCAATCTTGGTTGTTAAACGGAGTGAGTCTGCATCCACCAAAAGGTAAGCTGAATTAAAATCACTTTAAGTTGGAAGACACACACAAACTGTGCGTGGCATCTGCTGATGAGAACCCCGGTGAAAGGGGGTCTAAGAAAAATGCCTTCTTTTTGCCTGTTGGCCTTTGCTCTTGCTGGCAACTTCATCTACCCTATTGCTGCCTCCGCTGCTGCTGCATTCCTCTGCTGATAGCAGAACCCAGTTTCTTCAGACTTTCCAAAATGGCCTGACTTTCTAGAACCTCCCAAGCAATTCAGTGCCAGCTTGAGACTGATGAGGCAGCCAGCCTGGTGGCTGGCATGTGATCGGGTTCTTAGCTGCTCCAGGGTACAGATAGCCCCCACTGGACTACTCCAACCTGATCAGGTAAGCCTTACAAGCAAAAGAACTCCCCTCGTTCTTGTTCCCCCTCACTTATTTTCTTTCCCTTCCTTTCTTATTTCCTTCCTTCTCCCTCTCCCTCCCTCCTCCTCTTCCGTTGACCTGTCTGTCTCAGACTCTTGAGTAGTGCCCCTGTGCCTAGTTGCAAAGGAATTTTAAGTGAAGACTAATGTGGGCAGACTAACTTTTAAAAAGATCATTTTGGTCAAAGTGTAGATCATGTATTAATGGCCCGGGCTGACGTTGTGAATGGATGGGCTGTGGGATATTGGGAAAGATTTTATTGGCAGAGTTTTAACTAAAAATAAGTGAACAGACCAACCAACCAAAACAACCCCACATCCAGCTGAACAAACCTTTTAACCGCCGAGGTCTGAGACAGTTAGAAAGGAGAGTTGAGCAGTAACGGATCAGTTGTTTTTAGCTGGGGCTTTGGTGAAGAGTCTTCGCTCCCCAGCAGCTGTTTGGCAATGCCAGAGACAGCTGTGGTTGCTGTTGCCCCACTGGAAGGGCGGGATCATCTCATGGGCTGTGATGACATTGCTGAACACCCAACAGCACAAAGCAGGGTGAGCCGAGGGCCGGAGAGATGGGTCAGGTAGAAAACACCTTACATGCTAGTGCAGGGGCTTGAGTTCCATCCCCAGAACAGGCCGGGCATGGGGGGTGAAGTGGGGGGGCACGCTTGTAAGCCCAGCGCTGGCTGGCAGAGAAAGCTGGATCCCTGGGGCTTGCCAGCCATCTAGCCTAGCCTACTCGGCAAGTTCCAGACCAGTGAGGGGCCTTACCTCAGAAAACAAAACAAAAAGATAGACGGTAGTTAAGCAAACACACCCCAGGTTGTCTGTACACACACACTCATGCACCTACACACACACACACATATGCACACGTGCACACACACACACACACACACACACACACACACACACACACGAGACAGACATGCTCACAAATTATGAGCCATGCTGAGGTCGAGAAATTCAGATGCAGATGAAGTAAAGAAATGGGAAGGCCGGCATAACGGAAGCAGGATCTATTGATGTGGGGGCTGGGGTCTAGAGAGGGTAGCTCATCCTGGCCCTTAGGTTTCTGATAAGATGAGGAGACGTGGAACAGAAGAGGAAGAACAGTTGTTGAGGAAAAGAGAGCACACGCGTGCTTGTTAGTGCAAACACTGCCGGGATGGGAAAGAGCAGAGGAGGTAGATGCACACATTGCTGGAGGTGGGGACTGGGCTGGCGACTAAGTCTGGGGAAACTGAAGCTTCTGCCATTGCCCTTTATGATAGAGTGGTAGGTAGTGATGCTCACTGCCTGTGCAATAGTTCTCTCCACACCTCACCTATGTGTACGTGTGTTCACGGAAGAGTTCCGTGTGTTACCTATTTCTTTCTCTGTGAGCTCCCCTTTCATGTTTGTGTGGTGTGTAGCATACGCATGTACGCACACGTGTGCATGAGTGAGCTTGCCCTGGGTTGCACATGGAGCATATTGGTTGAAATTCAAATGTCTTCCTCAATCCCTTTTCCACCCTTTAAAAAATTAAAAATATTTTTTTTCTCACAATATATTCTGATCATGGTTTCCCCTCCTCCAACTCCTCCCAGATTCTCTCCACCTCCACAACTTCTTTCTCTTTCTTTTTAAGACAATTTATTTATTTTTATTATTACAGTTTATCCACTTTGTATCCCAGCTGTAGCCTCCTCTCTTGTCCCCTCCCAAACCCAGCCCTCCTCCCTCTTCTTCTCCCATGCCTGTCCCCTAGTCCACTGATAGGGGAGGTCCTCCTCCCCTTCCATCTAACCCTAGTCTATCAGGTATCATCAGGACTGGCTGCATTGTCTTCCTCTGTGGCCTGGTAAGGCTGCTCTCCCCTAAGAGGGAGATGGTCAAAGAGCCAGCCACTGAGTTCATGTCAGAGACAGCCCCTGTTCCCCTTACTAGGGAATCCACTTAGAGACGGAGCTGCCATGGGCTACATCTGAGCAGGGGTTCTAGGTTATCTCCATGAATGAACCTTGGTTGGAGTGTCAGTCTCAGAAAAGACCCTTGGGCTCAGATTTTTTGATTCTGTTGCTCTCTCTGTGTAACTCCTGTTCCCTTCAGGTCTTTCTATCTCCCTGTTTTTTCATAAGATTCCCTGAACTCTGTCCAAAGTTTGGCTATGAGTCTCAGTATCTGCTTTGATACCTTGCTGGGCAGAGTCTTTCAGAGGCCCTCTATGGTAGTCTTATTTCTTGTTGCTTGTTTTCTCCCTTTTCCGATGTCCATCCCATTTGCCTTTCTGAGTGAGGATTGATCATCTTAGCCAGGATCTTCCTTCTTCCTTAGCTTCCTTAGGTGTACAGATTTTAGTATGTTTATCCTATATTATATGTCTAATATCCACTTATAAGTGAGTATATAACATGTGTGTCTTTTTGCTTCTGGGATACCTCACTCAGGATGATCTTTTCTAGTTCCCAAAATTGCTGAGTAGTATTCCATTGTGTAAATGTGGCACAATTTCTGAATCCATTTCTCAGTTGAGGGACATCTGGGTTGTTTCTGGATTCTGGTTATTATGAATAAAGCTGCTACAAACATGGTTGAGCAAATGTTCTTGTTGTATACCTGAGCCTCTTTTGGATATATGCCTAGGAGTGGTATAGCTGGATCTTGAGGAAGCACTATTCCTTTTTTTTTTCATTTTTATTTTATATTAATCACAGGTTATGTACTTTGTATCCCAGCCGTAGCCCCCTCCCTCATTTCCTCCCTATCCACCCCTTCCCTCCCTCATCTCCTCCCTGCACCTTTCCAAATCCACTGATAGGGGAGGACCTCCTCCCCTTCCATCTAACTCTAGCTTATCAGGTCTCTTCGGGAATGGCTGCAATGTCCTCTTCTGTGGCCTAGCAAGGCTCCTCCTCCCTTGGGGATGGGGAGGTCGAAGAGCCAGCCATTGAGTTCATGTCCAAAACAGTTTCTGTTCCCCTTACTAGTATACCCACTGGGGAATTGAGCTACCATTTGCTACATACAAGCAGGGGTTCTAGGTTATAACCATACATGGTCCTTGGTTGGAGAGAGTCTCATAAAAGACCTCTGGGAAGCACTATTCCTAATTGTCTGAGAAAGTGCCAGATTGATTTCCAAAGTGGTTGTACAAGTTTACATTCCCACCATCAATGGAGAAGGATGCCTAGGAAACAAATGTGCTTAACAAAAACAAAAACAAAAATCCCTCAAAACCAAACAAAAACCAAAACAAACCAAAAACCAAAGAAAAAGCACAAGAAACACACACAAACACAAAACATCACCAATAAAAATATGAAAGTTGAAACCATAATATACAAGTAAAATACCGGTGAGACAAAACATGCCCCTAAACAAAGCAATATAAGACAAAAAGTCTGCAACAATACTATTGAATGTATTCTGTGTTGGCCATTGACTGCTGTCTGTGGAGCCTGGCCTCAGGTGTGGTTAATATCCCCAGGGAGACTCCACTGGAGAAAATAAAAATTTCCTTTGCAAGCTGTTTCTCTTCTCCCCAGCTTTACTTGGAAAAGGTTGGAGAAAACAAAAATCACTTAATATTGTAGCCGGATAACCTGGGCCTCTAACACTGCCCCCTGCTGGAAGTCTCTAGAAGTGCTGTCTTTGAAATGGGCGGACTGCAGCAGGAGGGGTGGGGTGGGGGGAGGGGAAGTCGACCTGCCTGGATAGGAAGATCTGGTGACAGACTGGTGTCCTTGTTGTCCGGGGGAGGGGCATGCTATAAGCATTCATTAGCAGATCTGGAGGAGTATGTTTTGGGATCTGTTGGGACTATGTAATTTTGGAAGAGGGAAGGATGTAGTGATCCATTTGGTGTGGTGTGGTGGTGTGGGGTTGCGTGTGGTGGTGGTGCTGTGGGGTTGCGTGTGGTGGTGGTGCTGTGTGCACACTTGCACGTGGTAATAACTGAATGTCACAGTTCTGTCTTCACACCAGGGCCCCAAGGGCAGATGACATATTGTTTTTACCCCTGCTAACGGTATATTATTAAAAAAAAATCGCTATCAATGTGAGCAAAACCACAAGCTCTATAATTAAGTAGTTTATATTACAAATGTTTTAAAATGCTCAGTTGTTAACTTAGTGCATGTCCGATATATACAAATACGCTTGGCATCAGCCACCGGGACGAGGAGCCCCTCGGGGTAGCTGCTTTCGGCGACTTCCAAGGTGACATGCTTCAGCGGAATTTGGAGAGCAACACCTTTGAGTGAGCTGGCCTCTTAGATAGACTTGTTAAGTTAAATCACAGGTCAACTAAAAAGCACTCTACAGTTTCTTCCTTACATCTGTGCATTTTCTCAAACGCAGTTCTGGACCTGGAGATACTTGGAGAATTCTAGTTTTGATTTGAACTGTTGTACACGTTTCTATCTGGAAATAGGGAAGCACATAAAGAAAATTAATTCCAAGTACGTAATTGACATGGTAAGTGTCTATTGCAGTCATTACAGACACCAACGCTGAGATGCTAGGGATGTGCTTCCCTGTCTTTGAAATATTCAGACTTTTCTTTAGCTCCCTGGTGGACGTAGTGAATAGCTTCCACCACTAGGTGGCAGTATTCCTCCATCACGAATAATTTTGGCGTCAGGCTAACAGAGCAAACCAAGTCCCTAATGTTCCCTGAGCCTGAAGTGTTGGAGTGCTTTGTAGATGAGTTCATTTGGGTCTGAGCTCCACAATTCTGCATTTTGATTGGCTGTGGTTTCCTGCAGTGGTCTCCAACTGTTGCAACGAGAACTTTCCTTGATGAGGGTGGTCACTACATGGAAGTAACATTATATATGTGGACTCTACAGGTCGTATTTAGGAAAATATATGTACACACAGATACATATATGAATGCAATAAAAATCAGTGAAAAAAAGAGGCCATAGATTTGAAGGAGAGTGGGGAGGGTGTATATGGGAGAGTCTGGAGGGAAAAAAGGAAGGGAGAAATGCTGTAATTAACTTACACTAAAAATGACCAACAATAAAAATTTCTGAGACTCTAAATGTTGAAACTTTAAAATTTCTCTCCCCAATGTCTTAAAAATATGACTGAAAAATAAAAAAGTTTTATAATTTGTGATTTAAAAATTGAAACCGGTCAACAAATCAGGTCAGTAAACTTTCATTGAATAAGGTGTTTTTTTTTTTCTGATGCAAAAATTAATTGAAAGGACCTGTCTTTTGAAATCCTAAAGTCTAGGGTAAGGAGGACAACATGGTTTGAATAAGGCTTGTTCCCAAGGCTTCCTGTGCTAGAGGATTAGCCCCAAATGTAGTAACACTAAAAGGTTTGAGACTTTTAAATAGCCGGGTCTAGTGGGAAGTGTTTGGGTCGTTGGGGAAATAGCCTGGGAACAGCTGTCCTGTAGTTCCTCAGAGTGAGCTGTTAAAAATCAAGGCCATCTGGAGAGCTTTTCCCCTTTCACCTGTTCTTTTCTTCTTCCTGGTTACTCTGCTACATTGTAAGGCAGCCAAGGGATCCTTTGCAGACGCCAAAGAAATGAGATCTAGCAATCTTAGACTCTGACCTCCCCCAACGACTTCTAAATAACCCTTGTAATGTGGTTTTCTGTTGCTGTGATGAATATGTTTTGGTCACAACCAAAAGCAACTTGGGGGAGAAAAGGGTTTATTTTGCCTCACAGTTTACAAGTTTCTCAGTCAAGAAGCCAGGGCAGGAACTCAGGGCAGGAACTCAGGGCAGGAGCTGATGCAGAGGCCATGGAGATGCGCTGCTCACTGGCTTGCTCTCTTACAACATCCGGGACCACCAGCGCATGGGTGACCCACCCAAAATGTAGGGTGCGCCCTCCTACATTAGTCAGTAACTAAGAAAACATCAAGAGGTTAGCCTATGGCCTGATTTTACAGAGGTAATTTCTCAGTTGGGGTTTCCTCCTCTCCGGTGACCGCAGCTTGTGTCAAGTTGACATGAGACTAGCCTCTTTTCTTACTACTTGACCTAGTTTGCTTAGTTATAGTAACAGAAAACAATGCAGTGTCGCTGGTAAAGAAGAGAGATAGTCAGACGCCATAGCAGAAAGTGCACACAGTTCCTGATCACGGAATCACCTTTCATTTGGGTGTGATGACTGAGAGGAATAGACAGATATTTGGGTGAGGTGATTTTTTTTAAACACCTTACAATTAAATGATCAAAATTATTCCACTGTCACTAGATGTATAGCTGAACCTGACAATGACTTCCCTGTCCTTTGCTTGTTATCCCTCCAAGAATGTCCCTACCTGCCCACCTTGATAATTGCATCCTATGAGCACATGGCACGGGGCCACCTAGCTAAGTTCTGGCTAGTGAGATTAGTATGACAATCTTTGGGACTTTAAGACAGGTGGCTGCTACATGCCTTCCTCCTGGCTGACAGTTGTAATTGTGTCAAGAGAAGGGGAGGGCATGATCAACATTTGGTTTTCACTTTTACTGTTGAGTCCAGTTTCCCAATTACAGTCTTTTCTGACGTGAGGAGAAAAACCCTGCTTTTAATTAGAACTTTGGGAGCAAGAAATTTATCTTCAGGAGGACGGAAATAGACAGAAACACTGTAGTGCTCAGGCCTAGCAATCGAACCCCTTTCATACAAACAGGAGTACAAGCCACCAACAAAAGTTACTTTTGAAGGTCAAAAGAGACTTTAAGTAAAGGGAGTATTGATTAAGGTAGGGAGTGGGGAGGCTTTGCTCTCATGGCGGACGCCAAGCTGTGTGTGCTGTTAATAGAGGAGGCTAGCTGGGCCCCGAAACAGACAGAAAAGGCCAGGGGTGGGAGAGGACCCTTCCATTATCCCCCCTGGGCTAGAAACCCGGCTCTATGCCCTATTGGCTCCCCGAACTCTTCCTTTGAGGAGAAAAGAATTTCCAAGAGTAATTTGATGTCCACAACATGCTATTTTGAGAAAGCCTCACTCTGCCCTCCTTTCCCTCACAGCTAGAATCTATTCCATCATTTTAATTACTCCCTTATCTACCCCTTGACTCACTCCCTTGGGAAAACCCAGCCCTGAGTTTCTCTCGAGTGTCTGAAAATGCAGCTGGAGTGAAAAAGCAAGTGTCTTTTGATGTTCTGTCATGGGAGGTGTTTTATTTCCCTTACCCATGGCACAGAGGAAGAGCTCACTATTCTCTAGTGGGCATCCGATCAGAACACTAAAGGACCCAGCGTGTGTTAGTATATACTTAGACCTCTGTATGTGCTCTGATGAAGCGTTCAAAGGTAATTATTTGCTTATTTGAAACTGCTGTCTAACTAGAGCCAAAAATATTACTGTTAAATAAAAAAAAATAGGCAGAGCTTATTTGAAACATAAACCAATCAGTGACAATATAAATATTTTAAATATATGCAGATTAGGTGGGTTGAATATTCGTTCATCGCTTCACATCATCATCAGCATGAGGCAAATTCTATGTGACATGAAGGAAAAATTGAACAAAGGCAAGGCTATTTTCCTAAACACACAAAGTATATTTCTTTAACCCATGTTTGTTGAAACATACAGCATAATAAGCAAAGGGTCGTCTATTGTGAGGAGTGTCTAGTTTCTGACGCTTCTCCCTGTCTGCCTGAGACATATCTGTGTTCCCAGCACCCAACACAGGACCCGCACTTGACCTTAGTCAGCAGTTGAGAAGCGACTACCCAGCGTCTGCCTTCAACGCGTGGAGCATGACAGTATCCCTGAATTCTTGGAGCAGCTTAGCAAGGCTCACTAGAAGAGCAAGAAGGAGGCTGGTGGTGGCTCAGGAAAGACAACAAACAGATAGGCGCCATATTCTTGGCAACAGAACAGCTGCTATACTTGAGTGTTTTAAAGGCATCCGGTCCTAGATGAAATGATGCAGGATAAACTAGATTATGTCATTGCACTGGCTGTGATGATTTCTGAAATAAACAAAGGGTCTTATTTACACCTGTCTTACGTCTTCACCTGTGATGAAATATTTACAAACACATATGAATTCATGGCGCTAGTCTCCACAGCCCTAGAGACAATAAATAGAGGGCTGGTGAAAAATCTGGCTACTTAAACTTTTAAAAAATTAATGGTACACAACAAGGACATTTGCTCAACTATGTTCGTGGCTGCTTTATTTGTAATAGCCAGAACCTGGAAACAACCCAGATGTCCCTCAGTTGAGGAATGGATACAGAAATTGTGGTACTTTTACACAATGGAATACTACTCAGCAATTAAAAAGGAGGAAATCATGAAATTCGCAGGCAAATGGTGGGCCCTGGAAACAATCATCCTAAGTGAGGTATCCCAAAAGCAGAAAGAAACATATGGTATATACTTACTTATATAGACCTATAGGATAGGAAGGTCAAGCGGAAATCTACACACCTAGAGAGGACATACAGGAAGGAGGACCCAGGTTGGTATGAT
>CM053745.1:46393247-46417042 GCA_028658305.1 Pachyuromys duprasi | reverse complement strand
GGGTAGGAGGGAATGAGGGAGGGGGCTACGCCTGGGATTCAAAGTACCTAACCTGTGATTGATATAAAAATAAATAAATAAATAAATAAATTAATGTTTATTTCTTAAAGCACGTTGAGGTTTTCAGAAAGACTGGCCAGAAAGTGTTACTCCCATCCTTTGCCTGGCAAAATGATTCTAAGATTATGTTGTTCAAAACAAATGTCAGGCAGTAAATCCTACTTATCAGTCCCTGTGTTTCTATAATAGTATACTCAGCGTTGATGTATTAAAGCTGAGGGGTTTGGCCTGAATGATTCCCAAAGTTTAAAAGCTCTTGTAGAGCTCGGGATATGGCTTTGCCTACAAAGTACTGGCTAAGCAAGCTTGAGGACTTGAACCCACATAAAGAGCTGCACCTACTGATGGTGCCCACATACAACCCTAGCTCTGGGATTGCAGAGCTAGCAGGCTCCCTAGAGCTTTTTAGTTTAGCCAACGAGCGGGCTCCAGGTTCAGTGGAAGGCTCTCCAAAAAGTAAGGTGAGGCGTGACAGAGGAAGACACTCACAGAAACACTTGTGTAGGCATTCCTGCACAAAGGAGAACATAGGCACACATGGCAAACACATACATGAATGTGCACATGTGCCTACACTACACTGGTGTACAAAAATAAAGATAAATACACGGATGCAGATGGTATGTGTATCACTGGACACACACTACATTGTGTTGGCTTCCTGAACAGAGTCTTGGATCATATGCCCCTGACTTTCAGGGAGGTAATTCCCTTCCCTATGATTCATGGAATTCCTGGTGGCCGCCGATATTGCTACTGTCTCACCTTTTTACAAAAACATGTGTGTGTGTGTGTGTGTGTTTCAGAGCACATGCAGCACGTATGTGGCTGTCAGAGTCCAACTACTGGGAGCTGGCTCTTTCCTGCTGCCACTTGGTTTCTGAGGATCAGAGATTGTCAGGGTGGATGGCGCTTTTACCCACTGAACCACCAGCCCTGCCCAGTACTCTTCTTATGGGCCAAGGACTCATGGTGGCCCATCCATGGCTTTCAATAGACCCGGCACATAGCATGTGCTCCATAAGTGTCCAAATGGTTGTTGAACAAATGTGAAGAGAGACTAAGCTCTCCCACACTGTTGGCTTCCATCCAGTAACATCTGCTGCAGCCATCAAAAATTAGTTTCCTTTGCAGTAAGCCTGGATAGTCTTTCTCTTTCGGAGCCATGGCAGCTTGCATGTAATGTGGAAATGCCACAGTTATCTGGGAGGGTACTTTTGCTGCCTCTAAGATTAATTCTTCATCATCTCCTGGCCAAGGCTCTGGATTAGGCAGAAAGAAAGCCATTGTATTTGGATTGTAAAGTCTCCTGATGTTGCTTTCATGAGTCAGACACTGTAGAATTAAACACTTTGTGTTATCTCATGAGTCTGGTAAGATGGTCATTTTTGCCCAAATTTAACATGAAACATGATTGAAAATATTTAAACAAAGTTTCTTGATATTTTACATTTTAAATAAAGCCAGGAGAAGAATACAGGATCACTGAGCTGCAATGTAAATGCTTTTCTTGTCTGTGCTTGATTGTAAAAACAAAACAAAACAAAAAACTCCACATATTTTCATAGAACAAGTCATACTGAATAATACAAATTGAAAGTTTAGCATCCTTTAAAGCCAATTCTTTCACTGTAAAACATTATAGCACATTTCTTTAGCAACTGGAAAGCAACTTGGGGAAAGGATTTTTCCATCCATAATTATACACAACAAATGATCGTACAATTACATAAAATGTTAACCATTATAGTCTAGCCAGTGGCTTGGCTTCTCATCCAAACCTCACAATGAAATATGCAGACTTTCTGGAACCACATATTAAAATCTCAGCAGTAGAATCAGCCCTTCATCTTTCTTTTTTGAGTAACTTAAACTCTGTCTTATTCAGCATGTCAGAGAACTCCAGGGAAGGGGATCTTTAAAACCCAATGTCAAAAGGTGACTACCTGATAATCATCACCCTGGCTTCAGACTCACGGAATTGCCTTTGTTCTAGTTTATTTTTGGGCATGCAGGTCTGTCTTGCAGTGAGGTGCCCTGTTTTAGAGTCTTATAAAAAGAGATCAACCCCACACAGCATTGCGTATAAAGCAATACTACTTTTGTGTGTGTGTAAAATGCCTTTGAAAAAATATCCTAACCAGATGTTAATTCCAGTTTCTCTCTAAGCGTGTGGGCTCCAGGGTGACTGTTTTTGAGTCTCCTTCAATTGTGAGATTTGACATGGCTGTTGAGTCTACCAAGCACTGAGGATGGAGTCTGGGAACTGGAGATCATCAGTTAAAAAGAAATAAGCCAGTCTCAGAAAGACAAATTTACATGTTGGCTTTCATTTGCAAATTCTAGCTTTTTTAGGTATGCAAAACTATTAATAGGTATATGATATGAAAATAGGTGGGAGACTAGGGAAGGAGAGTAGAGGGATGGGGAAGTGTGGAGAATGGGGAAGGTTCAATGGGTGAATACAGTCAGAATACACACTATATTTGACAGAAGTTTCCAGGTGAAACCCAACACTATATAGTGAATATAAAACAAGACAAAACAACCTACAACAACAATCAAAATGAAGCCAGGAAGTATCACTCAGTGCTTGATCTCAGCTTCCAGAGGGCTAATTTGTGGTCCAATGGTACTTGAAGGGAGCCTTAAGTCAGCTAAGCTTTTGAAGATTATTATTCCTCATTTGTAGCACAGGCTGGATAACTCCTCTCAAAACTGTTGTGAACATATGCACAACTGATTTCACAAAGCCACTGAAAACACAAAAGGACCTGTGTGTGTGTGTGTGTGTGTGTGTGTGAAAGAGATGGGGAATGTTCAGTTATTCTAGTGTGAGGTTTGATATGTAAACACACAAGTCAAATGCATTTGTTCATTTATGAGCCCCAGAAGGCCAGAAGATCCTGCTTGCATTTGAAGACCAGAACCTGGATCTCAGCAGTTTCACAGGCCCGCTTTATCCTTGTCTGGAGTTAATGAGATCAAAATAAAATCAAACAAACACTCCCAGAGTCCCTTGCCTTGCCGACACTGGTGGCGCATTACACCAGAAACAAGCCCTGTTGATGGTTATGCGGGACACAGTCAGGACGGAGGTGTCTCTCCTCTTCCCGTGGATCTAGAGAATCTTAACCGAGGCACTGCTGCTGCTGTTTCATGGGTAGAAGGAATGAGAGCCAAGGGCCTAACTCCTATCCTTCTCCGGGGGCTACACTGGTAACCACACCGCAGGGTGTCAACATGCAGGCTTGAGAATGCATTGCCATCTCCAGCCGACCTGTGGAGCCGCACTAAGATATTTTTCCAAGTTATCCAACCTCCCTTTGCCTTGAGTTTCTCATCTGTAAAGTACCAAAATAATGGGCACTGCAGCTTACTACAAGTAAAGCACTCAGTCAAGAGGTCATGAGATGCCGAGTCTAAAGCCAGACTCCTGGGTTCAAATCCCAGCGCAATTATTTATGTACGGTGTGATCTGGGGAAAACAAATGAGCCTCTCTCTTTTAGTCTATTGTCCCCAAATTAGGCTATCACAGTGCTATACTATAACAGAGCTACCGTGAGGATTAAATGAATGCATGGTTGCATCAATGTATAAACTGGGCTGATCCATGGTGAGATGTATTATTGTTACTGAGACACTATTATTGTGAGAATATTTTCCGAAAAAGTTTTAGATACTGTTTGTAAAGACATGAAAATAAAAAAAAATTTAAAAAGTATCCAACAGTTTGCTTCTGTTTGATCTATTAAATACGAAATGTTTAAAATATAAAATATTAAATATAAAAACACCAACCCATAGTGAGTGTTATAATATTGGGATACTCTTGTTTCCTTGTAACTTGGTAGTGCCTTTCACATAATATTCTCTCTCTGAAGATTAGATATTGGTGTATTTTAAACCAAATCTTAATTAAGATCAATGTTTCCTAATTTACTTAAACCTAATGCTACTTAATTAATCCCCGCGCCCAATTCTTTCCTCCCTCTGAATGTAGGAGTCAATGATTTTCACAGAACAGAAAAGATTTACACATATTGGGAGGATGATAAATGCACTAAACGTTTGCTCAGGACAATCTCTGGTCCTGTGTCTCCTGCTCTTTCCTCCCAGCATCCATTTTAATGTCTCTGCCATTCATTTATTCATTCAGTATTTATTAAGCAGACTTGTCGGGCTCCATGATAAGTGGTGGGAAGTAATGATTCTGACACTCGAATGGTGTTTTACAGCTTACAGATCATTTCCGCGTATATTAAATTCCTGCAGTCCTTGGAGCACTCACTTCATTTCGCTCCACTTCCTTCCCTTTTAGCTTTGAATTCCTCCTAATGTTCCTTTTCTCAAATCACTGCTGAGTATTTCTACATGCTTTGGTGTGGTGAGGTGGAAGCGGGGAATGCTGGCTGAGAGAGCCGGTGGTAAGTAGGGATAAGGTGAGGATTTAGGCTACAGGTGCTTCCAGTATCTTACACTTTAATTTCCAAGGTCCAAGTTCTTTCAAGGTATGTCCTCTCTTACTTAGGAAAGTGCAGTCACCGGAAAAAGAACAGCGACCACCAACGTATCCTTGCTGAAGAACAGGTTGAGCCTAAATACACGAATGAGGTTTTCCCATATCTTTCTGGACCTCCATTCAATTGGTAGTGTTTAACATCCTGGATGCCCTAAAGAACACCTTTCCCCACAAGCATACCCAGACCCACAGATCCCAACATCAAAGTCATTAGGTTGATGATGCTAACCAGTGGGCAAGAATCAAAAGACACAAAAATCAACCAGAAAAGCATTCTCAAATGATTGTGTCTTGAATGTCAACTTAATTCATGAATGTCTGCCATATACAATTTGGCTTCTATAGGGAACACCAGTGACTCTTCCCAGGAGTGGCACGTGGTGAACGGATGTCTCAGGATGTAGAGAGTGATGGCTGCCTATGTTAGGCAAACATCATCTCTCAATTTCTCTTTGTAGTCTGTGAAGATGTCCGTGAAGAAGGCCGCTGAGGTGTTTACGGGATAAAAGTGGGTGACACCGTGCATAAACTTGTACTGGGAGAAAAGTCATACCTGACCCAGACCCTTGGACTTGTGTGACATCTGTCTAGCATGCTACTGCTCTAGAATGTACCATGGCGTTCTCCTTTCAATTCCAGTGTCATTTTCAGAGATGCCTTCCTCAGGTACTCTACATGAGGTGTTAGCCTCACATTTATCCCTCTATTTTATTTCACAAATTGGTTGTGTGTGTGTGTGTGTGTGTGATGTTTACTATTTCCTGAACTGTGTGTGTGTGTGTAGTATAAGCTCAAAGCGGGCAGTGATTATTTTTAACATATGCCCTGGAACACAGTGGTAGACCTTGAATGAATGTTGATGGAATAAGTGAATGAATAACATACCCATCAAATGATTATAAAACCCTAGCTGTGTTCTAGATACTAGGGATATAGTAATGAATGAAGCTGACAAATATCCCCGAACTCTTTGGATCTTACATTTTAACACAGGGAAAGAGGCATCCAACAACAACAACAGCAGCAGCAGCAGCAGCAGCAACAAAAAGGCAGGAAAGGGGAAGCAGCTGGAATAGAACTGTGCTTCTTTAAACAGGGCAGTGGAGAGAGGAGCCCTGAGGAAGGGAAGAAGGAAAGAGGTGTCACAGTGTAGGGGGAGGATGGGTCGTCTAGGGAAAGAGAAAAAGAAGGGCCAAATGGCCTGAGAAGACAGGAAGGAGTCTTTGTACTCAAACCCAGCATATTCTTTGCAAAGTGTTGAGGAATGGGCCAGAGAAGCACGAGAAGATCAGACACAAGCGCACAGTCCTTCCGGCCATTAGAAGGGCCTTGGTTTTGCTCTTGTGTGACGTGGGGAGGCACTGTCCACTGACATATTTGATGTGGGGGCTTACTGGATCCCCCTTTATGTTCTAGTGATTAAAGGTTGATGGCTGCTCTAGCAGAAGCAGTTAGGAGAGCCATGCACTAATCCAAGCACAACATGATGTTGGCTTGGTCCTGAGGGTGACGGCGAGGTGGCAAAGTCCCTAAGACTGAAAGGACCTTGAAGGGAGACAGAATCGTCTGAAACAATGAGCGGAAGTAATGACCCAATTGTGCCAAGGTGACACAAAAGTCTTTCCTTGGATTTTGAGAAAAGTGACAGCTTTGTGAGGCCTGAGATGCTGATATATCACATTCAGTATTCAGGCTTGGAACTCCGGTGTCATCTATCATTTATCCCAGAGAGCAGTACAAAAGCAGCGAAATATATTCAGCATCAAAAATCTGTGCTCACAATTAAGCAGGCTGGTCTGGGGCGTGATCTTATTTCAGCTCAGGGACACGAGTGCAGTAATTGTTTGGCAGACATCAAACATTTCAAAAATGAAAACGACACTCCTCAGGGAGAGGACTACCAAGCTCACTGGACAGCTGCACAATGGGCAAGCAGCATTATCAAGAACAGAGATCTTTCCTGGCTCATAGTGATTGACAGCCTGCCCTTCAACGCGATCTGGTAACTGTTCAGATGGCCAACCCTTTGCCTCTTGGCTGCTCTGAAGGAGACACGGCTGTTCTTCAGCCTTCAATTCTTCACAGCCTGACGTCTGACATTGCGTAAGAGCATTCTTTATTAACCTCATGGTTTCTGAGAGCCTCGTCTATTTTGGGCTTCTTGAAACCTTTACCTATTTATTTACCAAAATCAACGACCAGATAACAATCCACAAAGCTGGAATTTCAGAATGTGCCAAGTGTAAAGATGGAAATTTGAAAGTGAGCAAATGTCTCAATCCTCTGGGAGACCACGAAAGGCTTCCTGGAAGAGGCAGAATTCTGTGGGCTGCAATTTGTGCACAACATCCTCCTAGGATGTAGGAGGCCATAGCGACCAGGGCTGGACGTAAAGGGACTTGAGACTCACTCATCGTTTTCTCTGTGGACAGTCTTGTAAAATACTGAAGAGAAAGGAGGGACGCGAAGAACCAGGGCTCCTGGACCTTTAGAATAGCTATGCAGGAGCCGAAAGTCGATTTTTTGTATATGTGCATTAAATTTTCTGGGAACAAAATATTAGAAAGTAATTAAATACTAATAAAATTAGTAAAATAAAATATTAAATTTCCTGGTGCGATTCACAGACGGCTGAAAGGAACCCGAGGCCTCGCATTCCGCTAGGTAGCTTTCACGGGGATGCAATACAAGCCCTGTCTTCTGCTCACCCAGCTTCCTCTCCTAGTCATTTTTGCTCACTGACCAAAGAGTTCACGCACTTGCCAAGTAATCTAACAGAGCATCCCTGCGAAGCCTTCGCTTGCGGTTTCTAGGGATTCTCCGAGGCCCTACGGCAGTCGCGTGAGAAACCTTTGGGTGCTGTGGGGTTGGGGCGAGCCCGGTGTCCCTCCAGAGCTAGTGTCTCTTCCGAACCTCCAGAGGCGCAGGGCTCTTCCACAGCAGCGCCCCGCACTCTTAGAAGTGGGTAGGTCTAGAGGGCGCTAGGCCGCTTTTCCACTCCGCCGAAAACTTTCCGACCCCTTCTCCAGTCCCCCAGGGCGGGCTGCGCTCGGCCAAGAAGGGGGTCGGGGGCCGGACACAGGACGACCGTCTTGGAGAACAGCCTTCTGGCGCAGCGCCGAGGCTGCGGGCCAGCGCGGGTGGGGAAGGAGAGCCCGGCCGGGTCGCCCCCCGGGAGCGCGCGGGTCAGGGTGGAGCCTGCAGCCCCGAGCCGCGTCAGCGTTTAGCATGCAAATCGGCTCCCCGCTCCTCCCCTCCCTCCTCCCCGCCCCGGGAGCGAGCTCGGGCGCTCCGCCGCCGCCCACGCCTCCTGCGCGCCGCGGCGCCCGGGCGGGCGGCTCTACTTAAGCGGCGCGCGGGCCGCGACCCGCCACTCGCCTGGAGCGCGCGGGCGAGGCGGGCGCAGCGCGGCGCGGCGCGGCGGGGCTCTCGGGGGCGCACAGCCGCGCGCTCGCACCGCGCGGCTCTCGGAGGCGGCGGAGCGCCGGAGCGCGGGGCTCCCGGGACCCGAGCCGCCGCGGCTTCCCCTCGCCACCCCGCTCCCCGTCCCCGTCCCCAAGCCGTCCCGCCCCGGCCGCCGCCTCTCCGGCCATGGCTCTGGCGGACAGCACCCGAGGATTACCCAACGGGGGTGGAGGCGGCGGGGGCAGCGGCTCGTCGTCGTCTTCGGCGGAGCCGCCGCTCTTCCCGGACATCGTGGAGCTGAACGTGGGAGGGCAGGTGTATGTGACCCGGCGCTGCACCGTGGTGTCGGTGCCGGACTCGCTGCTCTGGCGCATGTTCACGCAGCAGCAGCCGCAGGAGCTGGCCCGGGACAGCAAGGGCCGCTTCTTTCTGGACCGGGACGGCTTCCTGTTCCGCTACATCCTGGATTACCTGCGGGACTTGCAGCTCGTGCTGCCCGACTACTTCCCGGAGCGCAGCCGGCTGCAGCGCGAGGCCGAGTACTTCGAGCTGCCGGAGCTGGTGCGTCGCCTCGGGGCGCCCCAGCAGCCGGGGCCCGGGCCGCCCTCGCGCCGCGGGGTACCCAAGGAGGGCTCGCTGGCCGACGAGCTGCTGCCGCTGGGCTGCGCGGAGCCCGAGGCGCAGGAGGGCGCGTCGGCCGGGGCGCCGTCGCCCACGCTGGAGCTGGCCAGCCGCAGCCCGTCCGGGGGCGCCGCGGGGCCCCTGCTCACGCCGTCCCAGTCTCTGGACGGCAGCCGGCGCTCCGGCTACATCACCATCGGCTACCGCGGCTCCTACACCATCGGGCGCGACGCCCAGGCGGACGCCAAGTTCCGGCGGGTGGCGCGCATCACGGTGTGCGGCAAGACGTCGCTGGCCAAGGAGGTGTTTGGGGACACCCTGAACGAGAGCCGGGACCCCGACCGGCCCCCGGAGCGCTACACCTCGCGCTATTACCTCAAGTTCAACTTCCTGGAGCAGGCCTTCGATAAGCTGTCCGAGGCGGGCTTCCACATGGTGGCGTGCAGCTCCACCGGCACCTGCGCCTTTGCGGGCAGCACCGACCAGAGCGAGGACAAGATCTGGACCAGCTACACCGAGTACGTCTTCTGCAGGGAGTGAGCTCCCGGATCCTTCGCCACTCCCGCGCCCGCTCCCCTTCCTCCACGCCGGGGGTGGGGGCAGGATTACTGATGCCCTCGCTCCATCCCCGCCTCCCGCTCCCTTCTGCCCCCTCCCCCAGCCCCTCAAGTCGCTCCCCAAGACCTCGAGGGTCTGCAGCCACAGATCCTCTGGGCTTCTTCAGCCCTTCCCTCACGCTTCCACCTCTCCTGGCCTCCAGCCACCCCTCCTCCCAGGCTGATCTAGTGGGGGGGGCGGTGCGGGCGCAGGGTCACCGAGTACCCGGGAAGGGCTGGATCGTTCAGAACCCGACTGCGCCGCGGCCAGCGTGCAGCGCAGAAGAGCCCTTGAAGTCTTCAGCCCTTTGACTCTGTAGAGGTTCCAGCCATGAGAACCGGGAGCGCTGTGCGGAGATAGTGTTGAAAAGGTTTTTTTTTTTGTTTTTTGTTTTTTGTTTTTTTTTTGCAAACTTGATCCTCATTAGAAAGGTAAAGTTTAGACAACTGTGTGGAAGACCTTGATGGAGTTAAGACCCCGTGGAGGCAGTTCAGAGACTGTAAATAAAGTGATTTTTTTTTTAAAGTTACAGGTGGCAGTAAATTCTAGTACTGGTAACGGGGGGGGGGTCCTATTTTCTGCCCCTCCCCGCACAGCAGTTCTCCTTAACTGGCTTCAAATTGTAGTAAGCGAGCCTCCTGCCTGCGGAGGCGCCCTATCTCGGCAGCCCTTTGCCTGAGCGTTAGCTTTTGTTGGTTAAGGCAGCACTTGGAGGCTGGGAGCAGGAGGCAAGGCTGCCTCGCCCGCAGCGCTGCAGGCCCGAGTAGCGCAGGAGTGGTTAGTAGGACCACATAGCCATTAGGTCTAGGACTGGTGGGAGGGTTGGGGAGGGAGGACAGGGGAGGAAGGGCGGGTGGGAGGAGAGGACGTACTCACTTACTGTTTGAAAGTTGGAAGTTTGTATCATCCATTTGAGTACATGCGCATTTTTTAAAAAAATATGAAACAGTACTTAGATTTTATCAATATTAGTAAAAGACCCATTTCCAGCTGAAAGTTTATCGAGCTATTTTGAGTCCTAAACTTTTACGTTGCTAATACTTGTATAACCTAACCAAAGAGTTACCTAGTATAGTTTTAGTGATTTGAACCTTTATTTTCTTGTTGATTCTATTTCCTTATTTTATAGCCTATCCACTTAAGCAAAATAAGTTCAATTTTAGTTACTTAGACTTAACATCTCTTACTGTTAATGTTATTTTAAAATTGCTGTTTTCTCCAAGCCCAGCAAATGTGGACTACTGGGCAATTCTGAGAACCCGAAGGACGCCTTTTCTTTCTTGTGTTTGTTTGACGATGCAGTGGACCCCTTTCAGGCAACAGCGGAACGTAAGCACCTGAGCTGCCCATCTGTAGAGAGCTGTGAGCTGAGCAGTAACACGGTGTTTGGGACAAATGCAACAGAAACGGAGCCTGGTTGCCTTCTGCCTTTACTGTCACGTGGAAAGAATTGCCAATGTGTATCCTGTGTACCCCACAGCGAAAGGGAGGCAAATCCCCTGGGCTTCTTGCTGAGAGGCATCCTTTGAATAATCTGTGATGATGGAGAAGCCTTTTTTTTTTTTTTCATGTGTTTGTTTTATCATCTTTCTCTGAAGTATGTTTTTAAAGATTTTGTAAGAGTCATTTTAAGTGTTTAAATTAGTGCTGTTTTTCCTTTTTTTTTTTTTTAAAAAATGTACCTTGTACTGTATATTTCACAGTGTCCACGGCAGATGTTATGAATTGGAACAGTTTTACTCTCAGACTCATGTGATCCAATCTGTATATACCATATATAAACATTTTACACGAATCATTTAGTTTTTTAATTCATCTACTAATGCTATAAAATTTCCTATACTCACCCCTGATAACTTGCATTTGATGGTTTATATACAAAAGTGACATGTTTTGCTGACATGTTTCTCATATCCTTGCCTATGAGCATGAGTCAGGAAAACATTCACAACTCTGAGGCTTGGTTTGCTCCATACATTTTTGCTGAGTTGTTAGTTGTGTACTAATCATATGTCAGTTGACTGTCTACCTATATTCAGACTATTTGCCTTTTTAATCCACTAATGTTCTCATTTTAATTGGGAGAGATTTAAGTTCTTTTTGTTATTTTTTCTTTGTTTCTTTCTTTCTTTTTAAAGAAAAGTTAGTTTTATGTACAAAGTTGGCAGTTTTAAAGAAAACAGAGCAGGGTTCCAGTAAGTTGTCTTTACTTCAGTGTCCAGCTTGTATTTAGAAGGCGGATCAGAACCTTTGTTTCAAGCCTGAAATGGCTTAGGACTGTCACTCACTGATCAAAGGCGAGTGCCATAGACTTTTGTATGCCATGGTACCCTGTTAGATTGCTTAACAAAGGAAAGCACAGTTAAAAACATCTTTAAGACAGAATAAAATACATTGATAGATGGCAGGACAGAAATTCTGAGTCCCCTTGTCAAATCTACACAACTCTAGGAGCCATGAGAATCTGCTGGAGTTGTGTCTTCACTCAAGTCTTATGAGCTGTATCTTGGAAAACTGTTGGTCTCACTAACACTTAGGCATCTTGTACTTTCCACCACACCCTGGCTGGACTGTTATTTTAAAGACTGGGAATTTAGTGTTAGGGACAGTAAATGGACCTCTTTTCCTGGAAGTGACTGCTCCCTGCTGTGGAAGCCAATGCATGAAAATGTACTTTTTAGTCCAAAGTCAAGTTTGAGCAGTCACCTTATTCTATGATAGGTAAATATGACTGAGTCAGGTCATACTTGTCATGGCTACTTGCCCCTTCATGGGCTTTGGGTTTTAGATGAAACCTTTATGGCTTACAAAATGTTCTAAAGTATTGGTCAGCACCCATGAATTCGTCTACTCTACAAAAAGAATAAGACTCAACAATATCTTTGAAATGACCCAGGAGAATGTTATAAACTATTGGGATAATTGTGACTGCATTAATTCATGTCAGAGAGGCAAGCATTTGCATAGGTTAATCAAATTACCATTTGATGCTGATAAATAATGGAATGACATTAGATTTTATAACTAACTTTTAAAAAGCATTGACAGTCACTGTGTTAGACAAAACAAAACAGGTACTATGTTTTTATCAGATGTTTGACATGTCTGGTTTTAATACATGTTCATTATGAACCACATTCATTATAAATTTTCAGACATGTAGAGGACAATATTCTTTGAAGGTGTGAGAAAGTTTTTCCCCATTTAATACTGTTTTTATTCTAGTGTTTGTTATTTGGGATTTTCATTTGATAGCAAAGTGATAATACTAGCCCAAATTGTCTTCTTTTTCAAAACAATATATACATACACATATATATTCAATATATGTATGCCTGCTATTTCTCTGAGGAAATATATGATGTGTGAATACTCAGAGAAAACAGACAGTGCTTACAACATATTCTAATTTTTATTGTAGTTTCCACGGAATGTTGTTATTACATTAAAGCCATGTATTATGAAGCTTTGATAATTTTTTAACTGTTCAAATTATGGTAAATTACAATCTAGTATTAAAATAATTTTTGTACTCCTACATGTAAAATAAGTTATCATGCAGACATTTAGAAAAATGTTGAGTGAAGTGAATTCCTTAAGAATTTGTTTTACAGTCTAAATTGCAAGTACGATAAACCTGACATTTTAAAAAAATAGTAAACTTTGTATTTTTATTGTAAAACTCATAGTCAAGACTTGGCTTGCAACTTTTATTATGCTTTTCCTCACTGCAAATCATTTAAAATCTGAATATTTTGGATAACTCAAGTCTGTCTCTCAAGTTATGAATAAAATACATTATTGTTATTCCCAGAGTAGAACCTGGAAGATGTTTCACATAGCCAGAAATAAGTTACGGTGTAGTCAGCTTTTTTTTTTTTTTATGACAGTTTTGGACAGAACAAATCTCAAAGGGTTAATACTGGAGGGCTTAGATTGTCCTGTTCGGCCCCATTGAACAATGACGGAAGCATCCTAGCAGAAGATCTCCACTAGAGTAAACTGTTGTATGGAAGATGATAGACTGGTTGACTAAGAAGGCTTGCCACTTAATGTACTTTGTATTTTTTCTAAGCCAGTTTTGTTTATTTAAAAAAGTGTTTTGAGGTGTGCAGACATTAATTGTAATGTAAACTGGTATACAACTGTCTTTGTGACTTTATAGCCAGGTAAACTTTGCTATAACTATTGAATATAAATGATACACATTCTCTTATTACCACCATTAGTATCCATTTGATGACAAAGGATCGAAAATACATCATGAGTATGAATTTTGAACATGTAAATTAAATTTTCTGGGTATTTACAAAATTCCTCTTTGTAATAATATTTGGATTCTGACATGTTCAAAATGTTATTTGCTAAGTGATAAATATCTTTGAGCTGTTTCTTAAAATCTAAAGGGAATGGAAAATATGATATCAGACTTTTCTAATGAAACATAAACCCAAGAATAAAAGCCCCTCTATATAAAAACGGAAACAAATTACATGGATGAAATCTTTTCAGAGGTGCTCAAACTTTGAAATTGTCTTCATCCATCCAAATGCTCTATTTTGTTGTTTTCTATTCACAACCGGTTGTATAGTGGAAACACTCAATACTGGTTTCCCTGCTGCGTGTGAAGTAATGAATCATTGATTATGTGACTTGTTATGTATTCTATTAAACACTAAAGAATAAAACATTCACTCCTTTAATTACTCCTTTTGGCTCCTTGGTATGGATTGGCTAGAATCCTGTTCTAATTTCATTTAAGGAGTTTTGTGAATGCTTTCCACATATGCTATGGGACTGACAGTGAGCAATGCTGTTAGACTATATGATCTCACCAAGTAAATTTCCAGCTGGGCCAGGCTGAATCAGGCTCTTCTTTTTTTATTGTTAAGAGTGCATAACAGGCAATCTGATAGTCACTGCAGAAGAAAAGTCTTAGGAGAAGATTTTTCTTTAATTTCAGTCTTTGCAGCCACTGTTAATAAAGGGAATATGAAAAAAAAATGACCTCTTCAAGTGGGAAGGGACAGGATAGTAGACGCTGCAAGATTTGCCGAAAGTAAAAGTGCTGTACATAAAGAACATAAGGTCCTGATGAGTCCTAGCAGGAACAGTGGTCTGTGAGGCAGGGGCTATTTGCATCACTGTCACCAGGCTTTGAAGTTACTGGGCTTTCTAAAGAAGGCCCAGTGCCACTTGGACTGGGAAATTACAGAAACCGATGGCTTGCACAGGAAGCAGGGTGTCAGGTGGGTAGAGCAAGCCAGGCTTCGCCCTTCCTCTTTGCCAGTACTTCCTCTGGGTAGCTTTTGTTCGGAATATATAAACACACATGATTTATTTTTGAAAATGTCATAGGTATAACAGAAAACTTAGGCCCTACA
The DNA here is from genome assembly GCA_028658305.1 of Pachyuromys duprasi. NCBI lineage: Eukaryota > Metazoa > Chordata > Mammalia > Rodentia > Muridae > Pachyuromys > Pachyuromys duprasi. The sequence goes on along the minus strand of CM053745.1, from coordinate 46,402,452 downwards.
AGAAGAGATCTCTCTTTCCTAGCCCTCCCTTCTCCCCAGAGACAGCATCAGGGCTTCTGCACACGACACCACCTATTCGCACCCCTTCTCTTTCTGCAGTGACTGTGCCTTTTCCAGACTGTCCCTCTTGTTTAAAAGCACTTATCTGAGAGCTCATGTGACACACGGACATGTGGCAATGATCTGTCTCTTTTTTCTGATGTTCCACGATATTCTGCATGATGTACCAATGTCCAGATGGGCTGCCGTTTTTAACTTGTCTTTTATTGACATGTATTTAAGTCTCTAGGGATTTTTTTCCCCCAACTCCAAAGAGTCCGTATTGAATGTATTTTTACATGCATGGAGAGAGGTCTCTTTTTCTTCTTAGGGACTGAAAATTCAGGTCTCTGACTTATGATCATTTAACTTAAACATTTTGATAATACAAAAGAGTGCAGTCTATTTAATAGAAACCAACCTTACAATTTTGAGTCTTCCCCAGATTTGTGATATGTAGTATAATACTGTCTGTGCTGGTGAGTCCTGCCTGATGATAATAGTAACACTGATCCTCCACCGTGCACCATGTTGCTAAGCCAGAGAGTCTTTTAGTTGGAGGTATTACATAAGTGCATTTTTAATTTACCATATTTTTAACCTAGAATGGGCTTATTGCCATGTAAACCCATAAATCAAAGGATGTCTGACTATATTCTCCCTAAAAGGTTTCTTTCTTTCTTCCTTTATTTATTTGTATGAGTATTTCATCTGTGTGTACGTGTGTGCACCATGTGCATACAGTTCCTGCACAGGCCAAAAGAAAATGTTGGCTTACCTGGAACTGGAGTTACAGGTGGTTGTGAGCCACCGTGTTAGTGCTGGGAACTGAGCCCGGGTTCTCTGGAAGAGCAGCTAGTGCTGTGCTTGTAACTGGTGAGCCATTTCTCCAGTCCCTCTTCATACTCTTTTTCAATACAGTGCTTGAAATCCTGGCCAGAGCAATAAATCAAGAGTAGTAAAAGTGAAAATAGGACAAGAAGAAGTGAAAATGCCACCATTTGCAGATATTTTATGCTTAGAAGACTCTGAAGATTCCACTGGAAAGCTCTTAGATCTGACAAACACTTGTAGCCAAAAAGCTGGGTACAGAATCAAGATATACATACATACATACTTAAGAATAAACCTAATCAAAGAGGCACAAGCTTCTACAATGAAAATCTTGAAACACTAAAGAAACATTTGAAGAAATATGTGGAGAAGCTTCTTTACTAGGACCCACTGTACACTTTAGTGCAGGTACCTCTGGAGACCAGAGATGGCGTCAGATCACCTGGAAGGAGAGCTATAGCTCTCCCAGGTCCTCTGGAGAGCCATCTCTCCAGGCCCACCCAACACTTGGCTTTTGGGAAGCAATGTAAGCAAGGGGTGTAGTAGTCCATGTGAAATAACTCATATGTAATTTCATGTGCCGGAAACACCAATCTACTTGCAGATCACCTGGCCACAGTGTGGTGTGAGGTTTTATTCATCGTTTTTTTTCAGTCTTTCCTACTAGACAGTTTTATATGCACGGACTGCTTGTAGCAATATTGGTTACATCCCGCTTGAGAGACACAGAGTTTTCCAAATTAGTTATGTCATACAGTGTATTTTGATCACATTCACCCCTCTCCCAGATTCTCCCACATCCACCCCCTTCCTTCTCTCATGACATAGCAGGGCAGTTACTCATAGAACTGAACGCACAGTGATTACGGCATGGAAACCTAAGGAAACCTTATTAGTTACTCAGTAGATGGTTTTCTGAGCACCTATTATGTATAAAGAGTCCGGAAACACCAGCTCATCATTTCACCCCCAGTAGCTAGTAATTGAGCCTCTAATACATTGGATATTGTCTTAGACACTGTTCCAGTGCTGTGAAGAGACAGCATGACCAAGCTAATTTTTATATAATAAAAGCGTTTACTTGGGGGTCTGCTTACAATTTCAGAGGCTTCGTCTATTACCATCATGGCAGGAGTATGGTACCAGGCAAGGAAGGTACTGGAACAGTAAGCAGCAGGAAGAGAGAGACTGGGTCTGGCGTGCGCTTTTGAACCTCAAAATGCACCTCTAGGGATATACTTCCTCCAACAAGGCCATATCTCCTAATCCTTCTAATCCTTTCAACAATTTATTCCCTTGTGACTAAGCATTCAAATACATGAGCTATGGGGGTCATTGTTATTCAAAATACCACAGAAACCTAGCTATCTCTTTTCAGGAGTTCTCCAAGGTGACCAACAAGCAAACTGGTCAATTTAGGGATCCTCTACTACTATCAGAAATTATAGAAAACGTTAAATCTCTGCTCTATACAAATTGGAGTTTGATGAACTTTACTGTCGCCCTCACAATTCTATTAAATGTATTCATTTCAATTTGTATTAAAAATGGCTTGAATGGCCTTTTTGCTTATTATATACATATAATATATTTTTATATTTTATTATATTACACACATATGTGTATATACACATACACACATATATGTATATGTATACATATACATATGTATACATATGTTGTCTTAGTTAAGGTTTCTGTCACTGCAATGAAGCATCATGACCAAAAAACAAGTTGGAAAGAAAGAGTTTATTTGGCTTACACTTCCACATTGTATTCCTTCATTAGAGGAAGCCAGAACAGGAACAGGGCAGGAACCTGGAGGTAGGAACTGAAGCAGAGGCCATAGAGGAATGCTGCTTACTAGCTTGCTCCCCATGGCTTGCTCAGCCTGCTTTCTTACAGAACCCAGAACCACAAGGGCAAGGATAACACTACTCACAACGAACTCTCTGGGCTCTTCCCCATCAATTACTAATTAAAAAAAACAAATGCCCTATAACCAGATCTTAAGGAGGCATTTTCTCAATTTAGGTTCCCTCCTTTTAGATAATTCTAGCTTGTATCAAGTTGACATAAAACTACCGAGCACACACATGCACACAGACACACAGAATGTACGTAGTAGATACATAAGTCATGGCTTGATATAGTTTATACAGGCCTTCAACGCAATCCTTCCTCATTTTCCTGAGTGATGGCAATACAGGTCTGTACCACCACTGCTGGAGAAAAATAGTTTTTCTCTCCTGTCTTCTAAAGTGGAGAAGATGAAGCATGATTAAAATAGCTTCTAAAATTCTCTTTTCTTAATATAAAAGCATCATTGATATTTACTATTTATTGGCATATTATATGCTCAATTTTCCTTGATGGGTAGATTGGGGGGGGGGCTAGAAATCTAAGGAAAGAGAGTTCTAATGTCTTTTTACATGGAAAGAAAGGGAAGTGAAAACAGTTTCTTGTTCTGCCTTTTATTTTTCTGGAAAATGCAGGGGAAAAAAAGCATGTAGTTTTGAGTCAAAATTAAACAGAGCTTGGTCTCACTGGCGCCTGGCATTTCTTGCTTCTTACTTTACACTATTGCCTTGCCATTCACTTATTCTTGACATCTCTTTGCTCAGTTGGAGAATTGGAAAGGCACCCATTTCTTTATTTTTTCCCAGGGCTCAACAGTGTAGAGACTTCATAGATCATCACTAAATGTCTGTGGTTATAGGAATGTTTGTTTTAATTAATTCATTTTTAATGTATTGAGGGAAAACTGACAGAAAACGTACCTACCTCTACTTAGAAAATTGCGATTAGTAGAAAAAAACCCCTTCTTTCCACTTGTATATGTACATGGATACTTGTGCAGTTATCCTTGCAGATTCATTTCTAAATATCCAAAGATGACAGTTCTTCCCTCTGATTTGACAGCCACATAGGTCTGTGTCAGACACATGCCAGTGTTTTTCCTGAATACCGGTGGCAGGTGTTTCAAGGCCTCACGTGAACTTCTGGCTAAAGAAGAAAACACTGGACAATGTTTCCATTTTGTGAGGAAGACAAGCTCACTTGTCTTTCTATTGTAGGCTTTCCTGGGGCTGTGAGTTGGAACAATTTTGAAAATCTCAACTGCAAAGTTTCCAGAGGTGTAGGGAAGAAACGTGACCTCCCTGCCATGCTGGAGTGTGCCATTCCAAATATTCTGCTGGGGAAAGTTGGGGGTTTTTGAAAATCACAGTTGCCAGAACTTTTAGAAAGTAAGTGGTCTGACACCGAGCTCTGACCTCACAGTAGTAAATGCTGTTTTTTTCCCCCCTCTGCTAAGGACTATGTATGTTTAATGTATTTTTTTTTCTCCTGTGACCTAGTATCTTAGCAGTGGTATTAAATTTTGTATACGGGATGCCACTTCAAAAAGTGAATAACTTGCCTGGCTATATACGCTTGTTATTCCAGCACCTGGAAGGCAGAAACAGATGGATCCAGAGTTCAAGGCCAGCTTGGGCTCCATAGTGAGCCCCCCCAAAAAAGTGAGTAAAACAAATGCCAACAGTTGGACTTCATTGCATTTCCCCTCCCCCCAAGTCATGTAGTGTCTCCTTCCTTCTCTGTATTTTAGAAGAATTCTCCGGAGTTGTGTGTTATTATCCTCACATAGTTCATTCTAGGTTTGGGCCAACTTTGGATGAATAAGGGTTGAACTCTTTGATAGCTGTGTTTACACATTTTTTTTTTGAGGACAAGTACATTGATGAATCTACTAGTGATGTCTCCATTGAGAAGACATTAGCAGCAAGAGACTGAAATCTCACATCCCTGAAGTCACTGCATCTCAAGTAATGACTGTTAAGTGGGGTCACACCGGCACTTGGATCAGATCCTTTTGAGGAGAGTGAGAGAGACCAAAGCTGTCCTTGAGCCAGGGAAGAAGAGACGGTATATAACCAGGGAGCAGGTGGGCCACCTACCAGATATGCCTGCAGAATGAAACCCCCACAGTGTTTCTTCCCAACCTGCGGACTGTGAGCAGACATTTCTGTTATGCAAACCCTGAATTCAGCCTTTTCAGGTACTGGTTATGGCTGCTCAGGAAGATGATAAATTAGTAGTCGCTTAACTAGAGAAAATTAAACATAAATGAGCTTTAGTCAAGAAAGAGTCATGTTCTTTAAAAAAGACAGAAGCTAAAATTGCCACACATTTATGAGAAACTGTAGGGAAAGTACCCTTTTAACTGTTACATGGCATCACCTTGCATATATACATACATGTATATATATATATATACATGTAATTATATATTTATATATACATATTTGTACATATACATAATTATATATCTATATATAATTTTTTTCTGCTGGGAATTGAATTCATGACCTTATGTATTCTATCTCTAAGCTAAGTCTCCAGCCTTACTTATGGGACAATTTTAATGGCAGAGCTCAGAGTTCTATGGGGTTAGTTATTGTCTAAGGGCCTGAGGGGGAGGCTGATGTTAGAGACCAGTTTACTGACTGTCACCGTTATCATCCAGTTTCTTTCAGAAAAAAAAAAAAGAACATTTGAGGTTCTACTATGTTTAAAAATGTAAAAATATTCTTTATAAATCCAAAGTTTGGAGTTTTGTAATAAATTCAAAAATATTCAAAGGCTTTCTTTTTTTGTAACTTAATAGATGTGTACTAAGACAGATTCTATATTCCTCAGGAGTCATGGACAATTAAAGTAAACATTATTAATCAAGTTAGGATGATGGTAAGCTAAAATAAACACAATGAAAAAGCTTTGGGAAAATACTGTCATCCTAGTAGGTACTCTTTTGTGTTTGTTAAATCATAAATGGTTTAGTCTAAAAGCATAAAACTTCTGGAAAAAAGAAACCCCAAACCCAACCAAATACCCACTCTATTGTAGAGTGCCAACCCATGATGCTATGAAGTATACTCTGCTAAGCTTGTATGCAGGAGCCTGTCAGAGTGGTCCTCTGAGATGCTCTACCCAGCACTGTCTCAAAATAGGTGCTGAGACTCACAGCCAAAGATTGGTTGATGCATTGGGAGTCTTGGGGTATAGTGGGAGGAAAATAAAAAGGACCCGGAAGTGACAGGAGCTCCACAAGAAAAATAACAGAGCCAACTAACCAGGGCCCAGAGGGGTTTGCTGAGACTGAAGCATCAACTAAGGACCACACATGAAGAGGACCTAAGCCCCCTACATAGACGTAGCAGATGGATAGCTTAGGCTTCAAGTGGGTACTCTAAAAAGGGGAGACTGAATTGGACATGGACTCACTTGCTAGCTTTTAGATCACTTTCCTCTGGCGGGACTGCCTTGACAGGCCATAGGGGAAGAGGACCTGTTCAATCTTCATGCCATTTTATGAGCTGGGGCGGATGGGAAAGGTAGCTCCCCTTTTCTGAGAAGCAGTAGATGAGAGGGGAGAGAGGGAGGGACTGGGAAGGGAGGAGGGAAGAGGCTGCAAGGATGTAAAGTGAATAAAATAAGTATATGAGAAAAAAAGAAACCCCAAACAAACAACCAAAGAGCCTGATTTGTCAGAATATCCTTTGTTCACTGAGCAGAATATCTTTTAAAGCAAAAGGAAATGTATTTGTTAAAATGTTTCAATGTTACATGAGGAAAAACACGCTGTCTTTACCAACAGCCTTGTATATGCACTGGTCAAGACTTCCAGAAGTTCTTGGATACAGGCTCCCTGAGGCTGACACAGGCAAGCAGAGGAAGAATGGGGTTAGCCAAGCACTGAGTTGTGTTATTGTATAAAACATAACTGAAAAAATAAATATGCCTATGTGGTCTAAGAAAGCTTAAACATGTATAAACTCTGTTCTTGAAACCACTTTTCAGAGTTTATATTTACCTTATTAAAAGCTATAGGAAATCAATATTTATCAGAAGTGATATGTAAAAATGTTGATGCTGGGTGTTTAAATATAAAGATGAATTGTTTTAGAGAGTTTAAATAGCAAGATAAGTTAGTATAACCGTTTGGTGACTTTCTAATTCTTTAAAAATTAAAAAAAGTCAGTATATGTTTAAATCTACATTATTTAAATGCCCTATTTTTGGTGTTTTGTTCCTTTCCCCTAGCTCAAATAATTAAATAATGCTCAACTTGAATTCAAATAAAATTCTACTCAATTTACAATTTCAGAAGGCTTTTCAAATACATTATAACTCACATTTCACAAGTTATATGAAGAATGGGACAATTGTGTACTGGGGTGAAAATTAGTGGTTGGAGCCAGTGAGACCAAGTTAGCATTTCTGAGGATAAGAAATTCCTAATCCGTGCTTGTGCCATTAACACTCTTGTATTTTATAAATTAATTTAATGTTTTCATTATTTATGGCATAAGGTCAGTGTTTATGAAATGTGGATAATGGAGAAATCACAGTTGAAATATTTTTTAAACGTATTTTTTAATTTTACCTGACACATACGTTTATGTGATACAGTGTGACATTTTGAGGCATGTACTTAATGTGCTATAACAAGATCTGGATAATTAGAATGCCATTTCAAACATCTATCATTTCTCTATATTCAGATTATTATTTTTACTTATTTATTATGTATTCAATGTTCTGGCTGCATGTATACCTGCACACCAGAAGAGGGCACCAAATTTTATTATAGATGGTTGGGAGCCACCATGTGGTTGTTGTGAATTTAACTCAGGACCTCTGGAAGAGTAGCCAGTACTCTTAACTCCTGAGTCATCGCTCCATCCCTATATTCATATTATTCAAAATCTTCGCTACTATTTTAAAATATAGAGTAGATTCTTGTCAACCTTAATTCTCCAACTGTAGCATAGAACACTAGGAATTTTCCATCTTGTCCAAGTCCAGCTATTATCTATTACCCACCTTCTTTATATCCTCTCCACCCATATTTGTAGTTCTAAGGAGATTTCAAAATACATCCTTTCAGCCTGGATTGAAATTATTCATTGAGTTAGTTTCCAAAGACTTTTTGTGGTGACTTAAATGGGAATATATTTGGATGCTTAGTCACTAGGGAGTGGAACTGTTTAAAGGGATTAGAAGGACTAGGAGGTGTGAGCTTTTAGGAGTAGGTGTGGCCTTGTTGGAGGAAGTATGTCACAGTGGGTAGGCTTTGGTGTTTGAAAAGCCTGTACCCAGCCCAGTCTCTCAGTCTCTGTTTCTGTCTCCGTCTCTCCTTCTCTAGTTGCATCTGATAGAAACCAACCCTATTAAAGTCTTTGGGGGATATTTGACATACAGCTAAACTGTCAGTGGGGTATGGGTCCATTTCTTCCTCATTATACAGAATATTTGGCAGTACCTGTAGATATGTTTAATTGTCACAACATCCTAGGGCAAGCACCATCGTGACCTAAAGACTAGAGACTAGAGATTCTATTAAGTATCTTTTTAGGATACAGAACACAAACTAATTTGGCTGTCAGTGTTGATAGTTGTATAGTTCTGAAGGTCTGTGATAAAGTGAATGTAGGGATAGCCATGCTAAGACATTTGGCACATATACTGAGGTATTTATTGAGTGTAGTTGAGTTGCAAATGAAAAGGCTCTCTGACATGCAGATCTGAGATGGGTTAATTGAAGGGAGGAGTAGAAAGTGGGTGAGAACATTCTCAGGAAGGCTCTTTACAGAGCCAGTAGGTGCTTATGTGTTTCACCCACAACCATGGGTTAAAGGCCAACTCACCAGATAGTGCTGTTATTGACAAGGGTGAAACTTTTGGGAGGCAGGGCTTAGAGGAAGGAAGTTAGGTTGTTGGAGGAACACATTTGTACCATTGAAAGGGACCTTAGGACTCTGGCCTTTTATTCCCTTTTTTTGCTCCCTGATTATCAGGAGGTGATAAGGTTTTCCCCAATAGACTTCTACCATGAGGAGCCTTTTCACCACATGTCGTAAAGCAGTTGGACTATGTGATCACCAACAGAAGATATTAGCCTAAAAAAACTTTCATCCCTGTAAGCCCTATGTCTCAGGCATTTTGTCGTGTTGGAAAATATAATCAATGCATCTTTGGGATTAATCAGTGAAGCCAGGGCCTAAAAAAGAGTAGAATGGCAAATTTGGCTAAGCAGTGTGTTAAGTCTAGAGAACAAGCAACAGGACAGGAACCTATCAAAGAGGGCCTCTGAAAGACTCTATATAGCAATGTATCAAAGCAGATATTAAGACTCACAACCAAGCCTTCGGCAGAGGGCAGGGAATAATATGAAATAGGGGGAGTTAGTAAGACTTGGCGAGGACAAGAGCTCCACAAAGACCAAATAGATCAGGGCACAGGGGTCCTCTATGAGACTGTTTCTCCA
>CM053745.1:46359992-46393147 GCA_028658305.1 Pachyuromys duprasi | reverse complement strand
TTCGCCTGGGATACAAAGTACCTAACCTGTGATTAATATAAAAATAAATAAATTACATTAAAAATGTCTAGAGAACATCAAATCATTTTTACAGCTTTCAGCAGCAAACTGTCAGTGAAGACACCATATGTAGATGACATAGTCTGGGCTTGGGTAGTGAGTACAAAAGGCTGAGAATTCTCACAAGAAAAGGAGTATTAAAAACTAGGATGTAGAACAATGGTACTTATCCCACTCACACATGATAGTTACTTATAGGGCAAGAAGAAATATGGCTGCTCCAGCCTCATCATGAATCAATTGTATTCAAGTGTGCAGGTGGGTTCTAGTTTTCTAGTATGTGTCTAAACATTTCCAAGTATTTCTCATGAGCAGCTGGATTTGAGAACTGCTATTGTGGGTCAACAAAGTCTGGGATAAAGAAACAGGTGATTTAAGTAGCCTTTCTAACTTGGAGGCTTTTGTGTTCTGGAAGCATGGTGGATTTTGGTAGCAGGTTCACACCCAGGAGGCTGAAGCTGTGCTTTTCAGGACGTTTCTCAGCTTAGCATCTGAAGTTGAGATTGGAAGAAGCAACGAGGTCACTTCTTACTGTGATGAATGCTGTAGTGTTAAACTTTCAAAGAGCCTTCAAATTAAACTACCGAAATACTACTTTGAAATTAAAGTATATTAATCACAAATTAAAATATCACCTCTTACTTGAAATACTTATTTATGTGCATGTGTATATGATTGTGTATGGATGCATCTGTGAACTTTGTGTGTGTATGTGTAAAGGCCAGATGCCAAGCTTGGGTGTTGTTTTTTAGGAGATGTTCACTTTGTTTGAGACAAGGGCTCTCATTGGCCTGGGGCTCTAAGATTAGGTTAGGCTGGCCGGCTAAGGAGCCCAAAGATCTGCTTGTCTCTCATCTCTGGCCTTATCCATCCCTGCCTCTATGCTTGGATTTTTGTGTGGGCACTGCGATAGAACTCAGGTCCTCATGCTTGCATGGCAAGCACACTACTGACTGATCTATTGCCTAGCACCAAATATATAAAGAGAACAATAATGTTAAAAAAAGAAGAAGAAATGCAAAGCCAGCGAAACAAGGATGTCTTTCACAGAATACATCACTTTGCTTTGTTTATATATAGGTTAAGGGAACCTGTTTTTCCACCTGGGCTCTTGTAGACAATGTACCTCCTTGCCTTCCAGCCTTCTGCTTTCATGGCCATCCCTTATCTGCAGTTTCCAGAACTGAGTGAACATTCCTTTCTAACAGGAAGGCAACACAAGTGAAAGCATGCCTTGTCTGTAGATTCCTGGGACACTTTCAAAGGGAGTGAGCAAATGACTGGTTCTGAGACTCTGTTCTGATTTCATTTGTCTCCGACAGGGCCTCATGACAATTTAATATTCTTTATTATTATTTTACATGCAACTTCCTTCCCAGCTTATGATTCCTGTCAGGACTGTGTATTATTACTCATTAGTCATTTTTCTTTGCTTGGCCCATAATGCTTCAAAGGAGGGCTGGTGTATTTCAGTAATTTTGCTTACAATTTGATTTGTGTTCTCTGGAATCCCAATTTAGTTCCATCAGCACATTTCTCCACACAGCAGCTGGGCCCTGGATGGGAACATTTGCATACCTTAGCAGCTGAGAGCAAAGCCCCAGGAACCCAGAATCTGGCCAGATATTTCCCAGAGCGTCACTTGGCTTTTTGAAATAAATTCTGTCTTCCAATTTGTAACTATCTGTCTCAGCGACATTATTCTTATGCACACTTTAAAAAAAGTGCTCTCCAGGTAATTTGGGAGCTAACATGCTTTTATAACAACCCTTGTTGTACAATCAGAGAGCGTGTTTATCCTATTTGAGTGTCAGGTAAAATTATTGCTTCTTCTCAATGTAAATATCTTTATTATTAGAGAAACAGCAAGGGGATCAGATGCGTAATTAGTCAGTGATTGCCTTGAAGGCAGGTAATCCATTAATCTGCAAGCTTCGTTGTGGCTGAGCCCTTGAATAGACTCTCCAAACATCTGCCATTACCCAGCCATCACATGAGGGCCTGTGTAAGGCTCCTGGAAAACTCCAGATTCTTTTCATCATTTTCTTTGCTTACATCCAAACTCTTGCATCTGGTCTTGGTGTAGGTGGTATGTTGAAATAAATGTCCTTTCCCCAGAAGATCTTCATCCTAACTCATGGATCCTAAGGTTGTGACGAAAATGTCTTTGTGGACATAGAGTGGTGGTGATCACTCTAAGGACTTTTCAATGAGATTATTCCAGTTTATCTATGTTTCTTTTTTTAGTTTCCTGCTGCAGTGATAAAATGCTTGGACATAAGCAAGATAGAAAGGAAAGGGTTGAATCCACAATTCATCATGCAGGGGAGTCAAGGAGGCAGGCGCTCGAGGCGGTGAGTCTCACTGCCTCTGTAAGCAGAAAGGAGAAGAATGAATGCATGCTTGCTAGTGTGCACCTTGCTCTCTCCATTTTACATGGTCCAGGATCTCCTGCCCAAGAATTGTCCCGCCCACAATTAAGCTGGGTCACTTCACGTCAATTAAGGTAATCTAGATAATCTCCCAGAGCATTCTCAGATTGATTCTAATCTAGTTAATCTCCCCACAAGTGTGCCCGGAGACTTGGCTCATATGGGAGTCTAGATTCTGCCAAGCCGACAATTAACAGAAATCAGGACCTCAGGATGAGCTTTAAGCACCATCACTAATGTACTTTCAGGGGAGACAGAAGGAGACTTGAAAACAGACAGAAGAGGAAGGTCACATTGGAACATGTGGGTTTCAGGACACATGTTCCTTGTCCAAGACAGCAGAGACCGGAAGTGTTTAGGGGGAGAAACATGGGGTGGGGGGAGGGAGGGGAAGAGAAGGGGAGAAGGGAGGGGAAGGAAGGGGAGCGGAAGGCAGAGTGGTACCCGGAGGAGATGAGGGAGGGGGCTATACCTGGAATACAAAGTGAATAAATGGTAATGAATAATAATAATAATAATAAAATAAAATAAAGATTTGGAATGTTTTTGGATTTTGGAATGTTTGCATATGCATAATGAGAAAATTTTGGGAGTGAGACAACGTGAAATGTATTTGTGACCCATATATACCTTCTACACATAGTCTAAAAATAATTTTATTTAATATGTTCTGTATACCTGCATTTGAACAGTAACTCCTCTCTTGAGGTCAGGTGTGGAATTTTCCATCTGGGGTGTCATGCTGGTGCTAAAATAGTTTTAGATTTTGGGTTAGAAATGCTTATCTTATACAAGTATAATTTTGTGTTTGTAAAATAAACCCTTGATGATGAAAATGTTGATGACCAATTACACGTTTCTCTGAAATGATAACCCAAGAATTGAATGGAGATGCAATATGAATTCTGGATTTTTTTTTTATCTCAACTCCTTGAGAATTCTATACTGTACACATTGAAGATAAAAATTCTCGGTCACTAATTTACTTGCTTTTTTATCTAAGAAAACTGCTTAGTTTTCTTGTCCAGCTAGTTCAATGTAAGTGGCATATGATCAAATAATATGCTTAAAGTTCATAGCAGAGAGGTGTGTCTTATGGAACCATAATTTTAAACACATATCAGCAAAATTTTGTTACTTGAAACTGTGATGACTGAAGACAGACTTTTCCCTCTGTCAAATGTATGGAGTATGTTTTGTTTTGTTTTGTTTTAGACAGGGTTTTTCCGTGTAGCCTTGGCTGTTCTGGACGTGCTTTGTAGACCAGGCTGGCCTTGAACTCACAGAGATCCACCTGCCTCTGCCTCCCTGAGTACTGGGATTATAGGCTGGAGTATATTTTCTTTAGCTGATAAAGCATATATTGACTTATGTAATAAAATAAGAAGATATAGGTGGATAGGTAAACAAAAAAGGTAGCATGTACTAAAAATAGTTGTGGTGTTGTGGCTATGAGATGGAAAAAAGGAAAATTAAGTTTTTAGAACTAGGGTTGTGACTCATTGGTAGAGTGTTCCACTACATATACAAGGTCTTGGGGCTCATTGCCAGTTTCTTTCTCTCTTTCACATGCACACACACACACACATACAAGCCCCCTCACACAAATATTTTACTGAAACTGGAATAAAATGAATTATGGTCAGAGAGATAGTGAAGGTCGCCTGCTATTTGTTTGGAAGATAAGGAATTGGTGAAGGAGAGATTTAGTTAGTTGTGAAGATGAAATGTTTTACAGTATGTGTTTGTGATTGTATGTACAAAATTAAGCATCTTACCTTCTTCAGCCCTACAGTGGCCCTGCCTTGGTCCATGCCACGAGCTCCTTAGCTTAGTTCTGACTTGTTTATTGCTCCACATTGTCCTTCCCAGGCCTCATACTTTGTCAGAATCTCAGCTATATCAAAATCAGGTTGTTGGAGCCAAGATTCTCATGTGATTGTTAGCCAGAAATGGCATCATGATACAGGCTGAAAACGTAGGATTTTGGTGCAGGATCCTGCCACCACAGATTATTAAATACGTGATCTTGGCAAGTCATGCATCTTATTTGTGCTTTGGTTTTCTCACTATAGAATGGAAACGTTTCATGGTTCTATTTTGAGCACTGTACATCATGGCACGTATAGGCATACCTACGAAGATTTGTGAGTGGTGGATGTTGGATCCTCCTTTTCTTTCCCTTTCACGAGCTTGTTGTTCAGGCAATCGTTGAATCACCTTCTCTCGGTAGTGATATATACTTCAAAGGTTCCCTGTTGATATCTCACATTAAAAAAATTAAAATAACAACAAACTAGCAGAAAAATCAAAGACTTTGAACATATTATATGAGTATGTGCGTGTGCATGTCTGTGCTTGTGTGTGTTTATGTGTGTGCATATGCGTACACATGTGTTCAGAATAGTTTCTTTTTCTTTCTCCACATTTTCCCAGGAGGGATAAGACACAAACTGAACAGAAGTGGAGCAGGTTGGCTTCCAGACTGTGCTAACCTGAGCAGAGGCTGTTGAAGTCAGTACAGATTTGGCTGTTGGCAAAGCACTGTCAATAGGGACCCAGACAAGTGAGTTTTATTTTGGCAGCCATTTTTGGTGCCCCTCCATTTGAGAGCCTACTTTTACTATATACTGTTTTCCATTTCTGCATGTACAGAATCCATTCATCATGCTGTTTATGGCAGTGAACCAGACCTTGGATCTTAAAATCCTTTGCATTTACTGTTTCTCAGGAGGACTTCAGTAAGGAGTGGGTTATCACATTTGGCAGGATGAGGAAGGACAAAAAGGCTCAATCCTTTTCCTCTCAGTGCTGTGTCTGAGACCTTTCCTTGATTTGCCTGGGGAATGGAGCTTCACAAATGTAGGCCACACACACGGTTAATTTGACTTGCATCGGATTAACGAAAGCATCATCTGCAAACATGTCAACCTCAGTTCTCCCACCCAAATGTGAAATCAGATTTCTTCTGAAGACGCTGGGCAACATCCCAGTAGGGTGAAGATTGTTCAGTGACCAAGTAACTGCTTGGAAGGTTAGGTCATCATGGCTTCTGAACCTTTTGGCTGTGACTGTAGAAGAGCAAATTGCGGCCGTAGCTCACTTCTCCTTTGCCAGTTGCTGCAGCTACCTGTTGGGCCTTTGTGGGGACTTGGGTTTGGAACACCCTACTCAGAATTGCTTCCCCATCTCTTCAGGAAGACTTTTATCGCTTCCTTTTGGCATCTGTCCACACAGATGTGTTTATCTAACAAAGCCCAGAGGAAAGCAAGAACTGGTCCTTAGAGAAAGGGCTGAACCCACCATAGCAAGCCAGTTATCTACAAAACCACAAGCTTCATTTCTAAAGTGGCAGTTCTGTTTCTTGTTTCTTTTGTGAAGTGAATAATCTTATTTTGGAAAGCAAAACTGTAATTAGAGCACTTCAGTGGCAGTCTTCTTATGCAATTGTTTAAAAAGCAAAAGAAATGATAAAGACTAGAATTAAAGGCATGGAAAAAGACAAAATAGGCAAAAGAAAGTAGGTGTAGCTAGATTAATTTATTTAAAAAATAGGTTTAATGGCAAAAGAATTTCGTGAGAGAAAAACATGTTTGATGACCAGGGGCAATGTGACAACTCTAAATTTGGATGTACCTAACAATACAGCTTCAAAATATACAAAGCAAAATTATAAAATTCTGAAGTGAAATAAATAACTCAGTTGAAGATTTTAACATACCTGTCTTCATAATACAAAATTAATATAGAGATAGTCTGAACCATATGCCAACAGACTTGTTCTAATGATCACATACAGAATACACAATAGCTGTGGGAACATTTCTTTTTAGAACAAATGGGGCTGTAGTGCTGGTGTGTGTTGGAAATCCTAGCTACCCGGGAGACTGAGCCAGGAGAATAGACAGTTACAGGCCAGCTGGACCTTGGCTCAAAAAAAAAAAAGTGGATATCAAACAAACAAAAAGCTGATGAGATAATAAATGCTGAAACAAAACAATAAAAGAAACAAAATTTCACAAAAAACAAACGAACACGGAATTAATTTTGTGTTGGCTTGGACACAGGACAGTGGAGGGCGAGGGAGAGGGAGACAGAGAGGGAGATAAAGAGGGAGACAGAGGGAGAGAATATAAAGTTGGTTGGTGAGTAGGGAGGTGGGGAAGGAGTTCTAGGGGTAGTTGGGAGAGGGGAAAACATGATCAAAAACACATATGCATATATATATGGTATGAAAATGGATATATCCTGGATCATAATGGAAGTCTTACAATTTTAAAAGGTATTGAAATAATATAGATATGTTTTCTGATCACATATGTAGTTAAGATATGATCATTAGCAATAATAATTAGAAAAATTAAGCCATGTAGAAATAAGAAAGAAAAACTTAACTCATAATTAAAGAAGAAATAATAGCAGACATGAGAGAGTATCTAGTATTTTGTTACCATGGGTAACAAAAAATACTGCAGACTAACATGTGGGATGGAAACAAAGTGATAAGAAAGGACATTTCCAGCTTGACCCCATATATTTTATAAAACTTTGTGTTAACCTGTTTAAAAATCACAAATCTTTAGAAGGATATAACTCTCTAAAACTCACTCAAGATGAAGTAGGCCCATTACAAAGAACATTCTGGATCTAAATAACTTCACAAGACATTTTTCTTCAATACCATACACATGCAGAGAATAGAATAAAAAGGGGGAGATGATGGACGACATAAGTATCATCAGTAAGTCAAAATGAAAAAGAAAATATAGAAAAAGAGGCACAAGTTGGGCACCCGTGCAAAAGATTGCACCTCTGAACCTAAAGACATGGAAAGATTCTCAATCTTAACTCCTCTCCCTATGTAGATTATGTGATGGTTTGAATGAGAGGTGCGCCCCATAGGCTCAGGGATCTGCACACTTGGTTCTCAGTGGCACTATTTGTGGCGGTTTGGGACGCTGGTGACCTTTGCTGGAGGCAGAACCTTAAAGGTGGCTTTAAGGTTCTGTAGCCTCACCCCACCTGTCCACCTCTCTGTGGTCTTGACCTCTCAGCTTTTTGCCCTGGTCACCATCTTTGCCACCTGCTGCCGTGCCTCCTTGCCATGATGGCATACTCTTTTCCCTCTGGACTCATAAGCCAAAGTGCTCTTTCTTCCATTGGTTGCTTTTGTTCATGGTGTTCCATTACAGCAATAGAAAAGGAACTAATATATTACATATCAATTCTTTTCATTCTTTTGGTTAAGGACCTCAGCTGTCTTACCTCAACGGCATACATAAGCCCAGAATTCAAAAGAGAATCTGTCTCATAAATAACATATATTTATGTATGCCTATAACTACATATAGGAAGTTGGAAAATTAAGAATAGAAGCTAATCGATGATGAAATTCCAGAGCATTAACATGCAAAATATGACGGAGTTCAGGAAAGTGCTTCAGAGCAGATGGGTGTAGCAGGGGAGCAAAAAGAGAGCACATACCAATCTCACACTAGACATCTCTGCTAGAACACGAGATTTTCACTAAGAGTGGCTTAAACCTCAGGAGAACACAGACACCAAGTTGGGGTGGGTGGGGTCAGGGCTGGGTAGGCCAGCATTTCCTTCTTCCACGGGCCCTGCGTTACCTTATCACAAAATACCTGTCACGGTGCCAAACATGAAAAGCTGAACTCTAAGGCAGGAATTGAGTAGTAGGAGGAGCTTACCCTGGGGCCCCACTGGCCAGTCTCTACCTGGCTGAGTGTACCCAAATCTTAACCTAATTAAGCGGGGTGCAGTGAAACCCACTTCATTTGGATTGGACCCACACCTGAGCTGACTGGCCCTGTGTGAGCAAGGGGCCAGGTGTTGGGCATGTAGGCATAAGGTAATGTCTGTTGCAGACACAATTCAGTGTATTTGTACCCACTATGTCACAGGAAAAGATTTGTCCGGGGAAGATGAGTCATGGTGAGTTGGGGCTGGACTTCTTCCTGGTTCTACTGAGAATTCTACCCATCCTTACCGCCCCAGCCAGGACAGCGGCAGCTATGGCCTACTCTGCTCATGTGTTTGAACATTAAATCATAATTCCCACAATTCCCTTGTCTGATATTAAACCTATTGTGACTCTCTCACAATAGGTTACTTTGACGTATTTTAGTTTCAACATTCTTAACATGAGAAGTGGCAAAGAGACCAATAGACAGTATTTTATTTGGTGGATATATTACTCTAAGTCCATGATGTTGTTGAATTAAAAATTACTCTTTTCTCATTATAAAATAATACTTATGTATCTAAAACATACACAAAAAGATTCAGAAGGAAAGGCATAAATTATATACTATCTTGATCCATAAGAGATTGCCAGAGATAACATATGGATGTTATTATTTTTAGCTTGTCCCCCATTCACAGGTTTATACTGTATAATAAAATATAGTTACATGAAATATACCATTCAAGTTTGAACTGAGGAACCTTATATCATTTCTAATCTTTTGCTCTAATTCTTCTTGCATGGGCTTATTATCTTGAGCTAACTTTATATCAGTGGAATGTATAGGGCAGAGACAATAAGGAAGTTTTTTGGTTGAGCAGTACTTTGGCTGAACATGGGTCTTCTGGTCATACGTGGGCTCCAGTTTGAGTCTGCCATGTTTAGGTGTGTGACTTCTGGTAAGTAACTGACCAACTTTTAGTATGCTAATTTAAAAAATATGTATCATACTATCGACCCCACAGGCTAGGGAGTAAAAAGATTAAATAAATCACTCTTTTGTCTTATTGAGGCTATTATTGCTGGAGTGAATCATTATGAACAAAAGCAAGTTTGGGAGAAAGGGATTTATCTGTCTTACAAGTCCCCAAGTCACAGTCCTTTGAGAAAAGCCAAGGCTGGAACTCAAACTCGGAAGTAACCTGGAGATAGGAGCTGATGCAAAGGCCATGGAGAAGTCCTGTGTACTGGCTTGCTTCTTGTGGCTTGATAAGCCTGTTTCTTAAGCACCAAGGACCACCAGCCCCGGGTGGGCCCACCCACAATGGGCCAGGGCCTCCAACATCTATCTAAAATTCCTTTGGAGAAAATACACAGAAAGAAATCTCCTTTACAACACAAATAAACATGGAAGACATCTTGCTAATTGACACAAGCCAGCTACAAAAAGATGAATTCCGTGTGACCTCATGTGGAATTGAAATTGGGATCACAGATATTGAGAAGAGAATGGTTGCTATCAGAGACACTGAGGGTTGAGGGATGAGAAGGATGTTGGTCAAAGGCTACAAAATGTCATTATATTGGAGGAAAGAGGCAAGCAAGATGTTCTGTGTGTAAAAGCACAAGCCACAGAAGCCTGGGGACAGGAGTCTGATCTATCGCCAACATCTATCACTGATTAAGAAAATGCCCTACAGCCCAGCTCACAGCCCAATCTTATGTAGGCATTTCTTTGTTTTTCTTTTTAATTTATTTTTTAATTTGTTACAATTTATTCACTTTGTATCCCAGCTATAGCCCCCTCCCTCATCCCAATCCTGCCCTCCCTCCCTCTTCTCTTCCCATGCCCCTCCCCAAGTCCACTAATAGGGGAGGTCTTCCTCCCCTTCCATCTCACCCTAGCCTATCAGGTCTCATCAGGACTGGCTGGATCCTCTTTCTCTGTAGCCTAGTAAAGCTGCTCCCCCCTCAGGGGGAGGTGAACAGAGAGCCTGTCACTGAGTTCATGTCAGAGACAGTCCCTATTCCCTTACTAGGAAACCTACTTGGACACTGAGCTGCCATGGGCTACATCTGTGCAGAGGTTCTAAGTTATCTCCATGCATGGTTGTTGGTTGGAGTATCAGTCTCAGAAAAGACCCCTGTGCCCAGATATTTTGGCTCTATTGCTCTCCTTGTGGAGTTCCTGTCCCTTCCAGGTCTTTCTATCTCCCCCTTCTTGCATAAGATTCCCTTCACTCTGTCCAAAGTTTGTTTATGAGTCTCAGCATCTGTTTTGATACCCTGCTGGGTAGAGTCTTTCAGAGGCCCTCTGTGGTGGCTCCTGTCCTGTTCCCTGTTTTCTCCCTCTTCCGTTATTTATCCCATTTACCTTTCTGAATGAGGATTGAGCGTCTCACCCAGGGTGCTCCTTCTTGCTTAACTCTGTTAGGTGTACAGATTTTTAGTATGTTTATCCTATATTATATGTCTAATATCCACTTATGAGTGAGCATATACCATGTGTGTCTTTCTGCTTCTGGGATACCTCACTCAGGATTATCTTTTCTAGTTTATACTATTTGCATGCAGGCATTTCTTTACTGAGGCTCCCTTCTCTTGGATGACTATAGCTTGTGTCAAGTTGACATAAAACTAGCCAGCACATTTGTGTAGGACTCTCAGCATAGTGTCTAATTTAACAAAAATGAACAACTTTTAAACATGATATTTCAACTTATAAAAGCAAGTTATATTTTATTTTTAATATCTATAAAGTTTAATAAAATCATTTAAAATATTTATTTATTATTTATGTATACAGTGTTCTGCCTGCATGTGTGCATGCACATCAGAAAGAGGGCACCAGATCTCAGTATAGATGAGTTATGAGCCACCATGTGATTGCTGAGAATTGAACTCAGGACCTTTGGAAGAAGAACAGCTACTGCTCTTAACCGCTGAGCCATCTCTCCAGCCTTAGTAAAATCATTTTTGCTTATAAAATTTAGTTACCTTATTTTAAAACTAACCAATGAAAGTCACATATACTTATTATGTACAACGTGATGTTTTTGAAATGCCTGTAGTAGGATAACTACATTGATCATATTAACATATGTGTTATCTGGGATTTTTTTGTTTTTTGGATAAGAACACTTAAAATATTTTCTAAGTGACTTGAAGTATATGATGAATACATTATTATTAGCTCTTGTTTATTTTTTCATCTTAATACTTTTAATTCATCTTCCTCCTCATCATGTGTGTGTGATACTTGATGTATATGTGAATGTACAGGCTTAGCACTTACGAAGGTCAGAGCATAACCTGTGGGAGCCCATTCTATCCTTCCACCATGGATTCTAGGGCCCAAATTATGTCATCAGGCTTGTGTGGCTTCTGCTTTTGCACACAAAACAACTTGTTTGCTCCTTCTTCTTACCCAATGACATTTCGTATCCTTTTACCAATATCTTTAAGTCTGTGATAGCAATCATTCTCTTCTTAACGTTTGTGAACCCAACTATCTTTCTTTCTCTCTCTCTCTCTCTCTCTCTCTCTCTCTCTCTCTCTCTCTCTCCTTTAAGACAGGGTTTCTTTGTGTAGCCTTGGCTGTCCTGGACTCACTTTGTAGACCAGGCTGGCCTCAGACTCACAGAGACCATCCTGCCTTTGCCTCCCAGAGTGCTGGAATTACGGGTGGAATCTGACTATTTTCAATTCCACGTGTAATTGAGATCACAATGAATTCATCTTTTTGTAGCTGACATGTCAATGAACAGGGTGTCTTCCATGTTTATTCATGTTGTAAAGGAGCTTTCTTTCTGTTTATTTCCTCCCAAGGTAAATAGTTTTCCAGTCTGCCTAGACCAGACTTTAGTATGGTTGTTTTTCAGAAAATTGAAGATAACTCCTGTATATGACATGAATGTTCAAGATAGTCATGATATTATAATGTATTTGAAATTAGTAAAGTGTCAATGTTTAGTGTTCTTCTTTTAGTCTAAATATATCATGTATGCTGGTGTTGTTTTGGTTACAAAGCCTTCCATAGAAAGCCTTCATTTTCCACTGGGTGTCTCTAACTCGTGGATCCTGTGTGGAATCCCTTGCATTTGAAGTGATGTGACTGGTGTTAAAGCATTTAGTTCTCAAAAGGATTTTCCCACCCTAACCTTCTCCACTCTGTATTATATTAACTCACTAGAACTAACCAGAGCTCTAAATTGGCCTTGAATAGAAGTAATACTTAGATCTATGAAAACTTCTCACTGAGATGTAACCCTTAGGATTTCTGTAATCTCTCAGCACAGAGAACAGGCATTCTTATAACTTTTCCTGAATGCCAAAGGATTTCTCAATAGCTCGTGAATTATTTAGAGCTCTGAGAGTGTCTGACATTTTTATGTTCTGTGCCTCAAGCTCAGTCCCAGCCCTGGGATGATTTCTGGATTGCCTTTGCGTGTGTGTGTGTGCCAAGCATAGAGACTGGAGTTCTAATCTTACATTTTTTTAAAATTTGGAATTAATCTTTGGAGGAATGGAAAAGGGAACAGAGCTAAGTAGTTTACCTCATTTGCCATTTTTATGTATGAGAAATAGCTCCCATTAATATTTTCAGATACCAAATAAACAATTAGATGCTTTCAGATATGACTTATTTTATTAAAAAACTCAGAATTTAAAGAATTAAAATGTTTTCTTATTGTATGAATTGTTCAATAGAACTTTGCTTTCGGTATGCCTGTAAAAGTTTTACAGTAGCCTGCTGGAACTGGATTACATTGGCTTGACACAGATAAGTGCTATATTTTAACACATCCAGTGAATTGGTTGAGGTCATGCTGGCAACAGGAACTATCCAGAATGAGGAAATTTATGCCATGGAAATCAGTCAACACTATAAACCAGGCACTCTGCCCTCATTCCAGGCTCTCCCCAAAGGTGGTCAGTAAGTATTTATCATCAGAGACCTGCTCTTCAGACATTTTCAAATGGCACTAGAAAGTTTAACCCACCAGACTAAAGTTCAATATACTATATTTGAGGTAAAATGAAAGGTTTGGTACTAGGTATTGCTTATTCTACCAGCAGTTATCTGTGAAATGCTATCATTTACTAAAAAAAAAAAAAAGTCATTTAAAACATGACAGACAAATTGAATGTGGGAAGAAAAGATACCACAAATAGAAGGCGCACATTACAGTAAATGTAGAAAAACAGACAAGAGATAAGAAAATAGAAAGGGGAAAAGAATCTTGAGGAATGAAAGACAGGAAGAGATTCTGCTAAACAAAATTGACGCTAACATTGAATTTGAACAGTCCTGGGAGGTTGAAAAAGGCGTCAGCATGAAACAGTTTTGAACAACGGTCAATGTGTCAACTTGGTGAAGTAATGTCTTCCACCCAAGGTGACATTTCCTGGATGGAAAGCAAAATCAGCAGCAGGCGAAACACTGGACATTGTGCCTTTGCTGTTTTGGAACAGACTCAGAAAAGAGTATTATGGGATGGGGACCTTGTTATTTAGTCATCAAGGCAGGACCTCTGTGGGTGAAAGAATGAACACTTTGGGACAATAACACAAATGGACTCAGCAGAGGCAAAGTGGCGTTTATAGACACGCTCACTCGAAGGCCGCTCTGTTTATAATCTCAGCTGTGAAAGGACAATACCACGAAAGCTAAACGTTCCTCTTGTCTACAATCGTGTTTGTTCCCCACTATGAAGAATGTTCTGAAAGGAAAAGAATATGATTCCTTATGCTCTTGAGCAAACAAGACACGTGAGAGGTAGAGCTGAGGTATGCCTCCCTGTGTCACCTCTTGCCCTTCCTGCCCTCCATGGGGTTCTGGGAAACCTGTTCTTGTAGCTGTCAACTGGGGAAAGCCTAGGTTTAAAGACGCTTCCATCTCCAGTTCTTTATCCTATTTTCTGCAGTGGTGTGAGCCTGGTTTTCTTTGTGCTGTTTACGTCAATAGCTTCCCACAGCCCCCAACACTGGGGTAAAAATTCTCAAGACTACCCAATAACATTGCTGCCCTTGAAGGATTTCTGAGCTTTGGATGGAGTCCATGTTTCCTCTCTCCTCTGCGTTTCCATCCCTTATGTCAGCCACATGATTTCTTTCTCAGGGGCTTGTAGAATTTCCCCAGAAAGTGACCAGTTTTCTGAGTAGTCATCTTATAAGAAGGTGTTGAATTTTGCATCTGTGTTGTATCTCATTATCCAGGCACATGTTTCTCATGATGCAGTGTGCTGGCCCCAGCAAGGCCAGCTCCTGTGCTCTGGTGCTCAGATATATTCAGTGTGGTCATTTCATTTTCTAGGAAATGAAACAGCTTCTTCAAAAATTCAGTGTTTGGGCTGGGCATGTCACAGCTGGGAGAGTGCTTGCCTAGCATGCACAAAACAAGGAATTTGATTCCCAGTACCACAGAAGCAAAGTATAGGGCTGTACAGTGGAGGCAGAATGATCAAAAATCCCAGGTCATCTCAGCTACAATGTGAATTCAAAGCCAGGCATGGTGGCCGTAATCCCAGCACTCAGGGAGGCAGATCTCTGTGAGTCCGAGGCCAACCTGATCGACTAAGTGAGTCCAGGATACAAGGCTACACAGAAACCCTGTCTTGAAAACCAAGCAAGCAAGCAAGCAAGCAAACAAACAAAAAACAAACCAAAACCGTAGTGAATTCAAGGCTATCTTAGGCTAGAGATTCATTCTTTAAAAACAAAAGGAATGTCTGAGAAAAGGGACTCAGACACCCTTTTTCTGGCTACTCTTTCCACAAGTGTCTTCCTAGAAACCCCAAGGTCACATTTCCATGGGACAGCTCCGGTAAGACTGAGTCCATACTCTTCTCATTGGACAGCACAGTTTGCATTGTCACTGTTGAGTAAGTTGGACAGAGCAATTATCCATGTCCATCAGTCACTCTCTGTGATGACATAAATATGCTACATGTGCCCTGTCAGATGGAATAACATTTGCCTTAGCTATCGGGCACTTGAAATGTGGCTAATGTGACTGAAAACTAAAAAGTCAATTTAAAGTCCATTGAAATTCTCTCTGTCTCTCTCTGTCTCTCTCTGTCTCTCTCTGTCTCTGTCTCTGTCTCTCTCTCTCTCCACAGATGGGAAGTGGCCACTACATTAGATGGTGCACACCAGTCTCTTTAAAGTCTGTGTATTCAGAGATTCTGCTGCCACAGTTTTATAGGCAATATTCCTCAAAGTAGGGATCGCCTTGGACCTACTGTGATCATATAAAGCCTGTCTGCAATTTCATATAACATCAAAGGGCTGAATTTCAAAGGGGTTAGAAAGTCTGTGACTTTTTTTTTTCTGCTGGAGTTGAGGACTCAACCCAGGACCTTGAGCCAACAAGACCTCTACCACTGAGCTAAATGTCAAATCTCTCTGTGGAGTAGTTGGCTATCCCACAAGAATTTTAACTATTTCTAATCAAATGCCATCTCTACCTGAAATCACTAATGAGAATTTCTGCATGCTCTCTAATAAAATAGCGTGGGGATCAGGGACGGAAGGAAGGAGGTGGATGGAGACACAGGTCATGTAGAATCCCGGGAATCAGACTCGGGAGAGCAGACTCAAAGGTGCAGATCTAACTTTATTGCTCAGTTTAACAGCCTTTAAACGATTGAGAGCCCAATCAGACATCCATACCATGTAACTGCGTTTTGTTAGTACAAAGAATGCAGCCAGAATCTTCATTCCAAGTCTCATTTTCTATTGTAAGCAACAGAGGTCAAAGGTCATTGCTAAAGTGACTGGGATTGAAGAAGCCCTTGCTATAGTCATTGAAGGTTGCAACTGCTTCCTCCATGGGGTGTACTTGGGGCTCCGGTGCTGGTCATCAGCTTGTGGCCTCTCTGTTTTCTACAAATAGCAATTTTCCTCTCTTGTGGACAGGTGACATGTCATTGTGTACTCACATATCCTTCTAAGGAAACCTTGCCACCCTCCCCCCCCCCAAAGAAACTGTTTATATGCTGAACTTGGTGTCTATGGCTGCCTTCCCTAAATGCAGCTCATTATTTCCAGTCTGTGTGCCCAACGTCTGGACCATATGGTCTGAAATGAGGAGCTTTACCAACCCCACTGTTTTTCACAGTGAAGCGCCAGCTATTGTAATAAGGACATAGGTATTGAGAGATTGCTTAAAGAAAAGCCAGGAGATAGTTTTGTCTTTCTCAGAATCATCAGGACGTGAAGAGGGTGAAGAGGAAAAGCAGGAACTATGACTAAGCAGAAGAGACAGGCAGAGAATGGACAAATAAACGAGGACTCAGTCTCTATCTACTGGGGAATAGAGAGACTCAAAATGAGTAGCAGAACCATGGCAATGAAGAGGAGCAGGCAAGCACACTTGCTGATGAGGTCTTCATTTGAAGGTTGGAATCTAAATGCTGGAGGGTACCATGAGCTTGGCTCCAGCTTTTCATTCCTCGGAGCCTGGCTATTGGCTAAGCCAGGCTGCTTCAGATTTGTGTTAGCATTTTCCGAACAACACAACCAGTACTACACAAAGTAGTATGTATTTATAAATATTCTAGTATTTTACAAAGGAGCTGTTGCATAATGTCACATATTACATGTTGTATCTCTTGTCACTTACCCGAAGGCATTTATTTTAAGGTATTGGTTTATGTAATTTGTGGAGAATGCAAAGTTTGAAATTTTTAGGTCTTGGAATTTTGAATTCAGATAAGAGATGATTTTATTCCGTAGCCCAGGTTGACCTGCTACCCTCTATGGTGTAGAGGATGGTTTCAAACTTATTGAACTCCTGCCTCAGTATTCTAGGTTCTGGAATTTCAGGTGTATACTTCTACAACCAGCTCCATGTTGTCATTTGATTAAAAAATATAGGCATCATAGCCCAGCCAAGCTGACATATATAAGAGGGTCCTCAGTAAAACACCCTATTGTTTACGAGAAATTTGTTCTCCACAGTGAAACGTATTCAGCTGGTATGTGACAAAGAAGGGGTTAGAGCCCAGAAAACTGACTTAAAGCTTGCATTTTAAACCAAGAGTTTACATAATTTTGCCTTTTATCTCTATTTACTGGTTCATTTCTTTATTCTTTATTTATTAGATGGCAGGCGTAGCATTATCTTCTGGGAAACAGTAATTTACATACACAACAATATATTTAGTATGTCGGATTAAACATGGTTACTATAGAACATACTATAATATATGCATTATATTTTAAAGGTAACCTGTTACATTCACTATACCTTAATAAAACTGTGGAACATATACATATAAAGAAATCAAAACAAAATGTGGTGGTACATGGAATGAAGGCCCTATGAGGACAAATATTGTGAGAAATATTAGGGAAAGTATTTAGGAGGCAACACTCTACGACCTGAAGAAGAGAGCAAATGGTTTAAGGAGACGCATAGGGTGAAGGTGGAACCAAAAGTCAGTAAGCATAGAGCACAAGAGGACAAATCTCTGTTTTTATTTAGCCGGAAGTTCCCATTTATGTTTCTTGAGGACAAGCGACCTGTATTTCTCCTCCCTCCCTCTGTTCCTCCGTCCATCTGTGTCTTCCTGCATCTTCCTCTTCTTTCTGTCTTTCTTCTTTTGCATCCCTCATCTTCACTGTGTTCTCAGTCATTTAGAAAAAAAAAACCACACATTCTACGTTCTTTATTAAGATAATTTAAAAAGTGTAATTTATCTTGAAAGCCCAAATCTCTCACGACTCAAGCTACTTCTGTCAGAGACCAAAACACTGAGTTACAGCTCTTACCAGGTAAGTATTTCCTGTTCTTTGAAATAATTACCATTTGATGATGATGATATTTTCAATTATTAATGTTTTTCCTTTCCACTTTCTGAATAGATAATCAGGAACAGTTGTGACTAAGAGCAGGTAGGCCGAGGAAAAGCTTCAAGACTGCTGAAAGCTCAGCCGAGCAGTGGATGCTGCAGTTGACCACGGGGGGAAACAGCTGCCACAAAGTGCTCCTGCTGGCAGCTGACAATTAGAACTCTTGGAGTTCATTTGAAAAGAACCAGTGGGCCATCTGGAGGGCCAAAAGGTAAGGCTGAGAATCATGATGAATATTGCAAAAAAGAGACTGTGTATGTGCATGTGTGCTGCTGGCAGGCAATGTCTTAGACATAGTTCATGTCATGAGTGAACATCTAGAGGGACATTAATACAGAACAGGAGGGCATATTAATAAAGAGCCATTAAGATGTTGATCTTCGAAGTATGTGTTAAAATTGAAGAGGAACAGTAATTGGGTTTGATATAAGGTTTAGAGGAAATCTATTAGTAAAGATACATGAAGTATTTATACACATGTCTCCATAGCCTAATAAATGTAACATAAATGGTTTCTCCTATCTATCCATCCATCCATCTACCTACAACCTGAAGATGATGTACAGGGATATGAATAGACAATAATAACTCACTTGACTGTAACCTTATGGTAAAAAAATAATTCATAAGTTCATAAGAGGTTAATAAGGTCTTTGCACATTTGTATTTTTTATAGTTCAAGAGTAGCATAACTGTTTCTGTAATGTTTCTCTTGCTTTCTGTAGCTACAGTTTCCTTTGAATAGGTGTTCACTGTAGATGTACATGTGTGTGTGTATGTGCTTATGTAGGCCACACTCAACTTCAGGTTCCTTAGGCACCGTGCGTCTTGTTGTGTGTGTGTTTGAGACAGGATCTCTTATTGACTTGGAGCTTGCCAAGTATTCTAGGATGGCTGCTTAGAGAACCCTAGGGGTCCACCTGTTCCTACATTCTCAGCGCTGGGATTATAAGCATGCATCAATGTTTGGCTTTTTGCAAGGGTTTTGGGGATCAAACTCAGGTTCTCAGGATTATGTAGAAAGCACATTACATGGGAGCTACAATTTATCAGTACACAAAGGGCCAAAGTAATCACTTTTCTACTTTGTAAAATGTATGTAGCAGAGGAATTCATTTATATAACAATACTTTGAAAAGTATAAGGTCTTGTAACAATATAAGGAATATGACAGTCATTTGTTCATTTATTCAGGCCATGTATGTTCCATTATGGGTTCTATTATAGAACCCCAATTATATGCAAGGGCATATGCTACTTTCTAGAACGAAGTGCATTGACAAAACTGACAGAAAGAGCTCTTTGGTGTCTTTGGAAGAAGTAAGAGATAAGTAGAAGATTTTTGTGAATTTTGCATTACCACCTAGTGAGTGCATGATTTCAAGTATGTAGTGAATGGAATGTAATAATTTTTTGGGAGGGTTGACACAGCATGGCTTTGACAATCAAATGAAATAATAGTTTGATCAGCTGTGGAAGAATGGAAGTGGGGGAGGTGAGAGGGCTGGGAACAAGAAGGGAAACTGAGGGGGGAACATCTCTTGTCAAGCTGGAGGATTGTAACAGGGTGGGCTCCTGGGAGGACATGGGTGTAACTCTAGCTGATACTCCTAATAGAGGGGGACATGAAGACTGAAGTGACCACCTCCTAGCCAGGTAGGACCTGTGAAAGAGGAGAACAAGCCACCAACAGAACCTGTGATCCAGAAATTCCCCCGCCTACAAGAAGTGCAGGGATAAGGAGGGAACAAAGATGGAGGGAAAGTCCAACCAATAACTGGCCCAACCTGAGACCCACCCCCTGGTAGAGAGCCAGCCCCTGACACTAACAGTTTTGCTCTTCTATGCTTGCAGTCAGGAGCCTAACTTGATTGTAGTCTGGGAGGCTCCAGCCAGCAGCAGATCATGACAGATGCTGGGACTTGCAGCCAATCCTGGGGTGGAGTTCTGGAGGTACTGTGGAAGTGTTGGGGGAAAGATGGAGGGTCCTAGAGGGTCAGGAACTTCTGAAGAAGACCAACAGAGACAACTAACCCAGTTCCATGGGGGCTTTCAGAGACCGAGACATCAACCAAGGAGCATGCATGGTCTGGACCTAGGGCCCCTTCACACATGATGGGGTGCTTGGTCTTCATATGGGGTGCCTGGCAAGTGGAAGGGGGCCTGTGCTGTTCCTAACACGGACTCTATTGCCTGCTTTTGGATAACTTCCCCCTGGCAGTCCTGATGTGACTTGATGTGCTGGGGAAAGGTGATGGGGGGTGGTCTCCTTTTCTGAGAGGAAAGGGAGAGGGAAAGAAGGGAGAAGAGGGGATGGGGAGAGGGAACTGCAAGGAGAGGAAGAAGGGGGTACCTTGGGATGTAAAATAAATTAAAAAAGGATGTTACAGTGGGGAAAAATGTACAAAATGCTATTCAGCTCCAACTCTACTCTGAATCAACAAGAAGATAAAAGAAATTTAAAAATCAGATGAAACATCATATTCTTTAAACTAAGGATAGAGATAAAGGAGTGAGAGAAGAGAGTCTAAAAATGGAGGAGAAATATTAGCAGAGTGAGAAGCAGTACATAGGAAATATTAACTTGTCACATCACAAGTATTTTCAGGTTTTAGCAAAAGTGATAAAGTGTTAGGAAGCATGGTTGGCATTTTCCCTGCAAATTTTGGATTAAAGTACAGTAAAAAAAAAAAAAAAGGAAAAAAATCCTTTTGATTCGTATATTCAAATTCAAATTCTTAATATGACTCCAATTCTAAGGCGGATTTCAAACTCTAAGAAATATTTTCAGTATTTAAGAAACACTGTGTGTTCTGTAAACACCTTGAACTTAAAGAGAAACTCTGGAGTTACAAGGTGGTAGAGGAAGACAAGGGAGGGTAGTCTATTTTGTGGTGGGTAAAGAGGCAAATACACGCAAGGGCAATGACAAGCACACATAAAAATGTCAATAAAACCCATTATGGTAGGCGTTGGCTAAAATGAATGTCAAAGAAATGATTAAGTTATGAAACACCTAGAACACATGCTGTTCAGCTCTGCAACACGAAGCAAAATACCCTCATCCAGCCTGCTTGCTTCTAAACTTTATGCTGAGCCTGTCTTTTCAGTGACTTTGGTCAAAAAGTCTTGGCCTTGGACTTGAAGAAAGGGCAGCTGCAGCTGCAGAAGAGGGGTTTACATCCATGGGACAGATTCCCAACTCTGTGTGGGAGCACACGTCCTGTGACACCCCAGCTTCATGCTTCTAAGCAATGGCTCCTGCCAGCTGATATGCTTTGCGGGAGGGAGACAGGAAATGCTTCCCAGATTCGTGGATACAGGTGAGAGGGAAAATGGCAGAGGATGACAAAGGTCTGTGTTTCCAAAGCAAACGTGCTAACTTTTGTATTCTTGTGATTCCCTCGGGCAGAGTTTTGGTTGAAACTTCATTCTAGTTCCAAGCCTGAAAGGGGGACATCACTGCTTTCTGGATAACAAATAACGTATTCAAAGGTGAAATGATTTAATTATTTTTCACTCTGGTATGTAGAGAAGGTATCACGTTGGTCAACAATATGAATTAACACCATGCTGATTTTGGAACTTAAAAATTTTTTTTTTCTTACTATTTTTAACATTTTTTTACTAAGTGAATTTATTTTTGACAGTGAATGAATACAATGCATTTTAATTATTCTCACCCTTATTCTCTCTTTTAAAAAATTATTTATTTTTTTATTTATTACAATTTATTCACTTTGTATCCCAGTTGTAGCCCCCTCCCTCATCCCCTCCCAATTCCAACCTTCCTCCCTCTTCTCCCATGCCCCTCTCCCAGTCCACTGATAAGGGAGGTCCTCCATCCCTACCCTCTGACCCTAGCCTATCAGGTCTCATCAGGACTGGCTGCATTGTCTTCCTCTGTGGCCTGGTAAGGCTGCTCCCCCATCAGGGGGAGGTGATCCAAGAGCCAGCCACTGAGTTCATGTCAGAGACAGTCCCTGTTCCCATTACTAGGAAACCCACTTGGACACTGAGCTGCCACGAGCTACATCTGTGCAGGGGTTCTAGGTTATTTCCACGCACGGTTGTTGGTTGGAGTATCAGTCTCAGAAAAAAAATCCCTGCGCCAAAAAAATCTGTGCCAGATTTTTTGGTTCTGTTGCTTTCTTTGTGGAGCTCCTGTCTGCTCCAGGCCTTTCATCTTCCCCTTCTCTCATAAGATTCCCTGCACTCTGTTCAAAGTTTGGCTATGAGTTTTAGCATCTGTTTTGATACCCTGCTGGTAGAGTCTTTCAGAGGCTCTTTGTGGTAGGCGCCTGTCCTGTTCCCTGTTTTCTCCCTCTTCAGATGTCTCTCCCATTTGCCTTTCTCAGTGAGGATTGATCATCTTACCCAGGGTCCTCCTTCTTGCTTAGCTTCTTTAAGTGTACAGATTTTTAGTATGTTTATCCTATATTATGTGTCTAATATCCACTTATAAGTGAGTATATACCGTTCGTGTCTTGGAACTTTTATAAAAGTAATCATTTGTGGATTGTTGTGTTGATATTTCTCTCACTTTTTTTTTTTTTGGTTTTTTTGAGAAAGGGTTTCTCTGGTAGCCTTGGCTGTCCTGGACTCACTTTGTAGACAGGGCAAGCCTTGAAATCACAGGTATCAGCCCACCTCTGCCTCCTGAGTGCTGGGATTTATGGGGTGCGTTACCACACCCTGCTTATTTTCCTTTTCTTGATTTGAACTCTCATTATTTTCTACTTTGATTCACCCAGAATTTCAGAAATGTTTGCTAAAATAAAACCTTTGATATTTTGGGTATGTTTTAATGATTTATCCTCTGCGGGAATGAATAATTCTTAAAGGAAAAAGATGCCAAGTCATAGCCTCACTTTCTATGCAAGTCATCATATGACCAACTTTCCCTGAGCATGAAGAATTTTTCTTAGAGAAAAAGCTTGGAGGAGCAGAGGGACCAGGAACAGGGAGATAACAATGGAGGATTATATACAGGGGAGTAGCTTATCTTCAATTTATGCTGCAGTCAAGAATAAAGGTAGATAAGATGTTCCTAGACTGTCACTTGAGGGAGGAAAAGGACAAATGGATGCTTAGTGCCTTGTGTCTCTTCTAACATATTGCACCAGAAAAAGATTTTCCTGGTCAAATTATCATTGCTAAATTTATCTGCAGAGAGACTGCTGCTTAATCAAATGTTGCATGGTTTCACTCTGGCATACTAAAGACAAAAATTATTCAGTGTGATAGGTTTCATTATTTCTTGTGAGCAATTCCAGGAGTAGTTCATAAAATATTTTGGTCAACAAGTATTCCAAAGTAAGTCTCAGAGATTAGGCTGTCAAATTACCGCAGAGGTTACAGGGCTCTGCAATGGCTTTGCTGTTACTCTGTCAAGTTGAACACCATCTTCTGTTATTTATTCCAGAGACCAAGACAGAGCAAATGGTAGTGTCCTTATGATCAGCATTCTCACTTTGATGTAAGGATCATTTTTTTTTTCTGGAAACACTGAAAATTACCAGTTAATTCCTGAAACATTAGATGAGGTGGTTTCACATAAAACAAATCCATGTATACTGTATTTTGTTTTGCTTCTGTTTGTATATAATTATGAAATTGTATTGTTATATGCTCATCAGTTTCTTTTTTGTTTGCTACAACTCTCCCAGTTTTTTGAAGCTGACAGCAAAAATCACTCATTTTCTGACTCCCCAAATTTCAATGTGAGGAAAACATGTGGTATACTTTTATGTTGTTAGGAATAAACTGACTTATGGTATCTGTACCACTTGAGCATTTTCCCTATTTTTTGACATAATTTATTAATTGTGATTTTAACTTTGAAACTTATCTCAGGCAATAATAACAAACTTGACTTTGCTAAGGCCTCTAAATCCTTAACTTTTAAGTGATTATGTTATACTTTAAAACTTTTTTATGGTTATTGTTAGAGGTCCCAATTTCTGTGGACAACATTTGAAGCTGGGCTAAATAAAAACTTGATGTTTAAATTAAAAGGAAAAACAAAGCCAGCTTTAGATTTATTATGTATTTGTATTATGAGTCAACAAACTGCAGTCGTATTTATTTATGGGGCAAACATGATCTGAGGGTTTATAAACAGTGTAGAATAGATTTATTGGGTCAATTAACATATCAATTACCTCAATTACCTACCTTTTCCTTTTTTCGTGGGAGCAAAATTAGTTTTCTTTTATTCATTGTAAATCTTAAAAAATTTCAGGAAATGTGTTTTGATCATCCTCAGCTCCCTCTCCCAACTCTCCATGATCCACCCCATTGTTCGCTAGCAACTCAACTTTGTGTCCTCGTTAAAAATTATTTCATCAAGTACAGTTCTTGCATGGGTGGCCTTCCATGGAGCGTGGTTAACCTAGGAGGGACTGCACTCTTAAACAAAACTCCCTGTCTTAACAATGACTGAATACCAAAAGCTGTGGAGCTTTAGGATGACCTCCCCTCTCCATGATAACACTTTGTCTCAATTGCTATTGAGCAGGTCTTGTATTGTCACAGTCATTGTGAGTCCTTATGTGCAACTATCCCTGACTTTCCTAATCTTGCTGTGCCCAGGAAATAGTTATCCAGCACCTTTGACTCTTACACTCTTTCTGGGTTATGTTCTGCAATGTTCCCCAAGTCCCAGAAGAAGGAGTATGATATAGCTGTCTTAGAGCTAAGCATTCGGAAGTCTCTTATTCTCTGCATGTTGTCTAGTTATGAGTCTGGGTTAATTGTCATTAGTTACAAATAGAAGCTCCTCTGATGAGGGTTAAAAGGTGCATTAATCTATGGGTATGACAACTAGTTACTAGGAGTCAGACAATTAGTTACTAGGATATGAATACTGTGTCCATTTAGCAAAATAATAGTAACAGGTTCTTCCCTAGGGACACATAATGAATCTAGCCACAGATTCTTGGCCCTAATAATGGTTCCAAGTATGGCCTCATCTTGTAGTATTAGCTTTAAATCCAAACTAGAAAGTAGTTTGTTGCTTTCCTTCCTTCACAAAAAATGTAATCAAGACAGTTGACTCCTTGTCAACCTGCCACAGCAATACATTACTGTCAAACCATAACTTTTCCTTTCTTGTTTATTCCCAAGATTTAATAATATTAATATCAAAATTTCATTATTCAAACACATTTACACTTTTAAAATTCAAGTCTTAAAAATTGTGGATACTTCAAAATTCAATCTTGTAAAAACAACCAATCTCTTTCAAATGCCAAAGGTCATCTAAAACATCTAAAGTTTCTCAACTGTGTTCCCTTGTGAAATTAACAAATAAATGAACAAACAAGCAAAAATAAGTTAAATATATTTTTAGTCCATGAGAGAAGAACCAAGGTACAGTTACATTCAAATCAGATCAAAACCGAAGTTCATCAGTATAAAAATTTCAGGGCTCTATATGGCTCAATAGGGCCAACTGACAATTTGGTTTCTCCAGCTCTGCCATTCACAGCACACATAGCTTATCTTCTAGGCCTGCCCAGCTCCACTCTATAGATGTTGCTATCTTTGGTAGTTATTCCATGGCATCTCCAGACTGCTGGGGTCTCTGCTGCAAATGGGCTTCCCCTTCACCAATAGCTTCTTATGGGCTCTCTTAAGGTACGCTGACTTTGCCGTATGGTGCCAAGCATGGACTTCTTTTCATGACATCTCAGTTATACTGCATCTGAGGATGTACGTTCACCAATGGCCTTTCCTGGTCTCTCACAGTGCAAATCCTCAGCTGTTCTTCACGAACCCTTCATTCTTTAAAATCAGTGCCACCAGTGAAAGTCTTACGCATTACTGAGTGTGGCTACCAGCACAAGATAAAACAGTTGTCCCCTCTACACCATAGCTTTTGTGTGTTGACACCAAGGATATATCTCCCAGGGTTCACCTCAATGACCCTGGTATCTTCTTAATCATGGCTGATTCTTCAGCTCAGGTGACAAATGCTGGTTGTCTTGACAAGCAAAGGTTTCACTTTAGTGGTTATGATCTAACACAGCTGAGCCTTCAATTCCGGGCAACCAGCCAAAGATTCCTAACTCAAACTGTTGAATGGCCATGATAGACTATTCTAGGTACTCTCAAACCTCCTTCTGAAACACCATCATCCAAGCATTCATTGTTTGCATTGCTCTCAACATGTTTATTTTCCAAGCTCCTACAGAATAGCCTAACACTTGTCAGCTTTTCCAGCCCAAAGTTTCACTCCAAAGCATGTCTGCAATCCTAAAAACAGCATGGTTAGGCATATCACATAAATACCCCACTTCTGGTACCAATTTCTGTCTTAGTTAAGGTTTTTATTCCTGTGATAATACATCACAACCAAAAGAAACTTTGGAGGATGGGGTGTATTTGTCTCATACTTCCACATCACAATCCATCATGGAGTGAAGTCAGGGCGGGAACTCATGGACAGAAACCTGGAGGGAGGAACTCATGCAGAAGCTATGAAGGAATGCTGTTTATGGGCTTGACTCTCATGACTTTCTCAGCCTGCTTTCTTACACAACTCAGGACCACCTGCCCACAGTATGCTGGTCCTAGCACTTTAATCATTAATTAATAAAATGCCTGACAAACTTGCCTATAGACCAATATCAATCTTATGTAGGCTTCTTATTAGTTGAGATTCCTTTTCCCAGACAACTCTAAGTTGAGTCAAGTTGAAACCACACACACAAAACAAAGCAAACAAACAAAAAACAAAAATGAAAAACTCTTTAACTAGGACAACTAGCAAAGATGTTTATACATTCTATAAGTGACTCTTCAAGTGAATGATGATGTCCTTTGCTATACAGAAGCTTTTCAGTTTAGTGAGGTTTTATCTTTAATTATTGGTATTAATGTCTGTAGTACCAGGGTCCTATTCAGAAAGTCTTTCCCTGTGACAGTGTATCTCCTATCAAATTTAGTCAAGATGAAATAAATAACTTAAGTATTTCTATAATATCCAATGAGAGAAAAGAAGTAATTAAAAATCACCCAACTAAATAAAGCCCAAGGCTAAGATAGATTCGTCCAGAATTACACCTTATCTTCATAGCAGAAATAACATCAATACTCCTTAAATCATGCCACTAAATAGAAAATTAAGTACCACTTCTAAATTCTGTTTAAGAAGTCTGTATTACTCTGATACCAAAACTAGACAAAGATCTAGCAAAAAGAAAAACATAGATGTAAAATTTCTCTAAAAGACTTGCAAACAACGAATACATTAACAAGCTTCTACCTGGGACTAGTGACCACACTGGAGTTTTTATTATCCTTCCTATCCTCCATTATCATGTCACCTGTATTAAGTCCAGCCCTGTGTAGCCTGCATGCTGGAACCCCTCCTCCCACACTACCCCAATTCTCTGGGGACTCCACTGTCCCTTGGTGTGGACCCAGCTTTGCACCTCCCTATAGACTTTTTCATACTGTAGGCCATGCTCACTCATACTCTACTTTCCAGTCTTGGATTGACTTTTACATTTTGTTCATCTCTTTGTCTTCATTGAGTTGCTTGACCATAATTATGATTCTTTTGTACTCTTTTTCTATGAGTCTTCAAAAGAAAGATTACTATAGAATATACTTTTTTTTTCGTTTGGAGGAAAAGTGTGTGTGTGTGTTGTTTATGTATTGGGATTTACAAACCTGGAGTTAGTTTGTTGGCTGACCTTTTTCTTTTTTCTGTATATTTACTAGAGATTTGTTTGCTGTCAATTTTATGTTTTATTTCATTATTTTCAGATAAGGTTCATGGACATATTTCAGTCTTGTTCAATGTATAGATTTGTCTTGTGCCCTATTCTATGGTCTATTTTAGAGAAGCTTTGAGTGTTCCTGAGAAAATGTATATAATTCATTGGGTGAAATATTATGTGGACATGTTAAGTTCATATAATATATGATGTTATTTGATTTTTATATTTCTCTGTTTATATTTTATCCAGATGTTTTATCTTTTGGAGAAAATGTTCAGTTAAATATTCTTTCTAAGGATCCTGGTCCTAAGAGGCCAATTAGCAGATTTCCAGTATCTACAGCTAACCACAGTTACTCTCTTGTGTTTTCATTGGAGATTCCACAGAGTATATGGTTTTAGGATGCTGAAAGTTGAGGATTCCAAGAGACAAATGCACAAGATGAGTGAACTTTTCTTTCATAAGAGAGATTGTCAACAAGTCAGTGATCATCTTTCAATACTTTTTCTCCCAACTATATTGTCTCTTTTTAGAGTGTGCATAATAATTTATAGCAGTGTACTGTGATATCCACCAACTCAACCAACCATGAGTTTGTATTTGGTTCAAACAGGTGGCTCCCCAAAGTAGTATGTTAATAGTTCTTTAATTTCAAGATCATTTAATCAAATGAAGGAGGAGCAAACAGAACTTCTTTTTTTGCTTTATATGCCTGAATTAACTTATTAATCTTAACATATATATGTTCAGTATTTCAAAGACATGAAATACTTTGCAAGCATGGAGACCTGATTCCAGGCCCCTGCTACCCACACAATAGGCAGACACAGCAGTGCATATATGTAAGCACAGTACTGGGAAGGTCAAGAATTTGCCAGAATTTGCAAAACCAGGCTTCTTGAGAGAATCTGCCTCAAAACGTAAGTAAAGAGCAATTGAGAAAGATCTCTGCATC
The DNA here is from genome assembly GCA_028658305.1 of Pachyuromys duprasi. NCBI lineage: Eukaryota > Metazoa > Chordata > Mammalia > Rodentia > Muridae > Pachyuromys > Pachyuromys duprasi. Next base: position 46,364,404 of record CM053745.1, on the reverse strand, counting down.
CCCTCCCCCACACATGTGCATGTGAACACACCTGCACACACATGCAGATGTACACACACACACATGCAGGTACATATACCTACAGATGCATACATGTACATACACACATACTTATGCATGCACATATACACACATATATGCATGCACACATGTATACATGTACACACACAGCCTCTAAAAATCTGTTGTATTTCCTAGATGCTGTTGTACAATGTGCCTCTGTCTTTCTTCCACCATTTTCCTTTTGGTTCCAGGACTGAAAAATTCTGGAAGAAACTTCTAGTCTAGTGAGGTAAATATGTCACAGGGAGCATTTTTCATTTTAAGAGTTAGTAGTTCTCACCCAAGTTAATTTTCTCACCACACTAAAGGCAAATCTATGAGGATTCTGTTTTAATTGTGTTAAAATATAAATCCCTAAAATTTCAAGCCGCTGTTACCATATGGTCCAATGGGTACTGTTACTAGCAGGGAATTATGCGTCATGGCTTTACTTTGTGAGGAAAAACTTGTGTTTGTGGAAATAAATACAAGACTTATACTAAAAATATTTTTTATCTATTTTTTTCTAAATCTTAAAAATGTACCAGCTAAGGTGGACTCAGGTTCCTTTTCCCCATCTTGCATCATCTTAAATGAGCCAATGCTGCTATCATTTTTCCCTCTTTTTCCTTTATAGACATATCCTGGGTATTTTAGACCTTTGCTTGAATGACAGGCATCATAGTGCCTTGCCTCATTTATTTTCTCTTCTGCTTAAACTTTTCCCCTTCTGGCTGTCTTCTGTACTTTGTCCTCTTCTTTAGGATTTTAGCCATATAGTACTGGATAAACATACTACAATTTACAGACCCAACAAAGGTAAGTAACAAGAAGGACCCAAGAAAGAATGCTTAAATCTCACTCAGAAGAGGAAATGAAATAGACAGCAGGAGCAGTTGAAGAGAGGGTACAAGGTAGGAGAGGGGTTGTGCAGAGAAATGAGGGTGGAGATGAGACTTGGGCATTGTGGGTGTGGGAGGACAGAGGGCTTGAAGAGAGAAGAGGAACTATTGGTGGGGCATCTCTGTGACAGGGTGGAGACCTATGACAGGTAGGCTTCTGGGAAGATATGGAGATGATTCTAGCTGAGACTCATAGTAGCAGGGGCCATGGAGACTGAAGAAGACCCCTTCTAACTAGACAGGACTCCTAGTGTATGGAAGGGGAACACCAACCCACCCACAAAAACTTGGACCTAAAATTTACCTTTCCTACAAGATGTACAGGGATAAAGATAGAAAAGAGATTGAGGGAGTGTCCAACCAATGCCTGGCCGAACCTGTGACCCACCCCATGGGAGAGAGCCAACCTCTGACACTATTAACGATGCTCTGATATGCTTACAGACAGAAGCTGTCCTCTGAGAGGCTCCACCAGCCGCAGATGGAAACAAATGTTGAGACTCACAGCCAAACATTGTGTGAAGCACAGGGAGTGTTGTGGAAAAGTCTGTGTGTGTGTGTGTGTGTGTGTGTGTAGGATAGAAGAACCTGATGGGAAGAGGAACTCTACAAGAAGGCCAACTAACCAGGGCCCAAAGGAGCTTGTGGAGACTGAAGGATCAACCAAGGACCATGCATGGACTGGACCAAGGCCCCCTACACAGATGTAGCTGATAGGAGGCTCAGGATTCAGGTGTGTCCACTAGTAAGGGGAGTGGGGCTGGGCTGTCTCTGACATGAACTTGCTTGCCAGCTTTTAGCCCACTCCTGCCTGGCAAGGCCACAGGAAAAGAGGGTGTGTTCAGTCATGGTGCAATTTGATGTACCATCTGGTGGGTTGTTGTTGGTGGGAGCTCCCCTTCTCTGAGGAGTAGGGGAAGGGAGGTAGGGGAAAGAGGAAGGGAGGGTGGGATGGAGAGGAGAGAAGGGGCTATGTTTGGAATGTAAAGTGAAGAGTAAGAATAAATGAATGAATGAATGAATGAATGAATGAATGAATGAATGAATGAAAAAGAGATTAGATTCAGACAGTAGTCTGGACATTGTGTCTTACATATACATTTATCTGTGACTTATTTGGCTCTCCACACCCTAGATCACATTACTTTCTTTACCTGTTTTCTTTTCTTCATTCTCCATCCTGCTTTGAGTAAGTGTCTTTTTGCTACAATCTCTCTTTAGGCACTATCTGTTCTTTTTCCTCATATAATTCATTTCAGATCTACTTGGCAAAACACTAAGCCTGGGTAAATCCAACTGCTAGTCTACTACACCTGAGTTTTGTTTCTAAAATTTCTTCAAGTGTGTGGATGTTAAAAATGTTTTACTGGATTCAGATGCTTCTGAGTATAGCCACTTTACTGTGGTGACATCTTCTGAGAAAGGTACAGTCATTGATTTTGTTGTTGGTACATCATAGAATGTACTTTATACAACATAGATGATATTGTTTACTACTTGGTTTACATAATCATTTTTGTATAAACTGCCTGCTGCCTATCTAGCATCTATCTTTTATCTATATATTATCTATTTATCATCTATTTATCTATTACTTATATCTATCAATAATCTATCTTATCTATCCCATCTATCTATCTATCTATCTATCTATCTATCTATCTATCTATCTATCTATCTATCTATCATCAGTTTATCTATGGCATAGCTTATTATTTTTAGGTCCACAGTTAAGAAAAGAAGAAAAAATTAAAGCATAAGAAAAAAAATGAAAATAAGGGACATGGGAAAAACATGAGACTGATGACCCAGAACAACAAACAATGAAAAATTTTCATGAAGGAAAACACTCTGAAATAATTTAAGTATATTATAATAAATATATAAGTATTGCCATTAGCAAATACTTTACATGATAGTATTTGTTATATTTTTATATATCTGTCAGCCCCGTGAGTCTGTTTAAGCAAACGTCACAATGAACAGATGCCTAGTATATCACAATTTGACTTAAGGTGGATATGGTGTCACTAAGCTGTAGGAAATTTTTAGCTCCATTAAAATTATTTTTAAATTTCTCATATATGTAATATATTTGTACAATTTCTTCTTCAATTCTCTTATGTCTCTTTGTTCTGTCTCAAATTCATGACCTCTTTTTTCTGTAATCATTATTATTACATAAATGAATAAATATACAAATACAGCTTACTGAATCTTAGTGTTGCTTATTTGTTTTTAGGGGTTGACCACTTGATATTGGATAACTAAGGGGCTATCCCTGAGGAGAACAGGCTTTCCAACTTTCAGCAGTCATTAATTACCTATAGCTCGTTATCTAGCGTGTGGCCTAGTGAGATTTCCTCTGTCCACGTTGGCATGTCAACTGATATTGTTATTGCTCAGGTCCGGTTTAGGGAATTTGAATTTGGGATTTCAAGATGCAGGCTTTTTTTTGTCACATGTAGAAGACATAGTCTTCCAGCCGATGTCCTGGTCCTCTTTTAATCTTTCTGCCCCCTCTTCTGAGATGTTTTCTTAGAGGAATGTATAATGATAGCAATATGCAGTCTCAGTTTGAGCTGATATCCCACATTCAGCTTTCTTTACAATTTTGACCAGTTGTGGCTTTCTATAATTCAGCACCATTTTAAATCAAATGAGACCAATGTCACACATGTGTTTTTACATTTTGTTAATATTATCATTATTATTTGTGTGTGTGGGTGTGCTCTACAGTGAACATGTGGAGGTCAGAGGGTAACTTTTAGGCATGGGCTCTTTCTTTCCATCATTAGTTCTAGGGACTGAACTCAGGTTGCCAGGTTTGTTTGGTGAGTGCCTTGTTGACTGGATCATTTGGTGGCTCTACATATTTACATGACTGTGTTCTGCAGGCCTCAGCTCCTCTGCTTACCTCGGGTTTGCTTATTTCTTGCCTTGTGAGCTTTTTAAAGCAACTGCCTTAAAATATCACAGAATTCCAGCTGTTGATTTAAATGTCTGATACAATTAGAGGATCCATGAGGGCAGGTCTGATGCTTATCAATTCCGGTAGTATTCTCAGCAACAGTAGGATGCTTGTCATTACCGGACTCAGTCTGCAATATTTCTTGCCTGAGTCCTACATTTGTACTGAAGGAAGATTGTGGGCCTAATGCATGTTGAGTGCCTATCACATGTTGAGCACTGTGCTAAAACACTTACTATCTCATCTAATACTCAAAGAAACCCAGTACATTTCTATTATTAGCTTCATATAATTTAAAAATGGGAGCTTAGAGAAATTAAATAATTTTCCAGTGTACACGGAGCTAGAAATAGTAAGAGTTTGCATTAAAATGCATTTGTCTTACTCGTGAATTCTTGATACTAATTTTATATTTTTATGATTTCTTGAATTACCTCACTGTTACTATTTTAATATGCATTTTTGAAGAGTTAGGCTTGATCTTTTAAATTGTATTT
>CM053745.1:46342693-46359492 GCA_028658305.1 Pachyuromys duprasi | reverse complement strand
AGTACTGCTCATGCGTATGGTATTTATCAGAAGAGTGCACGTTGGGGCTAGGCATACGAGCTACAAATTCGTGTGACAACTCTATTGAGTCAGTGTCATTATTGCCATTTTACAGATGGGAAGCCGAGAAGGCAGTTGAGGTCTTACCTGGAGCAAAAGACGGACTCAGAATCTGAACCCAGGCAGAGCTGTTCCAGAGACAGAGTTTAACCCCTAGACAGCTGGCTGATACTGCCTCCAGAAAGAGCTTATTCTAGGAATCCGTGAGGAAATTTTCATAGAACATTTTCCTTTAACATGGAGAATGACTCAGCATGAGAAAATCTACCAATATTTCCCTGTCCCTAACTGTTAGTGTACGTAGGATAGAGACATTGTACCCCCACCCTTCTTGCATGACCGAAGTTCATATACCAGAGATCAGAGAAACAGCCAACTCTCTGTGTCAAAGAGATTCACATAGAAATATCTCATCTCATAAATTCAAAGCTTGTACAAAGAAACACAGTCTTCCTCCTCCATTCCATTCAATGGGACCTTGAATGGGTGGCCTCTATGTAAAAAGGTCCAAGGTAAAGGCAGAGCCCACCTCCTGCCTTTTCATCTTCCTGGGCATGTACAAGCGTGGCTGTTGCTGACACTCTCCATCAACAACCAGCTGCAGCCTCCCCAGCCTTCCAGAACAGTCTCACGGAAACTTTCAGGCCTTTGGCGTCAGAGTGGCATGGCTGAAGCAAGCCCGTCCACAGACTGTAACCTACCAGATTCGCTGCCTCTCTAGCATGGAGCTGACCACTGTTAGATTCGTATATATGGATCTGTTCTTCTGGAGAACCCCGCCTACTACATCAAGCTATCTGTATAATGGTCCAATTGACATCGAAAATTAATCTGTCTGATAAATAGAAAAACAATGACTATGATATCTTTTCAAAGTTCACGAAAGTATGACATTTTAAACCCTCCATTCTTTGTCATTTCCACACTGGACGGTTTGTGCCTTCCGTTTCCCAGTGCCTTCTGTAAGCAGATGCCACAATGTTCGTCCTAGGAAACGTCTTAACTTCTCTGAAGACAGAGAGACAGATTCTCATCTTTGTGTTCTCTTGGCCAAGAGGAAATTCAGTGCTGATTTGCAGGCCAACTACATTTGGATCTGTATTAAACATAACTATCATTGGAACTGTTTAGAACTCGGTGGCTCAGTATGCTAGCTGTCATTTAGTTGCCTGCCAGCTCTAAATTCACCCTCTTTGTCTGCTCTGTGAATATGAAGATGGGCCCCTTAAATGTTTTCTTTGGCTTCTGGCGCTGTGAGCCAGTCAATAATGAGCTCAGAAGAGGCATCTCTCAGAGAATAGAATTGTATCCTGGCTCTGGTGCCTGGCCCTGCAGGCTCCTGCAAAGCTCACAGCTTGTCCAGGCTCCTCCTACAACATGGGGTGGGGGATTTCCTGGGCCTCTGCACCTGCAGCTGAGGCAGCTTCCCCAGTGTCTGGCTCCCACAATGCACAGCGGGTAAATAGGACCCGGGAGCCAGAATTTAAACCCACCCCACCAAACAGATTTGTAGCAGAGTTCCCTTAATGAGACACCTTCCTGTGAACAGATTTTCCCCAATACCCTAGAGGGCATATTTCCAGAAAGTTCCTGGGGGCTCAATCCAAGATAATTTTGCCAACACAGCATCCTGGGAACTTTTCTGCCATTTGGTAAGCCTCAGCTGCATCCTCTCCAAGCAGGTCTGGATCTGTGCCTCCGATCCTCTGAGCATAGTGCAGCGTCTACTGCCTTCCTACCCTGACATGTACACAAATGCGACATACCCTTCAGCTCTACTCAACTTTTCAATTTCAGTGTTTTATGGTATCCGGGATTTTCCTGGTTTCCATAAATTTGCTTGTAGAATTCAAGGACAATTAATTAGTTAATAGAAAAATAGCAGCATGTGAAGGCTTGAGCCTTCTTGTTCACAATCCCAGAAAAGGAGCAGTTATTTCTGAGAAGGAATAATGAAGCCAGTGAGCGTCTTCTCAGGTTAGACTCTCCATCTGAGACAGGACCCTTCATAGTTCAAACATTAGCATAAAGAATGGCAAAACTTTAGAGATTTCCTAATCAAGCCTGCTTTCCTAAAATCCAGTTCCTGAAATCCATATTGCCTGCCCAGTCTGAGAATGAACGCAGGAGACAGTAAACCCAAACACGGATGGCTAAGCTGTGATGAGCTCTAACAAGGCAGACTGGAGTTTCAAGCTGAAGAACACAAGCGGAGAATGACTCTTTCAGACTAAAATAGAAGAGGCTGATGAGCACCACGCTGATTAAGCAGGAAGGTTTCAGATCAAGTTTTCACGGCTGTCTCAAAATGACGGTGTTCCAAGTTAACCATGCATTCCCTCCCCACTGCCCAGAGGGTTGAGGGCTGTGGTGTGGTGGATGTGGTGACAGGAGGGTGGGCTTTGGTTAGAAACCCCAGGTTCACCATGAGCTAGTTCTTTTCTCTGAAGAGCTTCTTCATGTTAGCATGTAACCACAGCAAGCCCCAGGCTGCTGCCTAGGAAAGAAGCTACAGTGAGTAGGAATGTCCTACGGCAGCACTTGGACTCACAAATGGATCCACCCTCTTACCCTGCAGAAGTTGCCTAGGGCCAATATAACAAAGACCAATAGAACAATATAAATCTATTGTCTCATAACTGTGGAGGCCAACACCCCAAAACTGTGCCACAGTCATTCTGGAATCCATAGAGAAAGCATGCTCTCTGGTTTCTCCCGGTTCCTGATATCCCGAGACGTTTCTCAGTTCATGGAACAACATGCCAGTGTGTGCTACCATCTGTATATAACATTTCCCTATGTCTCTCCACCTGGACCCTCTGCGCAAGGCAGTCTCTATGTCCAAACGTTTCCTTCTGTAAGGACACAATGTTGACTAAGAGCCCACCAATAGCCCCATCATAACCTGATAACTCTCTGAATGATGGAGACTCATTCTAGATGTTCCATCTGCTCTTGGTGAGAAAGGACTCAATTCAATCCACTGCATACCTCCTTGGTTTGCTGCCCAGGGTAATATTCTTCCTCCACAGTGAACAGTCAGTTCACTTAGGATACAGTTTCTACCTTATCAATTTCCAGAATAAAGGAAAAGGTTTATATAAATATACGTGTCTAGATGGTGGATGGGTAGATATGTACACAATGCCAGAAACCTCTTTAGCCCTCCATGCTTCTCCTCTGATCTCCGGTCTTTGATGACAATCTTCAGCCTCTTGGTACCCCTTCTAGCCCCTCTTTTTCCCAGTCCTTGCCTGGTTATGACTAGTCCTATACTCATGGCACACCCTCTTGCCCTCTCTTCTTAATCCACTTCTTGAATCTAAAGACACATTGCATTGAAGTTCCTAGACTTCCACTAAGCAGCAGAAATCTAGACAAAGTGACCCAGAAATCTAGACAAAGAACCTGAGAGATGGAAGGACAGGCCACATTCTGACACTGAAGCCAGTCTTTGCCTGCCAAATAAAACCTTTGGGAGAAAGAAGCACATTTTCCTACTGACTGCTTCCTGTGAGGTGCAAGGGGAGGTACCAATATTAGAGACAGGCTCCTCTGACCACAAGAGACAGAGGGGTACAGACAGTGTGGATAGGCATGCAGAGACATGTTGGAGAAAAACTAGTAAATTAAGGTAAGTCCCATATTCTTGTCATAGGCCTAAGGTCCTGCAAAAATAGAAGCAAAATGCATTGTCACTCATACTCTCTATCTCAGTATCACTGTGGATGTGTCTTTCTCTAGCTCTCCGTTCATGTCTAGGTGTCTCTGTCCCTGTCTCTCTATCACCCCCTTTTCTTTAAATACACGTAAGGATATGCACATGCCTTTTCCACACACTTCAGAAAAATTAACCACAAACTTACAGCCCTGAGTATGACCCACTCTAAAGAGGGTAAACCTCATGCCTTGTTTTGCCATCTTCCCATAAACCACAGAAGATCTAATCTTGATCGTCATCCTAGTGATGAGAATCATCATCCTAGTGTGAAAGACATCTATTTTTTTCCCAAACTACTGATAAAAAGCAAAATATCTCTTGGGAGGGGGACACTGCATTCTTTGTGCCTAGTAATGTTTTCATGAGCTCTGGAAGATTATATTCACTGGTGGTCACCTTAAATGACTGCCCCAAGGGGACAATAATCCAACCACAGCAAAGTTTGTTTTGTTTTCTGTTATAACCTCAGAGCTGTGAAAATCCCTGGGCATCAGTGTGATATGAATCTTCCACTACAGCACGGAAACAAAATAATACCTAGATCATCAGGCTGATAGGAAAACTAATGTGTCTGAAATGCTGTCTCTCAGTCAGTCCTGGCCTGTTGCTATTACTGTTATTAATGGCGAAGTGTAAGCACAAGTTGCAGGAGGCAAAAGCTTAGAGACCTGAAGGAAGATGTGCTCTGTGAAGAGATGTGAAAGGGGAGAGGCCAAGGAGGAAACAGATTGGGGATGGGGGCTAATGGGAACAGGAAACAAAACCAGCTTCCCCTGCTGTACAAATATCCAAGCCCTGGAGGCTGTTCCAAAGTCTGTCACCTCTGAACACTGGAGAACTTTGCTCTCCAAGTCTGATCAGCATCCATTCCTCTTACTTCCTGACAAAGGGCAGTGTGGCAGGATGAAAAGTAGGAGATGGTTCAGGAGGATGCCTCTGTGAAGCAGAAAGCATCCGTGTCCTGGAATCTGAACCTGAACCAGAAAACTAAGGAACACACAGCCCTGTAAAGTAGGTGTCCTGGATTCCCTATGTGGGCCCACGAGACACTATACTGCCTAAAGGAACAGCAAAGTGCTATAACAAGTTTCCTAAAGTAGGATACAGGTGGTTTAGGAGAGAGAATTCAAATGGGTTTCTGGGTTAAGTAGAGTTAAACCAATTTCTGTACAATCATTTCCTCAGAATTTTTAATATGCATAAATGCATGATGAATCTCCAGGTGTGGATGCTATGTACCCTGATTCCCAAAAAAATTTTTAATAAAGTATGCAGAGACTGGTGTCCTTCTTGAAACTTCTAGGGTTATAGATGAGCCATGGGCGTTGTCTATGAGAACAAGCCAGCTAGCTGGGATTTATGAGCACACAGTTTCTGCACCTGGAAAACGAAGACATTTACTCAGTGGGTGTTGGCAACTTCTGCATCGAAGGTATTGTAAGAAGCCAACGAAGGCTATAAACCCACCGCCTCTACATCATCATATGTCCACAAAATATCAGTCTAAATCCCCTGACTAAAGGTAGAATCCTTCCCCTTTTCTTTTGGTTACAAAACTACAGTTTTCCCTCATAATCCCAGTTTTTTCCTATTCCCCGTCTACATATCTCAACTGCCCCCATCTTCAGAAGTAAGCATGTCATCCAGGCCTGACTAGTTAGAGTGTCTCATGCCTTGTCCACAGTGAGGAGCTCAGGTTGCTGCATAGTGTTGAGGAAACCCTCGTGTGGGATATATGCTGGAACTATTGGGTGAATAGAGGAAAGGACGGGGTGGGGTGTGTGGGGGACAAAAAAAGAAATCTTTCCGCAGTGGCTGCTAAAACAACAGAATAACAGCCTGCAGCCCTGGTGGCCATCTTTGTATTAAGGAAGAAAATGCTTCCCGAAGACATTGATTGGATCATCCCAGAAGTCTGTCTTCCTTCCTTATATAAAACCATGAGTATTCGCTCCTGCTTAAACTAACTTCCAGCTATAAAGTGCTGAATAATTCAGGTATCAATCTTGGGATTCCTGGGGCTGGGAGGCTCAATTAAAAGGTTCAAATTTAATGCTGAATCGACATTCAATATCAAACAACAGTAGGAAGACATTAGCCATGACTGTGCATCACTGGGAACTGGTACAACCTGACTGTGAACCCTAAAAGCGGTGTGCCAGAAAAACCCCAGAGACCTCACATAATTTCTTCTACTTGCTCCCTGCTGCCTGAAATGCCATCGCTGAGCACACGGGATCTTGACAGGGGATAGTAAAAGGTGTGAAGGGTGTCTTGGGGCCTTTTGAAAGTATATAGGAAACTATCAATTCTCTTCTTTAAAAAAAAAAAAAGCCAAAAAGTCAGGAGTTTACAGACTTCCTAGAGGCCAAAATATATTCCTTTTGGGTCTCTGTCACTTGGCGCTCCAGAGACGAACTGTTGGAATTTTTAACCGGGAAGTCCTGGCCTCTTCCGAGATACCCAGTGGGAAGGAAAGTCGTTTGACATTAGAAGGGAAAGCAGGCAGCACCAACAATAAAGGCCTTGATCCTAAACAATATACCCTGGGAATGTTCAGCTCATAGGACTGAGAGTCAGCATGAGAGGGCCCTGTTGGTCAGGGCTGGAATTAGTGGGTAGACTAAGGGTTTTATTTTAAATTCTTCACTGGAGAAAGAGAGAGAGAGCACAATTATCAGTCCTTCACATTTCATCCTAAAGAATGTACTTCAATGGAGGGGGTGTCAAGGGCATTTTAATAAAAGTAGAAGAGAAAGTTTTGACAACAGATGTCCCCAAAGTCTGGCTGGTTCCTGGTTCCGCATGGTGGGAAAACTCACTTCTTTAAAGAGTTGTTGATCTTCACCTCTGAAACATTTTGCTAAATAGTGGTTCTCCACAATAGTGGGTAGGCTTTCTAAAATAAAAATTAAAGAAGCCAAAGTCTCTCAACTCACAGCCACAAATTGATCATTGATCTTTACTAGAAAAGTCAAAGGCATGACTTGGCAGCTTCCTGCTCATTTTTCTTCCCAAACAAGATTTTTTTAAAATCAACACTGGCCTCACCAAAGCCTAACTGTTGCATTTCTAGACCCCACAGACCCTGGGCTTCTGATCTTGCCTAACTCTGAGTTCTAAATATCCTAGGAGGAAAAAAAATCAAAAAATGGGGTGAGCAGCTGCACCCCAGTTCCTGGCCACTATCATCCCACTAAGCCAAAGTTTGACGTGTTTTTTGTCTTCTAAGATATCAGCTCTGGGGTTCCACATTACAGGGGCAAAGATGAATCTCTGGGAAAAGCACAGTACAAGCCAGGGCCCTCTGCCAAGAGTAAGAACAGTCTCCTGTGGGCCTATTTCAGTCTCCAACTGAAACAGATCATAATTTATGTTTGTCTGACTCTTCCAGAGCCTGGAAAGTGTTTTTCTTTATCTCCTGGCTTGCTTGTGTGTTATTCTTCAGAACCTGGAGGGGAAGCAATACATTAAATCTGCTCCATGGCAACTGTGTGTCTCTTATTTCAATGGAGCCCAGGTAATCACCATTACCACCATGCAGGGGCAGCCTGAAATCCAGGCTGGGTGTTCCAGTTTATTTCAAAGGTATTGGTGCTGGGAGGTGGGAAACTTTTCCAATGTTTGTTGTCACGAACCCTCACATAATAAAAAGGTTTTTTTTTTTCTGTAAGTACATTTCTTATAAGAAATAGCATGTTTTTATGTGTAAAGGAAAGATTTGTACTAAAACTAGTTTAAATCTACTTCATTCTGTTTCAAGCGCTTGTTGGTATCTAAACCGTTCAGTTTAGCATATTCTAACAGGAAGCTCATCAAAGCTTAAGAAATGCCTTTGGCAGAGGCCCTACACCGTCTTCTCACACTGACCCAGGCACAAAGAGAACCTGGGTACCAGGATCTATCTTATAAGTGATCATATAGACTGGCCTAGCCAGGGGTGTGGACCTGACTACAGTATCCCCAAGGACTTGAAAGTGCGGACAGTTTCTGTTTGGTGTCTCTCCTGTCTTCACACTTCCTTATGCTTGCAAGTTCCTCTCTGTTGTCTGTTCCCAAGTCCCATCTTCATGTTGATTACCAGCTATCCAAAACCCTCTCTTCAGCAGCCACAAACACTGTCCATGCCAATGGCCTCTGGGCTCTGAACTGACCTTCTTGGAATGGCAGTGTAAGCCCACTACTGTAAAAACTGACCAGCCCAGCCTGCTAGCAACAGTTCCGTGGCATGAAGATGCCAGGAACCATCTGGCAGGATGCTGTTGCCTCCACTAGCAACTGCTCTCACAGCTTGTGTCTGGTTACCTTGCCTCCTTCCGTAGTTACAGAACTCCATTCTTAGTGTGCCTCTGACACCACCCCACCAATTTGAAGCTTTTCCCCCCAAAATCGTAGATTGTCTTACACCACAGACTACCAAGCTCAGAGTCTATTAGTCCACCCCTAGTGCTAGCACTTTAGCATTAAACAATTTGATCAGTCAATTCAACAGAGCTCAGTCTCAGACGCATACTTGAAGCTTCTGCAAGCCTTTAAAAGCTATTAACTCCTCTGCCCCCCCCAAATACCAGGCTGTAAAATTATCATTTTCTCATTCTAGGGGAAAGCAGCACTTTTTAAAGTTATAAAGTTGCTCCAAAGGACCTGTCTAGGTTTCAAATCCCTAAGCTGTCCTAAGCAATGAATAACATTGAAACCCCATCCAATGTGCAAAACATAGTTCCTTGCTCAGCAATGCCTCAGCAGCCACAGATTCTTAAAAACTTGCGCCACTTGAAATAAGCAACTTATTTAGATTTTTGTTTAGTTTCCTAGCCTTCACTAAAATATATTTTATGGTGAAATTTCATTAAAACAAATCTAATTAATTTTTTAATCTTCCAGAAAAGCTCCATGGAACTACACCAATGCCTTTGCATATGGACTGTGTCTGTGTGACACACTCTGGTTGAATACTATACTCCTCTAGAAATTACAGTTCTTCCATGCCTCTAAAGAACTGTGTAAAACCCCCAAATAGTCAGTTATATAACAAGAATGTCATTAACCATGTTTTTTTTTTCAATTAAATCTGCACAGTTTCTCATCTAGTCCTCCACTTCTGTATTATACATGAGGTCTAGGCACCGGCAACTAATTATCAAGGCCAAACCTAGTGAGCCATGACCTGCAGTTTAACTACAAGACAAGAGAGAAACGCACCCAGGAAACCTGTAGGCAATCTGTGAACCAGCAGACAATCTAAGATGCTCCCTGCGTGGTTCTACCTCTACCCTTCGCTAAACATCCTGCGGTAGAAACTGGACCACCCCCAGGTTTCCAGGGCCACACTCTCCCCACCAAGCCAATTATCCACAAAACCTACCCACTTTCTCTCTCCCTGCAGGCGGCATGCCCATTCCTTGAAATTACAACAGAGCACGCCCTCTCCACAGCTTCCCAGTTCAATGATCTTGCGTGCTTTGAATTGTATACTGTTTCTAAATACTTTTATCCAAGTTAAGGCAACTTGTGTGTTTTGTCATTTGACTCTATTTACCCATAGCCTCTCTATACCTCTTCCTGACCATCCATCCCATCCGCACCTCACCTCCTACATCAGTTCAGCCCAGACCTGCCTTTCTTCCTGCTGTGTGGCGTTTTCCCCATAATAGTTTCAATAAACAGTTGATGTTCGGCTGTGACTTAGATCTCTGATGACAAACTATATAACACACAAAACTTTCAAATCTTGAGTCTGGACACCAGTACAAAATTTACAAACTTTAAGCTTCTCTGGTATAACTTTCAGTTTGTTTCTCACTGAGTTGAGGGATAGCGCACTGCGTAACCAGATCCAGGCTACCGTAACTAGAGAAAATAAATGTCAAAGATGAAAGCAAGACAGCATAATAAAAAGTATCCCCAAGCAAGGTATATGGACACAGATCCTATCCTTATCGGTAAAGACAACTAATCAAATAAAAGTCCCTTAGTTACCTTAGTAACCAACAGCTGCCACTGGCCAAAGCTCACTAGCAGCTAACTACTGACCTGTGTTTTACATAAACGAAACAGAGGAGGAAAAGGGAAATACCAGCTTTCTGAGTAGGACTGTCACCATCAGCACACAGCCCACCCCATAACACATTCTACTACACTCGTGGCTAAAGCATCCCAAACACTCAACTTGTAGACCTAGGAGTATATCTTTGAACTTGCTTTTAGTGGCTTCCTAAGCTTCATAAATGTTTATTGAGCATTAGCTACTTGCCCTCCGCTAGGTCCTGGAACTCTGAAAATGATCAACATACTGTCCCCACCATGAAGCTGCTTAGTCTCAGTGGGAGAGTACTTGGAAGGTCATTGTATCACGGTATGGAAATTACAGGACTCATAGCCTATATGAACAGTAGAGCACCACAGAACATGCAACTTATTAAAGGACCATAAGGAGGGGCTGACCAAGTCAGCTGACAGCAAGAAAAGGGGGCCCATGGTGGAAGCTGAACCCAAATAGGCAAATAAGTGAGAAGAGTGAAAGAACAACTGATATTTAGGTCATGGGGACATAACACAGCCTCATAAGTGAAAGAAGACTATAGGGTCCAACAGTGAAGAAGACACTGAAGAAACACATGAAGAGGCTTCTTCCACAGAAGTAGGACCTTCTGCTAGTTGCTAAGGTTGGAAACAAAATATCTCAGACTTTATCTTACAGGCACAAATAGCATTTCTAGGTTTGGAAAAAATAGTATAATTTTCATGGTCAAATATAAAGAGTAAGAAGAGCTTTGATCCTACGAAAACTGTAACTACCTTAAATGCAATGGAGTCCTAGTCAATGTCTCTACCTCAACACAGCTTCAACTATGCCACGGGTCATCTCCACCTAGTGGGGCTGGAGGAAATGATCTCCAAGGTAAATCTTCAGGCCATGATTCTGCCTTCTTATTCCCGAAAATAAATAACAGGCGTATGCCATATAACTGTCCTATTTAAAGGCATTAATTCATACAGCAGGACAAACACCACAGTGTTACCAAGATGCGCTAATAAAATTAAAAGATTAAAAGTACTTCTCCATCCTGGGCAACTTCTTCAACAAACCGTACTGTTTCTCCAAATACACACCCCTTGTGTTGAGTGAAATTGTTGGTCTCTGCAGGAATGTGTCATTAAGTGATCATTTGAAGAGAAAAGCGATGGCAATAAAACACGACACTAAGGAGCTAATTGTGGCAAAGATAACAATTTAAGAAGGAAACATGGGAAAGAGCAATAGTGAAGAGAGTAGGGATGACAAATGTTTCCCACTTGCATTTAGCTCTACTTGTGGTGGTAGGACTTTCAAGAGCTGAGGCCCACTGGCTCCTCTTCCTGAGTATCTGGGCCATCAGGAGCTCTCTATGCCTTACACAATGAGCTTCCACCACTGTGGTGTCATCTTCGGTAAGGCCCTCACAAGAGCTGAGCTAATGCTGGCTGTGAGACAAATACACTCTTTACTTGATAAGTGACCATCCTCAAGCATGCCTGTCTCTACCGGTTCAGAGCTGGACCTGCAGGAAAGCCACACCTGTCCGGCTCCTACATGGGTGCTGGGATCTGAAACACTAGTCCTCACACTTGCAAGACAGGGCTTTACACCTCCCCCACCCATCTTTGTGTTTTCTCCTGTGTACATCCCAAATTATTCCTGCCTGACAGAACTTCTACACTACTCTCAAGACTCGCAGAAGACTTAAGAGCAATGAGTGTCTGTATCACATCTGCTCACTCGTGGCTCACTTCTTCCCCAAGGTTAAATCTAGATATTTCTGTGAACAGCCTACCAGACAAGCTGAGTTCAGAAAATATCTGGGGAGCACTTTTTTTCCAAGATTTTCTCAGTCTATCTCTTTGCTCAACAACATTGATCTCCCCTCCAGCCAAACATCCTCGGGGCATCCCAGGAAGCCATGATCAGTGTGACCAGTGGACATTTACCCCCTAAACAGAGGTCACATTCTTGATGGCAGCCCCTCACACACACAGTGTACTGCAGTTTGTCCTTCCACGGCTGTTGAACTTTTATCTCTCTACGTTATCAGCTTTATAATCTTTGCCAGTCTCTCTGTCTCCAACAGTTTTGGATTCACCCTTTTATCCTGTCTCTTGTCCTTGCCTGCTTTAACTGATCTACTCTTTCTGTTGTATACACACTGCATTGGTCAAGGAGATGTCTTTTGCAATCCATTTTTCCTAGTAGTATTTCCAGCTGTCAGTTTGCATTGTTGTTTAAATTATCAGACTTCCTTTAAATAAATACATATTTTAATTATCACAGGCCTGTTAAAGATAGTATTTCTCCAGATCCAAAATTATTTGGTCATTTTACTTAAAAAAAAAGATTGAAACTTGGAAGAGGCGATTTTATTTTATTTTTTTAAAGATCAGTCCATAATCCTGAAGTATATTTGTCTATCGAATGCAACCTGGAAAATCAGTCAAGTTGGCTAAGTAATTGTATCAACAAATAGTGTCTGTATAAGACTGAAAATAAATACATCCTGCTGCTGGGGAAAAGATAGATTTGGTTGGCCTTAGGAAGACAGTGGATTAACTAGTGTTTGGAGAAAACAGTCTGGGGTGATACAGAGCCTGTCACATTCTCTGCTTCAGGAACTTCAAACATAAATACTGGGAAGGTTGTTGTGGGACTCCAGCTGTCTGCTAGCAGAGTGTGTTTTTGACGTTATGAGAAGAAGGAATGGCCAACGACGTGGTGTGTTTAATAATCCATATAGTCTCTAGGACCAAGCTTCCCCCTGGCCGAGAGTTAAAACTTGTGGGGCAGGGAGTTCTCACAAGTCAATGTGGCTCAGGAGAAGATCGCGCAACTAGGAAAACAATGACATAGATTGTGAAGGAATAGATTATGAGACATGTGATTTTTCTTGGAAATGCATTATAAGGGCTAGCAAGATGGCTAGGCAGGGCAAGGTGATTGCCAGCAAGCTTCATGGTCTGCTTTCAATATCTCAGATCCACATAGGAGAGGAAAAGAAGCAGTTCCAGAATATTGTCTTCTGACTTCCATATGCATGCCATGGTTGACAATTTGTACACTTGTATGCTGTGTGTGTACGTGTAAGCTCACTCACTTGCTCTCTCACACACAAGTAAGTTAATAAATGAATGGAAAATAAACATTTTTATAACATAAAAAACAGGGATTGTGGTGACAAAGTCCAAGTGCTTCAACCACCTGAATTTTTTTATCTAGGTCACAACAGAACAACAAAAAGAAAAAGGGTTTTTTTCCTGACAAAATGTACAGACATAACTCCAGGACAATCAGAAAATCTCCTCAGAAAACTATTTTGAAGTATCATTGTAATAATGAAAAAAAGTCATTTTCAGACAGTTTGATAACACACCAAGAATGAAAGATCTGTACCCCTGATTCAGGTGATATGCTCACCCCCCCTAAGACAGGAGTTTAGAGGCAACTGTGGGTTCTTGTTCTTACCCTGTGGATTTAATAAATAACTTAGCATCTCTAAGCCTCTGTGTCCACATCAGTAAAACAAGAAAACATCTAACTTCAAGGATGGTTTAAACAAGGGTAAAATGAGTTGTTACTTATCCAGTCCTTAGATCAGTGAGAAACCTAGTAAAGGGTGTGTAGTGTGAGCAACAAGTGACCACGGCTGTGTAACTTCCCTGACAGGTTCCTGTTGGCTCATCAATCAGTAGAAGAATTCTCAGGAGCCTCTGGTTGAACTTCTTGCATCACACCAGAAGAGTCTCCCATCCACCCCCACACTGCAAGAGAGAGGAAGTGCTTCTTCATATCCTGAGCTTAAATTCTAAGTCTGAAACAGTTTTTTAAAATGGCAGCTTTATCCCATAGTTTAAAGAACTATTCTTTCTGTCTCTCTGTCCCTCTGTCTCTCTCTCTCTCTCCTCTGTCTCTCTCTCTCTGTCTCTCTCTCTCTGTCTCTCTCTCTCTCTCTCTCTCTCTCTCTCCTGTCTTCTCTCTTCTCTTTCTCTTTCAAGGCAAATACCCTCTATTCATTCTGTAGTCACTGTCCTGCACACTAGCCCCTAAGACCATGAGGGTGATAGTTCACTCCATCAAACGGAGCAAGAAGTACCCTATGCAGCCTGTGTGGAGTACCTGGACCTCATCTTCTGGACCCTCGACTTCTAGAACATGAAGCACAAAACTGCATCCCCAAACTTTGGTACCCATGTCATTCAATCACTTTATGCTAAGCTTGAGTTTAACAAAACTAGTCTCTTACTGTGCCAAGGCCAGAGAACACAGCTTTATCCTTCTACTGACATTTATAAGCTTAAGTTTGAAAAGAAAGTGCATTTATCTCTATTAACTAGTACCCCTTGATTATTAATCAGGATAAGTATGTTTGTCAAATCTGATTTAGTTCACCAAATCAAATTTTGAATGCCCTAGAGGAAATTGTGGGGGTTTGTTCTTAGTTGAAATCATATGATGAAAATTTTGCAAGGCAAATAACTATCCAATTGATTTTTTTAATGTAACTGTCTTTTAGCATATTAAATTTGCCTAAAGCACTGGTACAAATATATCAGGCTTTAGATAATAATGGTGTATTATGCTATTACAGTAGATATGCCTTCCTGTATTCTGATTAGACTAATACAAAAAAATTAGTTTATCTTCATCGAATGTACTGAAACCAAAGGATTAGCATGCCAAAGAGTCAGGAGGTCACACAATGACTCACGAAGCTATAGATATGTCTAAAATTCCCATTACATATAATCCTCATATGGAAAAAACATAAAAGTTGATTTTGTTTGTTTCTTTTTTTAAAATTTCCCTCATAGCCAGATGCAGAGGCACACAACTGTAATCCCAGCACTTGGGGAAGGAGAGGCAGGCAGCTTGCTGTGAGTTCAAGTCCAGCCTGGTCCAAGACCAGGACAGTCAAGGCTACACAGAAGAACCCTGCCTCAAAAACAAAACAAAACAAAAACAAAACAAAAAGTTTCCCCATTTTTATATAAGTGAAATAATACTCTAACATATATAACTGATAAATATGAACATTTGCATTTTTTCAGTTTTCATTCATTTGATCCCACAATTAGATCACTGTTCTAAGGCCTTATCATATATAACCTCTAACAAACCTGTCTGTAGGCTGGTTCCTAATTGTTTTTTGTTTTGTTTTGTTTTGTTTTGTTTTGTTTTGTTTTTAATTCAACCCCATGGCACCCTATCACTGCCCACTCACAGAAGAGCATCAACCCTACACTCCTCCCCTCTCAGCTACACCCTCACTTCAAACTGATGTTGACAGAGGAAGTGTCTAGCCTGGTCTAAGTCTGTCCTAAAAAGTCAACTAAGTTCCAGTGTGCCTGCATGACCTTCGGGGGTATGAGCTGAGCTGTTCCAATGTTACCTCTCCCTGAGCACACTTGGCCTTCTAACTCTCACTCAGAGCGGTCCTTCCTGTCTCTTCATTATGGTTGGATCTTTTTCCTAAACCCATTCACTCAACTGGGGCCCAAACAACTTTCCCAGACTATTAAGAAATCCTCCTTACTCCATTACTGCCTGAGACTCCGCCACAAACCAGAGTCCTTGAGCACCATCAAGTTGCCTCCCACTAGACTTTTAAGTCCAACATCCTGCCCAGCTCCCACTAGCCTGGAGACTGGGCCCAAGTTTACTAGCTGATATTACCACAGAATAATTTAAGGAGATGTAAAAACATATATGGAACATCTCAAGCATAAAAAGAGTTCAAAGAAATGAGGATAAATTCTACTGCTGAGTAAGAATATTGCAAACGTGATCCTTTCAACTCTTCCCAAGTTACTGGTAATTTACAGACTAAATGTAGTCATGTATTACCTAGGAGTAAAATACAGTTTTGTACAGAATTTGTACAGTTTGATTAGAAAATATAGCCACATCATTCATAAAATAAGTATCAAGATTATTAATTAAGACAGAGACCCACAAAAGAATTACTAGTGTATGTGAACTTAGGATATTCAAGACTTTACACATGCATAGGAAGTAAAGAAAGATTATGCAATGTCTACCAAAAAGAAAATAAAAACGGATAGGAAAGAAATATTTGAACTTTTACTAAGTATCTCCTATTAAAACAAGCTATGTAGATATTAAGTATAGGTATTTTTAACAAAATAACAAAGTACCAGGGATTGTATTGTGCAAGGACATTCGACTTATAAGGGAAGAATTTTAAACTGAAAAGTAACAAGGATTATTTCTCATAAAGAAAAAGACTAACAATTTTAGCATTTAGGTAAGGAATATTAAAACATAAATCACCAACTAGAAAAATATTCATAATAAATATTAAATAAATGGTTTTGAGGGATATACAAAAAGCTAAAATGAGTATTAAGAACCACAAAAATGTGCAGGAATGTGTGTGTGACTGTACATACATATGGCGGTCAGAGGTCAACATTAGCTACCATTCCTCAGATCCCACCCACCTGGTTCTTTGAGACAAGATCTCTCACTGAAGCACAGGACTCATCAGTTAGGTTAGGCCACTTGCTCTCTCAGCTTCTGCCTCCCCAGCCCTGGGATACTAAACTCATACAACCGCATCCACTTTTTTACATGGTCACAGGGGACTGAACTCAGGTCCTCACACTTCTGACACAACCCTCATGTTATCTCTTGACTGAGTCATCTTCCCTGGCCAAAATAAATGGTTATAACTCTTAATCGCACTGACAAGTTCATTAGGATACACAAAGACCATAATAACTATAGAGACAAAGTACATATTTACAGAAAGTTATTAAAAGAAGAAATAAAAATACAATTTAAAAGATCAAGCCTAACTCTTCAAAAATGCATATTAAAATAGTAACAGTGAGGTAATTCAAGAAATCATAAAAATATAAAATTAGTATCAAGAATTCACGAGTAAGACAAATGCATTTTAATGCAAACTCTTACTATTTCTAGCTCCGTGTACACTGGAAAATTATTTAATTTCTCTAAGCTCCCATT
>CM053745.1:46291953-46342193 GCA_028658305.1 Pachyuromys duprasi | reverse complement strand
GAGATATGGCGACAATGGGCAGCCTTGCCTAGTCCCTGATTTCAGTGGGATTGATTTGAGTTTCTCTCCATTGAGTTTGATGTTAGCTATAGGCTTGCTGTATATTGCCTTTACTATGTTTAGGTATGTGGAAGGCTTTTTTTTTTTAAGGGAAAACATCTTCCCTCTGACCCCCAATAAGTGTCACTTTAAGAGTCCATTTGCTTCTAACCCTGGCAGGTCTTCTGGTGACACCAGATTACCTTCTCTTTTAGTCTTTCTTGGATGTAATCAGGGCAATGATTTAAGCGCAGAGCAAATGAGCTACATTTCCTCCAGCTATTTCAAAGCTTAGTTTCAACTCATTTTTCTCATCTGTGCTCTTACTCACTCTCCCCTCCCAATTCCTGCTTTTCATTCCCATGGCTGCTTATGAGTCTACTCAATGCTGAAACAATGTTGAGAAAATGAAATTTGATTTGTCACCCACTAAGCTTGCTTGTGTGTGATACAGTCATATCTTGAATGAAATGAAGTGTGGAATTTTTCTAAGAAATGAGTCATGCTTGGGTGTGTTTCCTAGCAGCAGTCAATTTAATAATAAATATATTTGTCTTTATGTAATGCATTTGTCTTTATATAACTTGTAATATAAAATTTTTTCTTAATAATATTTTAATTCATGATTATGTGTTTAGAAGAGGAAAGAATGTGACACAATCTTCCAGCGATGAGGGGAAAAGATAAACAATAGCAGTACCAATGACAAAGTGGCTTTTGTAACATTAGTTATATATCCCTCTGTATATGGGTAACACTTTGAATCTTAAAGAATTTGATCTTCATGACTGCTTTGTGGGATAAACCTGAAGAGCTTATCATTAGGTACACAGGTGGACACTGGAAAATCTTGACATGAATGTTTTGACAGCGGTGGGGTGTGGCCATGAGTACAGTATTAGGGGTTCTGGAGGCCTTGGTTGCTATCCACCAGCTTGGCATCTAAGGTCTCTTTCAGACCTACCTGCTATGTAACAGTGGCAGCCTCCCCCCTATCCAGATGACCACACTGCCCATTTATTACTAAGGACTTCATTTATTGACTGATCTTGTCGAGAGCCTGTTTTGTGTAGATCAATCTTGTAGATTCTGGAGAAATATTTAAACATTTGATCCAGATCTCTATACCTTTGGCAGTTGCAGTGAATGACAAAACTGGTACCAAGCAGAGCTTCCCTTCAGAATATAACAGTCACCATTCTAAGCACGGGCATACAAAAGACCAATTAGACATATGGAGCTCACAGTATGACAACCCAAGATACAGCACGGATCTAAAAGTAAATAATGCAACCCTTCCTCACAAAGTTTCCATGAAGGTTAATCATCAGAATGGATATGAAGTGATAGAAACCTATTTATAGAGAGTGTCCTAATACTTAAAGAATGCAGCCAGGCAGCTACTAATCAATACAAATAGTAATGATTGTGGCTTTCATTTGTTGAGGCTCTGCTCTGTGCAAGGGCCTGCGATAACTGCTTTGTTTTTTCCTGCTTAAAACTCTATACCAATAATTAATTGGGTTAATTATTTATTTCAACTTCAAAGAAGTGCTTTGGGTCAGAAAGATAAAGCATTATGTGTACCACATGGACAGAATACTATGAGACAAGGGGTATCAACTCAGTCTGACTCCATAGATTGGTTTGTTCTCTCTATAAACAACATAGAGCCTGATGGTTAGCAAAATCTATAGGAGGTAAGTTCTTTCACATCAGCTCAAATGCCCAGGGAATTGTATTAGTGAACAGTGGCATAGGGTAGTACATGAACTCCATTATGGGCACCTTGGAAAGAAGGTAGAAAACTGCTGTAATAAGCTTGGAGAATACATGTTTAATGTCTCCAATATAATACATATTTCTTATGTAATATCCCCAAAGACTACTTTGTTTTTGTATAGTTCCACACATCCTAAGCATTCCCGATGCTACCCAATTACATTCCCAGACCCTAACCGGCGCTTTCGATTGGGAATTACTTGTGTGTGATTCAAGATCCTTGCCCCTTCTATCTCGTGGTTCTGCCATCTTTGCCAAAGCTGGATATTTCCAAGGTTACAATGTCTGCTGCCTCAGACTGGTCAGGGAGAAAGTGCAATCATTTCAAAGTATGAGTCAGACCTGTGAGTTGTGTACATTCCTCACAACTCCCTAGATAGAGTTCAGTTTCCTGGCCATGGCTAACTACAAACAAACTAACAAATGAGATCCGGCTCTGTGTGCCCAGGAAGAAGGAGCCAAATGGTTTCTTGTCTCTTCCACAAGATGGTCTTGAAGATCGAAATAATGAGAACCACAGTTAGCCTGGCAGCGTGAGGCCTCCTGCAGAGAGAAATGGGCTATTGGACGGTTAGCAGCAGCACACTGTCCTGGAAGTTTTGGTTGGCCTAGTTTGTGAGAAGAATATGAAGGAGGTTGCGAAGAAAAACCTGGTGAAGGGTTTGGTCCAGAGAGACAATTTCTATACAATTTGAATTTTTAAGATACTCCCTCCTCCACAAACTTAGGGCATTCTCATTTGGCTTTTAGTTTGTAATGTCCCTAGATGTGACCTAGATTGTCAGGAAGATATGAAGATATACCTTCCTAAGGAGGTTTTCTATGTGTCATTCTTGGAGAGTGGAGGAAGGCCATTATGACCTAGGTTCTCGCCTTTTGCTCTGCTCTTCACTTCGCTTTCAGAGTCAAAGGCAGATGAGTCTCCATTTGGCGATTCGAGAAGAAAAGGGTGGTTCAAGGATGGGTTGACTATTGGGGCAGTGACAGAACATAACAGCCACCCCTGTCAACTTTAATTCCTCTATTCCTTCTCTCACTTCTCTTCACTTTATATGACTTGGTTTTCTGAGAGTGGGTAGTGAACTTAAGGCTCTTCTCACTATTGTCTATGTTAGCAAATGTCATCAGTGGACATATTGTATGGGACCCATGGGAAGATGAGTTTCACATTCAGTTTTCAAACAGCTACAAGTGAGTTAACAGTAATTAGGCACCTTTGCTTTTCCCTTCATTTTTTATTTGAATTTTTAATTTTTCTTTATTGTTATTACTTATTACAATTTATTCACTTTGTATCCTGGCTGTAGGCCCCTCCCTCCTCTAGGTACTACCCTTCCTTCCCTTTCCCCCACTGTGTCCCTCCCCTAGTCCACTGATAGAGGAGGTCCTCCTCCCCTACTATCTGACCCTAGCCTATTAGGTCTCATCGGGACTGTCTGGATCCTCTTTCTCTGTGGCCTAGTCAGACCACCTCGACAGGGGAAGGTGATTAAAGAGCAGGCAGCCGAGTTCATGTGAGTGCCTTCCCCTGCTCCCCTTTGAAGGAGCCTCCACGGACACAGAGCTGCCCATGGGCTACATCTGAGCAGGGGGTCTAGGTCCTCTCCATGTATGGGAGACCAACAGAGCCAAAATATCTGCTTTTCCATTTGCGATGTGTCCTCCCTTGATTTTGTTTTCAGCCAGGTTGAAGAAATATCTGATAAAAGGATTCTTCTACATTTTCATCTGTTGTGTGATTAATTGTGCTGGGGGTGATTAATTAGTGTTGTATCAGGCAGCTATTCAATCATCTTTTAAAAATTAGAAAGTTATTATTATTATTAGTGTGTGTGTGTGTGTGTAGACAATGTATATGAGGAGGGGATGTGCATGACGGTGCGCACACAGAAGCCAGAGAGCAGCCTGGAGGAGCAAGTGCTTTTATCCTTGTGTGTGTTCTAGCGATCAAAGCCAGGTTACGGCATTTGTGTTGCAAACACGTTTACCCACTGAACCAACCACCTTGTCAGAACCCCCGAGCTTTGTTACTATTTTTATAACTTTCAGTGTTTATTTTAAAAGTACATGGATATGGCATATGAAAAAAAGAAACAAAAATGTAGAGTTTTAAATTAGTTAAATATGTTTTTAATTGTCATAAATCACATGACTTTCCCTCTCTGTTTCCTCCCTCCAGCTCTTTCCAGGTCACCCTCCTTCCCAGGCTTCTCGTGCCCCCCCCCCCAGCTCTCAAGTTAATAGTCTCTTATTTATCATGATTACATTATGTGTATGTATGTGAATGCACAAAAATAAAAATACAACCTGCTGAGTCTGTTTTGTTGTGTGTATGTGGCTCCAGGCTGACCATTCTGCATTGGAAAAGGAGGCTCATGCTTTGGAAAGGCTAATTCTTTTTCCCAACAGTCGTTAGTTGCCTGTTGGTCTTTGTCTAGGAGTGGAATCTCACACAATTTTCTTAATCTTCACACATCTTGGGGCCACATTTCTATTTATGAGGTTTCTGGATTCATTGCTGGAGATGATAGATACCCTGGAAGTGGCTTATGAGGTGCCCTCCAGAAATGATGACAGTCTCAGGAGAAGTGATGTCACAAATTTCTCAGCTCTCAGTCAGATCCATTTTCCCATACACATGGAGTACACCACCGGCTCAATTATAAAAATTGTCTGCCTCCCTGAATAATTTCCCTTACACTCATGAGGTTTTCAGTTTTAGGTACTCACTTAGCTCAGCATCTATGAATACAGAAGATATTATTTAAGAAGTGTGGTGCTAGAGATGGAGAATTTGATTCACACTTAATAATGAAAAGGAAGGACCTCAACATTTTTCTATGCTAGGCAGGAACAGATTTGATGGCACACCAAAAGTAACTGAGCATCTCAAGACAGCATAAACAAGAAGCTATTGACTGAAACACGATTCCCACCCCACTATCCTGGTGCTTCCCCGAGCACAGAACAATTTTCCGCAGTCACCACTCTCCTCACTTTAATGCTCCAGTGTTGTCCGTTTTGACTAGATGCATTGATTTCCACGACCCCATCCTTTTATACACTTAGAAGGCAAGATCTTTTTGTGTTCTAGTGAACAGCAGCCTTTATTTGAGCCTACATGGGTTAACTTTTTAACCTCTCATTCACCGTAAATTATCCCCTGCTCTACAAAATCAAAAATAAAATATGGCAGCACACCCACGCAGGGCCCACAGAACACGGGGAGTAGCAGTCACTGACCGAGAAGCCGTGTACCTCATCAGCATGTGCTGATTTAGCTGAATAACTCTCCTAGGAAGTACAGACTTGAACTGTTTGTAACAGCACCGGGCATGGGGAGCTTAGAAGTGACTACACAAAGACAATAATAAAGAGCTATGAGTGGCACAGGCTACTTTGTATCATGGAAGAGCTTGTGTTGGACTTAAGCTACTAAGTAGATCTTGGAGCCATAGTCCATGGGGCCTATGGTTATGACCTTATTGGGAAACAGGGGCTTTGTAGATTTATTCAAGTCAGGATCAGGGCATCCTGGATTATGACAGGGCATACTTGAAGGATCTTTTAAGAGTCCCAGACTTGTTCAAAAGAACATAGGAACATACAAGGAGAATGACAATCAGTGCTGGAGACAGGCCGGAAGTGGTGCATATCTGAAGAACGCAGATGGTTACCAACAACCACTAGACCTAGGCGAGAGGCACGGGGCAGGTTCTAGAAGGAACCAACAATACCAT
This sequence comes from Pachyuromys duprasi, assembly GCA_028658305.1. Classification (NCBI taxonomy): domain Eukaryota; kingdom Metazoa; phylum Chordata; class Mammalia; order Rodentia; family Muridae; genus Pachyuromys; species Pachyuromys duprasi. The sequence goes on along the minus strand of CM053745.1, from coordinate 46,336,632 downwards.
CATCTTGAGTTTGGACTTGCAGCCTCCAAAGCTATGAGAAACAAACTTTCTGTCATTTGAAGCCACTCAGTTTCTGGTGCTTTGCTCTGGCAGGTCTAGAAAAGTAACTGTTGAGATCAGTTTCTTCCATCAACTTAGCCTGTGTTAGGGTTTTTCCTTGTACAGACATCACAGACCCCCTTGACATATCTATTGGTGGAAAATTGCTTCAGTATCAAATTGCTTGCTTTTGAAATCAAGAATCAGGCTTATCCACTCACCTTTTTCTGGAGTCTTAACAGTTCATGTTTTACTAATACCTGAGGTTTCTTTGAAAGGGTGTGTTGACAGGGACCTATGTTTTGTTTTTTGTTTTTCCTTTTCAAATGCTGCAGAACCCTTTCTTGTCAATGCTATGGGGCTTCAGCCAAATGGCACTGTGCAGCCTTTTCAAACGCTGCAAGGCTGAAAAAGATCACAGCCTATAAGGAAGGAGCCTAACAGGTTCCGCACTTCATCTTCACCCTGGTGTCTTCTTTTCTTTCGCTGGCAAGAAGTATGAAAGACAAGGGGACCTGAGCCTGGACGAGATGAGTGGAACATGCCAGTACACATCCCTCCAAGGGAGAGAGGGAATGACATTCTGTGGATTATGCCGGTTTACTGATAATCTCAGAAATGTCCGTCCAATCTACAGAGCCTGTTGAAATCACCCCAGCACGCCCATGGCTGCCTTTGATATTTAGAATTGAGGAGGTTGAGGTAAACCCAGTTCAATTAAGCATGTGCTACTTTAATCAAATAAGGATTAAGGGCAGGCAAAGACAAAAATAGTACCTTTACTGATTTTGGTGAGATAATTAAATCAGATTTACTCTGCAGGGAGTGAAAGAATATTACAAGTCTATAAAAGAGGAGACCTTAAATTCGGCAACATTAAGTTAATACTTCTGGATCAGCAAAGCAAAGAACCCCCCTCATTGTTGGGCGATATAGGAAATCAGAAGAGTTAGGAGCAATTAAGAAGACTGTCGGGTGAACAGTAACTGTTCTCAATCATTCAAGCATAACAAGCCATGCAAGTCTATTGATCAAACAGTCTTTAAACTCGGTGCATAAAATACAGAATTCCTCAACACAAGAGAAGAAATCCACTTCTCTGCCAGTGAAAGTCTTGTTGAGTCCCTTATTGGCTATTTTACACGAACACTTAGTATGTGTTTCCCCATAAAGAAAACCTGAATCTTTAATATCCATCTGCCTTTTCATCTATCTATCTATCTATCTATCTATCTATCTATCTATCTATCTATCTATCTATCTATCTATCTATCTATCATCTACCTGCCATCTATCAATCATCTATGTATGTATGTACATATGTATTTAATCTACTAGCTATTATCTATTTACTAGCTATTTATCTATCATCTATCTATCTACTATCTATCCATCAGCTATTTACCAATCATTTATCTATAATTTACATTTTTTCCTGTATTGCAATGACTCTTCTGTGGTCTAGGTCTCAGTATCTGGGTGTGTGTGTGTTTATATGAATATATTTATTCTTATAAGTAGCAGGATGGAAGTACTTAGATTTATTTTCCACCAAGGCAATCTAATAGAAAAAGATAATTCTCCAATAGACACCGTGTTGCGTAGAAAGAGTTTAAGGTGCTAATGAACTCAACCCAGCTATCCAGTGAAGCAGTGGATTCTGATATATTTGTACTTGATTTGCTATATTTATGTGTATTTATGACATTTAAAATTTTATTTTTACATATATATTTTTTGAGACAGGGTTTCACATACTACCCAAGAATGACTTTGAAATCCCTATGTAGCTGAGGATGACTTTGAATTTATGATCCTTATGCTTCTACCTCCCAAAATACTAAGATTACAGATTTGTGCCAGCACATCCTGCATTCTAGGGACACACTCTGTCAACCATCTCTATCTACTAACTGAGTGACACCTCCAACTACTGAGTGACGCTTCCATCGACCAACCAAGTGACATCTCCATCTGTCAACTGAACGACATCTCCATCTACCAACCAAGTGACATCTCCATCTGCTAACTGAATGACATGTCCATCTACCAACCAAGTGACTTCTTTAGCTCTTATGCAACTGCTTGTGGGAGTTTCAGTTTTTTAGTTAAAATAAAATTATATCATTCTTCTCCCTAGTCTTCTATTTCTTTCATGTTCCCCACCTATTCTTACCCAGATTCATGGCCAGCTGCTCTTTAATTATGTTTATATATATATATATAATTATTGTTATATATACAATATATATAACAATATAATTATCGCTGAGTTATATATACATACATGTATTTCTATATAGAAATATAGAAATTCAGCTTGCTGAGTCTATTCAGTATTACCTACTGTACATGTTCTATGCTACTTTTTAAGAGCATTTTTCAATGTTAATGCTTCAATAATATAAATACCTCAAAATCAGAGTATTACAGAGTTGACATATATTTTGAAGGATATGAAGCATTTTTTTTGAAAAGTCTTTTCTGGAAATGACTTATTCTAATTAGAATGATTTCTTCTTTAGGGTTTAGCAGAGAAGAAATGAGAGTAATGCTATGCATCAAAAGTACATCTGCTGATTTATGGAGTGCTTTCTTATGGCTTGAAGGTAAACAGATTATTAATTTGATAGTTATTGAAAAGTTAGAAATGCATAAAACGAAATAGATTAGAATTATAGTAGTATCACTGCCATTTTGAAATATTTAGGGGAGGAATCTCAGAGATCATGTGGCTTACGAGATACATAGAAAACAAAGAAGGAAAAGGGAATAAATTTATTTTTTGTTTTCTTTTTATTGCATTTTTCTTATTTAAAACAAATTTTAAATTTAAACATATTTGATCATATTTTCCCCCTACTCTAAGTCCTTCAGATACACTCTGTATCTACCAACTTTCAGTTCTTTTTCATAAAACAAATAAAAAACCAATACGACTTGTTCCCCAAACCAAGAAAACAAAACAGAACAACACCCCAAATGAAAAACAAACAAACAAACAACAACAAACCAAACACCAAACTGTAACCAAACAAAAGGACACAACAAAATTAAGGAGTCTGTCATATGTTGGTCAACTGCTTCTGAACATGAGACCTGCCCAGCGTCATTTCTTCCTTTCTTGCTCCCTCCCACCCCCCTTTTCTTTTTTCTACCCCCAATCACTGGATAAAATCTAGGGAAGGTAAACTACAACTTTGTGATATCAGATCAGAGTGGAAGTGAAATGATGATTAACATGGAGGACTATAGAAAATCGAGTCTGTTGTCAGCTTATTTCCTTCATTTGGCACTTATATAAGCTTCCAAGGTCACAAGTCCCCAAGCACAGTGATGTCATGTGTTAAACAGCCATTTTCCACACTGGAGAAGCTGGAGCTGTATCGGATACTTTCAGATGATGTCACATCCCACTCTTTAGAATTATGTGGTAGAGACATCTATCTAAATATCAATGTATAAATGTCTTGATGTTTACATGGGTTCATAATTGGTATTTATTTCAACATCTTCTACTTTGTATGACTGCCACAAAATGACGCAAAATGCCATCTCCTGTTCTCTGTACAGGCATCACTTACACAGCCAGGGCTTGGTAAAGTGAAATTTTTAGTGTTTGAAAATGATGAGATGTTAAGAGAAGCACAGAGGGCTACCATTTCCCAGAGGTTAAGAAGCCATTTCTGCTTCTGTGTTTTCTCCATAGCATCATCATGTCACTTAAGCCTGCCTCTTCAGATGAAGCAGAGATTGAAATGTCACACCAGCATGATCAATTAAATGATGCAGAACAGAGAGGCATTTGCCACCTGACCTTAATCCAAAGAGCAAGAAGAACTAAGCAAAGGAGACTGACTTCAGACCCTCAAAGGAAGAGGAATCCAGCAAAGCATAGTTTAAACAGACACAAAGCAGTATACACCTGATTCAACACACACACACACACACACACACGCACACGCACATGCACACGCGCACACACACACACGAGCGCGCACAGGCAGGTATGCTTCTTGAGTGTTTATTATTGTGTGAACATGTTTGTTCAATCCTGTGAGACTAACAAATGAAATAGGTATCTGGAAGAAATGATAGAAAACAGGTAAACTTGTCTTTTTTAAGTTTGGGTTTTATATCATTTAACTTACTTAAAACAAAGAAATCACGAAATTTGCAGGCAAATTTGTAGAACTGGAGATCATGACCCAGAAAGACAGACATGGTATATATTCACTTATAAGTAGATATTAGCCATGTAGTACAGGATAACCATACTACGATTCACAGACCCAAAGAAGATAAGTAACAAGGAGGACCCAAGGGAGGATCCTTAAATATCACTCAGAAGTTGAACTAGAATAGATAGCAGAAGTGGGTGAAGAGAGGGAGAGGGCTTGAAGAATGAGTGTGGAGAGAAATGAGGGTCTGGATCAGACTGGGGAGAGGGACAGGAGGACAGAGGGCTTGCAAGAGAAGAGAAACTGTGGGCACGAGCATCTCTGAGACAAGCTGGAGGCCAGTGAAGGTCAGGCTCCTGGGAGGATATAGGAGTGACTCTAGCTGAGATTTTTTAGTAACAAGGGTCATGGAGACTGATGAGTCTACCCTCTAACTAAGACTGTACTCTTAGTGGAGGGAGGGGAACACCAACCCACCAACATGAACTTCGACCCAAAATTTACCCTGCCTACTAGATGTGCAGGGATGAAAATAGAGCAGAGATTGAAGGAATGTCCAACCAAATGTCTGCCTCAACCAGGGACCCACCCCATGGAAGAGAACCAACCTTCACACTATTAAAAATACTCTGCTATTCTTGCAGACAGGAGCCTACTGTAAGTGTCCCCTGAGAGGTTCTACTCAGCAGGGGATGGAAACAGATGGAGAGACTCACAGCCAAACATTGGGTGGAGCACAGTGAGTCTTGTGGAAGAGTGGGAGAAGAATAGGACACAGAGGGGACAGAAACTCCACAAGAAGACCAACAGATCTGGGCCTAGGGGAGCTTACAGAGCACCAACCAAGGCCCATGCATGGACTCCACCTAGTCCCCTTACACATATGTAGACAATGGTTGGCTAGGACAATGGGTCCCTTCGAAAGGGGGGCCAGGCTCCCCTTCTCTGAGGAGTAGGGAAGGGGGTGAGGAAAGTGGAAAAGAGAATGGGAAGGGGAGGGGAGAAGGCTTACTATCAGGATGTAAAGTGAATAAATAAAATAATTAGTTAATTAAAAAAAGAAAAGAGCATACAACAAGAGCAATAAAAAGTGACAAGATCAAAGGTAAATGTAAAATATATGCAGGCTCTAGGATGTCCAATGAAGAAGACAGTAGGTGACATGATAACTGTCTTCCTGTATTTGAAGGCTTGTCACAGGGAGAGGGGTTAGACATGCTTCGGTAAGAATGACAGAGGAGGTTTGACTTGGTGTAAGGAATAGCTTCCCACTATGAGACATTTCTAGATTGTCCTTGCAGGAGCCCTGCTTAGCTTCCTGCTGCTGCATAGAGGCAGATTCTGATATTCAGAGGACTCCAGGTCCTTTAAAACAGACCATCTCAGAGGCTTTCAGTTACCTCGAAGAGGTTCGGAATGGGCTTGGAACCTGCCCCGGTACAAACCTCCATGAACTTGGGCTCCATAGCCTTTGATACAATTAATGTTTCTCAGCAGTTTTATGCATACTGCAGCCTGGGGGTTGGTTGTTGATATATTTAGATTATGGGCAGCTGGTGTTAGCTAAGGGATTTATTGGCTTAGTCATCCTTAGTAACAAAGATATGAAGTGTCTCTCCCTGATTATTAGTTGATATCTGCTATCTTGGCTCTTCAGTTTCAGATTTCTTTTTGTTTTCCACTCAAACACAATTTAATATAAAAGTATTGGGATTAGGGATCTGCTAACTCCCCCCAAACTAGTAATTTTTTTAGAGTCCATTAATGTTTGTATCTATTTGTGGAGTTCAATTTTGAGACACCAGTTTATCATGACGGAGAAAAAAAATAGCAGAAGGCTCAAAGGAAAGCCATGGGAACAATGGAAGCCCAGGAAAGTGAAATCGGAACATGTACCCTGGAAGCAGGGTTGGGTAGTGTTTGCTTTTTTTGAGGCAGTCTCATAGTGCAGCCCAAGCTGGCCTGGAACTTGTAGCAATTCACTCTGCCCTGGTCTTCCAGTTCATAAACTACACATATGAACCACGACAACCAGTTGAGGGTAATGTTTGTACTTGTCTTCCAAGCAATTTACTTAGCGCAGCTATTCAAATGTGAAGACATGGACGTTTATCAACTGGTGTACAAGCAACTGTGATTTTCTAGCTTAACAAAGACCAGTTCTTTACAGAGTATTTTCTATGGAGACACATGCATGTGGACTTCAGGGTGCCCCACATATTAGGCACCATACATTTAACAAATATTCTTAGGGTGAAATTCAACTCACTGTTAGTTTCAACATGAGCATCATCTGGATAGCAAAGATCATTAAACTTTAAAATGTGTTTCCAGGGAACATTGTGTCGTCCTCATTCAAGAACATCTTTTAAATTGGGTAGCTAATTATCTGTTTAGACTGAAAGTAGAGGAATGGGTCAGTGTACTTTCTGTGAAAGCCTTTAGTTCCTGATTTCACTCTTGTGCTGTCCTCGAGTGCTTGCAAATCACCACGTCCACAACGAAGGAGTGAAGTAAAAAAATGTACATAGGATGAAGAGATGAAAATGAGCTTCTCATCTGGAATCTCAGTCCTTCTTTACTAATGAATCTTCTTAGCCTTAAATCCATACAATTAAGATTACTGATAAAACATCATCATATCCACTTACAGCATACCCAACATGTGCTGTAAACCTTTGATAGTTCATGTGTGAAATGAATTCCAAGGAAGAGAGGACTGTTTTTTTTTTTCCCTAAAGTAATAACATGGAAGATATACAGTTCTGGAACAAATAGTGCTAACAGAAATTAACAGATTCCAGTTTGGATATGACTGCATTTATACTGTTAGAGAAACTTTCTGTCACTTGTTTCTTTCTGGCTGATGAGGTCTGTAGCAGAGGACTCCAGCTCCTTCGCTTGACTTTCTTGTCAGACACATCCATATTTCTCTTACTCACAGCCAGGATGTTTAGGTGGTGCTGACCTCACACATGCCTTAAACTGTTGACTATTCATCTTCTCTAGTCAAGACACTGCAGAGCTGAGTTATAGCTCCAGCCCACCCTTTCCTTGTCTATTCTGATTAGCATAAACCAGCCTCCCTGTTCACACAGGAAAAGTATATAGCATGTCGATGAGAATGAGTTCTAGCAGATGCTTTCTTTTTTGCTGAATGATGTAATGAGAAATACAAAGGCTGAAATAGTCGAAGCAGTTTGCTACTGGGAAGGGGAGGTCAGATCCCATGAAGTTAAAGCTTATTAGCTTTGTGTGTTTTACGAGTCCTCTTGTAGGCAGTGTGAACTTAAATCACTCAACCTATATTAGATTCTTAGCACAGTAAGTAATTAACAGATGATAAAATCATTTCTTCTTCAATCCCATTGTAATGGTTTGTTGAATATAAGATGTATGAATAATTGAATTTTATTTCATGAATTATTTTTCCTACTGCCTTTATGTATAAGAGATCACCACAAAATCTTCACTGAATTTTTTTTTTTGACCTTTCACAGAATTGCCTTTGCTAGGTGACTAGTTATGTGGTCCCATGGGAGCAGACATTGAATTGGCAGAACAATTTCTGCATGTTTAGGGTGCCCAAACTGCTTTAGTTCCTCATCTTGGACCCTCAGACCTGTCTAGGTTTCCTGTGTAGGTCTCCCAGAAAGAGCAGGAAGAATTGTGGTGTTGTTCATAAGGCGGGGTCCATAGAGCAGATGCATTTTCAAATGGTAATAAACACTGTGTCATCTTTAGAACTCGAGTCTAAACAAACAGGTCTACCCACTCCATTCTCCAGGAGGTTGAAAACTACACATTGATGCTCCCATGCTGTGCTTGTCCTACAGACATCCATTCCTTTAGAACTCAGCCCTATTTGCTTATTATGTTAAAGACTAAAACATTAGCAGAGATGGAGAACATTGGTTAGAATCAGTTCTGGGAGACATAAATAACGGATTTTCCTTTTGAAAAGCAACTTTCAGTGTTAGTGAGAAATTTGTCAAGTTTTTCATTAAATTTGACAGAACAAAGACATCTGATATTTATAGACATTCTTGTAGTGCCTTGCAAGAGACAGATAGGAACAGTGGGAAGCTATGCTCATCTAGAACAAAGGGATTTAAATTATCAGTTACTGTAGGTGGAGAAATGGGTTGGAAGAGCTTATGAGTGAAGGGAACTTCCTTTTTCTCCACTGTATGTTCAACTGTCTGGCTTTAATTTCTTTTGCAATAAATTCATGAGTTATTTGTATAATCTTTCTATATAGTTCACGTTGGATTTTTAATTAATTCTTTCTTTGAGGATTCCATACAATGGGTTTGGATCCCATTCACTCTCCCACCTTCCATTGTTACCCTGTTTACTCCACCTTCCCTTTCTACCTACCTTTTGTCTTTTTTTTTCACATGTAAGCCTAGTACTGTCCAAATATTTGTGGATGTGCATTCTTCCATTGGAATGTCATTGGCTTATCTGGGTACATGTTCTTAGAGAAACTGGCCCTTCACCTCTCAGCAGTTAACAGTTCTAGTAGTTCCTTTGCTGGGGTAGAACTTCCGGGATTTTGTCTGGGTTGGGCTTGCATAAGTCTTGTGGACAGTGCCATAGCATCTGGAAGTTCACATGTGCAGCTGCACTGCTGTGTTCAAAAGATACTGTTTTGTTTGTTGGTTTGTTTGTTCTAGTCATCCAGCACCTCTGGGTTTTATGTTTTTTCTACTGCCTCCTCCATCATGATCCCTGAGATTGTGGAGGAAGGAATCAATTATGTATACTCCTTTTAGGTCTTAGCTTTATGAAGTCGCTTATTCTCTGTACCTTGGTCAGTTGTGGCTCTCTGTGCTGACCATGAGCTACTGCAAATGGAAGTTTCTTTAAAGAGGGTTGAGAGAGGGGCCTTATTCTATGGATATAATGATAAGTCATTAGGAGTTGGTTTAATATTATATCCATTTGGCAGAACTTGTATAATCTAAATTGACTTTTAGATGTCAATAATTACCTCCAAGTAACAGCTGGGATTTCTTAGATGAAGATTAGGTTATTGCAAACATTTTAGCTATTTATATGTAACTTACTTATTCAGAAAAATTTAGACTCCATTAAACTTAAATGTTGGATATGCCACTAACTCCTCACATATGTTAGGAGTATTACATAATTTAAGGTTTCTGAAAATACTTCTTCAGCTTCCCCGACTCCATTTGTTTCCTGTAGATATTTGGGTTGGATTTACATCTGGAGTGGATATTTTGCCTGGGACATTTGTTCTGATATAAAACAGCATGCTAGATCCCAAGGATATTTATGATTCTTGGCTTTTTTCCCCTGTTGTTGAATGAGAGCTGTTTGCCTTGTAAATGGAACTTTGCAGTAATTTCACACTCCTGCCAATTAAAACTTTCTACTGCAACTGGGTAAAGAGCTCAAGAGAAAGCAGAAATTTCCAGATGCGTGGGCCTCCGGGGTCATCCAGCCTAACTTTACAGTTCATTCATGGCAAGAGGGAGACTAGGAACTCAGCAGGATTGCCAGATTCTCTGCATTAATGCTTGAGCAGGGTGGGAATGAGGAGCCAGTTCTATTGGCTCATTCTGCTTCCTGTGGCAAGAAATGCTGGAGTCATCCAGGAGTCAGCCTGAGCCCTAAATTTACACTCCGGAAGCAGCATTTTAGGACACAGGTCTTGAGGACTCTGGAAGACAGGAAGGGAAGTTAGTGGCATAGAATGTCTTGCAAACAGACAAGAAAATGCAGGCTTAAAAGAAAGGAATAGTCAACCTATGTAACTAAGAATGACATTTCAGCTTATAAAAAAACAATATATACTCAATTTAGAAAATTTCTAAAAGCACGAAGAAGCAATATTAAGTTACTCCTTGCCTGACTCCATTGTCAAGAAAGGATGACAATTGACATTTTGGAATTACCTTCTTTTAATAAGGCAGACACAGACATGATATTACATACATATAAAAGTTTTATCTTGCTTTTTGCCATAAATATTGTATAATAAACATTTGCTTATGCTATCAAATATTATGCTAAAATACAATGTAAAATATATTTTTTTCTATTTAAAAGTTACTCAAGTAAAAAAATCACTACAAAACATTCCAAACTTTGGGCAGAGGGCAAGGGAATCTTATGAAAGAAAGGAGTAATAGAAAGACCTGGAGGGGACAGGACTTCCACAAGGAGACCAACAGAATAAAAACATTTGGGTTCAGGGGCCCTGCAGAGACTGATGAATCAACCAAGGACCATGCATGGAGAGGATCTTGACCCACTGCTCAGATGTAGCTAGCCCATGGCAGCTCAGTCTCCAAATGGATTCTCTAGTAAAGGGGACAAGGAGCATCACTGACATGAACTTGGTTGTCTGCTCTTTGATCAACTCCTCAGAAGGTGACCTTCTTAGGCCACAGAGAAAGAAGATCCAGACAGTCCTGATGAGGCCTGATAGGCTAGAGTCAGCTAATAGGGGAGAAGCTTTCTTATCAGAGTACTAAGGAAGGGACATAGAGAGGGAAGGAGGAGGAAGGGTTGGACTGGGAGGGGATGAGGGAGGGGCTACAGCCTTGATACAGAGTTAATAAATTGTAATACATAATAATAATATTATAATAATAACAACAGTAATAAAGAAAACAAGAAAAAACCACTACAAAACATTCTTTTACACCCACATGCACACACACATATACACTATAGGGAAAATTATTTAGTATGTGGATGAAACAGCATACAATCAAAACTTACGGATAAGGGCTAGCTCTGCTACTTTTTCATTTTCAAGTGCTTTTGGCACAGCATGTCCACTGAAGCACAGCCTGGCTTCACGCTCTTGGCTGTCCTTTGCTTCAGGGATCAGGGGCATGAGCCAACATGCCAAGTTCGATACTGTGCTGTTTTTAAAATTGGCCAAATCAAATCCCAGATTACTTCTTGTGGTTTTTATTGTGTTGGGTGGCCCAGGTATAGCATTAAAGGGAAGAGGTGCCAAGGTTTTTGTGCTGTGTTTTGAAATTGAGCAGTGAAGATCAGTGACAATAGCACTTGAGAGATGTCAGTCATCGGCAAGAACCAATGTAAGGCAACTTAGAGGCAGGTGACAGAAAGTCAATACAAAGCCGCACACTCGATGTGACAGTTTCTGTTTTCTATCATCGGTACATATTCACAATTAAATGTTACTTAGGGCACAGACCTCAGTCTAGGCTGCTGCTGGGTGAAGCTGAGGTCTTCTCATTATGTATTATTCAGATACATAATGAAGGTGTTGGATTTTGGTATTGGCTATCTAGCCAACCTTGTCCCCTAAAAACACATTCTTTTTAGCTGGTCATGTATACAGTTCCACCAGAATCAAGCCAGTTAAACAAGGGAGAAGTAATATGTAACTGTTGTAAGCGGCAATTAATAGTTACTAATAATTATCTTTTAGTAATGCTTGCTGTTAATCCTAAACAGCTGTATAACCAAATCACCACACAGAGACTGGGTTTATTTAATTACCCTAGAACACAATGCTGGGCAATGGTTACTCCCTCTTAAACCTCCAAGCCCTCATAGTTTCCTAACATTTAGATTTTACCCATTATACTTGCCTTTTGTGAAATCTTAGGTCTGGTTCATTCTCCATGTATTCCAAGATCTGTCCTCCAGCTCTGCTCTCCTCGCTCTGCCCCTGCCCTTTCGCCTCCCACTCTTCTCCTGTCCTCTGGCTCCTCCCACTCTTTTCCTGCCCAGTGGCTCCTCCCCTCTTCCGCCTACTCCTTCTTCTCTATTGCTCAACATTGAGGCTGGTTGTTTTATTTTGGATGTTTACACAAAGTTGAGACAGGTGGTGCTTAGAAGTATCACAATGCAATATCCGGATTGAAACGGGGGAGGGGGGAGGAAGAAATCAGCATTTGAACAAACAAGGGTAAGGTGCATACATTCCAAAAGAACATACTCTGTTCATTGGTAATCAGTTTGGCTGCAAGGTACACTGAAGAATGTTGTAAAGTATTTGGCTTTGTTTAATTCTTGCTCTCCATGATGCCACTGATAACTGGGAATATTTGGAGTTGGAAGCAATACTATCACCTTAGCGATGAAAGCCAACTCCAGCGTCAGGGCTTCTTTATCATATGAGACTGTGAGGCAGCTTAACAAGTAGAGAACATCCACTTCTAAAAAAGTGATAACAGAGAATATGGCTGAGCGGTGCATGGGACCCAGGTCACCCTTGCTCTGAGCAAAGCAATAAAGGCTTCCTTTCCCATTTCTAAAGATTTCTAGTGTATTGATTGTTAAAGCAGCTGATCCTACCTCTGTTTTAATAAGTTAAGCAGACTTCAGGTGGGGAGCCTAGCATTTCAGGTGAGCAGAGAGCTTATGTAATGCTTCTAGGGCTTGTTCGTTTGTCTGACAAATACTCATGAGATCCCAACAGCAACACTTTCATGGTGGGTTGGGTTGAGGATGAGTTGACTGCCAGCAGGGTATGGTTTCCTCCTGTGCTGAGATGCTAAATTTGTAGCTCATGGTGGGGGATGAGAGTGGAATGTAATTTCTTCCTTTCTCCTGTAATTTTCTGCCTGCCTGCATGAATGCTAATGAACATCTCACACATGACAGGACGATGAAATGTAGCTTTGTTTTACTATTTTGGGCAGGTTCTGAAGTTACAAAGTCTAGGTCTCAGTGTAGCAGTGACAAAATAGTGTCAGCAGACCCTCTTTTCCAGTCCTTCAAATTTGTCCTGTGTACAACTCTTCTTGTCCTGAACAGATGGGTGGCATCACCAATTTGACTTATTCTCTGTTTTGCTGAAACAGCTTCTGTATTCCCTCTTATCATACCACACCTGTATGTCCAAGACTCTGGGAAAACCTTTCTCCAAGCAATGTAAATCTTGACCCTCAATCCCAGACCTACCCAGTCACTTATTTTCCACTATGAATGAGTAACACGGAAATCAGATTGTGTTTATTACTTTAATGAATAAGATGTGGAAAAGGGCATGAGTAGGAAGTTAAACATGCCAATGGGCTGCAGGTTAAATGCTTAAATGATTTTATAATTACACCATCAAATGAATTGACTTATCAGAGGGAAGAAAGTGAAAACAACACTTCTGGTAATCAAATTTTAATTGAGAGACTTGGCTGATTGATGGCACAAGCAAGAGAATTTAATTTAGGGCATGCAGTCCTTTGTTTGTGGAATCAATTGGCCACTGTGCTGATAGTTTGGCCAGATTTGTGGGAAGACCACCCACAGATTTTGTGAGTGACAGAGATTATACAAGGCATGAGGCTAGAGGCTTGCTAACCACAGGTAACCTGTCTCACCTAGCTAGACATGCTGCTTGCGGGAATATTTCTGGTGGTGTTGACTGATAAGGGACCCAATTATATATAGTTGGGGATCACTTCACTTCCTGTTTGCAGTCCTAGGCTGCTGATGGCAATTGTACCGTTCATTTTGGAAGTAGAAGAGTAAAAGAGACCTGAAAGGAAAAAGGTGGATTTTGGAAGCACAATAAAACTTAGATGGAGCCAGGGCAGAGATAAAGGTGGACCTAGGGACACCTTTTTTATTATTTATTTATTATTATTATTATTTTTTAGCAAGAGTCCAACTTGTTGAAGTCCCTCTGGTTCTGAGCCTTAATTCTGGCCATGTTTTGTAGGAGGGACAGAGTTTCTTGGGCTCAAAGATCAGCATTAGGGGAACTTGGAATGATAGCACACAGAGATGCTCCTTCCAGGGAAGGCATGCAATATCTGTTACCTGCTTGGAAGGCTGGAACCACTGTGCATTCTAGCCTGGTGACCTTTGAACTACCTGAGTAGCTGAAGACCACACCCCTGAGCACGTATCGTAAGCTTGATTTTCTCAGTCAATATGTAAATCTATTTTTGTGGGAGGGTTAAAGGTACTTTACAAACAGTTCAATGTCTGATCTTTATTTAGCTTTGTTCCTCAAAGAGATTTACATGTGCTTTATTGTGCATACGCAATTGAGTTAATTGTCCGCAGAGTAAGTTTTCCCCAAACTGTGCTGCGCTTAAATATGCCTGAAATAAACTACGTTGGGGTCAGATTCTTGAAATTTGAACCGACACCGGCTAGTTAGCTGTGCTGAACTGCACCGCCTGTCTGCCCGCTGCACGGTGCTTATTGCCGTGGATGCTGCAGAGACTCCCATGTTTCCTTACTTCTGTCTCATTGTTACAGTCTACTTGCTTCATCCATCTATGTGAATATGGATATGACACGCTAGTGTTTGACATCAAAGTTACTGTCTGAATGTCTATGGTTGCAAAAGTGTGGGCTAAAAGGACCTGGATCACTGATGTACCCCCCATATGTGTTTTCAGCTTTAGTTTTTCAAGATATCTTTAAAAAATATTGATCTCCTATAGGCCTGATCTCAGAAGAGCCTCGGGTGTGTTGAACTCGAAACAAGCGAAAGGACTAAGAAAGACAAGTTGGTTATGGAAAACAATGAGAGGCTTCCATGAACTAGAGATAGACCTTTTTTTCCCAGGAATCTCATACTTGGCATGTATCCAAGGAAAGAAAATCTGTGTGTTCCCTAGATATGTGCGCTGCGTTTTTACTGCAGCGCTGCTTATAACATCTAAGGTGTAAAGTCAAGGAAAGTGCCTATCAAAGAATGACTGTATCAAGAAATATGGCTTATCACTGAGTTATAAAAAGTGGAATCCTATGGTTTCCATGAGAATGGATGGCACTGGAATACATTGTTTTAATGGCCCAGAGAGACAAGGAGCACACGGGAGTACGGGGTTGGAGGCTTGCCACCTCAGTGAACCTGTCTCATCTCCCTACATGAGCTGTTTGGGGGACATTTTCTGCCAGTTTTGACAGACGAGGTACCAAATCAAAAGCCGTAAAATATAAATACAGTACTCATGTGTCAAATCCCCCGCCCAAAATATTAAATTTAAAAATTAAAGTGAGCTGTTTGTGGTTAAAATAGTAAAAGCTGAGAAAATTGTATTCACCGTTGTGAAAATATGAAGAATATAGAAATATTGGATTGAAATTCTTTAGTTCAATCCAGAAATCAGGTATGAGATAGGTTTAAAAATTTTTGTGACTAGAGAATGTACATATCACCAAAGAAGGAACACAGGAAACGTGGAGAGAGTTAGAAATTAATGATAATAAAGGTATGCAACTGATTGTGAGTACATGGAGGTACTTGTTTCTTATCTTTAGATATTTTAAATATTAGTTTAAGTAAAACACATTATTTTGACAATAATTTAGAAAACATTTAAGTGAAAAAGAAAGTAAGAATTAACTCTCATCTCATTTTATAGATGGAAAATTTTAATGATTTACTTGTACTTTCCTCATACTATTCTAAAATAATATTCTCTTTATAATTTTGCATTCTGCTTCTGTATCTTTATTTAAAGTAAAAAGTTTCCTGAGTCTTCATGACAACTTTATTTTTAAATTTAATTTTATGATGCCACCAACTTCAGGATATTATTTTTAAATAATGCTAGAGAAGAAAGAACATTTCTTTTGCAACTGTGTCATAAGCCTTAATGCTAACTTAAGCGACACAAGTGTTGTCCTGCCAGGCTTTGGATGCTTTGATAGTTCTCTTATCTAGTTCAGAGATTTGGTTGTTTTCCCCCTTCCTTTTCCTTGCTTTGCTTGGTATGTGGGAAGAACATCATTGGCATATTTCCCAGGAAACACAATGGAAGACAGCATGGTCTGCTTCTGTTTCTTAGAACAAGCATAGCCTCCGAAGGTGACCTCTAGGCTCACAAATACGAAATTTACCAACACCTTCTCTTTTTAAGTGACCTTTTGTTTTCAGGCTAACTTTTCATCTCAGTGCTGAAACATAGTGTTACTTTTGAAAGATACTTAATTGATTTTATTTTGCTAAAGATTCAACTGACAAATGAAGATTGGATATAGTTAAGATGTGTAGTATTCTTTGATGTAACAATGACAACACTCAAACTAATTAATGCGTTTATCATTTCATTGATTTCATTTCAATCTCCAGAATATGTTTACTTGATAACTGAAAAGATTTTCCTTTGACCAATGTCCTTCCACTTCCCCAACTCTAAGTTTCTCCTGATTTCCATACCATTTGCCTTCAACCTTTGGGATTTCTTAGTTATATGATATCATTCAGTATTTGTCTTTATGTTTGAGATTAATTCTATTTCTGTATTTGCAAATAACATAATTTCTTTGTTTTTAAAGGCTGAACCAAATCCATATGTCATATTCTTTTTCAGCTCATCTGCTGACAGGTCCTTTGCTTGGCTGTGTATCCTAACTGCCATGACTAATTCTAAAATGGACATGAAGGTTCAGACATCCCTTTGGGGTACCAATTTCATTTATTTTGAATGTATGCCCAGCAGTGGGGCTATTTGCCTGGAGAAAATATTTTTTGTTGGCTTTCCCTCAGGTGTGTGGTATTTGTGAAATATCATTTTCCTCTGTGTTTTGGAGGTTTTACATTTCCATTTCATTTGGAGTTAGTTGTCACTAGTATTGTTGGAAACCTACTACGAATTTTTGTTTCTTACTTTCCTTAGCACTTCGTGTTGATTTCCAGGAAGGAGATGGAGAGAATTCTGACTTTGTATCATTTTTTTCAAAATGAAAATTAGTTAAAAATTTTAAAATAAAGTTCAAGTGTCAAATATTTTCTGGTTTCTGGGTGAGCCAACTTGAAACACGAAGCCAATTTCCAGTTTCTCCCTTTTCCTAAGCTCATTCTCACTCATGTATCTACTACATATTAATTATCATGTATATGTTGTATTGCTAATCACTGCACTAAGCCTTGGAAATGGTTAAGAAAACTAGGCAAGAGTTCTAACCACAGACTCTGAAAGAGGTTATGAAAGGTAAGCTGGCAGGGGGGTTTCTTTTTTTCAGATGGGATAAAGTTGTGCCTATTAATTGTTAATAGGGTTACATGCTGAGGCTATAGGACAGGAATTCTTGAGAATGCAATTTAGATTAGGATGCAGAACACACAGAGAAGATTAACCTTGTGAGTAGCAGCTGGCGATGCCGAGGTGAAAGCACAGGTCTGGAGAGGTAACTCAGACCCCAGCTTTTCCTATTTCAGTCTGCAAGGGTTTGGGGGGACTCTGGGACTCCTCTACATCTCAGCTCTCCGTGTAAACTAGGGAAAAGAATTCCCATATTTTAATACTTTACTCATAACCCAATATACTATATGTAACATAAATATTATACAAACCATGATAAAGGCTACAGAAAAGCAAGGCCAAGAGCATATACTTCAAAGGGGCTGGAGTGATAACTCAGTGGTTAAGAACATGTATTGATTCAGGTAGGTTCCAAGTTCAAATACAATCCCCTTTATTGGACAGCTTATTTTCTCCTGAAACTTCAGGTCCAGGATATCTACTGTCTTCTGGACTTCACAGACACTATATTCACATTCACATACGCTACCTCCCCATACACACAATTTTAATAAATAATCAAAGAAACCCTACAAAGGGCACTTACTTTTGACCCAGTGGCTTATGTGCTGACTTCGGTCAATTAACCTCACCATGTATGTTTCAGGTATATTAACAGTAGTGATACTAACATGGGCCTCATAAGTTTCTATGAGAATGAAATAAAATATTACATGTAAAATTTCAACAAGGAAGTCTCAGTGATAAAAATGATCCATTTGACTATTCCAGGAATACAGTAAGAGTAATATAGATATTTGTTAAAATAAGGAATTAATCACACACCTGCTATCTAGAAACACTAAACTATCTTAGCTATTGTAAAAGAAAGGGAAAACAAATGAGCTGGTCTTGTGGGAAACATTCTGGAGTACCCATTTAGACAATTTCTACAGGCAGGCCTTTTGAGAAGAGAAGAACAGATCAGAGGTTTAAGGAAGAAAGAGAAAGTCTGAAATACCATTGTTGAATTAGTAAAAAACAAGATTATTGAGTTTTGTTGCTCAATTAAGGATCACTAATACCATGATTATAAGGTTAGTACCCTTATAATCATGGCTGGTTGTCAAGTTTTACCTACCAATATCTGTGGACTCATATTGAGGCGAAGAAGATAGCTGGATGAGCTGGAGTCTTTCTTGTAGAAAGAATATATATATATACCAGAGCTGTCAAAGTAATGGACTTCAAAATATATGCTGAACAGGGAGGGAAACAAAGAGACTCAGACAGTGACAGGACAGAATTCCTGATGACTTAGAAAAACAACCATAGAATCGGCAATTGAATGAGGAAGTGGAAGCAAGAAAACCCCTTAGAGAGGCACTCTATGAAAACACAGCGTTTTAGAGAAGAGCAGCTTTAACCCACATACTCCTTAGAGTCAACTTAAAAGTTGAGCAGCCTCGAGCTCGTCTTCTGCGTCATCAGACGTTTGATTCCAGCAACATTTTTACGTGAGCTTATTTCTAGGTTTTATAATGAAGGCAGGATGTGTGCATCAAATCTAGGTAATATTATGTCCTTCAGGCAACTTGTAGTATCCCATATCTTAAGCAAAAACATTGAAAATAAGCTCGGTATTTTAAAATGTGTAATGTTTCTGCTTTTCCTGAGTTGATATGTCTGATCTGGGTACATTGTATAAAACATTCTAAGATGTTGAACACTCAGGAGAAAGCAGACAGGAGTCAAACATCTGTGAATTATGGATGAATATCACATAGAAAGTACAATCCAATCCAGCTCAACTCAACTCAACTCAACTAAAGAATGCTTATTGGATGTTAAAAGCCGGGTGGTACAGACTTTAATGAACCACAAGAATTGCTAGTTCTTGTCTAACCCATAACCAAACATCAGGATATGTCATCTCACCCCTCTTGCAATGTAACTTCATCTTCAATGATAAAATGTTAGGTTATATAGGTTTACTTAGAAGTAATTTATTGTATTGCTTAATTTTTTTCATGAGATACTTAAAAACATTTCCACAGTGTTCCAAACACTGGTTAGAAATATTACCAACTTCATGTCCAGATACAGAATTTGTCATAACCAGAATTTCCTGTGAATGTGAGGTCCAAGCAGAACATGTATTTTTAAAATTTACATTTATACAGGATCTCATGCTAGAATCCAGGCTGGCCTTGAACTCTTCATCTTCTTGCTCTAGCCTCTTCAGTATTCAGAGTACATTTTTCCAAGTCACTGTTTCTGCCTATTTGACTCATGTGTCATTATCAGAGTTCATGGGCTGTTTGAGGAAATAGTTTGGAATAGGAGAGACTGAGTCATATTCTTCCCTATCTCAGCTATCTATGATCTTGGAAAAAATTCCTTATGACATCATTTCCTCATCTTTTACACAGCACCTTAGTATCTAGATAGTACCTATCCATCTTACAAGTGAGAACACTGGTGTTTAACAAGGTTAGGTCATATCTTCAATAGCAAATGCATCATATCTGATTGGTGTCCATGTTCAAGGAGACCTCTGTTTTAATTACTAGAAGCTGAACACTTTATTTGGACACTAAAAACCCACTCTGGATTGTGGCCATTACTACAGCTACTCAGGGATAGGAAAACAGAATGTTTCCTAAAGATATAAGCAACACTTCACCGTGAGACCTATGACAGAATTATTCTGGTGGAAGTATCTCTCTCATCCCACCTCTGACCCCAGCAAAATATAAGACTAACCTTGATTTGAGTGGTAAATGTCATTTGTAATTGAAAGATCTAATTTTTATAATCCTATTTCTGCTGTAATGAAGAATTACACTTTTGACATTTTCAGTTAATGTGCTACATAGCCCTGGGTTGACATATATGATGTTAGGGCCCTTAAACCAAGAGCTGAAATGGAGATGAATCTTGAGCCAATGAATTACAGGTCTTGTTAAAAGGGTGAAGTCAAAGTGTCCACAATTAGTGCTGTTTTGAGATCTTTAAATCATATGCTATAATCACCAGAAAAATAGGACAAATATACATACATTTTCATAAAGGAAACATCTAAATTCCTGTCTCATAAATACACTGTTATCTCTTCAGTGCAGCCTAGAGAAATGGACTAATTTTTTTCATTTTCTCTGCTATCCTATTAGCATTTCACAAGTTAATCTTTTGTTAGCACATCTTCTGAGCGTGTTCTTGTTTCCGCTTAGAAATCCTGTTTTTTCTTTATTCATCATAGTGAGACTGCCCTCACCTGATTGTGACATTTAGATAGAAGACTGATGTTTTAGTGTCACGTTTAAAATGTCTTTTCCTCCTTTTCCCCTTTTATTTTTTTCAAGTTTTCTCTTGCACATGAAATAGTCTGTAAGTTCTCGGAGAGGATAAACATGTCCATTTAATGGCAGAGGCTAGAATAAAAAACAAGTCAAATTAGTCTTTATTTTATAAAACAGAATCTAGCCCCACTTTTTAATATTTTAAGTCAAATTATCATGAGTGTTGTCAAGTAGGGAACTGACTTGGCCACGAACACACCTATACTCCCTCTCCCGAGACTATCATATGACCATACGGTTTGTGTTCTGTTTTGTTTTTCCCATAGGCATAAACATTCAAGTCAATATTTGTTCATACATCCACTTAAAAACAACTGTCTTAACCCATACAGAGTAAAGATGAATGTCCTTAGGGGCTGTTGGCAACTCTGACGTGTGGACTTGCACCAGCATTTTGATAAGTCTCTAGGCAGGAGAGGCTGACAGAAAAAAGGCAGCTTTAAACCCAGCCACTTCTGGTTTTGAATGTGGAGAAGAATGCTGACTGCTTCATGAAGAGATTCACAGCCGGACAAGAACAGCATTTTATCTTTCTAGAGTCCATGTAGTTCATGGCCACAGCAGAAGCCATACTTCAGACCTGAGACTTCTTGTTATCTGGTGTTTTGTTCTTTAATTTCAGGGTTCATGAGTTAAATTAAAAAAAAATTAAAGGAGATAGATATCTGTTTAATTTTATTTCACTGCAGATGAGGATATATTTGGGATTTTAGAAAATGAAACGAAATAGATCAGGGCCAGGGGGATAACTTAAGACAGTGCCTGCTGTTCAGACAAGAGGACCTCACCTTGGACTTTCATCACCTTCACTGTGTTCCTGGGATTGCAGCTGGGAGAGCTAAGAAGAGAGCTTCTGAGCCTCTTTCTGGTCATCCATTCTAACTGAATCCACAGGGTCCCTGTTCAGTGAGAGACTCTGATCAAAAAATAAAGAGGGGAGTGATTGAGGACTAAGAGACACTAACATCAACATTTCTCTCTTGCACCCTTGTGTGTGCGCGCACACACACACACAAACATACACACAAACACAAACACACACACATCAACTAAAAAAAAAAACCTCAGAAAATACTGGAAGTTTGCTTACCATCCCCTGTTGATGTGTATTCCATAGAGTAGAGTACAACCCTGTAGATAGTGTTTTGCTAAGTAAATTTTGACAAATGGACATATCTGAAGTATTTTATTTGAGAACGTCTGAAATCAGCCTTAAGCTGTGTCTTGATGTGTGTTTATGGAAAACCACAAGAGCCAAGAACAGGCGGGTTTACTTATTGAGGTGGCTTGAATGGGAATGGCCCCTATTGGCTTATTTATCTGAAGGCTTAGTCCCATGTTAGTGGAACTGTTTGGGAAGTTTAGGAGGTGTGGCCCTGTTGGAGAACACGTGTCACTGGGAGTGAGAGTTGAGGTTTCAAAAGCCCGTACCAGGCCCAGACTCACTCTTTCCCTCTGTCTGCAACATGGTGAACAGATGTCAGCTCTCAGCTACTGTTCTCCCAACACCGTCCGGCCTGCCTGCCACCAAGCTCCCTGCCATGACGGTAATGGACCAACCATCTGAAATTATTAGAATGCCCCCCTCCCCCATTCTGTGTTTTGTTTTATAAGAGTTGCTTGGTCATAGTGTCTCTCCAAAGTAATAGAACACTAACTAAGACAATCAGGGAGCCAAAGAATATATGATCCACTCACTTTGCTTTATTCCACCAAGTGATGAGGACTAACTAGATCCAGTTCCCCCTCCACTGTGAAGCTGCTCATGAGAAAGATAGTTCACATAATAGAGAAGTTATTAGGCCTCATGAAAAAAAATGCTGCAAAAGTATTTGTCTCGGTTACTGAATCACAATCCTTTTCAAACTTTCCCTTCCTGTGCATTTATCCCAAATGGAGAATTCTGTTAGAAACTCCAATCATTCAAGTGGGTAGATATCCCTTAAAAAACACATGGTTTTTATTAATGATGGTTGAAATGGAAGATTAACTTCTTTTTAAAAAGCCTAAAGGGATCTCAGGATGTGTTCCTTTGATTTTTATCTAAGTGTGAGGTTCTGAAAAATGTTTTATTTAGGGACTTTTTAAATCCTTCATCTCATGTTTCAGTTTCTTCCACATGTTTATTGTCAACTAACAGTTTAGAACTGATGAGTTGTGTGGAAGTGCTTTGTGAAGCTGTGAGTATTCCTTTCTGCTGCTTCTTTTATTTAACACAAACTTCTGCATGGGTGGAGAATAGGGAGGAAGGGTGAGGCTGGGAGGGGAAGATGAATACAAAGTGAAATAAATTGTAATTAATAAAAATAAAATATAAAAAGAATACAATTATGTGTGTAAAATACCTATAATACATGTAAGTGGGTTTAAGTGAAAATTTCTCATCTGGACTGAAAATGCTCTTTTGAGAGCCATAAACCATCTAACAAAATTTCAACTAACAAAAGCTCCAAGAGGACATGCATAGTCCTCTTTTGAGTTGCAGGTTAAGGTTGTCCAAGAGACTCCCCAACTGTTATAGACTTGCTGTACCCTCAGTTGTCGCCCAGAGGTGGAGACAGTCCCTATTCAGTCCCTATTGCTGAACACACCAAGCGCTCCAGGCACAGGGCCCAGAAGGCAATAGCTGGAAATGACCTGAAAGTATCCTCCTGAGGACTAGCTTTTATGGTTCCAAAAGACCTTGTGCAAGCTTTCAAAGGAGGGACACATCCAAAGTGTACACATTACAGAATTAAGAAAACCATGAACTATCAAAATGAAGAATTATAGAGCCTAGTTCCAATGGATACATGTATAGTACAACTCCTGCATCTAAGACTCTGGGATCGTTGTAGAGAAGATTGCAGAAAGATTGTAAAAGCCAAAGGAACAAGGGGTTTGCAATGAGACTGTGTCTCCTAGGAATGTCAGAAGCTATACTTATAAAGACTGCCCAAGTGAGAATAACTCCAATGTATCTGTTAATATGGAACATGGAAATGTCAGAAGACCACAACCCCAGACAAAAACTATAAGCATCTTAGAAATGCTAAGAGTGAGCAAAATAGTCTTCCCCAGCTCACCATTTGCTTGTGCAACACCAAACTAAGCACTGAAATCATATACATGAGAGGAACATTATATAGACTGAGCATGTTGTAATGTGTGTGTGTGTACATAACAATACATGATAAAAAGAGGCCATGAACTGGAAAGAGAGCAAGGCGGTCATATATGGCAGGGCTTGGATGGAAGAAAAGAAAAAGGAAATGATGTAATTATATTATAATCTAAAAAAACAAAAAAGATTATTGGACTAGTATTATTAAAAATACATTTAGGGATGGATTTATGACTCAGTGGTTAAGAGAAATGGCTGCTATTTTAGAGGACTCTGATTCAATCCTCAGCATACCCATGATCACTTACTACCATCTGTGCATTCAATTCTAGTTCTAGCACCCTCTATTGACCTTTGTGGGCACCAGACATGCACATGCTGAACAGAAATACGTGCAGACAAAATAAACACATATGGGAAAAATTAAAAAACACATACAATTTGTTTGCTTATATTTGTCTGTGTATATGCCTTGTTCAGGACAAGAAGAGGATTGTTTTGTTTTGTTTTTCTCATGTCTCCGCTATCATACAAATTTTTATTTCTTTTTTCTTTTTTGAATTTATTACAAATTATTCACTTTGTATCCCAGCTGTAGTCCCCTCTTTCATCTCTTCCCAATCCCACCCTCCCTCCCTCTTCTCCTCCCTTGCCCCTTCCCTAGTCCACTAAGAGGGGAGGTCCTCCTAAGAAGAAATTGTTTAGCCGGCCTGAGTGTGATTGAAACAGGCACAGCACAAACATGCTTGTGGCTTGAGGTGATCACCCTGACTGTAGTGAGGGAGACTGGATGAAATTGGGGTTGGGAAGACTTCACCGAGGGGGTTACCAGAATCCTTGGAAATCCAGTGACCTGAGTGGAGGCAGTGGAAGGAAGTGGAGAAGAGAAAGCAATTCAATAATGTTTTAGGAAATAAATTTATTGGAAAAGTGTACAAAGAGAAAAAGAGAATTTCTTATGATTCCTATAGATACCTTGTATGGACGAGGGTAAATATCAGCAGTTGTGATGAAGAATACAGGGGAAAGATGCCTTCAATACAAATGCATGAGTGACTAGGGTAAGAATGGAGCCTAGAAGAGAAGTTTGTTTAGGAGAATGAGAACTTATAGTTTATCTAGGAGAAGTGAGACTCTGTGGCAGGAGAGAACAGTCAGGGAAAGAAAATGAGAAAACAGAAGAAAAAGCAGATGGACAGAGGGAGCAGAGGTTGTGAAGAAACATCACAGGAAGGATGAAGGAAGAATGCTGGGTTCTGCACTTCCCATCACATGATGATCGGTCCAGTGTGAGAATCTTTGCTCTAGGGAAGCAGATCCCATCTGGTGCTATACGTCACACCTTTGTAAGCATGACTAGATTTAGTTTGTGATGTTTCTAAGCATGTGGAAATGTTTTGTGGAAGCAGGTTTCGTTGATGGGAGCATAGTTTGAGTAGAAACACAGGGAACATCTGACCACCTACCTTGATGCCTTCTCACCAAAGAGAACTTACTGTCTATCATTTACAAAGTAATTCCACTACCCTTCAGGGTATCAAAGCAGAGACTCCACGCTGGGTATCCATGCTGAGACTCATGGCTAAACTTTGGGCAGAGTGCACAGAATCTTATGGAAGAAAGGGGAGATAGAAAGACCTGGAGGAGACAGAAGCTCCACAAGGAGAGCAACAGAGCCAAAAAATCTGTGCTCAGGGAGCCTGCAGAGACTGTTGAATCTGATCAATCAACCAAGGACCAATCATGGAGAGAACCTAGACCCTCGGTCCAGATGTAGCCCATGGAAGCTCAGTCTCCATGTGGGTTTCCTAGTAAGGGGAACAGGAGCTGTCTAGGACATGGACTCAGTGGCTGGCTCTTTGATCACCTCCCCCTGGTAAGGTAGCCTAACTAGGCCACAGAGAAAGAGGATGCAGAGAGTCCTGATGAGACATGATACGCTAGGGTCATATAGTAGGGGAGGAGGACCTCCCTTATCAGTGGACTAGGGAAGGACATGAGGCAGAGGGAGAGAGAAGGAAGGTGAGACTGGGAGGAGATGAGGGAGGGGGCTATAGCCTGTATACAAAGTGAATAAATTGTAATAAATAATAATAGTAATACAAAAATTCAAAAAAGAAATAATTCCAGATTAGGGATGGGGGCTGGATGAGAACACTAGATATTTCCAAGATTTCTTGAAGTCTGAGAACCTATGATTTTGTGGAAATGCTTTGAAAACTTTAAGCGTAAGTACGGGGTAGGCAGAGAGTACAAACTGTAGAGGCAGAACAGGAAGTGAAGGAAAATGGTACTTAACTCCATATTCTTCCTCAAATGAGATAGCTTAGCCCCCATTGTGGTATTCATGCTTAGAAATTAAATGAATCAAATAATTTAAGAAATGATTAAACAGCATTGACTATCTTTTTTACCTGCTTGTATTTGAACACAAGGGAACATGTTCATAGTTGTTTGTAATTAGATTGCCAAATGATGAATATTTTCCAGCAAAATTATGGCTTTTCATAATGCATATTTGTTACCATGCTAATTCATAACTAAATCACATATGTATATTTGCAAGACCCACTTGTATTATGGCTCCAGAATGCCGTACGTACTCCAGAGTGCAGTGCCAAAGAAGGCTTGGAGGGAAGCAGCTTTTGTCCATGAGGAATACCTGAGATTACATTAATAGGAAATAACCAAATGTGTTGCCTGTATTTGATTTGCTTATGGAATCCATGGGTGTGGCAGGGTCAAGATCATCACTTATTTTTACTTCTGTTAATCGTCACTTCTGATGGGGCGCAGAGATCTGTGTTACCACACCAGGTTTAGGTCTATAAGGGGTAGACTTGACTGGAAGTTAGCTTTTTCACATAATTTCTCCTTCTTAGCATACGTGTTATTATACTAAGTCACAATTTGCATCATTCAAATGCAAATGGATTTTCAAAATTCATGTGGGAGTTTCGTGGTGTAATTCTTTCTGGCAAGTGCTGCTCAATTTTTCATTTATTTGAAAGAATTCGGTGATGTAACTGATTCCAAGTGGAAAGAAAATGTGAATTTGAATGTGCTCTTCATGTTGGAAGGGATGGTTGTAATTATATCAAGTTCACATCTGGTTTTATTTTGCATTACTCCTTTTGGCTTCCCTAGAGCATGTGTGACCTACAGGATGCCATGCTTTTAAGGGGACTTTGCCTTTCTCCCCAGATTCAGATCTTCCCAGAGTTATGTTCCTAATTAAATAGGAACTCTAAAAGCAAGGAACACAGGCAAGTTTGAAAATCCATTCACTAGTAACACTTCAGTTTTGGTTTTTGAGCACCAATGATGACAGGAGACCGACAAGCTTTATAAGTCACTAAATCTCTCCTTTGGCAATTTATTTTAATGTGTTTTGTTCTCAGAGGAAAGAAAGTGGTTCGAATGGCTGTTAATACTTTCCAGCTGTTCAGGGAGAAAATTTTTCTTGGTTTCTATTGTGAAAGGAATTCTCTCAAAGCCTAAAGCTCTTGTGTTTTCACTCTCGGGATGTCGTGGCTTCTCACTAGCATGGTGGTACTGTACTGCCTTATAGAATTCTTGAAGGTTAATCCTTTGCTCGCAGGTCTGTGTTATGTAGTCAGCCAGCCAGGTATCATGTCTTCTCAAGGTGTCTCTCGGACTGAGATCTTCCAGAAGTAGAATGTGGATTGTTTTTGTTATGAGGTTTTGTAGAACACTAACCATAAGGAATGCTCGGTTTGAGAAGGTGAGCATGGGACAAATAAGTTTGGAAAACAAGTTTAGAGTTTAGAATTGGAGTTTAAAGTATGTTACCTGTGTTCTCTCAAATTCATATGTCTGAAAGTGAGTTGCCAGGGTAGTGGTGCTACGAGGGACTATCTGGAGAAGATACGAGCAAGAGGAAACTTTCTGAATGGGCTTAGAGTCCTTATAAAAGATGCAAAGAACTTGTCAACTCTGCTGCCTTCCCTTTTCCTCTGCCACAGGAGGTCTCAGGAGTCTGCCTTTCTATTATGTATAGATGCGTTGAGGGAATACCATCTGTAGCGTTTCCCTCCTTAGACACTGAACCTGCCAGACATAGTCTGGTACTCCCCAGCCTCAAAGACTGTAAGGAAAAAATATATGTATATATGTGTGAGAGAGTGTGTATATATATACACACACCACACACACACATACACACACACACACGTATATATATATATATATATATATATATGATATATAAATTACAGTTTTAAGGGTTGTTAGACATCAGGGACATACCTAGACAAAGGTTTCCAGGAAGCTGTAGTAAAGTGTTCCAGTTTAACTCTGTAACCCAGAAGGAAAGCCAAGTACCACAGCACCCCAGATTTGAACATATGATGAATCCAGACCCAGATCCCAGTCTTACATTGGAACAAGACATTGCCCTGAACAAGAATTTTTCATATATCATATATTGAATAGGAACAGGTCTATTATCTAGCACCTTATTTTAGATAATGAATAACACAGTTGACACAGTCCCAAGAGGATAGTCAGCACTGTTACTAATTTTTAAGCACAATATTATTATCTCATTTGACATTTGATTTCTAAGGGCTGCATATGAGGAAATACTGCAGCAAAGAAACACAATAGGAAATGTTGATCTGGGAAACTGAGATCAGCATGGACACTCCTAAGAATCTGAAGAGTGTCAGGACTCTTTAGACTGTGTGAACTGTCTGTTAAGTAGGTGGGTTTCAAAACAACACAGTGTAATTTTAGTAAGTAATGTGAAATTGCGAATGAGATATAATACATTATGGTTGTTATAGACCAGGCCTACTGTGTGTGTGTGTGTGTGTGTGTGCGCGCACGCTTGGTGTATTTCCTGAATAGCAACTTCAAACTTTGTGGATGTAAATTTCCCAAAAGAAGCCCCAAGAAGTGAGTAAGAAGTTTAATCAGCTTTTTTTTTATACAAAATTGGAAGAGGGCTTAAATCAAATTCTCTTTTAGGATAAGACAGTGTAACAAGATTGACCATCATGAAAGGTATGGTAGGTAAATGGTTTTTAAGCCCGTTAGACATATAAGAAAGACTCATGATCAGCCCTAGTAACCACTCTTTCAGGTTTTCCTCTCCCCTCCGAGGACCCCCTGCCCTTTCCTTAATCCCTCCACACCCTAGGCTCCTTGCTCAGACTATGAAAAGCCTCACTGAAACCTGCTTTTAGCTGGCTGAACTTTTAGAAGGATCTGATAATTAATTCATGGAAATGTATAAAGTATGATTGCTCAAACTCCAGTCTGTTGACATTTTGGCCTGATAATTGGTTGTTTGCCCTTCCCATTGTAAGACACTTAACCAAATCTATGATCCTGGAACACTGGCCACCAATATACCTTCTTCATAACGGTGATAACCAACAAGGTAAAAATAAAATCCTTGATGAATAATCCTCCTCCTTATGAAAAACAGCAGAATATAGAGGCTTTTAATAGTTAATTTCTGACACTGAATCTAGGTAGTTTCTCTTTCTCTCTCTCTCTCTTTTAATCCTTTGTTTTCTTATTTACCAAAAAAGAACTTGGAGAAAAAAAAATTACTTGGAAGACACAGGTTAGGCTGGGTGGAAAACTCAGCTGGTAAGTAGTGCTTGCTATGCAGTCATGAAGACCTGACTCTGCTCCCTGGAGCTCATGTACAGAGCTGGGGATGATAGAGTGCACTTGTAATCCCAGTGCTGGGGAGACGCCCACTGGCTGGCTGCCTGTGCTCTTCAATGTGTTCCAGGCTGGTGAGAGATCCTGCCTCAAAAGAAGAAAAAAAAAGAGGGTGGAGTGGGCAGAACCGAAGGGATAGCACCCCACATTGTCTTCCGACTTCCACACACTGTGCACTTGTGCGCATGCAGACCTCCCTCCCCCAAAACACACATGTGCTCCCACATGCTCATCCACAAACACTAGAAGAAAAGGAGAAGGAAGAGTAGAAGGAGGGAGAGAAAGGCGGTGGCAGTGCTGGTCAGGGAAGAATGGTCTTGTGTGTATTGTAGGCTCTTCTATCAGTGAGGTGGATATATCCTCCCTTGCTCCACCTAGAGCCGGCTTGGGACAAAGCCTGACACTCTGTGTATAACTGTGTTAAATTTCGAGAACCATTTCCTATTTTTCACTCCCAACATTTTTAATAGTTTACACATTGGACAATGAAAAAGGGTCTCTCTCTCTGCTAGTTAATTTGTCCGGTTTATCATAATGCAAAATAGATTGACTGGTAGGGTTTTTTTTTTTTTTTGTCATTTAGCAACTGAATTAGGTTTATTATTCAACAAACACTATGGCAGAGCAGCTCTTCCAACAAAGGCAAGAAACAAATTGAAAATTGGTGATATTACGCGGTGGTTTCTCTAAATACACATTTGGCATTGACTCAGGAAGAATAAGGGCCGGGGTCCAAGGACTGCTGCTTTTTCCTTGATTTGCATTTGGCTTTGGGAGTTAGATCTCTTTTGCATGCATGTTTTCCTCCCCTCCTCGGTTGCAGTTCTTCTCTGTGAACTTTTGTTTAACAAAGGAGAACACGTATTGTGCAATGAAAACATTGGCTGTAAATCATTTTAGCTATAAAACGGCTCTGTTTGAAGCCCAGTAACGGGTCCCATGCTTCTGGAATAAGGAGGACTGCCAACATCTGAATGTGCTGTTTAATTGGTCCACAGGGGCAGACCCCAGGGGTGTGCAAGAGCTGAGTTTCGACTTTCTATTGTTCTAGATTCTCTCTGGGACCTGAAGAATCCCGGTGCTGACCATTTACCAATGCCAGCTGTTTATTTTGCGTGGTGAAATATCACAGGCACCACAGAATTCATAGTAATGACAGATGGAGTTTTTCAAAGGTGTGTATGTTTGACAGGCAAAAATACGTGCACTTTGTAGATTTAGTGCAGAATAACTGGAAACATTTCTTTATGGTCACAGGGTGACTAGGGACACAGCCACAATGTTATCTATGAAGCCCAGGTTGGAGGAATGCAAACGCTTTGCATTGGTCACAGAGCAAATAATTAACTAATTTACTCTAGATATTTAAAAATGTGCTCTGAATTCCCATTGCTTTCTGAAGCCATCCCTTTCAGAATAAGGAAATATGGTACATAAATGTGCAGACTCAGATAAAAATAATAGTCAGGGCACCCAGCGACCTGATATGTGTTGAATGCTTTGTTCTTTATAAGTAGAAATTAAGGAGATAGTTCATGCTCTGAAGCTTAGGGATGTGAATTCTCTGTGATGATAAGAGGCTTTGGGGAGATCCCTTCATTTTTGCTAAACATGAGAGAAGATATTAGAGTATCCTTTTTCGTTGCTGTCTTTTAATTAATGCTGATATTAAGCACCGTGGTTCCCGGGATGATAAAGGGAGAATCTGAGGAATCATGAGCTAAGGTTTCGATGACCACTTTCCTCCCAAGTATCTGTGGAGCGCAGCAGCGACCAATGTCTCTGTCTCACCTCGGCGGTTGCAGGATTCCTTATGTGCCCGCGAGAGTTCAGAAAAAACAGAGAATGATGGGCAGATGCCAGACTGATAGAAAGTAGATCAAAAGTAAGTTAAGTATTTGGGATGAAAGTAAGGAGAAGCCTATTCTAATAGCTCATCCGAAGGGGGAATTTGTTCGCTGGTGCTGAGCTAAGAAATCACTCTGGGATTGTGAGCTTGGGGCAAGGACAGAGCCACTCCTTGCTTTCTCTCCAGCCCTGCTTTTTCTGTTAAGCTTTTTCCTCTGTGTAAGACTTTCCGTTTTTTGTTTACTGCTTTGGGCACTGAATTTAAACTCCTGGGGACAGAGCTCAAGGCCCAGCTTGGATGTGAGAGGCACCCAATCAATGAAAATCAGTGATTGGGTATTTTGTTACCAACAGCATGGTCAGGTAGTAACTTGCAGATACATAAAGCCTAGGAGTGGTTCCTAAAGGGAAGAACCAAGTTAATGACACCTTAAATGCACAGAGATTGCGACATAATCCAAAGTATGAATGGATGAGCAGGAAGAAGAAGAATTTCAGTCACGAAGGAGACTTGCTCTCTGTAGAGAGAGGAGAACCTGTCATCACTTCACAGCAGCCTTTAGAGGCACTAACATGGTAATGGAATCAGAAAAGGCTTCTGTAGCAGGGGGAGGTGGGGATCTGGCTTGGAGAGGTTTACAGGCTCTGGAGAGACTCAGGAGAGGTTTTCCAGACAATTGCTACAGAAAACAGGCTAAAGGGGCTCATGGTGGCAAGGGACCCTGGTCCCAGTGTAGTCAACTGTGTCCACAGGAGATGTTCAAGGTAATTCGATTGTGGGAGACTTTGAAAAAGTAGGAGATATAAATTAGATAAGTAAGTGTGAGTGGCAAAAAAAGCATCGAAAAAAATGATATAATGAAAGGGAGGCTTTAAAGAGGGAATATATCAATAATAAATAATATGTACTAAATTATGTCACTGGAAGTAGGGCAGCTTCCTAAGGATGGCTTTGGTGTTCAACATAAAATGTAAGTTTCCAGCTCTTGAATCAGAACCTCTGAAGTTAGGTTAGGGAGTGTTTGGAAAATTAAGAGAGCTTCACAAACAAGATATTCATGTACTGTTGCTTCATCCTGAGAAGCTGCAAGGTAATTGGCTGAGAGGAGAACTATATCATCCTTTCAGACACGGAATTATTTCATTAACTAGAAGAGTAAAAGAAAAGAAAGTGAAGGAGAAAAGAGAGCATGACCCTTAGCTATCCAGTTTCCCTCTTCCACGCATTTAGTTAGTTATCTGATTTTGTTATTTTAAGTAGCATAATAATGTTTAAAAATTTAGGAGTGAAAGGTGGGGAAACTGTGGTCGGGATGTATCGAAAACAAACAAATAAGACAAAATAATAAATCACATAGTGGCTGTCTTTGAACCTACCTCTTCAAATCAAACTTGGGATACTGACAGCAGCTAAACCCAAACTGTTACATGTCTCTGTGATGTTACAAGCTTCTATTGATTGTCAGCTTGACAAGATCCAGAACCAGCATGGCAGATTGGGTTGACTTAGGTGGGGAGACCCACCTTGAATGCAGGTGGCAGCATTCCATTGGTGAGGGTCCTAGAACTGAATGAGAAGGAGAAAGACAGTGGCTGGGTTTCAACATTCTTCTCTCTTTACCTACTTACCACGGATGGAATAGGGCCATATGCCTCTCCTGTCACCATGCCTTTCTTGCCATGATGGATTATACTCTGTGAGCCAAAATAAACACTTTCTTTCTTAAATTGTATCTCTGATGGAGTTATCTCAGGAATGAGACAGGTAACTACGAAAACCTCTTACTGTTCTCTGTAAGTGCCTTAATCTACATAAGAGTTCCAGAGAGTGTATGCATATTTGTTTAGTTGTTCTTGACATTACTATTAGTAGTATTTTGGAACTTATTGTATTTACTGCCTTTATTTTGAGGCTGTAATTTAACGATATTTCTCCCTTCCTTTTCTCTAAACCCTCCTTTAAATCCTTGCCCCTCCTCTTCCAGCTTCATGACCTCTTTGTTCACTAATTGTCACTGCATGTACATATGTATACGATGTATATGCAAATAT
Organism: Pachyuromys duprasi; assembly: GCA_028658305.1. Lineage (NCBI taxonomy): Eukaryota > Metazoa > Chordata > Mammalia > Rodentia > Muridae > Pachyuromys > Pachyuromys duprasi. The sequence goes on along the minus strand of CM053745.1, from coordinate 46,303,403 downwards.
ATTCCTAAATTTAATATCTTCAGTCCATACAATGCTACTTGGATGAATGTTTTCAGGGCTGACCATTTGGCACTGGGTATTAGTATATTCTTCCCTGGCAGAAGACCACCTTGGAACTTCTTAAATTCAATACTGTATTGCTAAGAGTCTTCATGCTGTTGGGTATAGCTGTAGGTCAAGTGTCTGAGTTTTTGGACTAACTGGAAATGGAACACCAAGATCTGGGTTGAATTCATTAGTCCACCAATAAGAAGCTGAGAGGCCTCAGCTGTCTCCATTACCCTTTCTTTTCTTGGACTGGAAGAGAAAGTCCCGGTAAACTGTGTTTTTAGGAATAGGGAAGAATTAGCCAATTATTTCCAGTATTATCAAAGAAGCTCAGAAGAAATAATAGCTTCTTTTTTCCCACACCTATAATCAGCAATAATCTTTGTCTGGATGCTATTAAAGTGATTGACCAGGCATTATTAACACCAATTGGTGTTAATTATGGCAAATGGGTTGATTGGTGAATTCACCTGAAACTAATTGTATATTCAAGGTATTTCTCATAGATAACACAAATCTACAAGGTCTTACCATTATGTAACATAGTGTTTTGCATATTATATTGCTAGATATTTTAACCCATTATTGTGGGTTAAATTGTAAGCCCCCAAACATACCTATGTTAAAGATTTCCACATCAGAAGGTAGGGGTCTTAGACCATTTTTCCATTACTATAATAAACTACTCTGGCAATGGGAACTGAACCTACACACCCATTCGGTAGTGACAAATTAGGCAATGAAAGGCTTGGCTGGTTGGCATTCTGTTTCTGTCCTTTCCTTCCCTGTGAGTGGGAGCAAGAGCCCAGTGGAGTGAAACTTAGTGTCTCGCTTTTACCAGGAAGCTGTCAACAGAGCAGAGGGAGAAACCGAATGAGAAGCCTCTGTCAGTAGTGTGGGCTGCTGCTGCCTGTTCTTACCAAGATAGTATTTGAGGGTTCAGTGGAAGCTTGAAGAAACTCAGCTTCCCAGTCCTCCTGCAGCCTCATCAGGAGTATCACCTGCTAAAAGACTATGCAGGGCCTGGAGCTTCTGTAAAATAACACTTAAAGTGCCAAGGATATGGTGGAAAAATCACTCCTAAGAGTCAGGAAAAAAAATAGAGTGTAAATAATAAAAGAAAGCCAGATCAATCAGAGTTTTAAAGTTTAGGAATGGTAAAACTGTCATACAAAATGTTTGAGAAGCCACTATACATTCTTTTAAAACACATAAGAAAATAAATAAATCTCATCACCATGTTTCTATCACCTACATATCTATTATATATTTATCTATCCATGTTTCTATCAATCAATAATTTCATCCACTCATGTTGGGCTTATGGCACAGTAGAGGCAGACAGATCTTTGTGACTTAGAGGCTAGCCTGCTGTACAAAATAGGTTCGAGGATAGCCGGAGCTACATGAAGAAACCTTGTCTCAAAAACCCAAATTAATAATAATAATAGTAAATAGCACCCACTATTCATTTATCTATGTACAGAATTGCATGGAACACGTAGAATTGAGATATTCAAGAACCAAAGAAAAATCTTGCTGTATGGGCTCTGAAGGAATGTAAAGAAGGTCAGGGATACAAGTCGATGAAATTGAGGAGAGACTGGTAGACTTTGCCCAAAATAAACAACAGAGAGAACACGTACTTGAGAAAACCTGAAGCTCTCACCTAAGCAGTTAGGGTTTCATTTTCCTTGTCTTTAAAATGATGATCCTGTCTGGTAGTGGGTTACCTCACTCAGGATGATTTTTTTTTCTAGTTCCCACCATTTGCATGAAAATTTCCTGATTTCCTTGTTTTTAATTGCTGAGTAGTATTTCATTGTGTAAATGTACCACAATCTCTGCATCCATTCTTCAGTTGAGGGGCATCTAAGTTGTTTACAGATTCTGGCTATTACAAATTAAGCTGCTATGAACATAATTGAGCAAATGTCCTTATCAAATGGTAGAGCATCTTTTGAGTATATGCCCAGGAGTGGTATAGCTGGATCTTGAGGTAGTGCTATTTCCAATTTTCTGAGAGAATACCAAATTAATTTCCAAAGTCGTTGTACAAGTTTGCGCTCCCACCAGCAATGGAGCAGGGTTCCCCTTTCTCCAGCACGCGTTGTCACTTGAGTTTTTGATCTTAGCCATTCTGATAGGTGTAAGATGGAATCTCAGAGTGGTTTTGATTTGCATTTTCCTGATGACTAAGGATGTTTAGCATTTGTTTAAGTGTTTCTCTGCCACTTGATATTCCTCTGTTCAGAATTCTCTATTTAGCTCTGTGCCCCATTTTTAATTGGATTTTTTTCTTTATTGGCATCTAATTTCTTGAGTTCTTTATAGACATGCATGGTATATACTCACTTATAAGTGGATATTACCCATGAAATATAGGATAACCATACTAAAATCTACAGACCTAAAGAAGCTAAACAACAAGGAGGAACCTAGGGAGGATGCTTAAATCTCACTCAGAATGGCAAACAGGATGGACAGCACAAGCAGTGGAAGAACGGGACCAGGACAGGAGCATACCATAGAGGTCCTCTGAGAGGTGCCACCCAACAAGGTATGGAAGAGATCCTGAGACTCATAGCCAAACTTTGGTCAGAGTGCAGGGAGTCTGTTGGAAGAAGGGGGAAACAGAAGGACCTGAGGAGACGGAAGTGCTACAAAGAGACCAACAAAGCTAAAAATTCTGAGCCCAGTGGGCCTTGAAGAGCCTGATGCACTAACCAAGGACCAAGCATGGAGAGGACCTACACTCCCTGCTCAGATGTAGCAGATAGGCAGCACAGTCTTCATGAGGGTTCCCGAGTAAGGGGAGCAGGGGCTGCCTCTGTCATGAGTTCAGTTGCCTGCTCTTTGATCATTTTCCCCTGGCAATTCGGTCTTTCCACACCACAGAGGAAGAGGATCCAGGCAGGGCTGATGAGACTTCATAAGCTGTGGGCCAGATGGCAGAGGAGGAGACTTGCCCCTTTCAGTGGACTAGGGGAAGGGATTGGGGGATGAGGGAGGGACGGTGGGACCAGGAGGAGATGGGGGGGCTACAATCAAAATATAAAATGAATAAATTGTAAAAATTAAAAAAAGAAAATGATGATCCTGAATGTAGCCATTTGAAAGGAATGTTGTGATCTCAACTGCAGTGCTGGTTCTTTGGCACCATGCCAGGCACATTTTACTTCCTAAAAACACACTATAATGTTTTAGAGTCACCCTGCAGAGACAATTATGTGACTTTAATCCCTTGTACAGTAAATTCATATGCAAACACCTGTGACCCCATTACCACAACCAGAGTAATAAAAATATCTAATACCTCTAGGGGTTTCTTCATCAAAGACCACTTTTCCAACTTTCATTACAACTTTGAAGCATAGAGAAAAGTGGCAAAAACAGATGAAAGGAACAGCTCCAGGATTCCTGCTTAACAGAGTGTGCTAGAGCCCTTGAAGTTGGAGAAAGGGTATACAGCAAATTTCAGACCAGCTTGGTTTTGCTTTGTTAGACGTGTTCTGCTGTCAGCAACAACTTACCTGGGCTCATATGCACAGTCTCCCCTGTAAGCTTTCTAGCACATTCTCACATACACACATGCATTCACACATGCACTTACATAACACACAGACACCACACATCTCTGTCACACATCTGTGCTCAGTCACACATCTGTGCACTCACCATACACGTATGTACACCATACCTCATGCATGGGAAGTTACTGCCCCTAACCATAACCCTAACCCTATTCTTCATGCCCTCATACAGATAGACAGAAGCATCAGCACATGTATAAATACCTGTTAAAATGTCCTGACATGTTTATTTTCATGATCACATGGCAAAGCATTCTTGTTAGCTAGAAAGATGACATATTGTGCTACTTAATTAATAAGAGATCATTTAGTGAATCGCTTTCCCAGAAGAACACTCCAAGAACTTAGATTCTCTTGTGAAAGTGAAAGTGTCAGCATATTTGAACCCATCCAGAACTGCCCCCTCTTTACACCAGTAAGAAGCAAAGCCAACTTCAACAAGGTGCAAAATGATTACTAACTCAGCTGGTAAGTACATTCTTTGTGTTTCTAGTTCCTAGTCTAATTGTTTTTCTAATATATATATTTGTACTTTCAAGATGATAGTTTTTTAAGCCGCTTACCCATCTTTCTTGGTTTTTCAAGCTCTATTTTTGAATTAGAACTCCCCAAGATTTTACAACTTGGCTCAAAGGTTAAGAGCATGTGTCCTAATTTCAGTTCCAGAGTGGCCTGAAGCCCTTTGACCTTAGCTGGTAGTTACATGTTCATAAACTCACCAAGACACAGAAACATGTGCACTAAAAAAAATTAAAGTCTAAAAGAAAAAAAGAGCAACAGTTTTAAATATGTTGCTATTATATATTTTAATGTTGACATATACTGATAATATATTTATAAATCCTAAAATAAATATGAACAGTAATTTTTTGTTTGAGGCATGGTGCCACAATATCTCCCTGGCTGTCCCAGAACTTCCTATATAGACTAGATTGGCCTCTGATTCACAGAGATTCACCTGCTCTGTCTCCTACATATTGAGTTAAAGGTATGTACCACCATGCTTGGCTTGAATATAGTTTGTTCAACATGTCCTTTCAATATTTCTACATCAGAATTTCACTTTTATTCAGTTTTCTGACATAGTTAATTAATTTTTTTAATTAGTTCTGGCAGGTTATGTCTTTAGACTCACCCTTTTGCTATGGGTAAATTAATTCCTCAAGTCTTTGGATTTTCACGTTTATCTTTGAAACCTCTGATACTTTTTTTTCTTACAACCAGTCACTCCTATATCACTCTCCTCCACTTATTATTCTATGGGACATCATCTTTACTTTGATATTGCCTTTGATATTACCGCACACTACCTGTCTGCTTTGGCTGTGAGCAGCTGGTGGTGGCTGCAAACTGAAGTGCATGATAAAGAGCCTGACATCATTTGTGCAGGGTCCCAGATGTCCATTTGTCATGCTGTTCACCTAACAGTTGTATCTATCAGTGAAGCAATAAAGGAGAAGTATTAAGTAGACATATGACTGCCTGAGATGGCTGCTTAAGATAGAATAAATAAATAAAATATTACTTAAATAGATAAACGCCACTGGAGTTTCCATGTTGCCAGATACAATTGGGACCTATAATGATAACCAGAAATTTCTTTTTTATTGGTTTCTTGGGTTTTAGTTAAGCAAAGAAGGGTCTGAGACCATTTAGATCAGGGCCATTGGCTCCATAATGGGAAAAGCAGGAATGATCGCACCAGTTACCAAGCACGGTACCTCAGCTCTGACCCAGGGTAATTTTTTTTTTCTAGAATAAGAGCATACTTATATAACTAGGCATATTAAGCTTTATTTTTAAATTTGCAAAACTGGGTCTGTTAACCCGGTTAGGCAATTTTAGACTAACCCAGTAGGAAAACTGGGTAAAAGTGCAGTCAACTTGGACTTTGCAGGGCATTAGGTGAGTGCTAGGGCCTGGCTCAGCGTGTTCTCTGCTGTGTCCACCCACTCTGCCCTGCCCACCCTCGGTGAAGGCTGCAGGGAGCCAGACCTTACAGCTGTCCTTGTTCCCCTGAGCCGGTTCTGTGGTTCTAACTCAGGTTTCATTCTCCCCCTTCATGTGGAATGGGTGTTGCTGGAGATTGTTGTAGAAACAATAGCAGTGGGTTTTTTTTTTTCTGTGGCTTCTCCTTGCAGTGTATAAGGTGGTCTCATGTACCCCTAACCCTTGGGGTTACCCTTGAATAACCCTTCCTTTTTGATCAATGAAAAATTGGTCTCAGAAAAGCTATATGGCCCATTCAAACAGCTGTGCTTTCCTCTCACAGATAAGGCATTTTTTCATTATCCATATTCTGCCTCACACTTTCTTCTAGCTCTGCAGCAAGACGGAGCATCTAGTTATCCACGCATGGAGTCCATCCACTTGTTTTCTTGGTCTTTATTGCCACAGTGACCCAGAAGGCACAGCTTGAGGTATCACAGTTATGCTAAACAAGTGGGGTGGATTCCTAGTTCACTGCTTGAATAAACTTGCCCTGGAAAGTTGCCAGACAAGAAGATGATTTTGCCCAATTGACAAATAAGCCTTCATATACTGAACCATCAAAACTTTATTCATTAACTATGGTTGCAGCAGACAGCTAAGTCTATACACTGTAGCAAAATGACCCTGACTTTATCTAATGATGTGTAGTTCGAAAATATATTTTATTTATGTCAAATTTTATCTCTATAAAACTCCGAAAGTGAACTTTCATATTGTTTGTAGTTGAACAGTATAATGACAATACTGAGGGGTTTAAGTTATTTTATACTCTTTTGGACCATTCACTTTTCACTCATGGCACTCATCACAACAGGGATTTACGTAGTTCCTTGATTAATGTCTACTGAGGTTCAGGCTCCACGAGGCAACCATGTTCCTGAGTCTGACGTAAGTGGTTAATGCTGCTTGCTGGGCGCAGTAAATAAATGACTGTAGCTATGGTGGATGTGTGTCCACCAGCGTTACACCAGCGTTTCACCTTAGGAAAAACACATGAAAGCTTTGGCGGCTATGATGTCATCACTTTGTAAGCCATGGACTGTAAACCTTTCACTGTGCATGAACTGGTTGTTGATATTAGGAATTAGATGCTGGTTTGGAGTTTGCATCACATTGGAGGGACACTACTCAGAATGGAACTCTCTACATCCAGTGTAATTGACTCTGCAAGAAAGGTGGCCCACCTTAGTGGGCCTTGGTGCCGATGCTTGTAATCCTAGCATTGGAGAGGCTTAGGCAGGAAAACCATGCATTGGAGGGCAGTTTGAGCTACAGAATGTCTTGAAAAATTTTTTTAAATGACCCATCTTTGGTAGGGTGGGTGCTTTTGAGTTATTTGATCTGCTGAGGTAATTGATTCATGCCACCTTAGCCACTTTTAAGCTGTTCTTATTTATAGCCTGTTGTCATTTTGGAGACAACTGTATAGGAGTAGCCCATTTTGTGATTATGGAAATGTGACATTAGTTGACAAGTGAACAGATGAAATCCGTGGCTCTCCCCTTATTAAGATAATGTCCTCCTCATCAAAGCTCATGAACACTGACTGCAAGAAGACCTCATGGGAATAAGGATAACTGCAATAAACTTTAGAAATAAAACTTCAGGTGTTCTCTGTTTTCAGCCAGCCACACAGATCCTGCCTAAATATGACCACCTTGGGCTTGAAGTTACTCACAACTTGATAACTTAATCAGACAATCTAATGAAGAAGACACACTGTGCATACTTCGACTCAGCTCCTTCTTATCTGTGCCTGTGAACAAAATGTGTGAAAAAAAGTTGTCAAAGCAATTGCTGTACTGTGAGTTGAAGGAAGGCAGTCAACTCAAAGTTGACAAATTCGAAGGCTTGTGTAACAGCCATTGAGAGCCAGGAGGCTGCCGCTCCAAAGCTCCAGACAAATCCATAGACACTTTAGTGATGGGGATATTGGCTAAACATGCCTAGGTGGCGCAGCAGGATGACAGGGGTCCCAAGAATAAACAACACAATTCTTTAATGTAAAATACAGGCCAGGCATTACAAAGGCAAAGTAAGTAAAATCAGAATCTGTCAGTTAATCACACGGCTACACTGAAGAGAGTCCCAGGTGGCCTGATACAGATCTTCACCTTCGAAGACTAGAGAACTTCTCTTCAGCTTACAGGAAAAAGATCGGCTCCTGATACCCTGTCTGGGAAACACCCCATACCTCTGACTCTGTAGGACCTTGCTCATTTATCTGCTTCCATCCATAACTCTAGGAACAATTTTCCTTTCAGTACTGTGTTGCCATATTGTGAAGGATTATTACAGGGCAGTTCTTATTTCTGAAATTTGTGGAGAGTAGTACACATTTTCTGCTTCTACATTTCAGAATTTTCTTAGTGTTCAAAGAGAGGAAAGAGTTAAAGGTGAATAGCTGAAGACTTACACAGCTTGGGGATAGACTATGAATGAAGAAGACTAGCAGTCCCCTGAGAGAGAAGGGGAAGCCCAGAAGTTTCCATCAAGTGAGGCTAGCATCACTAGCAGATTGTGCAAGGGGATGGGATCATGCTGTTTAGCAACCAGTTTCCTCTCATGGTCCGGAGAACACTGCTTTGGTTTTATTAACTGTTCACTTTTCTTTTCCTTCTCTTCAATTTTTCTTCAAAGAGGCTGGAGAAACTGCATGCGAAGTGCTTAGAATAATGCAAATTTACTCTCAAGTGCTGATAAATGCAAAGCAGATCTCATTTGTTTGCAATTTGAACAGAATTCATAGTCTTGGCCTATGGAAGTTCTGCTTTCTGGGAAGTTTGTGTAACATTTCTCAGGGTGAGCGGACCTAAACCAGTGAGGCCATTCCTGAAAAGGAGGCCCATAACAATTCTTTCAAAATTTTTTTCTTTGAAGAATTTTCCAGTGGTTAATCTCATGGAAAGAAATGTTGGTTACACAGAGGTCTTTTAAGAAGAAAAGCAGTCTATTAAGTAGGTATTATTAAGTCAACTTGATACTCCATTCCATGAGACAGAAAATAATTTGTCTTGATAGTTGGTAGTAGAAAGGAAGGAGAGACTGGGAGAGGTGCAAGAGGGAAAGCCTCACTCCTCATTCTGTGTCTTAGGAATGGAGAGAATCCCGGCCCTTAGTTTCATGCCAGTCAGAGTCCAGGGATGGGATAAACATGATGCTAAAAGTAAACACTATTACACTTACCTTTTGCCTAGAACCTACCAAGATAAACATTTTTAAATCTCTCTCTTTCTTTCTCTCCTTTGTAGATGGAAAACTGAGGTACAAAGAGATTGCAGACTTGTCAGAGATCGCACAATAAACTTGTGTTACTATAGTTTTAGCTAGCCTTGCTCATAGACAAAACTAAGAGCTAAGAGGTTTTATTGGTAGTCATACCCCTTCACAAAGATATTTCCAGTATACTTTCCAAGACTTTTATCTTAAGGTCTAAAACTTGACCAATAAAATTTTTATTGGAGTTAATCAGTATAATCTATCAAAAGGAAAGATTTAATAATATTTAATTGCTGTTTGACTCCTCCAGTCTAGAAACAAGAGCAGAGGGAATGGTCAGGCACTGGGGAGTGCCACAGCCTCCCACAGGGCCATGATGAAAGAAAGAGAACAGGAAGAAGTCTGGGTGATAGACTTTAGAGTCACGCATTCCTTCTACATCCCCTGCTATTTTTAGAAGTAATTTTCAGCATTTGTTGCAACAATAGGAACATATATTTTTGGCCACATGTTAGCATGGGACAGAGAGGTAAAGTGAAGAATTCAAACCCCAGAACCCTTCTGCCTGGGTTGCATGTCCTGAGACCTCACTCATTAGCTATACAGCTTGGATACAACAGTAAAATGTCCATAATATGCAGGATATTATAAAGTCTAAGGCAATGGTCAACCTGTGGGCCATGACCCCTCAGCAAACCATTGTCTCCAAAACTATTTAGGTTATGATCCATAACACAAACATAATAGTAGCAAAATTACAGTTGTGAAGTATCAACGAAAGTAGTTTTATGGTTGGGGCTACCACAACGCAAAGAACTATATTAAAGGGTCGCAGCATTAGGAAGGTTGAAAACCACTGCTCAACAGTGTGGTGTCAGAGCAGATACAAAGAGTTAATATACTCTCCTTGTAGATTTTACAGTGCTGTAAGAGAATCTCCGAGGCTTCTCAGATAATAATTAAAAAGAACAAAGCAGATGCCACAGAGTTCTGAAGGCTGGTGAGGGGTCTGCATCTGGCAAGTGCCTTCTTGCTGTATGATTTCAGGGTGAGGCAGAATAATAGCAACTTAATCTCACCCACTCCTAGCACAATGGAATTGGCCTTTCTTTATGAACCAATCATGTCTGAAGGTTCCACATTGTCACATTGGGAATCTGGTTTCCAATATATGACTATGGGGATTCATTCAAACCACAAGCCACAGCACAAACCCAAGGTTCTTAGAATGGTCCCTGGCATGGAGTGTGTTGCATAAACACGACTTGTTTTCAAATAAAGTTTTAAAATAGTAACTGATGTTAACAAATATTAACTAGCTACTTAGGCTATTTTTAGCATGTCCATGCCATGCACTGGTCTCGCTCAGCTTTAAAACGATTCTTTTTGCTGGCTTTGAATATTCTCCTACCTCCTTTAAACCGTCTTCTAATTGTTATTTGAATTCCTCTCTTACCAAGCGTAAAGCTGATTCAAAAGTACAATGCCATGGATAATAAGACAAAATTTTATTATTTCAGTCTTTAAGGAACTATTTTCAGAGTAAAGCACCTCAGGTTTCTATTTCCCTTGAGAGCCGAAAGAGAATGCCAGTTGTGTTTGGCCGTGTTCTATGGGCTTTCAGGGTGTGTTCTGGTGGTTTCCTGTTTAGCTTCCTGACCAACGTGTCCTGACTTTAAGCCTCAGACCAGGAGCTGCCAGAGAATTTTGTCCCAGTGATATAAAAACATGAGAAGACTATGCAGGTGGCACATACTGAGGAGCCCATTTTCAAACATATATTTTTTTCATAATTTTCCAGGAACCTGTCTAATTCCTCATTCTGTGTTGTCTGGCATCTGTTTCACTGTGTACTCAACATTGTATATTATAAATGAATATGAAATGCTGGTGATCGTATTTTTCCACGTAGTGATTGTTTATTCATTTACCCATCCATTTACCACCAAACCCACATTTAGCAAGTATCTGTCATATACCAGGAATTATTCTAGTTACAGGGGTTTCAGCAGTTAGCAAGCAAGACACAGGCTGCCTCGAGGGGCATGTATTCTAGTGAAGGGGATGAGTTAATAGACAAAATAAGTAAAGGATGGGTAGATGTGCTACAGAGAAGAACAGAGCAGGGAAGGAGCCTGGGAAACTTCCCCTCAGAGGGGAGGGGCAATGCTTCAAGAAGGGCCCAGGAAAAGGTGGTAATGAGCTATCAGAGAGGAGCACTCTAGGCGGAGAGGGCAGCAAATGCAGTCCCAGAGACAATGCCTAGCGGGTAAGGAAGTGCAGGCACGGCACTGCAATGGCTGGAGGGATGTGGCTGACAGGGATGCTGATTGGAAATGAAGTCGCATAACAGGTAAACGTCAAGTCATAGAGGTTCTTACAGTTGAGGTGAGGACGTGTACTTAGAGGAGGGGGGAGCTCTTGGACAGGCCCAGGAGACAATCTGACTTTCCTTTCCTAGAATCACCCCGGTGCTGCATTGAGAGGAGCTGGGTGGGGCAGAGAAAGAGAGACAGAGAGAGAGAGACAGAGAGAGAGAGAGAGAGAGAGAGAGAGAGAGAGAGAGAGAGAGAGAGAGAGAGAGAGAGAGAGAGAGAG
>CM053745.1:46278305-46291453 GCA_028658305.1 Pachyuromys duprasi | reverse complement strand
AATTTATATACTTACTTGAGAGTATCAATGGAGTGAGCATAGTTAGAGAAGAGAAACTGAGGTAACATTAAGGATAACTCAACACATGGAGATTTGGGAGAAAGCCAAGTAAGAGGAGAGAAACTAAGTGAGGCTGATATTAAAAGGAGATGGATATGATTGGCCTCCAAAGCTGCTGATATGTCAGCAAGGTGTAGACAGGGATGCGACCATGGTTTTGACAGTATGGCACACACTGAAGACTTTCATGGAGTTTTGAAGGTAGAAGTGTTTCTGGTATGGATCCACAACACAACAGGAAGAGTTAAGATAAAATACCCGATCTTAGCCACTTGTGGTGGTGCACACCTGTGATCTCAGCACTATGGGAGGCAGAGACAGGCACATCTTGGTGAGTTCAAGGCCAGCCAAGCGAAGTGAGACCAGTCCAGCCAAAGCTACACAGAGAAACCCTGTCTCAACAAAACCAACAAAACAAAACAAAATAAAAGAAAACCTGATCTTGAGTGTTCCCTGGAAATATTGATAAGGAACTACTATTTTTTATTGGATAGGGTTCCATGGAGAATGTAGATTTGAAACTGCAGAAAAGATGTGAGAATAAATGTAATGCCAGGCAACCTTGAAGAGTCAAAAACGGAAGAGGAACCTCTGTCTGCAAGACAGAAGCAGATTCTTGGGTACTGCTCTGGGTAGACACTGCTGTGTAGACAAATGGAAACTTCCAGGAGTTTGCTTTGAATGACATCTATGTTTTCAGGACTGTTTGGAGGAGTTCCATCTTCCTAGTAAAAGAGCAAATAGGATGTCTGCAGCCGAGGGCAAGAATGGTGAAGCCGGTGGTTTGTGGAGAAAGGAAGAGATGTAAGGGCATATAATTAGCTTTGCACCATGGGAGCAGTGGCTGTTTCGGGGACAGCACAAAGTGTCCATAAAAATAAGGGGAGGGTGGAATGTGGCTTTCCGGTGTGTCTCCCTCAGCTGCTGCAGGTGTGTTGTACTAGACCTCTGAACTCTTATCTATGGCTATGGCTGCAAGAATCCTGCTGCCTATTTAGCTAGTGATTAGGCCATTCACACTAGTCAACTCCTGTGACTCAGCTCTCTTTTAACCCCTTGAGTGACTGTCTTGAAATTGAAAGAAGGATAAAAAAAGGAGGGAAAGGACATCTAATAAGAAAGAAGTATAGAAATCCAAAACAGGACAGAAAATAGAGCAGCTGCTTGTTTGATCAAGTGGTTGTTCAGGTCATTAAGAGGCAAGCACCCATAGTTAGTTAAAGGGAATGGTCTGGAAGTGTTCACGTGTGTTATATTCATCTAAATATTTATGTGGAGACTAATAGTCAGCCAGGCTCTGTGTTATGAATCAGGGATTTAAGAGCATCTGTGTTCTAGGAGCTGTGGAGATAGAAATGTAAGAGGTACTAGACTGTGAGGGGAACAGTACATGGGTGTGATCAACGTATCTGCTTTGCTTGGGATGCTGAGCTTCAGATGACAGCAGGGAAGTATAACTAAGCGGTGTGGCCCAGGGAGAGGAATGCCCTTGGTGTATATGACAGGGTAGAGTGTGAACGCAGCCGAAGGTCAAGGAGCACATAATCCTTGCAGTTTCATGCAAACTCCTGTCACTTGCTGTTGGCTGGCTCTGAAGCTTGATGTGTGTAGCTCACTACCATCATCCATTACCATTGCGTGCATACTGGTGGAAACCAGACGTCAATGGTGGGTATCTTTCCATGTTGCTCTCACTTCACTTTCTAGACAGGGCCTCTTCCGGAACCTGGAACTCAGAGATGTGACAATGCTAGGGCCCAGTGTGCATTGCTGGTCTTCCTTCTCCTGCTCCCAGAGCTGGTGTCACAGGCATGTGATACTTCCATGCCTAGGTTTTTGAATGACCTTCCCATCCTTTCTGATATTTATTAGAGGGTTAACCATGCTCTGTAAGATGGAATTTGTGCCTGGATGGAAACAGAATGACATCCTGGGGGATACACGTTTTCACCCCGGTTAGGATGGAAAGCTCATCCTTACCCTGGTCTTAGCTATGGAGGGTAGCTCCTTTTGGCAGGCAGGGAACTCATTGTAACATGATGTTTGTCACATGAATCTGTTTGCAGAAAGGAGATGTGTTCTTTGGAAGCAATTATAAACAGATTGTGTCACATAAGGGTAGCGGAGCACCCTACATCTGTGTCTTGCATAACATTTTGCATGGTGCCCTCATACTGTAATTGTATTAACCTAACATTTGTTGCAGACATTCTGTACTCGATTTTATGCTGGGAGGTTTTATACCGCTTATTCCACGTCATCCTCATGACAACCTTCTGAGGTTGTTTTTACTGTCCTCTTCACTTTATAAACTGAAGATGGGAGCACAGAAATTAAGTGAGTTCACTGAGGTCACGTGACAATGATGGAACCATCTCAGCAAAGGGTACAGGGACTCACTGGAAAGCAGAAATCAGGTTTCCTTGTGTTATAAGGACATTCCTTTGATATTTCAAATTCAAGATGTGGCAACCATAGTTAATTTTAGTTTGTGCTTTTACTAGGGAATCTAACTGGAATTTTCATACTGAAAACATTTTTTCCTTCGTTAGAAAATCAAAACCTACTCCATGCACCAGAAAACTGTGAACAATTTTTAGTTCTTTATCATGGTTCCAACTAAATAATAATCCTTTTTTTTCAAAACTCTTAGAAAAGATGTCAATGAGTGAAGGAGTGACACCTTTCCAAAGATGACGTGCTTTCATTTATTTATTTATTTATTTATTATTTTTTAAGCCCTTTTTGGGCCACTTCTTTTTCTTGTTGTGTAACTGGAAAGCCTCAGTCTGAGGAGGCAAGTCCAAATCTTCTTGCTAAAGACTCTTGGTGGTTGGTGATACCCTGCTGTTGAAAGTTCTCAGAGTCCACTGGGCAGCTTCAGGTTGCGCCTGGCAGTTAAGCAAGCTTGCTTGCTTGCTTGGTAAATGGCAAACATTGACTGTCAGTAATGATAAGTACCAAAGCTCCTTCAGCTTAGCCTCACTCTTCAGGAAGTGCCCACCCCCACCCCTACCCAAATGAGGCAGAGACCTGAGGTAACCTCCTTGTTTTGCACAAGGGTTCCTCAGGGCTGTCTGCAGCCATCGATTACTGTAGTAGTAATCCATTGTCCTAAGAATAGAGGAACTAATTTGATTTCTACAGCAAGACTTGGGTCTGCAGTAGCTCACTTTAGGATCACATGTTTGCTTGTAATTTTCTGGCTGGCAAATGAATCACTTGTGTGAATTTAATCCATTGTGCTGATACCGTTGCTCCTATTTTGGTTTTTACTCTGCCCCCAGAGCTGTTAAAATCTCTGTTGGTGAATGTGGTAGCGTCCTCTAAAAAAGGGAGTGTTACGTACTGAGGTGCTCTTCTTGTTTCCATTGGTTTTGTTTTGGGCATTCTTTGTCTCTTGATAGAACTCAGGGTTTTTAGAACCCATTTGTCAGAGGCAGCTGGAGATACATTACATCTCACTCTGCCTGCTGTGCAGCCTGAAGGGTCCTCACCCCTGCGATCTCACTCAGCTTAAGCTGGGATCTTGATTTCAAGAGGAGGATGAAGCAGAGTTTACTAAGAAAAGTGTGCACTTGAAGACAGAGGTCTGAAGGGGGCTAAGAAGGAGATGCACTTTTGTGTCTTTAAGACAGTGTGGCATTCTCTCTCTCGTCTCTCTTGCGGGTAGACCAGAAGTTGATGTTAGTAGACTATTTTCCTTAATTTTTCTCCAGCTTACTTCTTTGAGACAACCTGGAGCTCATATATTAAACTAGACTCACTCGACAGAAAACAACCAACGATCTTCTCATATCTGCTAGAACTGAGATTATGGGTCCCTGTCACCATACCTGGCTCTTTAAAAACATTGGCCCAAGTGGCAAAACCCAAGTCCTCATACTTGCATGGCAAGAGTGCTCCTGAGCCATCTCCCCCTGATATCCTGGCTTTTGAAATTAAATCATTCAAAGATTGTTATCTGAAACTAGGTTCAAAAACTAAGGTAGTTTAAAAACCATATGAACAGGCTGACTTACTTCTCTTCTCAGGAAGAATTCCCTTTTGCAAATGAATTATAAGCTAGCTGGTGATGGGGTTCATTGCTCAGGATTATGGATGAGAAATGTGTGCTTGTAAGGTTAAACATCAAAGGGCAAAAAGGTTTAAGACTTAACATTTTGGTGGCAAGTATGCATGGTTCATTTGCTGCCTCACTACTCTTGTCTTTCACTTCAGGTTCAGTCAGACACCCTGGCTTTAAAAAGCAAGGTGGAGATAGATTAAGTGAAGGGCGTTTAGTGGCTGTGCAGGCTGTCTAGGTAGCTAGTCAGACACTAGCAGGACTGTAGGTCAGGGAAGGTGGGCCTGCCAATCATGCCAAACTTTGGTTCTCACATACTGTTTCCCTGGTAACACACTAATTTTAATGAAGGGAAAAGTATAATAATTGCTCCTTTTTTCTATTATTATTATTACAATTTTTTCACTTTGTATCCCAGTTGTAGCTCCCTTTCACATCTCCTCCCAGTCCCACCCTCCTTTCCTCTTCTTCCTTTATCCCTTTCTCCTAGTTCACTGATAGGGGAAGTCCTCCTCCTCTGCTGTCAGACCCTAATCTCTCAGGTCCCATTAGGACTGTCTGGTTCTTGGAAGAAGGGAGATATAGAAGGACCTAGAGGGGACAGGAGCCCCACAACGAGACCAACAAAGCCAAAAAATGCTGGGCCCAGGGGGGACTGCAGAGACTGATGCATCATCCAAAGACCATGCATACGGAGGACCTAGACCCCCATGCTCAGATGTAGTCCATAGACAGCTCAGTTTTCATGTGGGTTCTCTAGTAAGGAGAGAAGAGACAGTCTCTGACATGAACTCAGTTGCCTATTAATTGATGACTTCTCCCTGTGGGGCAACCTAGCCAGGCCACGGAGGAAGAGGATCCAGACAATTTCTTCTTCTTAAGGTCTAAGAGATCACATGATTTTGAGGACAGTGGCGGTGACAGAGCTTGCTGGGGGCTTGTTAATTTCAGGTTCTTTCCTCTTCCTAATAGACGCCTGTTTTCATGGCCTTATTTCCTTCTTACTTTAGTTCTTCTAAATGTACTCTGCTACATATCTTTTGGCCAAAAGAAGGGATCTGAATCATGTCTTTGACCTTGGGTACAGATAAGCTGTTCTAAACCACCCACGAGGAAGCAAGGTTTCTCTCTGGAGGGAACTTTCTGCTGAAGAACAGAGTCATGCTACAGTCCCCTCCCTTCAGTTATCTGGACCTGATGAGGCCTGACAGGAAAGCTGTCTATTCCAGAAACTTCAGAAAGCAGAATAAAGCCCTCTTAAATAAGTGCTCTGCCACTCTCACCTCGGGAGCCCTTGCCCACTGCTGTCTGGGGAGTGTCTTCCTGCCCAACCCTGTTGCTACTGCCTGTTCTCTGCCTGGAAAGGGCTGCCCATGTCTCCTGTGCTGCAATAGGCGTCTTATCTGAAGTCTCTCAATGCAGAGCATGAGAACAGGGAGCTGACAGTTGGCCAGAGCAAGATCTTGGTGACTGTTTGGTCAATTGTGTTAAATTTTTGACTGCCATCCATCCAAAACATCAATGACATCAACAGTAGTGTGGGAGGGAGGGGCTGTCTCCCATCTTTTGTGTGTGCCCTTACTTTTCCACGTATTCTGTCCTTCCTTTATCTTCCACGGCTTCAGAGCCTGAGATGCACCTTCTGATAACCCATTGCTCTAGTTTTCATTACTAACAACAGCAGTGAAACATTGACTTCTGAAAATAACTAGTACATTTATACATTTACATTAAAATGTATGTAAGTTTTCATGTACTTAAAATTCCAACTTTGAACTTAAATGATGATCTAGGCTTTCTGAGTGATTTCTAAACAGTTCAGTGTCTTGCTTGCATGTTAAGTCTAAATGCATCTTCTAATTTAATTCCCTGTACTGCCTAGTCAACTTGACATAATCAGAGAGGAAGGGGCCTCAGTTGAGAAATTGTGTCCATAAGATCCAGTTGTAGACAAGCCTGTAGGGTATTTTCTTAATTAGTGATTGATGAGGGAGGGCCCAGTACATTATGGGTAGTACCATGCCTGGGGAAGTGGTCCTCAGTTTTTTTTTTTTCTACAGAAAGTAGGCTGAGCAAGCCAGTAAATTGTTCTCCTCCATGGCCTCTGCATGGAGGTTCCTGCATGCTTTAAGTTCCTGGCTCTAGGTTCCTGCCATGCTTTACGTTCCTGTCCTGACTTCCTTTGATGATGAACTGTAATGTTGGAGGCTTAAGCTAAAACCCCCCTTTTCTTCCCAAGTTGCTTTGCTCATGGTGTTTCATCCAAGCAGTAGAAACTCTAGCTAAGTTACTCTTTGGACAGAAGATAATGGCCTATGTAAGAGTGCAGAAGATAAGCACCCCATTTTCCTTTCCCTATTCATCTGTGGTGCTGTGCTCTAGAGAGGACAGACTTGCTTCAGTCACAGGACTGAGTAATGTGCCTCTTGAACATCGGGGTTCCCCACTGATTGCTGGGATGAGGTACAGCTGATGTAGAACACACATGGATGATAAATCAGCAGGTATAGTGTCCAAATTTGAAATAAAGCTTGGAGGACACAGGGAATGAGGAGATCCAGTCTTACTGGCCTCTGTGATGATTTGATTTTATGTGTTGGTATGGCAATGCTGTGATAGCCACTTTTAATATTTTAAATATGATTATAAACATTGTTGTGAAGGTATATTTTAGATGTGGTTAACATTTATTAGTAAGCTTTCTGGTACTTAAGAAATAACTGCATTAAGTCAACCTAAAAAGAAGAAAGAATCAGTTTGGCTCACAAGTTTGGAAGTTCAGTCCATGGTCCATTGGCCATCTTATTTTTAAAAATGATTTGTTTATTATTTTTATGTGTATACTGTCTGTGGACATGTATGTGCAATACCTGTGTCCATGGTACCATGGAAGCCAGAAGAGGGTATCAGATCCTCTGGAACTGGAGTTGCAGGTGGTTGGGGGATACTCTGTGGGTGTTGAGAGAGCAGCCAGTGCTTTTAATCCGTAAGTTTTTCTAGCACCATCTTTGGATGCTTGTTAGCTTGGATGAAACAGACTATCATGGTGGGAACATATGGTGGACAAAGTCGCCATGTCATTCCTATGATGTGAAAGAGAGATGGGAAGGAACTGAATCCCATTGTCTTCTTAGAGATCTTCATTGAATCTGCTAAAGGATTGTTCTTCAAAATCCAATTTTGAAGAAAATTTGGAGTTCTCCCAAAGAGAAAGGATATCATGTTTCTGGAGTGCCTCCAGACTGTGCAACCTGAAGAAAGTCACAGAGAGATTCTCCAAAGAATAAGAACACTTGTTTGGGACACTGTGAGAGGCATATGAATGCTATAGCAAATGACAAGTGTATCCAAAGCCATTGAGGCAAGGGGTAAGTTAAAGACAGTTGGAAAGGGGATGACATCAGACATGTGGAACAGTTATGTATGTGTCTGGTAAATAATAAGAGGGGCACCAGTCTGGGGGTTAATTGACGGCTGCTGGGCAGATGGCTTTTCAGCCACAGTTACTGTATGGCAACCTCTGCAAGCTTGTGCCCCTCTTAGGCTTTTGTGAGCGTTACTAATCACACCATTATGTGGAAGGTCCCTTTCCCCAGATCCTTCCGACCTTGTTTATGTTTTTTGATAACGTTCAGATGCTACCATCAGCAAACATTTTATCTTAAACCCATTCCACTGCTGAGGAGAGCTTCCTCCGCTCCACACCCATTTCCCTACGTGCAGCATGAGGAGTAACGGGAGTTTTGGTTTCTTTGTAAACTCAGTTATGTTACATAAGTATGTTTTGTTTTAATTGCAAGTTTTAGTTTGAATTTTAGTTTGCCCACAGCTGACAGTTATCTCGTGCGATCTCATGCGGGAATAGCCTATCTCATGCCTCATGTGGCATAGGACTCTGAGGGATACAAATTTGAGAGCTCGGAAAGAGAAGATGTGGCAATTTGGAGAAACAGAGAGAAACGCTTCAGGTGCAGGAGCTTGGAGGAGACTGCTGGCGGTGTTTGCTGTTGACCAAGATTGGTGTGTCCCCCAAAGACCCACTGACCCTAAACAGCTGGGAGAAGCAAAGGGGTCTGTGGCCCCTCTCCTCACTAACCTTCTCTCTTCTACGTAGATTTAGAAAGTTGGAAGGAAGGTAGAGGCCCAAACACCCCAAATAAAGTGGAGCTTTAACATTGAGTTTCAGACTTACTTCTACTACTCAGTTTCCAGCAGGCTCTAGAAATAGACACTAATAAGATTTTTATAGAGTGAGTGCTGTCCAGGTGAATGGAATGGGGGACAGTAATGGACTATTAACTCAACTTTGGTTGAATTCATAATCCCATTCTATTTTACCAGTTGATTGATAACGTTGGTCACATACATGGCAGATTGGACAATGACTCTCAAGGTCTTGTCTGCTTCTCTCTCCTGGTCTTGGAGCTTGACCTTCATCTCCAGGAGCACCTATAGTTCTCTGGTGAGTGGGTAGGGGTTGGGCTGCAGAGAAACATCCTAATCTATGCCCCTTCTGGACTTGGCTTCCAATTCGTTAAACACAGAGTTCACCCCCAGGGATGTGTGCTTCTTCTAGTCAAAAATTCAAGAATTCTTTGGGTTCATTCTTTCTGTGTAGCTCAGGTCTCTTGCATCTGTAGCTTGGTGCATTCATGTGTTTTCACCGTTCACCCCATCACCTGCTCATGAGCTTCCAAAAACCATTGCCACAGTAAGTCACAATCACCCTGATCTCTGCCCCATCTTCACATGGTGCTCTTACCTTGTGTTATCTGAATACAAATTTCACTTTTATATGGGCAATAGTTGTATTGGACTATGGGCCTATTCTGATCCATGTGGTATGCAATTGTGTATATAATCACCCTATTTCCAAGTGAGTTCCCATGTTGAGGTATTGGGAATTAGAATTTATGTCCTGGTTTGGACACAATTAAACCCATGACTCCATTTAATAACTGCACTATGTTCTACATCTAGGAAACCTTTTCAGTAGCATGTCCATGTGGCTTTGTGTACTCTGTAGAATCATAGAACCGAAACTGCATATTTCCTTCTCAGACTCACCCGATGTGTTGTAGCAGAAGAGGGAAAGATAATAAGTATGATTAAAAGCCTCATTTGGAAAAAGAAGGGAAACAAATGGTGGTCATTGTGTCACAGTAATTGTCTTTTCCTGCTGGGGAGAACTCATTTTCCTCTTTGGAAATTCTCAATGAGAAGATATCCCCTGACCATTTCACCTGTGGCTTCTGTTTTTGCCATTTCTTTTCTTTCTGTTTTTCCCATTTGTCTTCATGTTAGTGCTGAGGTAGACACCGAAGAGAAAGCCTCACTGTGGGGGTAAATAGTTTTGCTATATGATACAGATCCAGATAGCATTGGTATAGAACCATTGTTTTAACCACTGATCCATCCCTGGTTTTGTAGACTGGGTTTGGGATGCCTTTAGCAACAAAAAAAGGCTTCAAGTTGTTTTCTCTGTGCCAAGTGTCATGAGTAAGAAGCATCTTTTATAGAGAAGACAGAGCTTGGGCCAGGGAGAAGCGAGAATGGATGTTGCAGGCAAGAATAGTATGGGCAACATTTGAAGGTTAGAGGGTTGGTCTCCAGTTTGCTGATGTGAGAGGCAGTGAAACCTTTGGGGAGAGGCAATGAGTGGATACTGATACAAGAGCCTTCTTAAGTATTCTGCCCAGTTATTTTTCTTCCCTCCTTGCCCTGCGTTGAAACCACAGTTAAGCCTACACTCTGATATTTAACTCCTTAATCTTGTTTTCTCTGCACGTTATATTCCCATTCTATCCAACTAAATGATGACTTTAACAGTGGATTTATTTGGAAACATGACAGCTCATTTTTTTTGGCTAGTAGACTTTTGAAGTATATAGAATAGGACACCACCATTCTTAGCCCTTCAAAGGCCACTGTTTTACTTCTTCTGTTAAACGCCTCTTTGGTTTAGGGTACACAGGTTGCCTTTTATTTAACTGTGCCAAGTTTCAGAGTATGAGTTCTGTCAGCTTGTGAGACCTCAAACAGAGAACGCTACCCCTAGTCAAGGAATGCACCGTTCCATCTCTGCTAGCCTACTCGTTAGCTCTAACCTTGAATCGTTGGTGAAAGGTGGGACAGAGGAGTTATCAAACACTCCTCATTTCTCTTTGTTGCTGCTTCAATCAGCAGGTCATCTGCCATTTAAGATCAGAGCATTCCCCTTTGACCAAAACCCAGCATTTCTGCCTTCAGTACTCAGGGTTTGATAACATCTGCTGTGCCTTTGCATCATTTTAAAATTGCTATGTAGCTCTTAGGTTTCAGGCTCTAGGTTTGGTGTCATACAGAATTACATCTGCCTGCATGTGACAGAGAGCAAACTTTTGTAATGACACATTTAGACACAGTTGCTTTGACATGGCCACTAGAAGGCTTCAGAAGCTGCCTATATATTAGAGATCCTTACAGTCAAGGCCCAACAGCTTGTAGTGCTAGTTTCTGTTAGGAGCAAAGGGTTCTGAAACCTGGGACTATAAGACTTCTGGCAAATAGCAGGTGGGATTGTAAATCATGGTTCACATGAGATATGGCAACTGTCTGTGGAGGATCATTTCAGAAAGCTTCTGAAAGAGCAGCTTTGTAGGTGTTGGCCACATGAGATGACAGCCAAGTATCTGGAAGTCCACACACTGGTTCTTCAAGACTCCAGGGCCTGGAATTACTGCCAACACCAATGAAGTTTGTCTATTTGTCATTTCTGTCCAGATATCACACGAAGACCTCCAGCCAGCCTGTTGGCAATACAGGAGAGGAGCCAGAGAATTTTAAGCATTTAGCCAATTTCAGTGGTATGGTGTCCATCTCAGTTCCCCGACCCACCTAGGGTGGAGTATTGGTATGTAGTCTCATCCATGAAACTCTAGCAGCATTGTGCAGACCTGAGCATGAATGAGGTGGCTTGATAGATGTTCAGATTGTGCTCTGGGGAGTTCTCATGTTTACTCAAGAAGTAGAGAAGCTCCCAAGAGGGATTGCTCTTTGTCAGCAAAAATCTCCCTACGGGGAGGAACTCACATTTGTGTTTGAGCAAATGTTGACTATTGCAAAAGTAGTGCTATCAGCGATTCTGCCTGAAAAGCCTCAGTGCAATAGGCTCTATGGGTATTTGAGTAAACATCTTTTCCAGGTCACTTTTTCTCTCCTTGCTGGGTTTGATTTGCAACCTGCAGCACTTTCCTCATGTCTTTAGGCCTTTTGGTTAGGCCTTGCCTATGACAGTACCTAGGAGAGTAAAACATTCCTATATGGTACAAGAATCAATCAGCTGAAGCTCACCAGGTTTGCTCTCGAGATGTTTGTGGCTCCTTGGATGACATCTTATGTTAGATAGGTTAAGTGTAAGACAAAAATTGTATTCACTTCAAATAAAATTACACCAAAGAAACAACAAGTGAAAATTATATATATATATATAATATCTAAAAGTTAAAGCCAAAAGTTTTTGTTAGAAGAAATAAAGATTTGTGAAGGAAGGATATGATTTCCAGAGCAGCTCACATACTCTGGCTGATTTATAGGTGTAGAGCCCACACAAGTAGTTTATGATGAAGGCAGTGAATTTTAGTGTTAGACTAAAATGCTTGATTAGTTGAAACCAAGCATTTTGCTCTCTTTGTAGATTTCTCCCATCAGTTTCTACTATTCTTTTTAGTTGCTGTTTTTCTTTTTTAAAGCTGTTTTTAAAAATCATTTTAAGTTTTTGTTTTGTGTGTGTGTGTATGTCTGTGTGTGAGCAGGAATGCAAGCGCTCGCAGTGGCTGGAGCTACTGGATCCCTTGCAGTTACAGTTACAGTTACAGGTGGATCTGAGGAACCAGATGTAGGTACCAGAAACTGAACTGATCTAGAAAAGTAGAATGTTCTTTTGAATGGTGAGCCCTCTGTGGCCTCACATTTAAAACAAAAACCAAAAAAGCAGAAAAAACAAAGACTGTTAAATCAGTCATTGTGTAAGCTATGTGGTCTTTTCCTCTCTGTGGAAATCTTTAATCTTCTTCTTTTCTCTACTGCTCCTGATGTTCATGATAGATCATAAATCCTAGCACGATTATTTGATGGAATATGATTTAGGGAACACTATTCAACCTCTTTGAGCCTCTGTTTTTTTCCTTGTATTTTAAATGGGCATATGATGCTTACCTTGTAGGACAGTGGGAAGGATTAAAAAAAATTATGAATGTATCACTAGGTAATTTGACAAAGTAATGATGATAAGAACTGACAGTCTATTAATTACTTTTCTCATTGTTGTGGCAAAGATAGATTTGTTGAGGTTAGTGGGATGAGGAGATTCCATCCATCTTCCAAGAAATGTACGGCATCAGGCCCCTGAGGGGCAGCTGGCTACACTGCTTCCACAGTCAGGAAGCAGGACACGAGTGTCGCCGCTCAAGCTGTGTTCTTCATCTTTCTTTCTGATTCAGTATAGGAGCCTGGTACATGGACATTGCTGCCCACATTCAGGGTGGGTCTTCCATCCTGACTTAATACGTTCTAATAATTCATTAGGTATGCACTAATCTCATGAAGTGGGTGACAGATATTAATCATCACAGGTCCCTTCTTCTAAAGTGACTTCCCTTCTTCTGTTGGTAGGTCCTTTATATGAACTTTGGCCCAACTTTATACAAAACTTTACATGAATTGCAGTGGTGAACAACAGAAGCAGAAATGTCACAATAATTTGCAGGATTCCATATAAACATAGAGTGTACAGAGCCTCCTTGGGAGTTATTCCGCTTTAAAGGAGTAAGAAATCCACCGATTCTCCAAAACCTTAGTGGAAATACATATTGTCTTTTTTCTTGGGTGTAGTGTTTGGTGATAATTTCATTTTCTAATGGAGTTGAGAGTAGCTAAACGTCTCTGTATAGAATGGTAACAAGTGTATGCCTACAGAATTCCCCTAACAGAACAACTGCAGCTCTGTCCATGCTTAGCCCACGTTCTGGCCTCCATGTGCTTG
>CM053745.1:46233592-46278205 GCA_028658305.1 Pachyuromys duprasi | reverse complement strand
TTTCATCCTGCTGTTCCCAGGCTGGAGGCCTCCCTCTCTTTACCTCTGCAGGGATCCTCATTGTTTGAGACTGTTGGCAGATCTAGTCCTCCTGAGACCTTTCCTACTGCCTGCCTCTTCAATGTTCCAAGTGGTTTAATTTAATTTTTAAACAAGGACCATGTCTTGTATTAAAGAAAAAAAAATCTGTATCTCTTGCGGAGCCAGGTTATCATTCTGGGCATATTGTAAATGCAACGTAAATATATTCTGATTGTTTGAAACCTTCTTTTATCATGACCAGAAAATAATAATAATAAACTCTAAATTTTTTATTATTGCATTTCAAACATGTGTAGTACCTGGGAGCCTTTTTAAAACTTGTCTCTGCTCATTATATTCTTGTGTGAATACCAAGCAGATTAGAGTGAACATGAGGTATAATTTTACATACAACAGGGAACTTCCAAAGCAACTAAACCCATCTGGAAAAGTTTACGGATAGAAACACCAGATGAGAAAATAAATTCACAGACATGGCAGAGATTTTGTAGCTAGCCTGAGAAACTATCCCAAGTGTACCGGGAAACAGCTTCATACTCTCAGGACACCGAGTGAGGACTCTGAAAGTCATCAGTTTGGGTTTGCCTGTTCTGCTCCACTCAACAAAGATAACAACATGCAAATGGAATGCTGTGTAGAGGCCAAAGGAAGGAGAAAAAGCCCAAACTCAGGAAGCAGAGAGTGTGAAATAACCCTTCGGTGAGTGTCTTCCTTGCATCTGCTGCTGCTGTCTTTCAGGAAACACAGCTCTCCTCTGCTAAACCTGCAGCTGAGTTTCTTTGCCTTTTTGAAGGTCTCTCAACAGATGCTGTACTCTGGAAAACAAAATCAAATAAAACAAAGCGAAACAGAGCGCGACACAGCACAAGCCCACACACAACTCTTTTTGCATATAGCTAGACACGTTCTGAAGTCAGGAAGAAACTGTTCTTTCCCTCTGTTCCTGCACACCCAGTCCCAGTCCGGTCTTGCTTCTGCTTTCCCAGTCTCAGTATTTATGCTGTGTTCTTTGTCACAAATACATACCAGATACTGAGAGTAGGACATGTTTCCGCTGAGTGCTGTGAAAATCGGCATGAGCGGGACTACAATGAAGGACGTGAGAGATGGACGGCTGATAATTAAACTACCCTTCTCACCCATTCTTTTGGCAGAAGTGGTGGTTTGGTGAGACATATGGGCCTGTCACTACTTTAGTCCTTCCTGTTTTCTTTCCTGTCTCCTTGCTTTCTATTTCTCCTTCCCTATTCTCAGCCTCTTCCTGTAAGGTATAATGACTTGGCAGTGTCTAGTATTTGGCTACTCAAGCTGTGAGGAGAGAAGGGGCTTGCAGCTTTCTTTAGGATTTATACACTCACAAAGCTGCATTTTCCCTATGGACACATAATCAGAAACAGTTTATTTTTATTTTTATTTTTTACGTTTACTACCCATGTGTATCCATACTTTATGTGATTCTTCTAACATCTGGATACTCTGGTTTTCCATCTATTTTAGTATTCATTTTCTTCCTGTTCATCTTAATTAATTTTTATTGCTCTTTTAGTGATAATTCTTTTCAGGTGTGGTGCTACATGAAATGGAAAAAAAATCTTGACATACTTTGGTATTTTAAAGTTTGTTTTGCTATTGTAAAAGAATGATGTGCTATTATTTTTCTAATTCTTCTGCCTGAGTATTAAAAAATGTGGAAGAAGTTAAATAACGACCAACAGCTACTTTAGTATGTAGTGAGAATTTGTTCCTTTAAAATGGGACAGAGTGTGGCTGTATATTCTGGGGTAGCATGGGGTTTGTGAACCCCTTTTCATCCTTCGAGTTGCTGGGAGTATAAACATGTTCGAGCACACACAATTCTTGAGGAATGTTTGACAGTCATTCCTTACAACCGGTATTAACCTACAAGGAAGTAGATCAGCGGCAGAATATGAGCATTACACATTATCAACTATAGAGGCTGAGTAACTGAGTTTGAAACTGTCCCTGAAACCAACCATACTAATCCTGAGACAAGGAAAAGAATACAGTTCCGCTAGGAAGTGTTCAACAAGTAGTGAGGGAGGAACCAGGGCAGCTTAGCTTGCACAAGAGAAGACAAAAGGTGTGAGTGAAAGAGGGAGCCGATTCTGTCCACAACGCTTCCAAAGGTCTTTTACAAACAGTCAGGCGGAAGGTGTATGGCTGAACTGCAGGAATGTTTCCATCAGAATTCACGCTCTGGGTGAGAGGTGGGGACAGACGGCATCTGAGCTCTGCCTGGATCACAGGAGAGTGCTGGGTTGTGTAGTTAACGGAGGCATAGGACATCACCCTGGGCAACGACAGGAATCTGGCCTTGAGCGTTTCCTGTGTCTCTTTGACTTCATTTCACCTGGCCCCACGCACCCTGCTTCCGGTTTGTAGCGGGGTGGGCAGCTGTGGTCCCTGGTAGCAGTTAGGGAAGTCTGAAAGCTTGCACAGGAAGAGTGGGGCTTCAGGGATCCTGGGAGGAATGTGGAGTCTGGGCTCAGCAACTTCGATCTGAATATTCTGTTTGTTCAACCCGTGAGGGAATGTGTTTATTGTTACCAGGAGCACATTATTCTTTCACTGGGAGCACGGGAGTTTTCCTCCGGTTAATTTTAGAGAACGTAAAGAGGGAAGGCAAAGCGCTGTGATGGTTGCAAAAGGATGTATTCCTGAAGGCTGTAGAGCCTGGCGCTCCTGGTGTGCTTCTCAGAGCCCCATGTCGAATGAATACAAAACATCAGCTGAGACCTGTCTTGTCCAGGGATATAGAGTTGTGATTTTCATTTTTTTCCCCATTGCTTTTTCTGGAAGGCCTATAGAGAGAGCCCATTTCTGTAATTAGTTAGGTGTAGAAAGCTAACAGGGAGAAAACGAAAGGGGATGGTGGGCTCAGGAGAGGGAGAGAAATGGTACAACAGATAGATGTACGAGAAGAGAAGCGTAATTGCAGGGTGAGATTTTGAAAAGTGGAAATAGGAAGGGAGTGGTAGATTTTCTTTGTATGCTAAAGGAGCAGAGAGCTCTAACTGGAAAATGCGGTTGACTTTTAGAAACGAGAAGTGAAGATTCTATCACATCTAAAACAGGAGTCTTCATGTTGTGCTTACTATTACTGTGAACAGGAGAATCCTTTAGGGCCAGATATATTGCAGAATCCTCCTTCCATGTCTAGATGTGCACACATCTGAAATTATTTGTTGGCAGGAATCAGAAAGCTTAAGTTCATGGAAGGGCGGTGGCTTTGTCGGTCTCATTTGAGCAAAAACTTGAATAGAAACAAAAGAACTTAAAGGTAGTTCTTAAATTCTATAGTGATGATGATAAAGTACATGCAAATGATGTATTCATTTGGGCTCAGCCAGGTACCTACAAAAGTATCTCTCCTGGGAAGGATACTTAAACTTTTTGGAAAGGGAAAGAGAAGTCACACTGATAAACACCATCCTTGTGTCAAGCACTGGACATTCAGAAATGTGAGTTCTTGTGGCTTCACATGTGGCTTCTGACCCAGACAGCCGCTGAAACTTGGGTATGCCCAGTAGCTGGTTTGAGAACACACTAAACCTTCTATTACCCCAAGCACTTAGAGTAAGGGGGAGCCCTGGAGATAGTGTGGAACTATCTCCCCTCTGCAAGGCTGTATCTTAGGGTAGCCTCTCCCAAAGCTAGGCTTGAGACAAGGGCTTGGCTGCAAGTGGCTTTTTTGGTATGAGATTCCAGGGTGTACCAAGAAGAGTGAGCTAAGGAAGGGAGGGATACCAGCCTATACAAAGCATGGCTATAAATGTACCACTGCTACGAGTAATTGACATTCAGTCTTGCTAGCAACCTTCTGGAAGACTGTGGGCTATACCTTAGAGTCCTTTTACAGCTTTGTATGCCTTCACTGGCTCATATCTTTTGTGACGTGAGAGCTGTGCCTGGGATGATTAACCTTCTATGGCCAGAGAGCATCTCTCGGGAAGAGAAGCAGAAAGGCAGTTAAACAGGAAAGGTCCGCAGTTAACTCCTGGGTGGGTAGACAAGGCTTGGTGAGCTACCAGAAGGGTCTGCTGGCCCTCTATTTATCTACTTCTCTCATTAGTAGATATAACTTCTCTGGCTCTACCCATGCAGTTGAGTTGACTCACAGGAAAAGGACCAGATGTATGCTTCCACTGCTGACTCCTGTCCTATGGGTCCTATGTTCTTTTGCATAGTCCCTTTCTCTGCTCACCACACACATTTATAAGAGGACATGACTTTTCTTCTTTGATTTTTTTTTTCATGAGGTTAACACAAACCTGTGTTTGCAAGACTTCAATAGCCCAGTGGAAGAAATTTTCTCTTCTCACCATCCCTGCAACAGCTCACCTGGGAAACTAATCACAATCTTTCACAAAGCAGATGGTCAGGGTGGTGAGTCTGTGGAGTACCCCAGACTTAGAAGGAGAGGAAGACATGGACCATAATCACAGACTCAAATTTATTTCTCACGTATTTTCCTGCTGGGTCCTCTTTCAACCACTAAAAATGGTGGGGACAATTTCCACTAAAATTTTTATTTACTTTTTCAATCATTGGAGGGGCCTTACTCTCCAATTAGGTAAAGCTCAAGAAACAAATAGAAGAGAGACCAAAACCACTCCCAACTAGAAGAAACGGAAAAGAAAAATAGAATAAACAGAGTAGAAAATACTGGCAGGGCACCATAAATAATTCTGAGAAAATTAAGTGAAATAAGATGAAAAATAGTCATGTATAAACATAAAAGATAACAGAAAGGGCACACAAAGGAAACTTAATATGTGCACAATTGTTCTTGAGAAAA
Source organism: Pachyuromys duprasi (assembly GCA_028658305.1). Lineage (NCBI taxonomy): Eukaryota > Metazoa > Chordata > Mammalia > Rodentia > Muridae > Pachyuromys > Pachyuromys duprasi. The sequence goes on along the minus strand of CM053745.1, from coordinate 46,273,344 downwards.
GAAGACAGCAAATGGGATGAAAGAACACACACACACACACACACACACACACACACACACACACGAAGTAGCGGGGCTGGGGAGACAGCTCAGTGGCTGAAATGCTGGTCTTGCAGGCATGAGGACCAGAGTCATATTGTTGTGAAGCCTGACAAGCTCTTTTATGAAACTTTGTTTGTTAGGTGGAGTGTGTGAGAAGGAAGCTCCAAATTAATTGCTTGTCTCTCTTGTTAAGGGAAGCGGATTATCTCTAACTTCTTCACTTTTTTTCCCCCTTCTTATATTAACTTCTCATTTTTAGGTGTGACTGACCATTAACTGTGAGTGTGTGTGTGTGTGTGTGTGTGTGTGTGTGTGTGTGTGAAAGGGGTGCTGGCCGTGGCACCCACAGAGGGGATAGTGTGGTGGACATTAATTATTCCCTCAGGGTTTTCTGTGTTGAAAACTTCCTGTGTTCCCAGAGCTCTTCTTTTGCAGGACACAATTTCCTTTTGTATTTTCAGTTTTCAGAGGGTAGGACAGCTAAGAGCAAAAAAATTCACAGGCCGGCTGACCTCTGCTCATCACCATTTCCTCCCGTCTCTACCTTCTACTCCTCTCCTGGCTCCTTCCTTTAGATAAGGAGCTGAATCATTCCACAGGAAGAGCAAGATGTCGTGCTGGGAGCTCCCCCAGCATTCGGTAGCCTTGTGATGATACACGGTGACATTTCAGGGATCTTCTCCAGCGTTTGTCCTCATGTTCAGCAGTCAAATTTTCATTTGTGGACTGAGTAGACCACTTGTGGGGGGGGGGTTGAGGGGATCGCTTCATCTCTCTAGGATCTGAGGAGTTGCACCCCGAGGCTGGCTTCCTAAAGGCAGTCCACAGTGCACAGTGCTCTGCAGACAAGCCTCACTCTGTGGGGCATGTGGTTGGGACAGTTTCCATGTCGGAAGTGGGAGATTTTTTTTCTGCTGACGTTTTAGATTTGTTTTTGTGTGTTGGCTTTAGGATGGCAGGCTGAGCAAAAATACTCAGGCACATTCTCAGGCACAGTATTTCACATTGCAGTGGTGAGAAAGTGTGGGATCGAGCTTTAAAGACTGTTCTTCCATCCAAGCGCTAACGGGACCTGACCCTGCTTAGCCTCGGAGATCAGAAAACAACTGATGCACTGAGGTGGAAAAGAGACAGGGAGCTCGGAAGGGGAAGCTGATGCTATGACTTCCAGGAGGTAGAAGCACTTGTCTCTTCTACAGCCTCCAAGCTGAAATCTCGAGGGGCCATGAAGAAGCAAGGAAGATTTCCTCCAGCTCATCATGTTTTCCCCCTCCGGAAGGCCAGGTTGTCAAGGGCTGAGACTCTGACTGTAGATGCTGCATGCAAGCCACTCAGGTTATCTCACATTGCTGTTTCCACAGCGCTGGAGATTCACCACGCAAATCGGCCACTTCATTGTTTGCTTAGAGCTGAACCATCTCTGGAGCCAGAGTAGTGCTTACCTCAACGGACCACAGCCTTTTTGCTTTACATGGTCATTTGTGATTTAGCTATAAATAATACAATTCATGTTTTTAAAATCAGAAACAATGTAATTTAAAAGTAAACAATATTCAGGAGAGAGTCATTTTCTGAAAGCTGGTCATTTTGCTTTTATTGGGTCTATGTCGGTATTAAAAATGGTTACAAATTAACTGACAGGCATCTTCAAGACTGTCTACAGCATTTCCTTTTCTGAGAAATGTAGGACAGGTTAAATAAGATTAAGTTCTGTTTGGTCTGAAGTCAGTGCTGGCTGGAACAATAATGAGTTTGTAGATAGCTGCTTAAAGAAAGTCGATCCTTTCACACTGCAGAAAAAATGGGAAGAGTTATTGAAAATACGTCTAAAAATTTCAGTGATCTTGGCTACAGTCCCCCTTTTCTTTAATTTTCAGTCAAAAATCTTTACTGCATTTAATAAAATATTCCGAAGATCTCAGATCATTCCACCGCGTCAGTAGTTTTTCTTTTAGATTTGGTCTTTATCTAGACATGTGACAGTTTAGCATGCAGTTTATTGTTTTGCCTTGTTATAATTTCAACCACAAACATTAGTTTCATTTCACTGTGTATTATAACTTTTTCATTATCTATTTTCATTTTTTATTTATTCTTCTTTCATATGCATCCAAACCCCAGTTTTCTCTCCCTCCTCCCCTCCCAGTTCCCCCCTCTGCATCTTCCTTCTCCCCCAGATCCACTCCCCATTTCCCTTCAGAAAGGGCAGGCCTCTCTGGGATGGCAACCAAACATGGATTAATAAATTACCATAAGATTAGGCACATACCCTCATGTCAAGGCTGGACAAGGCAACTCAGGAGGAGGAAAAGGGTCCCAAAAGCAGGCAAAAGAACGAGAGACAATGCCTGCTCCCACTGCTAGGAGTCCTGCAAGAACACCAAGCTATACAACTATCACATAGGCAGAGGACCTAGCTCAGACACACAGGCACTTCTCTGTCTTTAGTTTCTGTGATCCCCTATGAGCCATGGTCAGTTGGTTTTGTAGGCCCTTTTCTTGTGTCCCTGACCCTTCTGGCTCCTACAGTCCTTATTCCCCATCTTCCACAGATTCCCCAAGCTTTGCCTAGTGTTTGGCTGTGGGTCTCTGGATCTGCTCTTGTCAGTTGTTGGATGAAGGCTCTCTGATATAATTATGCTAGGCTCAGGTCTACTAGTATAGCAGAATAGCATTAGGAATCCAGGAATCATGTCACTGCCTTTATTTATTTATTTATTTATTTATTTATTTATTTATTTATTTATTTATTGCCTCTGACCTATCATGTCACTGCCTTTATTTATTTATTTATTTATTTATTTATTTGTTTGTTTGTTTATTTATTTATTTATTTATTTATTTATTGCCTCTGACCTATCCAGCCTCTGGCTCCTGGCCCTCCAGGATGTGTCCGGCGTGGGTCTTATCTTGAACCAGTTGTTGGTTGTTGGTTGGCCACTCCCACAATTTATGCCCCAACTTTATGGGTCAAAGTTTTTGTGACTAGGTTGGCGTTCCAATCCCTCCACTGGAAGCCTTGCCTGTTTACAGAAAATGACCAGTTTCTGGCTCTGTATCCCTCATTACTAGAACTTAAAATTTATTTTTATTATTTTTTAATTTATTACAGTTTATTCACTTTGTATCCCAGCTATAGCCTCCTCCCTCCTCCCATCTTCATTCCCCCTCCCTCCCTCTTCTCCTCCCACTAGGGTCACCCTCATAGATTCGGGGGAGCTTCCACTGCGCTGTTTCTACCTCACCCCCAAAGTGCTCCTCAGTTCCAGTCTTCTCTCTCAGTACTCTCTCCCTCAATCACACCCCCACCTGCACCCCTGTTCTCATCTTCCCCCACCTCTGCTCCACCAGCAAAGTCTATTCTATTTCCCATTTCCAGGGAGAGCTTTGTCTTCTCCCTTGAGCACTTCTTGTTGCTTAGCCTCTCTGGGTTTGTGCATTGTAGAATGATTACCCTTTACTTCACAGTTAATATCCACTTATAAGTGAGTAATACCCTGTTTGTCTTTCTGGGTCAGAGTTACTTCACTCAGGATGATTTTTTTTTTCCTAGTTCCATTTATTTGTATGCAAATTTCATGATGTTATCTTTTTTAAAAAAATAGCTGATTAATACACCACTGTGTAAATGTACTACATTTTCTTTATCTATTCTTTGCTTGAGGGAATCTAGGTTGTTTCTAGTTTCTGGCTATTATGAATACAGCTGTTATAAACATAGTTGAACAAGTGCCCTTATGGAAGGATGGCGTGTTCTTTGGGTATATGCCCAGGAGTGATATAGCTGGGTCTTGAAGTAGATTGATTCCTAATTATCTGAGAACAGCCATATTGATTTCCAAAGTGGTTGTATAAATTTGCACTCCCACCAGCAATGGAGAAGTCTTCCCCTTGCTCCACATCCTCATCAGTATGAGCTGTCACTTGTGGGTTTTTTTTTTTTTATCTTAGCTTTTCTGAAAGGTCAAAGTCATTTTGATTTGCATTTCCCTGATGGCTATGGATGTTGAACATTCTTTTAAGTATTTGTCAGCCATTTGAGATTACTCTGTTGAAAATTCTCTGTTTAGATCTGCCCTCCATTTTTCAATTGGATTATTTGGTTTGTTGATGTCTAGTTTTTTAAGGGGGGTTCTTTATATACATTTGGATAATGGCCTTCTGTCAGATGTGGAGTTGGCAAAAATATCTTTTCCCAATCTGTAGCCTGTTGTTTTGTCCTATTAACAGGGTCCTTTGCCCTCCAGAAGCTTTTCAGTTTCACGAGGTCCCATTTATTTTTTTGTTGATCTTAGTGCCTGCACTATGGGTGCTCTCTTCAGGAGAACATGCCAATGCATTCAAGGCTCTTCTCCTCTTTTTCATCTGTCAGATTTGGTGTATCTGGTTTTATGTTGGGGTCTTTGATCTACTTGAACTTGAGTTTTGTGGAGGGTGATAGATATTAATCCATTTGAATTCTTCTACATGCAGGCATCCAATTAGACCAGCACCATTTGTTGAAGATGCGTTCCTGTTTCAATTGCATATTTCTAGCTTCTTTATTAAAAAAAAAACAAAACAGATGTTTATAGATGTGTGGATTTACATCTGGTTCTCTGATTCAACTCTGTTGATCAATGTGCCTGTTTTTATGCAAATATCATATGGTTTTTATTACTATAGCTCTGTAGTACAGCTTGAAATCAGGGATGGTGATATTCTGGAGGTTCTTTTATTGTATAGGATTGGAGAGAGGGCTTAGCCATTAAAGGCTACTCTCACAACCCCAAATATTGTAACTCTTTAATTTGTAGCTTTAAGGATCTAGGGTAACATTTTTGAGATTTGCTTCTCATTCCTCCAGTTTTACACCTTTTGGGCTGTTCAATCTGTTTTTGCTAACACAAATATATAGCAGCTATTCCATTTGGAGTTCTGTCTGTGCTTGTAGTGGTTCCTTCTCTCATTCCTCCTAGGCCTTTTTGTTCTTTTTTCCCTTTCTTTCTTCCTTTCTTTCTTAAGATTTTATTTTTTTATTTTATGTATATGAGTGCTCTCTCTGCATGTATGCCTGAATACCAGAAGAGGGCATTAGAGGGTATAGATGGTTGTAAGCCACCTTTTTATCTCATGCTTAGCTCTTAACTGTGGCTACACTTTACTCCTGGATCCACTCTAGGTCTTTCTGCAGAAGTCACTGGTAATTAATTGGACATTCCTAGTAGCTATTTTAGTTGACATTACAATAGCTATGGCTTTGTAATTCAGAAAATACCATGAAACATATAAGTCATGAAGGCTGGAGAAAAGGAAGAAATCAGGGGACTAAGAAAATGTCTCGGTCTCAGTTGGGTAAACTGCTTGCTTGGCACGTAGGAGAACCTGGGGTTGATCACTAGAACCACCTAATGCACCCCATGCTCACTTATGATCCCAGTGCTGAAGGAGTGGAGACAAGCAGGCCCTAGGACTCACTGACCTACCAGAGTAGCTTACTTGGAAGTGTAAGGCCATCTAGAGGTTCCTTCTCAGCAGAAGTGGATAGCACCTCCAGATCTTGGTTTGTCCTCTGGCCTCTACACACACACAAACATACACACACACACACACACACACACGCACACACACACTTACCCCTGTCACATGGATGCATACAATTAAAGGTTTTAGTACAAGAAAACTTTAATTTTTGTCTGCTGTGATCATGCTGCTGTCATTTCTTTTATCAACTGGCCTCTTTCTCTGTCCTTTCTCTAGGTGTTGCTTCAACCACTATTTGGTCATTCCTTGTTCCTCTAATTCCTTTCCAAGTAGCATGAATGCTTAGGTCAGCCTAGGAGTCTCTTTTTGTGAGCCTGTCTCATTGAGCTTGAAATTTACTTGAGACAGTCACAAAAGAATTACATTTGTAATTCATTGATGTTATGAATAAGCATAGTAAAAGAGATGTTAATGTTAAACAGATTAAAATATCTGTTTAAAAATACTGACAATTTAGGTGACAAGATGTCTCAGTTGGTAAAAGTTGTTGTCACTGAGACTGACTACCTGACTTCGATTTCCAGAATCCAGATGTTTGAAAGGGAGAATCAACTCCTGAAGGTTTTTCTCTGATCCTCATATGGATGCTATGGCATGTGCATTCCCATTGTCCACACATAAATACAAATGTACAAAAAATTAAAAATATAATAATTTTGCCCCTCTACTAAACACACTTCAGCAAATAATCATCTTCATAAAATGATTTACCCTGGGGCTTTAACCTGAAGAACAAAACAACATATAACCTCTGTATCATAAGGGTGGTTTGGAAATTGACAGGGAAGACATCTACCTTCTGTGGATTTGATCTCTGGGCATTCCAGAGCCCTCTTTTCCATTCTGTGTGAGTCCCTATGTGAACACAGGCACACAAAACATAAAGCACACAACACCCATTAGAATTTGACTTATTTTAACTTCCTGATTGCTTTTGTTCATCAAAGTGCTTATTTAAAATAAGTGAGGTTAATGGCGGTCACTCCCTTCTCACTCTGTCCTTTCCCCTCGCTTTATTTCCAGGGCAATAAGAACTTCTTGTTCTTTGCAAACAGTTCAACTGTGGTTGGGAGCTGTAATTTGTGTTGGTAGGTTTTCTTTGCCGCCCTGAGTAAAAGACAACTGTCTGCTCTAATGGCTTGTACAGCCACAAGAAAATCACTGTTTATTACTCTTAAAAGAAGAGAAACTCAGCTGTTTCTTCTAGCTTGTTTTGAGCTCTCTCTAGCAAACCATTCCAAAGGGCAGGATGGCAGACAGCTTAAGGGCAGACATCACACAGAAAGTTAGATCTGGGCTTAAATTCTGAATCCATCATTTACTGAGAGGCATCAGATAGATTCATCTTTCTAAGTGGGTATTTTTCCTGGATCAAATAGTTTTTTGTGAAGACAAAAAAGAAATAGCCTCTGGGAAGTATTGATATTTTGATTAACTGTAACTCTGATTAATATTGTCTAAATAATACAAATGAGTATTATGAATTATATTTATGTGTTATATATAATTAAGAAAATAATACTTTTAAATTAAATTTTTTTAGATTTTTAAAAAAACGTTCTTCCTCTTTAATTTCCTCTTCTGAATCAGTGTTATAGGGTTCTTGCCATTATCAACATGAAGCAATCCCACATAATTCTTGATGAACTGGAATAACATGGGGTTGGGCTCTTTGGGTGCTAATCAAACATTGCTGGATATGTCCATTTGTTCTTTTTCTGTACTTAGGTGTCTGCCCATGATCCTGATGAAGGCTGTAGCATTCACTAAAGGAAGACTTTAAGAGAGAGAACAACTTTAGAGGCAGGCAAGTTTCCTCCTTATTATGGGAAATTGCTCTGGGATCTGGAGACTTGTATCTTTGCCACATCCCAGACACCATTTCTTTACCATTTAGGTCCTACTTCCAGAAGAAGTTAGCATTTGAATCACCAGATTGTTAACCCAAATTGTTAACCTTTACAGTCTAGGCCTATTCATTGCTCAGGTTAATATTTTTTTCCAGTGGAATTACTTCAATTATATCCTATTACCTAAAAGCCTCTCTATTTCTCACTGAATAAATACACCCTGTGTATGTGTCTGTGTTTGTATGTCTGTATATCTGTGTTTGTTTCTCTGTGTGTGTGTGTGTGTCTCTGTCTCAGTCTCTCTCTCTTTCTGTGTGTGTATGTTAGGATTCTCTAGGGAAACAGAACAGATAGAATTAAACTGTATATTAAAAAGCAATTTCTTCATGATACAGTCTGGGTAGTTGTACTGCGGCTGTCTTTACCAGATGGGTTAATCTGGCAGCTGTTCTGTCCACAAGGCCGGATCCTACATAAGTCTCAGTTTGGTATCTAATACCTAGAGGATCCTTGGAAGGCCACTGCCTTTCACTCCATGTTAGAAGCCAACAGCAGTGGAGCAGGTGAGTATCCCAGCAACATGAAGGCAAGCAGACAAAATGCAAAGGATTTCCTTTCACCTGGGCTGCCGCTGATGGCAGGTCATGCTGTCCACTCTTAGGGCATATCATCCCTTGTCAATTAACTTGGTGAAGAAAGTCCCTTACAGGCTTGCTCAGCAGTCTGTCTCTTATTTTATTCCATGCCCAGTCAAGATGACAACCAAGGTTAACCATTACAGTATGCATGGTCTAAAGAGATTGAGTTAAAGGTTTTTTTTTTTTTAGTGGAATGGGCTCTCACTGATTTGGGAAGCTGAGAAATGTCAGAACTGGGCATCTGACACCTTTGGAAGTATGATACAGTCTAAGCTGAGAAATCAAAAGCAGGGAGGCTATTGGTGCGACTCTAATTCTTAGTCCATGGCTGAGAATGTGAGAGGCTGAGGGAACAATGCTGAAATGCCAGGAAGCCCAGGAGTCCCAAGCGTGTGGCTGACTGACAGCAGGAGGAGAACATCTAGGTCCTTGAAGGTGAAGAATCCTCTCAGGGCTTGCCTGCCATGCTTCAGCTGCTCTGTCATTGTCTCCTTATTCTTTCACAGTGTTCTCCTTGATCTGTAGTTATCCCTCAAACTAACCAACACCCTTCACCTCTACCATGCCCTCCTACAGTGAATAGCAGTGCTTTCCACCTACTGCAAGAGGCAGGGTCCTGTTTACTTGTTCACATTTCTTCACTGTCTCTTATCAGCTAATTATTTGCCTTCAAGTCTTACTTATTTTCCACAATACAAATCTCTTCATACATTTCCTGTACCCCCTTGTACAAACCTCCTAACATAGGCATCTTTGCTCTCTTAACTAGAGCATTCCAGTAGCCTGGAATGACGGCTAACTTTATTTGTCAACTTAACTGGGGTGCAGATTGGTTAACATTGCCTAGTGTGCTGGTGATACAACTTTCTGAAGAAGTTAGCATTTGAATTACCAGACCAGCAAGACACATGATCTTATCTCATACCAATGGGTGTCATCTCACCCAAATAGAGGCTAGGTCGGAATAGAATAAAGAGGCAGTGAATTCTCTCTCCTTGCACTGATATTTGAGTTTACACCAGTTTCTTCAGTTTGAACACAGAAGGTCATGGGAATCAGGATCCATGATACTAATTCTTTATAATAGTCAACACCTATCTTAGCAATATATCATCTATCTATCTATCTATCTATCTATCTATCTATCTATCTATCTATCTATCTATCTAATCTTCTATTTATTTTCTTCTATCTACCTACCTATCTAATCACCTGTTATCTATCTATCTATCTATCCATCTATCTATCATCTATCAACCTAATGTTTGTCCATCTGTCTTTAATTGACATCTTCCATTGGTCCTTGATTTTATTTCTTGTGGAATCATTACCAATGTATTTCTCCTAATGTTTTTGGTGTTATTTGATCACTTTCCTCCATCTGCCAGAATGATGATCCTTCTAAAATCTGCTTGTAGTTATGTTCTCCTAGTTGCATCCATTCAGTATTTTCCATTTTGGCTAACAACCAAAATCTTTTCATTGCCTACTTGGTATTACAGTTGTATGTACTTTTTGTTTTGCTCCTCTTCTTTAAATAGGAGCTAAGAGCAGGGACTATGTGTTCTCAGCTTTATATTTTCCAAAGTATGTAGTAGAGTAGCTTGTTTCACTGAATTCTTCTTAGAAAATTGGACCAAATGGAATGTACTTTACATTTCTCAGGGCAGATATAATGATTAAATAAAGAAATATGCTGAAAGACATGAACAACAGGAAAATGGTTCATTCTCAACAACCACATAAAAAAATCCTGGGTTACTTACACATTTGTAAGTAGGAACTTACCTGACAGCCATCAATAAACTACTTAATAAAAAAAAACCTCGGGAATGAGGGAGGGGGCCTCATTCCCCTGGGATTCAAAGTACCTAACCTGTGATTGAGATAATAATAAATAAATTTAAAAAAAAAAAGAAAGGAAAAAAAAACTCATCATCACACAGTTAGTGTCGGGAGATGATAAACGATTTCAAATCTCAAAAACAGTGTCATGGTTTTTTAGATGAGCCCCAAAGAAGATGGGGTTGGGAGGTAGCCCACAGAGCTAGCAGCAACAAAGAGGACAGCATGAGTCCATGGCGTTTAGGACTCTCTACAGACAGCTAATGAGCATTTAATGAGCATCCCAGAGGGGTTTACTGTTCCGTACTGTTACTCAAGGACCATTTTCTCTTGGACAAGATTACTTGGTAAATCTACAAAGCCAAGTGGCCTTTTGCCAGGGTTCAGAGTCTTTCTGTTCTGTCAGTTCCTCCCTCACTGTTGCAGGGAATGGAGAAGAGGAAGTGAGATGGGACAGACTCCAGTTTTGGCCTGCTCCAAGCACTATTTTGTGATAAAAATGGAACTCCCCATTGCTCTTGAAGACATGAAAACTTCTCCGCTTAGAATTTGCGACTCATCCTACTTGGACACAGCTACATTCCTTTTGGAGTGGAAACCTTGAATTCAAGTGCAGCTGTCCAAGTTGGGGAAAGAACTTCAAGCCAGTGCTGGGGAAGGACTTCACAACATCCCACAGATGATGAAAAATAAGTTTCTCTCTTTGCAAAGAGTTGGAGGCATAAGCGTAGTAGTTAATAGCGATGCTGACCTAGCCAAGGAATGCTTGGGTGGTGCTTGATCACCATCGAATTGGTTTAAAAAATTTAAATTTAAGCTTTTAAGTTCCCCATTCTTTTTTATAAAATAGATTTGTTTTCAGTTTTATTTATTTATGTGTGTGTGTGTGTGTGTGTGTGTTTCTAGGTGTGTATGGGTGCTGTGGAGGCTAGAGGAGGGCATTGGATCCCCTGGAGCTGGAGTCACAGGCAGTTGTGAACCCCTTGACTTAATTGCTGGGATCCAAACTTTGAGTAGCAGGAAGAGCAAGAATCTTAATCAAGAGCCAGCCATTCCCCCTCTTCCTCCTTTGCTTGTTTCAATTGTTTGAGAAACCCATACATGCATATCACTTTTTTTTTTTTATCAAATCTTCATCCATTTTCTCTCCTCTAACTCCCGGCCATCTCCTCACTACTTTATTCAATTACCTTTATGCGCTCCAAACACAAAACAAAACCCTAACCAAGCCTACTTGGTGCTTTCTGTCTGCCCATGGGTGTGCAGCCGTCTGCTGGAGCATAGGCAGTCTTTTAGCCGCTGCTTCACTGAAGAAAACTGATTCTCCCTTCCCCAGTAGCCTCAGTTGTCAATAGCTCCTCAGGTAGTGACTGGGACTTCATGAATCTCCCCCTATCTGTGCTGACAGTTCAGGGATCCTCAGAGAAGAGGGGGCATAAAGATCTCAAGACCATGAAGTATCAGATGTCTGCAGAAAAGCAGCATTTGAAGAACATGTTAGTTCTGGTGCGCACGTGAACTTACTATTTCTGTGCCTGCATGCACTAGATCTGCACAAGAGCATGGTGGCCAAGATTGTCAGTAAGAAAGATAATGTCTTCTGCAACTTCCTGGAAGCTAAACCCAGCAGTTTCCAATAGTATACGTAATCGAGTGTAGTTACCACAGGTGAGTGCTTCTTGACATCCTAGGAATTAAGGGAAGCACACAACCTAAAATGTTTAATTAACTCCAGTCATATATTTGGCATGATGGATGGGTTACAATAGCTAAACTCAACCTAAATTTTCCTATGATATGAAGGACAATTACTTAACATTATTTAGTGACCGACATGGAACTTTGACAAAGGAAGAAAGGTACTTTACTTAGAGGAATCAGTAAGTAATAGACTCTCAGTGAGGGAAGGGATGTTGATGGAATGAAGCTAATGGCAAAGTCCCTGGGGCATCTCTTCTAGCTTTCATAAGCACAAACACGTTTTGGTGTAATTGTTTTCAGCCTGTGTGTTCCTATAGTCTGTAGAGTTCTTCAGAGTACCTTTGCACCATGTTCTCATCCTGGTAACTGAGAACTCAGAAAGAAATGACTTTTCCTCTTTTTCGAACTGAAAACCACATGAAGCAGACCTAGAGGTGCCTCGCTGTCCACAACAGTTCGGGTCAGTGTGTGCTGCTCACCAATGCATATTTTAGATGTGGATATTTTTCTGGCTAAAAATCCCTTAAGAGCATCCATCCAGCTTGGCAAATCCTCTTTAAGTGAAAAATAAACAAGGATTTTAGAGTCTTTCCTTCTGTTGCAGATGGAAATTCCAGCTGTTTGCGTCTTGCTTCCCTCCAACAAAGAGAAAACAAGAGCCTGCATTCATTCATGGCCCACAAAGCTTGATGTCTGTCTCTCGAATAGTGTGTTGCTGCTCTTGAACATCCTATCTGTCTAGCTCCAACACCTTCTGCCTGAGCAATCCCATCCCTCAGTGCTTCTGCAGCCTCACTGTGCCTCTATGACGTCAAGCCTTCATTACTTTCCCTACTGCTTACTAATCACTGGATTCATTTCCAGTCTTGTCCTGCTGATGGACTGTGCTGCCAGTTACATTTACAAAACACCGCGTGAGTGTCTCCTGCATCCCATCTTCTTGAAACTGGTGACAAGCCCCTCATGGTTTGTTAAAGCCTACAAAATAAAATGTCCACTTCTTGGTTCTAGGGCTTGGGGTGGAACTTCATTGCTGTATTGATTTTTTTTTTTGGTCAGTTGTGGATTAGATATATAGGTAAATGAGGCTAGAGTGAAATACCTAATGACTGCTAAGAACATTGCGATCTGGGGCTTGGCATGGGTATGATGGGGTGAGATGCTAAAATGTGGCCATTGCAATCCTTTCCCAAGCTTGCCTGAGGTTAGAAAGAGCCACTGAGGAACTGGGCCTCCTTTTGTTTCAGGCTGTGGGACCTTGGGGATTATGACACAATCGAGTAAGACTGTAAGACTTAAGGCGGTTTTGGAATTATCACGTTTAAATCTTAAGGAGCAACCTGTTTGATTCTGGAAATGTGGTGAGCTGGTGTTATAGAACGGAGGGTCACAGGACAGTGCTGTCTTAGAATCCATCTTGGTCAGGCAGTTTCTTTTTCTTGTTCCCTGTTCTTAGGTCACTGAACTGGATGATCAGGAGGAAGTGCGTTCTTATCTATGTCTCTTTGAAACAGGAAGATTTTGCCTTTGTGGGTGGAGAAGTAGATGTCTAGAAGGCTGAGCCGAGGACCTAGGACATCATCATTACATTATCTATTTTCAAGCTGAAGGATGTTGTTTGTGATTTCATAAGGTTTTATAAAGGAAGAATTAATCTCTTTGGTTAGGCAGTGTGGGACCTGGCCTTTCTGACATCAGAGAGGCAGGTTGAAGGAAAGATGCTGAGATCGTTAGTGAAGGCTGGAAAGCATGGTCAGCTCAGTTGGACTTTGTCACCTGTGTTCCCCAGACACAAAAGCACACATACACACACAAAAATCTGAACAGCCATGAACCTACTAAACAAACCCTGTTGACCTCCCACTTAAGAAAACAATATGATTACCTGCACCCTATCAGTTCTTAGCCCAAGACCCAACTTTTAGGTATTTAATTCTTCTTATATTATGTTGTTTGGGCTATAAGAGAAAGCCAGATATAATCTAGGCTAGAGATATTGTAGTCTAGCAACGTCTCTGGCTTTGTTTGCCTTCATCTGGGGTGTAAATTGCTTTATGATGAGGATATATTTCTCTGTATATTGTTTCTTCTCATGGTGGTCTTCAGTGTCAAATGATTTTACAGAACTTGCTAGAATTTGAAAGGAAAACCCTCCTTTTCCCAGTAGTCTTATATTAAATATGGTAAACTATGATTAGCTCAGTTTGGGGGTCAATCAATATCCTTTGACCAATTACAGTGACCAGGCATGGACACTCAGAGTTGCTAGATTCTCAGGCTGTATGTCCTAGTTCACCCCACGAAGCACAGAGTAGGGAAGGTGGAGGGAGATCCACTTGATAACCACATTAGAAGGGATTTGGAGGTTCTTGAAGGAAGGGAGTAAACAAGCAAGAAGCCTGTGTCTACTGTAGGATCTGACTGCCTCATACAGTTTATATGTTTATATTTTTCATTTGGCTCAATGTTAGACTCAGCAGTATCACCCTGAAAAGGATCACACTCTATCACTGTTAACAACATTAGAAGGAGGTAGTCAAATCTAGATTGTTCTCCCTTAAATGGGAAGAAAAAGGTAGCATTTGCTATAAGTACCAAAGCTAGCTGCTGAACCTCTTCATTCACACTGAGAAAGGATACTGATGAAGTCTCTGCCCTGCAGATCTTGGCATCTCCCCACCGAAGCCTGAGGCTCAGTGTGAGCTGTGGCCTTGGAAGTCTGCAGAGACATGTCTCTGTCCAGGCTCCCCTCTCTCCTGTCAGGATTCTTCATGCTGCCCAGTTTTCCCAGCCCATGGGAGTGTCTCCACTTAGAATGGAGGATTCAATAATGGTCTTAGCCAAGGGTACTGTCACCAAACTGGCTGATATCCCAAGTTAATCCTTTATCATGTATCCAAAATATAATTGAGTAACTTAGAAATAATATCAGCTTTATGGAGAAGTTACACAGACAGAACAAACACACCATGTTCCCTTCCACCCTACCTCTTTGAATAGTTGTGGTTCTGTCCAAATTAAAGAATCACTATATTTTATCCAGATTTTATCAGCTTTCTAGCAATTACTATTTTTCTTTGATGATAGCATGTTGCCTTTAATTAAGTTCTTTTGATTTAATCACGGGGTTAACTTGGTGGCACTGAGAGACTCTTATTGTACACTGATTGCCCAAATGGTGTGTGCTTATCATCTTTCCTGTCAGCATGCTCCATACAATGTGAAATTCTAGCACTTCTTATGGAATATGGAGACTACTACCCCACCTAGGAGCTGGGCCTCCCAGGTTGGGACTCTCTTGTATTCCAAGAAGTCCCGTTAATTCTCTTAAATCCTAACCTGCTCCAAGAGAAGTCTCCATTGCTTGCTGGATTGAAAGGCTACAGGAAATCGAGAGGAAGTATGCCAGCTGAGTGAAGAGAACAAAAAGAACAGCCAACCTCCTTCTGAACTCCCAGATGATGCAGACCCACAGATGAATCAGCCAAGCTCAGTTAAATCTGTACTAGAGCAGAAGGGCTACCCAGGTGCAACATTGGCTTGTGGCCAAAATAAATATTTATTATGATAACTCACTGAGGGTTTGCTGTTACTTTAATGTATTCTTCATAGCCATGGACTCGGTCAGGACAGAATCTAGAGTTTACCATACAGGAGCACAGTTTACATTGTCACCAGTATGTTCAGATCAAATTGAAAATTTTCAGATTTTCAGTTATTTAGTGATCAGAGTTGTAAGCAGCTTCAGAGAATAGTTCTTATGTAAACTCTTCATCTCAGCGGATTTGAATAGACAACTTTACATGTAATAATCTTTGAAATATGTACACTTTATTCCAGAAATGTACGTTTGTGCTTGCATGGATAAATGTGCACCACATGCATGCACATGTCTTTGGAGGTCAGAAGAGACCACTGAATTCTCTGGAACTGGGGTACAGGTGTTTGTGAGCCAGCATGTGGGTGATGGGAACTGAGCCCAGAGGAGATAAGTTCTCTCAACTTCAGAGCCAACTCTCTAGCCTCTGCATAGAATAGTCTAATATGAGGCGGTCCTGGATCATTTTCCAATCATTGATGCCACTGATTTGTGCATATTGACTAGTAGTGAGCAGCACAAAAAGTCCCAAGTGACTTTCTTTTAATATTAAGGACACTGACACATTTTGATTTACTCTGTATCTCTGCCATTGTTTCCAACTAAATTATCTCTGTTGTCAGAGTTGCCTTTGGACTACTGCAGGCACAAGTCTGGACTTTAAATTTGATGTGTTCAGTCATCTTACAGATAAAACATATTTTTGTTGTTTTCATTTCCCAGGGTAGCCAATGTCATTAAAAAGTGTTTTTGAACAGTGGGGTGCTGCTTTAGTGCATGTAATCAATTGCAAGGGGAAAATTATAAAACTAGCAAATATTTATGACTCAATATTGCTTTCTGGTTCTTATAACTAAATGCTGATTTCCCTGGAGAAGGTCCTGGTCTTTCTTAAAAGAGCCAAGCTTATCCTTTGCTCTTTCCTCACTCTTGGTTCTGTTCTTATTCTTCCTGTGAAGTAACTATCCAGAATTATAAGGATATGGATGACACTTCCAAGGTTTTGCTAGTCTCCCTCCAAAGAATATCTTTACCTCCCTGTTACCATATTGTGAATATTGTGAATAAGAGGGCAAGAAAGGGCTATGGATAAGATATCTGCCATCTATTGTGGCCCACACCATATTTAATGTCTATTACAATTTGCCTTGTAAAGCACAGAGGTAAGGAAGATTGCTTTTAGAGTAGACTTAGAAAAGGACCCTTTCCCTGAATGTTTCTACAGACTCATTAGAGATGAGACAGCTTAAACTGTGAAGTTACTTGATCATAATTACACAGTGCTCAAGCATTTCCCTACAACATAAGAGCAGTACTTCACCTGGCCTCTGTCCATCTATCTGCCTTTTGCATCTCTTGCTTCTTCTATGACACTTAGCCTAGTCTCCACACTTATTTGGTATAATTCTACTCACTCTAATTCTTAAAATGAGTGATGGCATGCATCACTTTCCTAAAGAGGTTTAAACAGAGGGTAAACCACAGTACTTGGAAAATTATATTCTATGCCGTTTATCACATCAGTCCTGAGACCTACTTGTTCCCAGAAGATACTCGTTATGGCATCTATAAGTTGGTTTCAGCCAAAGGCCATAGGAAGGGACATAGATGAGGTCTTTTCATAATCCGGTCTTTGCAGATGTTTTTAAACTAGCTGAAGATTATGTGTTCTCTATTAGGCTGCAACTCTCTGTCGCTTACCTTCTCCATTGGCTGTAGACCAGTTCTTCTGTGGTCCTTTGGGAGTCCTTGGTCCAAATCCTTATCACTCTGAGTTTGATGGCATGTATAAGAGGCTGACACTTGTTTCCGGGAACTCTGAAGTTTTGAGGCAGAGCTCTCCCTTGCCACAACCTCACTGGCACAGTCATGCAACCGTTCAGGGAATAACTGTGCCTTTCTTCCACTAAAAGAAGTTAGGGGGTGAGGTTGTCCCTGAGCCTTGTCATTCTGTGTACTTAAGCAGAACTAACTATTCTTTTTATTATTCTTTTTTTATTATTCCTCTTCATATTTCCTTCTAGTCTCATATCTTATTTAAAAAAATCAAAAGACCATTTGAATATTTCAAAAACTCAAATGTAATAAAACAGTAAATATTAAAAAATACCTTACATGCCCAGAGGGAGTAGTAGAATGACTGTTCTCGGGATATTCTTCTTTAATAACATATGCATTACAATCACTAGTATATGTGAACACAGATTCAAAGGTCAAATAATTCAACAAGATTTATGATAAGAAAGAGTCTTCCCAGCTAGCTTACCAAGGTAAGTGGATCATATGACAAAGTGCTGTCATTGAAATCACTAAACCTTGTGGAAAGAAACTAACATATTCATCCATCATTCTGCATAGTTACATTTTTAATTTTTAATTAAAATATAGTAATTTCCATATAATTTAACTGGGTTTTATAAGGCAATATCATCTATGGACTTCTCACTTGCTATGAAGTCTGAAGCCATTAGGATTTGAGATGGTTTATGAGAATATATAAGCAGGTCTGCTATACAATTGGATTTTTCAGGTGTCTTATTTTGTTTTGAAAAAAAATACATTAAATTATTTTGATAGCAAAAGGGACTTGAGTTAGAGCTTAGAAACTAAAAACAGTGTAGGTTTCTCCTGTGGGGATTTTAGTAGAACTTACAAGTTCAAGAGTACCAATCAAATCGAATCTTACTTGACCTTGCCGACATTTGATTGTATCAAGTCTTTTTTCAAGAGAATTTTGTTCCTTTTAAATCACCCTTATTTCTTCCACTAACACAAATCATATGATTTTAATCACCATTCTCCTCATTTGTATGATAAGCAAAGCAGAGTGGGACACAGGGGAGCATCTCTGGGCTGCAGGCTTCCCTTCTGTGAACACGATCCTGGGTGAGTAGAGCAATAGGATGTATAGTCACATCACAGGCAAGTGCTCGTGAAAAACTTCGGTTTTGTTTAACTGAACAAGAATAATACCAACAGACATGCCAAAATGGACAGGGTAAATCAACTAGGCCTCAAATCTACACAAAGAACTACAAGCAACTAAGGAATGCAGAGGACAGGAGGAAGAGTCTTCCCCAGGGATGAACATATACCAAATGGTTTTCCAAAATTGGATGGTTATCCCTGTCACATACATACAAATAACATTATACATGCTAAGCAGGTTGAGGAATATGTGTGTATATATATATATGCATGCAATAACAATTGATAAAAAGAGAGGCCATGGATTTGGAAGACAGCAGGGAAGGTTATATGGAAATCTTTAGCGAGAGGAGAGGTTAGGAAGAAATGACATAATTATATTATAATCTCAAAAATACATAAAAGAATACAAACAAAAGAAGATCATCATATAACAATGTTTTGCAGTTTGTTCCTTTCTCTTTGCATAGATGTGAACCCTTTTCATGACATACAAAATCATGTACATTCTTTTGTTCCCTAACTATGATTTCCATAGTTTTTAATTTTTCTTGCTGAAGAAGTATTGTAATAAACATGCTTTGATATACTCTTCTGTCTATTTATTTACGTATTTCTGTAAGATTTTTTTTTCTCCTTGAACTAGAATTCTAAGTCAGAGTAAGTACCCTTTACACACTGATAAATAAGGCCAAACTGCCTTTCAAAAAGTTTCCATCAATTCATGCATTTACTCTCCAAGACTTTGCTTCTTTTTGTTCCTTTTCATCTTTGTCTGTCGCATATACAGAGAAGTGTCTCATCTGGTCCATTTTGTGCATTTTCAGTGAGGTGGCAATGCTCTTTGCTCTGATTCTTGTGTTTGTGAACAGAAAACCTTCCTCCCCGTTCTGATAAATAGCTGAGAATTGAATTGTTCAGCCCCAAAGTTTCAACAAGTCCAGACGCTTGCTCATTGAAAGGCTATTGTCCTTGATCATGTCAATGGCCTGGATAGCTCACTTATCTTCAGCGCCTACTGGATCTGCCACTCTCTGTAGCATTCTGGAAATACATGTCATACCAGGGCTCAGAGGCTGTCTCTCTGGTGGCTTTTTCTTTTAGGCTCTAGGAGAACAGTTTGATCTCTCAGGAGCAATCACTTCTGGCTCCAGGGAAAAAAATCTGCTTTTCTTTTGCTTTTTTTTTCTCAACCTTTGGGAAATTGTGTGTGTTTTTTACATTACTGTGGTCTCTAGGGATAATCTGCTAAGGGTTTCAGTTGCTTAAATTAGAGTGGGGAAGTGAGTTAAACACCTTTCATCAATTTCAAAATGTTTCAGCTTCACTTTTTACTCTAGCTGCTGCTGCAGCAATTAGTTCCATGTAGCTTCAGTGAATTTTGGGAGGTAAAAGCAGATCTTTCTTTCTGTTTTAGAGCTTTTCTGAATCTGAGGCATGGAGTTATATGTGGTACTGTTAAAAAATGACTCCTGGACTTGAGGAAGACTTAAAACTCCAGAAGTCAGTTGAACTAATAGAGACAGTGCTCCCAGATAATTCTGTCTTTCTTTGTTTCCCTACCTATATAATTATGGGATGCACTTATAAAACTAGTATTGGTTCTGAAGGAGTAAATTGCCTAAAGCAATAATCAATGCCTCAGTGACAAGCTCAATAAGGATACCGCAAGGCTGGCAGTGTCCCATCCCTGGCATCTGTAAGTTTGTGATGTAACAAGGAATTTTTAAAGGGTGGTTAATGTATGGACTTCGAGGCACATAGATTGTTCTGCATTATCTCCATGAGGTCAATATACTCTCAAGAGTACTTATATAAAGATTGCAAACAATACGATATAGAGTGATGGAAGTAAGATGTTTAGTGACGTGAGAAATGGACCATGAGCTAAAGAATACTGGCTTCCTAATTGTCTGAGAGAGCACCAGACTGATTTCCAGAATGGTTGTACAAGTTTACATTCCCACCAGCAATAGAGGAGGGTTCCTCTTTCTCCACATGTTCTCCAGCATGTGTTGTCACTTGAGTTTTTGATCTTAGCCATTCTGGTAGGTGTAAGGTGAAATCTCAGGGTCGTTATGATTTGCATCTCCCTGATGGCTAAGGACATTGAACATTCTTTCAAGTGTTTCTCTGTCATTCTATATTCCTCTACAGAGAATTCTCTATTCAGCTCTGTACCCCATTTTTTAATTGGATTACTTGTTTTGTTGCTGTTTAAATTCTTTAGTTCTTTATATGTTCTGCATATTAGCCCTCTGTCAGATATAGAGTTGGTGAAGATCCTTTCCCAGTCTGTAGGCTGTTGTTTTGTTCTGATGACAGTGTCCTTTGCTTTACAGAAGCTTTTCAGTTTCATGAGCCTCAGGATCCAGCTATACTACTCCTAGGCATATATCCAAAAGTATACAGTAAGGACATTTGCTCAACCATGTTCATAGCAGCTTTATTCATAATGGCCAGAATCTTGAAATAACCCAGATGTCCCTCAACGGAGCAATGGATACAGAAATTGTGGTATATTTACACAATGGAATACTAAACAGCAATTAAAAACAAGGAAATCATGAAATTTGCAGGAAAATGGTGGGCTCTAGAAAAGATTATCCTGAGTGAGGTATTCCAAAAGCAGAAAGACCCACATGACATATACTCACTTATAAGTAGATACTAGACATATAATATAGGATGAATATACTAAAATCTGCACCCCTAAAGAAGTTAAGCAAGAAGAAGGTCCCTGGATAACATGATCAATCCTTACTCAGAAAGACAAACTGGATAGACATTGGAAGAAAGAGAAAACAAGAAACAGGACAGGATCCTATCACAGAGGGCCTCTGAAAGACTCTACCCAACAGTGCATTAAAGCAGATGCTGAGACTTATAGCCAAATTTTGGGCAGATTGCAGGGAATCCTATGAAAGAAGGAGGAGATAGTAAGACTTGGAAAGGATAGGAGCTTCACAAGGAAGGCAACAGAACCAAAAAATCTGGGCCCAGGGGTCTTTTCTGAGACTGACACTCCAACCAAGGATCATTCATGGACATAACCTAGAACACCTGCTCAGATGTAGCCCATGGCAACTCAGTCTCCAAGTGGGTGTCCTAGTAAGGGGAACAGGGACTGTCTCTGAAATGAACTCAGTAGTGGGGTCTTTGACCCCCCTACCGAGGGGGAAACAGCTTTGCCAGGCCACAGAGGAGGACAATGCAGCCAGTCCTGTTGAAACCTGATAGGTTAGGGTCAGATGGAAGGGAAAGAGGTCCTCCCTTGTCAGTGGACTTGGGGAGGGCCATGGGAGGAGATGAGAGGGAGGTTGGGATTGGGATCCAATAAGGGAGGAGGCTATAGCTGGATACAAAGTGAATAAACTGTAATTAATATAAAAAATAAAAAGAGTGGAGAACAAGTGAAGGAATTCAAGTCTTAGAAGCTGCTGAAGAAATAATCCCTGCTGACATACCAATTTTAGCTCATGGGGAACTACTGAGGGAAAACATTTGTATTATTTTGAGTTTCCCTGTACTCTGGTTAGGAGTCTCAGCATCTGCTCTGATATATTGCTGGGTAGAGTCTTTCAGAGGCTCTCTGTGTAGGTTCCTGTCCTGTTCCCTGTTTTCTCATTCTTCTGATGTCTGCCCTGTTTGCCTTTCTGAGAGAAGATTGATCACCTTACCCAGGGTCTTCCTTCTTGTTTAGCTTCTTTAGGGGTACAGATTTTAGTATGATTACCCTATATTAAATGTCTAATATCCACTTACAAGTGAGTATATACCATATGTGTCTTTCTGTTTCTGGGATACCTCACTCAGGATGATCTTTTCTAGATCCCACCATTTTCCTGCAAATTTCATGATCTCCTTGTTTTTTATTGCTGAGTAGTATTCCATTGTGTAAATGTACCACAATTTCTGTATCTACTCCTCAACCAAAGGACATCTGGGTTGTTTCCAGATTCTGGCTATTATGAATAAAGCTGCTATGAACATGGTTGAGCAAATGTCTTTTTTTTTATACTTGAGCATATTTTGGATATATGCCTAGGAGTGCTATAGTTGGTTCTTCAGGAAGCACTATTCCTAGTTGTCTGAGAAGATGCCAGATTGATTTTCAAAGTGGTTGTACAAGTTTACATTCCTGAACAGAATAAGAACAGCACAGGCTCTAAGGTTAACAATCAATAAATGGGACCTCATGAAACTAAAAATCTTCTGTAAGGCAAAGGACACTGTCATCAGAAGAAAATGACAGCCTACAGATTGAGAAAGGATCTTCACCAACCCTATATCTGACAGAGGGCTAATATCCAAAATATATAAAGAACTTAAGAATTTAAACAGCAACAAGCCAAGTAATCCAATAAAAAATGGGGTACAGAGCTAAACAGAGAATTCTCTGTGGAGGAATACTGAATGGAGAGAAACACTTAAAGAAATGCTCAACGTCCTTAATCATCAGGGAAATGCAAATCAAAACAACCCTGTGATTTTACCTTATACCTATCAGAATGGTTAAGATAAAAAAGTCTAAAAACAACACATGCTGGAGAGGATGTGGAGAAAGAGGAACCCTCCTCCATTGCTGGTGGCGATGTAAACTTGTACAACCACTCTGGGTTGCCCCTTTAAGCCTTTTTCACACATGTGTTTATGTCGGGGGAATATTTAAACATCTTCATTTGATGGTGAAGCCATCCCTCTTGAAATATAGAGAGATGATAAAGAGAGTGGGAGATGGTGCAATTGTCTATCTGTCTTTCTCTCTGTCTGTCTGTCCATATATATACAAATGGAAGTGGGACCGGGAGACAGCCTGCTGCCACAGAACCTGTGAAGAATCACAACTGGAGAAAAAGTCCATTTCAGCTGCTTTCCAAGCTCTGGAAACCATTTCTGAATGAGCCAAGCCTTTTCTACCCTCAGCTCCTCTTCTTCATGCTGTGAGCTTGGGGAGATCAAGTTAGAGAACAGGACCTTTATCTAGAGACTGTTTCCGAGAGAGAGAGAGAGAGAGAGAGAGAGAGAGAGAGAGAGAGAGAGAGAGAGAGAGAGAGAGAGAGAGAGAGAGAGAGAGAGAGAGAGAGAGACAGAGACAGAGACAGAGACACAGAGAGAAAGAGACAGAGAGAGAGAGAGAGAGACATAGAGACATAGAGAGAGACAGAAAGAGAGACAGAGACAGACAGACAGAGAGAGAGGTGAGAGAGAGAGAAGAGAAAGGAAGGAAGGACTTCTTTCTTCTGGCCTTCAGCTGGAGCAGATGGAAGCTTCATCTCAGAATGAGATTACACTGGAACACACATGAATACCCTAAAAGCAGCCTATTTCAGATACTAACATAATGAGAAGACATTCTGCTTTCTGAGAAAAGCATAACACTGGGGGGACTTTCACTGGGATAATCTGAATTACTAGCAATAGTGGAGCTTTTGCTCTTCTCTATGAGAATCTATTCAAGGACAATTTTGAGAGAAAAAGCACAATTAGCTGAATCATTGTAATCCCAGGTGTTCATGGAAGCCCTGTAACTGGTCATATTGAATTCTTTTTTGTGACTGACTAGAGTTGACAAGAAAGATACGAAACTCTGCCCTTCATAAATCATAGTTAAGGGCCCATGGTCAGGAGAATATTTAAAGGAACTCTTTTCACTGAGGGAGCAGAAATTGTACAGCTGGTATTTCTTATTTTGAGCCTTCAGTCACAATTCAGACAGAAACATTTTATTTCAACATTCTCTTATACTTAAAACCATTATGTTTCCAACCATAAACAGAAAAATAGTGTGTGAGATGTGTTAAGTTATGAAGACATAAAGGAAACCTTACCTATGCAATGTACTTCTTATCATTCCATAATTTATATCTCCTGCACAGGTATGGTGTCTGAAGTTTTAAAGAATACGCTGTATAGCACATTTCCATAGATAAGAACCAGAACAAGTGGCTACAGGAAATGGAGGAGTGTAAAAGATCCCAACTTCATATGTCAAGGTTTTTGAGAGCACTGGCTTCTTCTTGAAGGGAGGATGCTATGCAAGCTTTTGGGATGAGTGTGGAGGCTGGAACATATAGGAGAGTTGTTATTGATTTAGCAGGCTGGGTTAAACTTCTTAACAATGAGAGAAAAAGATTCTAAAACTTGGGATAGTAAGGCAGGCTTGGGAGAGCTTTAGGATTAAGAAAGTCATGAAAAATCTACCCCACAATCTATAAGACTGCAGCCAGAGGTTCATAAGAGAAGAGACAGCAAGATATATGGCTAGGGAGTCACCAGGACTTCTCTGAGCCTTTAAGCAGACCATTGCTTATCCTCCTTGTGCAAGGATCCATGGTCAAAGGAAGCCATGCTAATGCCTGAGGGTAAGTGTTCTTTGTTGTGTGGTTATGGATGATGTCTGAGATGGTGAAAATGAAGAACATATACTGAGAAAACAAATAGTGATGGTCACTGGAGAGTAAGAACATGTTTTGAATGTCTAACATATGTGCTATGAAAGTCCATACGTTTTCATTGTTCCTATCTTTTGGGGAAAGTGGTTGTATGGGAAAGTGATTGTAAACTAAGATGTCAACAAATATAATTTCTAGAGATACAAAAGTTTCCATGAGATGTGGAACTGTGATACCCACACTTGTAAGGGAAGTAAACAGACTGAGAGTCATGGCTGCTACATGAGGCTTGTTTAGTGTTAGAGGAGTGTGCATGGACTGTAGCGTGTCGGGAGGAAGGCAGCCACCGTGACAGGGGGAGCAGATTTGGAGGGATCACATGAACAAAAGGAGCAGAGCCTTGAGAGCCTGCTTGTCTTATTTCATGTGAGCATTCCTGGAGACATGCAGACCTGGTTAATGCCTGCTCATTCCCACCATATGAAGTGTCCCAAGAGGCTACACAGCTGTTCTTCAAGGGTATCTGATGAGGACCATCACCAGCTGATGTGGTTGGCAAAGGAAACGCTAAGCTCTGTCTGAACCTCTAGTGTGGATCTCTCCCTGGCAGGACAACTTTATTGTTCACTGAAGTGACAATTTCTGTGTCATTTCCAACACTATATGCACCATATAAACAAAAGCATTGGTTTAGAAGCTTGACAGCTGGGTAGGTATAGGACAAGGAACACAAATTCTCATATCCTTAGTGTCAGTGACAAGAAACAACTCTACAGTTTTTATTCTAGAGCCAACAGAAAGAAATGGGAACATGTGTGCTATCTTCATTACATGAGAACAAATCAACATTTTTCTGAAATTATCACTCTATCCCATAATAATTAACATTGCTATTTTACTGAATCTCCATTAATATTCTTCTTCAGCTGATTCCTAAAGAGTAGCCAACATACAGTTATCAAGACTTTGTTCTTAGCATTTTCTCTTTGGCACCATAGTGTTCACCACCTCCATAAACTCAAGGTTGACAAATGTTAGCTAGTGATTGATGATATTGTTAATTCTATTCATAATAGTCAAGAAACTGTAACCAAGTACCCATTAATTAATGAATAGAGGAAGAAAGTGAGACACACACCATGGAATATCACTCAGCTATAATCATAAAATCACGTCATTTGTGACAACATGGGCAGCATTATGTCAACTGTAATAAGTCAGTCACAGACAGACAAGCACTGCATGAGCTCACATTGCATAAAATATGAAGTCCCTGATTTTATAGTTGCTGGGAGCAGAATGGCAGTTAGCAGAGGCTGGCGCATAGTGGTAGAGAGAAGGGAAATATGAGGAAAGGTCAGTTAATCAGTGCACATTAAATTATAGCTTATAAATACAAGTTCTGGGAACTATTTCACAGTAGGGCAATGGCAAGTAGAGACAGCAGTTATGTACTAAATATTTCAAAATTCTTATCTTATAGACCTTGGTACAGTAGTATGTTCCTATAATCTGAATACTGGGAAATCAGAGTCAGAAAGTTCAGGAGTTCAAAGCCTTGCTCAGCTACATACTCAAGTTCAAGACCAGGCTGTGCTACAAGATGTCTATTTAGCCTCAAATAACAACTAAAGTTTTCACTATACAACTATACATATATTGTCAATTTCATGGTACCATTAATATTTATAACGTTATGATTTTTATGTATTAGTTAAAACCAAATTGCAAATGCAGAGCCAGAGAGAAAGATTAATTAGCAAAGTGCTTCCTGTACAAGCGGGGGACCTCACTTTGACCCTCCGAATTCACATGTAAAAAAAGCCAGGCTTGGTGGAGTATTCTTGTAAGTCAGCCCAGGGAGTCATGGACAGAACAATCCTGGGCTTGTGTGCCACCAGCCTAGCCTACGCAATGGGTCCTAGGCCAGCGAGAGACCACCTGTGCTAGTTTGTTTTAACTGTCAACTTGATACGTGGTACAATCTGGGAAGAGAGTTTCAGTTGCAGAATTGTCTAGGTCAGGCTGGCTCGTGTAGAAGCATCTTGATTATTAATTAGTGTAAGAAAACTCAGCCTAGTGGGAATCACACCGTTTCCTGGTTAGGGTGCTCCTACTGTCTGTAGGAGCCATAGCTGAGTACAGAGCAGGAAAGCTACATGGATTCACTCCTTCTTCTCTCATCTTGACAGCAGATACGATGGGACTTGCTGCTTGAATTTCTGCTTTGGTGTCCTCTCAATGATGAATTATAACCTGGGCTCATAAGCCAAGCAACCTCTCCTTCTAAGTTGGTTTTGGTCAGGAAGTTTAACCACAGTAACATAAACTATAAAACCTTGTTTACAAAATGATGAACCGTGTGTAAGGAATGATACCCAAGGTTGTATTTTTACCCTTCACATACATGTGCACACATGTGCATGCACTTTTTCATGCTGATACCATGTACACAGGTAGTATAAATACAGATCCTGCTAAAAGCATGTACTTTCCCCTTTCTCCCTCCCTCTCCCTGCTTGGAGTCTGGCTGAGACCGAATCTAAAAGATTAGATAGGCTGATTCTTGCAAAAGTTTGTCCTGACTTGAATGATTAAGAGGTACAGGCAGAAAAAAAAATCAATGATTATTATGGAATTATTAGTAATTGATGAATATTTGACATAATTCCACACAGGTATAGATTCACTTTCATTTAAAAGTGCTTTATCAACATGTCTGCAAGGAGCACGGCCCAACTCTAGGGAATTTATAGTGGCGACAGAGAAGGCAGCTCTGCATTTGTCAACTGTGAGTCCTTGGGTGGAGAGGGAGAAAGACCAGGCCTTGGTAGAAATGTGGGCATCTTTCCTGAGTGATTCCATAGAGAACCCACTCCCCTCAGTACAGAGTCTAGTGACCCGTGGTGACCTCTTGGGCTGATAGCAAAACCATCAGGGAGATGCTGAACTTGGAAGAATACCAGAAAGTCTCCCTGTCTACTTGTGCATGTTGTTTGAATAGATAAAGCAATTAGACTGCCTCAAGAGGTAACGGGCTTGCCAATTTCAATTTTTCAGAATTAATCTCCTTTGAGTTACACAAACACAGATAAAAACAAACCCACAATTCTTTTTTAAACTAATTTAAAAGTTAACTGGTTTTAGCTAAAATTCTTTCCAAAAGTAAATGTAAAATTTAGGTACTACAGAAAGAAAAAAAAAATCCCTGTATGGTCTCACACCACAAGAGGTTGTTTCTTAACTCAAAATTTTGTGTGTCCTATATCAACTTGAACTCGAAAGCCTTTTCTTTAGGGACTCTCTCTGCCAGTCAGTACTGTCGTCACAGTGTACATTGCTTGAGATTTAGACCTGACACTGCAGATACTGAAGAAACTAAGTGCTTACATTTTTGCATGTAAGACGTTTTTTGTTTGCTTGTTTATTTGTTTTTGGAGTGGGGCTGAGGAGAAGAATTTTTCAATATTTTTGTTTTGCTTTGTGTTGTTTTGAGTTCTTTGAAAAAAGGTCTCATCCTCACAACCCGGGTTGGTCTGAAACTTAATATGACATGCCCAGGCTGGTATTGAACTCTTAAGGATCAATAATAATTCCTTCATGTCCCAAGGGCTGGAATAACCCTTGTCATGAGCCACCATCCCTGTCTGACTTTTCCTGCAATGTAGCTGCAAATCATAGGAGGAATAAATGCAACTGAAAAGCCAGAAGTTGGGAGACTCTGGATTTGGTGATGGGGTCCCCTTTATTCCCAAGTTAGGCATATTGGTTGATTATCAACAGAAGCTGGTGCCTCTTATGCTAACAGAGAGAACTTGACTGAATCATGGGGGGGGCTGTATAGAAGAAATCTGGATGAGTAACAGACCTTAGTTGCCAAGCTGCCATGCCTTTGAAAGGATGTGTCTGTGTAACTGTCAGGAATCCACTGACAGTGTCTTCATTCCTCAGTGTTCTTGAAACCAGCTAGGTCCAGAGACTTGAATGTACTTTTCATTCTGCTGTGGCTTGATGCACTATGCCAGGAAAGAAAGACCAAGTGGCCTGGCTTAAGTTACATGTTTTTCCTTAAGAGTTCTCAACATAGACCTAGAAAAACAAAGCAAGAGGCAGGGCCCTCCATAGGAAGAGCTGAGGCTAATGACAGAAGATGGGGGCTAGGAGGCAGGGTTGATTGCCACTGTTCCGTGGGAAAGCAGAACTATCAGATGATCTTATTTTCTCTTGCCCCTAGAGTTTTATTACCAAATCCAAAGCCAACATAGACTTGGGTAGAAAGGTGATATTCAGATTAAGAATCTGCTTCTGTGACATATTTTTTATGTTCGGTGGTTATATGAAGTCTCAGTGGAAACTTTTAGAAGAAAAGTCCTTGAGCTGGCAGAAAAGCATGGTTTAAAGCCATCCGATCAGCGGCTGAAGCATACTGACAGCAAGGTGTGTGCTTTTGTAGACATTCCTCATTATCAGAAGTATAAAAAAGCACTTCATTTCACTTTCTATTTTCTCTCATAATTATTGTAATAATAGTATGGTTCATAATCTATGCAAATTCTTGACAAGTTTTAATGAGTAACTGAATAAAATTGCAATCAGCATTCGATATATGTTTACCTTGACACTAGGAATTACTGTGCATTTAAATGCAATGACAGAAACTGCTCCTATCTGATTATAGTAACATAATGAGATGGCTTCTATATTAGGCATGCATTTAATTAAACGACTGTGTTAAAGATGGGCACATAGGAAATGATTTGGGTAATTAATGACAAACACTGACTTTATAAATAGTCGTTAACATGTATTTCCATCTCCTCCCCACTTTATATAACTTGTGAGGTTCTTATGTGAATAGTCTTGCATGATAGCAAAATCATTGTTCCTTTTAAGAACAATCCCCCACATTTGACTCAGAGGCCAAAGTGGATTTACTTTGAAGTCAGTGACACTTGAATTTGAACACCCCTCATTTGTATGACACCCTTTCAAATCCCTGTAACTAGTTTTGTATTTTTGTGAAGTTTCATAAAGATTTCCAATTGTACCAGTTTTAGTGCCTTTCTAACTAGAGCTATTTATAGATTTTTATCGTTGTAACTATATCAGTGTATATTTCTCAGGATAGCTTGATTGTTCAGCCTGTACCAGTCTACATGTGGTACATAGTAGAGTCAATGGTTTTATTAAGAAAACAAGTGTGTGTGTGTGTGAATGAGTGACATCTTCTGAATATTTTCTAGAAGACAGGGCGGGGATTGTATATGAATAGAAGTCTTATACAGGAAACATAAAAGCTTCCAGGACAAATACAATACACATGTTCACCGGCCTCTCCTTGGCCTGACCTTCAAGAGGATGATAATCTTCTTTGCCTCCCTTAACTTGTTCCGTTCTCTCTTCCTCTCTTCCTTCCCTTTTCCCATTTCCTGAGTAGTCTTTGTTTTTCTGAATTTTCTGAGAGGCTGTGAAATCCCTTTCCCCTGTATCCATTTGGCTAACCTCTTCCGATGTCTACTCCCAGCTTGCTTACTCACCTGTCATAGGACCTGGATGACACAGGGACATGTAATTGTTCCCTGCTCCAGTGAAAACACACATTAACATCTTTCACTCGGGTGTCTTCTGCAGTCTCACTGGCATGACTCTTGAACGTATTCTGTTCTTCTAAAAATGCTTGTACCACTGGGATTTGGGGAAATGAAGCATTCTCTATTTACATATCCCTTTGCATGTATGTTTTTATACTTGAACTATACATTATTTCAAACTTGAGAGGTTGCATGACTTTGTGTTATGCTTCTTTCTGTCATGTCTGTCCATCCCCTCGCTTGTAGCGCACGGTAGAGGCACAATAAAGGAATGCCGGTGTTTATGGAATAAAGCTTTAATTTCCATCAAATGTGCATGTTGGCATCTGTATTCAGACATGGCTTGATATGACAGGCTATAGGAAACACTTGCACAGATTAAACCTTTGCCCCAACAAGGGTCATAGAGCCTGTATAGATTGGAAGAACAGGAAAAAAATCTATTTTTACCATTCATAAAGTGATTTATACAGGAGACATTTTAACTATTTAATTTCTACTAGTGACATATGTGTACCTGCATAACGTTTTATAGATAATATTTCAACAGGCTTTCAAGTTTTCGTAAAAATATACACGCCATAGAAAAATAATGTAACTTTTCAAAGATATTTAAAAATATTTCATAATAGAAAATACAGATATTTCACAATTGAAAATGCAGGAGTAGAATATGTGAAATGACAAAGAATCATTTGTTTTTTAAACATGAAAGTAGCAGAGGCTCTATTCAGGGAAAGTGGAACCAGTAGAAAGAAAGGATCCAAAAGGGAGGGATCGGTGTCAATACAGTTTAAGTACATTATATACGTGTATCAAATATCATAATGAACTCTATTATTTGGAATATATAATTTATCCTAAAAAATGGATTTTACAGTAGAGAAAAGCTCTAACATGTCTTCACTCTAATATCCCAAATGCAATAGAATATTATTATATAAAGAATAATTATTTCAAAATATCAATTGAAGAAACAGTGTTTTGGAGTACAGAAATGAACTTTTGGTTGTATCAAACTGTGAATGAAGTTTCTTTTTAATTAATAACATTTCTGAGAGGATGGATTTTGTAATTTTACCAAAGTACTCTTTTTAGTATCACTGTTATTTTATTCCTGAAGTGCCTGGCAACCAACTCTTTGGTTCAGGCTCTTACAGAGGCTCTCACTGGTGCATCATGGGATTTGTGTATGTGTAGACTGTGTCATGTAGGTTTTGATTGGTGTCATGGTTGATATTATAAACTTCTCAGGATCTAGAAACATCAGACACAAGGCTCTGGCAATGGATATCTTTGTAATGGAGATTCTAGACTGGGTTAGCTGTTGTGCAAAGGCACTATTTCAAGGGATGAGGTCCTGGATTTAAGAAGGAGAGAGATGAGCACCAATATTTGCCTCTCTCGGGTTCCACAGCACCTGCCCCATGATTTTCCCAAAGAGATGGGCTGTACCCTCAAACTGTGGGCCAACATAAACTCCTCCATTCTTAAATTGCTACTGTCATAGCAATAAGACAAGTAACGAACACAGCTGGAATGAGAGGAGTGAGCACTGGGAAGGTGACACTGTCATACTCTCTGATGACAGGATGTATTTCAGGGAATCTGTGAAGGGCTGCATAAAAAAAGTCCATTCTTATTTTTTAACGGACTTTTTAGTTTCAGTTGCTCCATTGAAATTTGTTTTTAAAGTTCAGAATATTTGTTAATAAGAGA
Source organism: Pachyuromys duprasi (assembly GCA_028658305.1). NCBI lineage: Eukaryota > Metazoa > Chordata > Mammalia > Rodentia > Muridae > Pachyuromys > Pachyuromys duprasi. The sequence goes on along the minus strand of CM053745.1, from coordinate 46,241,514 downwards.
CAGCATCAACACAAGCATTTTCCATAGGTCATGATTCAGGAACTACATTGGCTCCAGATAACTGAGAAGCCATGAGATTTGGTAGACTAAACAAGATTAAATAGAAGAAGAAGAAGAAGAAGAAGAAGAAGAAGAAGAAGAAGAAGAAGAAGAAGAAGAAGAAGGAAGAAGAAGAAGGAAGAAGAAGAAAGAAGAAGAAGAAGAAGAAGAAGAAACATTATTTTTTGCTTTTATAGGTTTCCATAGCACTATTCATTGTAACTTAATCTTCCACTCTGCTGCAAGAATTTGGTCATTGCACTTTTACTTAGCACTGGGTGAGAGCTGAAAATCTGAACCTAAATTATTTTTAAAAATAGAAACTGGATTTAATATTAGGTGAGTTTATGTGTTCGAGGCAAGATGTCCTTTTAAGACAGTACACTTGGACCAGTGTAACCAGACTTCGGTTCCTTTATTTGTTTTTTCCTACCACCCTTCTCTAGTCCAACGCCTTCGAACACTTGATAGGAGAGAAAGAAGGATAGAGGGGAAAAGGGAAGTCGATCCATTAGACTATTTCCTGCTGATTAGGGACATCAAGGTTCTTGAGGCAAAGCTGATCTTCCTCATCAGGACATTTCCAATGAGCAACCAGCAATCCAGCAATCAGCAACCAGCAAACAGAAAGCAGCAGCAAGCAGCATGAGCAAACACGGGCAGGGGCAGGGGTGGAAGTAGCAGCTGCCAGGCCTCTTAGGGATCTGGCATTTTTAAACCTTCTCAAAAGTCCCCCAGAATTCTAAATGTAAACTATCCTCAGCTGGCAAAATCACGCCCTTGCCAGAGCATGAGCCAAATCATAGTTAGCTGCTGTGGTCAGTCTGAAGCAGCCCCACATCCTACACCTGAGATTAAAACAAAAAACATAACATTTATATGTTTTTAAAGAAGCCATAATTATCACTTACAGGCCAAGATTTTCTTAAAAATTAGTTTATTAAATTTGAAAGTATATGAAGCAAACATAACAGAAAAACTGCCTTTACACCCCTGTCCATTATTGCAACATTTAAAAAAATGACAGCAACCTCCATTTATCGCTTAACCTATTGATGCGCTCATGGTGGTATCATTGATTTGCAATCTCGAGGCAACCTCTTCTTGCTGCTGGGAGCCAAGGTCTATTCATTTATTATTGTGTGTACTCATGGGAGGAAAATGGGTCTCATCGATCCAGCAGTGCACAAGCTGGTAAATATTTAATGTTTATTCCCATCACTGAAATTATTTCAGATTTGGATATTGACCATCATTCACATAACAGATTGGTGTAGCCTGCAGCATATAATACACTCTTTAGCAGGCTGAAGTCTCTTTCATTATTGCAGAGGCTTATATGTATGTTGTGAATTTGCTGTGTTGTGTCTACAGTCTACATCTGAATTTTAGATTATCTTGATATCTCTTGGTGAAGGTCCCTACTCTCTCCACAACTGTGTATCTTTAGAACTACAATCCATAAAGATTTTTTAGAATTTCAACCTTTAAAATTACTGTGGCATTAGTTGTTTTCTCATGTCATTTCTTGCTAGAATCCCTTCACTGCACCAGCCAGAGTGTGCCTATGTGAGCTTACAGGTGTTCACAGTGGCTTTATGTCTTCTATTAGGCATCCACACTTAAACCTTTCAGGTTTGGGCTTTGATTTTGACATTATGGGCAGTCCGCCTGTGTGCCTTTGAAGGAACCGTTAATTTGCAGTCTAAACACACGTATATACACACACAAATTCCTAGGTACATAAACACAACATTCTCAGTATGTATAATGTTACTTGCAGGTATGTTTTCATGGATGATATTGGGTATTAGATAACCAGTTGGTGGGCTCTTCCCAGGGGAGACATTTTCTCCCACTCTCAGCCTTTCATGGTTGCCTGTAGAAATATTTTGTGTGTGAATTTCATTTCTTCCCAAGTGATTTTTCATTAGTTTCTCTGGCTTTGAACATCAATTACCATTACTATTCAAATTCCAATCTGGAGAATTGGTCCAGATACCAGCCCTGTGTGGAATCACTCACCCAGCTGAGAGAGACCAGCCGTCCTTTCAAAGGGAAAATTCCTGATATTGCTTGATCCTTTCTGGCCTCTGTTGCAGGTGCTCCTGTTTCCTAGTGATGGTGTTGATTTTCGGTGTTGTGACAGTGATAGTTCTGCTTCCATTTAGAATGTGAATAAATAAATATTAAGTATATCTTATTGCTAAAAATTGCACCTTACTTTGGCTTCCCTGTAAAATCAAGTACTATTATTTTGTCGTTTAGAAAGCTCACATGAGCATGAGAAATATAAGGTTTCTAAACAAATTTTACAGCATTCATAAAGTGGGCAGAAAATTAGAAAACAAAATGCATTCATTACTTTTCTATTACTGTAATAAAACACTATGACCAAAGCAACTTGAGGAAGGGTCTTTGGGCTTACAGTTCTAGAGAGATAAGAGCTAACCCTTATGGGGAAACAGACAGCGGGCATGCCAGCCAGAGGAGCAGGTTGAGAGCTCACATCTTGAACTAGAAACAGCAAGCAGAGAAGGTAAATTTCAAATGGCATGAGGCTTTGAACTCTCAATGGCTGCACTATTGGCATGCTTCTTCCAGCAAAGCCACACTTCCAAAGCCTCCTCAAACAGCATCACCAGGTGGGGACCAAGTATACAAATGCACAAGACTATGGAGGACATCTCACTCAAAACATCAAAAGCATGTTATCCATTCTATGTTTAATTAAGCAAATGCTCTTAAAAGGTAGTTTTTACTCAAATTCTTCATTGATTACCCTAGAACATGGGATTGTAGGAGTACCTGCTATAAGACCTCGGGAGTATTGGTTTTTGTCTCTAGATATTTGCAGTTTCAGTTTACTGTAATGGTTGTTTACTGTAATGGTTGGTTGACTGGATGGACATAGAAAGAGGGAGAAAACGGAACAGGAAGGGAGCCTACCACAGAGAGCCTCTGAAAGACTCTACCCAGCAGGGTATCAAAGCAGATGCTGAGACTCATAGCCAAAGTTTGGGCAGAGTGCAATTAATCTTATAAAAGAAGGGGGAGATGAAAGACTTGGAGGGGACAGGAGCTCCACAAAGAGAGCAACAGAACCAAAAAATCTGGGCACAGGGTTCTTTTCTGAGACCCATACTCCAACCAAGGACCATACATGGAGATAATCTAGAACCCCTGCACAGATGTAGCTCATGGCAGCTAGTGTTCTAGTGGGTTCCCTAATGAGAACAAGGTATGTCTCTGACATGAACTCAGTGGCTGGCTCTTTGATCACTTCCTCCTGAGGGGGGAGCAGCCTTACCAGGCCACAGGGAAAGACAATGCAGCCAGTCCTCATGAGACCTGATAGGCTAGGGTCAGATGGAAGGGGAGGAGGACTTCTCCTAACAGTGGACTTGGGGAGGGGCAAGGGAAGAAAAGAGGGAGGGAGTGTGGGATTGGGAGAGGATGAGGGAGGGGGTTACAGCAGGGATATAAACTGAATAAACTGTAATTAATAAAAAGTAATTTAATTTTAAAAGGGTAGTTTTATATAGTTGTAATAAGGAGAATTTAAATGTTTCAAGGCAACGGTTATCTAAATAAAATAAAATAAAGAAGCAAAATATGATGAGACCTGGATGAATAGAAAAGGCTCTCATTAGAATGTGTTCATGTCAACTCTGCCTACATAGGCTTTTTGTTTCCAAAACTGTGATAAAGAAATTTCTGTAGTTCCTAAATGACCTATTCCATTGTATTTTATTATAGCAACTCAACTAAGACACTATCACATCTTGAAACTTATCATAAGCAGATATCCAAAGTTCCCAGGAAGACATCCCAATAATTCTCTGTGGTCTAAACTGTCCTGCAAGCTCATTATTGAACCATTTACTGACAAGGGAAGTGGGCTTCTCTTTATATTTACCAGGAGGTGTGGACTGATGATGAAATTACCCAATAGGTCCTGTGTTACAGCACTTGATCCCCAATTTGTGGTCCTGCTTGGGAAAGTTATGGACACTTTAGGAGGCAGAGCCTTGCTGGAACAAGTGACTCACTGGAGGTAGGCTTTAAGGTTGTATAGTCTGGCCCCATTTGCTCTTTCTGCTTCCTGTGTGCTAATGAAATGCGGTCAGGCAGCTTCCTGCCTCTTCGGACATGGCTTCCCTCATTGTTGCCAGGCCCTCCCTGTAATGATGGACTGTACCACTCTGGAACTGAAATCCAAAGTAATTCCTTTATTCCCCAAGTTGCTTTTTTTGTCAGGACATTTTATCAGGATAAAGGAAAGGAAGCTAATACAGTAGGAATGAATCTGGATGAGAAATAGAGTTTTCTGAAGCAATAGACGAAGTTCATAAAATCCTTTCACAAATAACTTTCAAGGCACAAGAATTTCTTAGGGTATGATTTATAAATAACACTTTGACATACCATAGTCATAGTAACATCTCTAGGGGAAAAGCACCGAGGGACAAATCTTCTTAATATGTTAGGATAATTTAAAAAAATCTTAACTTTTGCAAAATGAAGAAGTTAAATGTGGGAATTTTCGGCATTTTCTATTTTGTTTTGTTAATTTGAAGTATGTCAGTTCAATCTCAAACCTTGCACATGCTAAGCAAGCATCCTACCATTAAACTGGCTCCTAAGCCTGATACATGAGTGTTGACTGATACATTTAAAAAAATCTTTCATACTTAAAATAAAACAAAATATTGACTAATTATTATCAGCCTTTCAATTGAATAATTATAGTGGTTTAATTTGTCACAGAATTCGACTTTTTTTTTTTAAAAAAGGGCTTTAATGTATCTGTTTAGGAAGACAGGGGAACATAAATACCTTTATTCCAGGGATACGCTTTGGATGGAAAGTCAGAGCGATTATAAGCAATGGCATTATCCTGCCACCCGGGGTCTTTTCATGATACCTTGCATTGTGTGCCTATCATTTGTTTTGGGCTATCTCCTTGACTAGCTTCTTTGAAAGCTAAGGGATGTTTCTTTTTGTAGTCTAGTGTTTAGGATTTTAGGATTCAGCAAGCATTTCTTGATTATAAATGATCTGCCGAACTAAGGCATAATGAAAAATCTTGAGTTTGAATCTTTCCTTGACATTGATAGACTTCTAGACAAAGCAATTAATCTGCTGCCTGGATCGGTCTGAGAGGACATGTAGTTATATGTAAGCAAATTTATTTCCCTACAGAAAAGACAGTTTATGTCCGTTTCCTTTTCCTTGTTACTTCACAGAATTTCTCACAAATTAAAATATCATTTAAAACTGCACAGTCCTTAAAACACGGAAAAACCTAAAGATCATAATGGAAATCAAATGTGGATATAAACAAAGCTAAAATTGAACCAAGATAAAAAGAAAAACAGAAACCGTTCTATAGAGGCAATCAGACTTACACAGCAGCTTCCAAATCGGACTTTTATCCAAGAGAACAGAATAGTGAATTGAAAACCTCAAATTAAAGGATGAAGTTCAGGATGAGGTGACAACATCAGCATCAATGAAAGATGCCTGTGATGGCTAACTTTCATTGTCTGCTTGACTGGATTCTTAAGCAACATGGAAACCCGACCTCTTGGTGCGTCTTTGAAAAAGTCTTCAGACAGGTTTGGCCAAGGAGGGAAGACTCACTGTAGATGTGGGTGGCACTGTTCCATAGATGGTGACTCCAGGATGGACAAAAGGAGGACATAGGTGGGGCATCAGCTTTCATCCCTTCCTGCTTCCCAGCTGTGGATGCAATGTGATTAGATGTCTCACTCCTACCATAATGCCTTGCCTGCCACAAAACTGTGAGCCAAATAAAGCCTTCCACCCATGAGTTGCTTTTAAAAGCATTTTGTCTTAGCAACAAGGCAAACAACTGATACAGCACCATTGTTGAATAGTTCAGGATTATAGGAGATCATTTTTATCTGGCCTAATTTATCATTAAACTATGATATTTTAATCGAAGAGAAATTTTCGTGGTAAGTGAATTTGGAGAATGATGAGTTTCTTATATAGGAAGGTTAGTCCTCAAAAGTCTACACACAAAGGCTTGGTCACAAGATGGTGGTATTGGAAGGTGATGTTTACCTGGCCTGGCTGGAAGGTCTCTACATCATTGGGAGGAGTACGTTCTCTAAGTGGATAGTGGGACCAAGTCTTGTACTCAATCTTTGTATTCTAGTTTAAAGTGTTATCACTCCTCTCATGGCCACTCACTGTCCTCATCACTCATCAAGACTCTCAGAGCCTTTGAGCTGCATGATTTTGGACTTGTTCTTCCAGAACTTCTAGTTAAATAATGGTCCCCTTTCTTTAAAGTAGCTCCTCTCAGGCACTTTGTTCTAGTATCACAAAACTTGCTAACACACCCTGGGTTTTGCCTACTGCTTCATTGATTCCACTGGAATAGCCTCTGTGGGTCATTTTCCATCTCTGGCTCAGATGGAGGACTTTGTCCATGAACATCACAGATGTACCTCGGCCATAATCTAAAGGCAGCCAAGGAAAGAGATGTGAAGAGTAGGCGCATCATTTTTTTTTCCCTCTTCCTACCTCGGTCAACTCTTCTCCATCCCCCCATGACTTCGTCAGTTTTCTGTTGCTGTGAGGTGGCACCGTGAGCATGGCAACTCCGATGAATAAATACCTCCATTGGCACTTACACTCTCAGAGCTTTGGTCCTTTATCACCAGTGTGGGGAGCAAGACGGCATGCAGGCAGGCATGAGAAGTAGCTGAGAGCCTCAGATCTGCAGGTAGCAGGAAGAGTAAAAGCCTCAGAGCTTGACTTGGGCTTGTGAAAAATGTCAAAGCCTACCTTCAATGATATTTCCTCCAACAAGGCCGCACCTCCTAATCTGTTCAAATGGTATGCTCGCTCCCTCGTGATTCAAATCTCCGAGTCAATCATTCAAATCTATGAGCCTATGGGGTTTGTTCTTATTGAAACTACCACACAACATAACATTTTTATTATTTATTATTTATTTTTACCAGCACTTTGATGGCAATCAAAACTTACAGGGACATGTGCAGTTGCTACAAAACATGTTTTATAGGTGACAAATATCTTTGTTTTAGAGGATATCTTGTATAAAAATTCTTTTTTTTTCCTTTGAAAGACAAAGTTCTATCTTCAATTTTATTTTCTTTCAAACTACTTTACCTCAGTTCACTTTAATTTTTTAATTTTTATTTTTTTAATATTAATCACAGGTTATTTACTTTGTATCCCAGCCGTAGCCCCCTCCCTCATTCCTTCCCAATCCCACTCTCCCTCCCTCATCTCCTCCCTGTCCCTTTCTAAGTCCCCTAGGGAAGTCCTTCTCCCCTTCCATCTAACCTTAGCTTATCAGGTATCTTCAGGACTGGCTGCTATGTTCTCTTCTGTGGCCTAGCAAGGTTGTTCCTCCCTCAGGGGGGGCGGGGTGGTGGTAAAGGAGCCAGATGATCATTTCCTTAGATGCCGAAAAAGCATTTGACAAAGTCTAACATCCATTCATGTTTAAAGTCTTAGAGAGATCAGGAATACAAGGCATATACCTAAATATAATAAAGACAATATACAGCAAGCCTATCACCAACATCAATCTCAATGGAGAGAAACTTAAATCAATATCACTGATATCAGAAACAAGGCAAGGCTGCCCACTCTCTCCATATCTATTCAACATAGTACTGGAAGTCCTAGCTAGAGCAATAAGACAATTGAAGGAGATCAAAGGGATACAAATAGGAAAGGAGAAGGTCAAAGTATCACTATTCGCAGATGACATAATAGTGTATATGAGTGACCCCAAAAATTCAACCAGAGAACTCCTTCAGCTGATAAACACTTTCAGCAAAGTGGCTGGATGCAAAATTAATTCAAAAAAAAAA
>CM053745.1:46201771-46233092 GCA_028658305.1 Pachyuromys duprasi | reverse complement strand
ACTACCAAAGCCTATGTGCCACAAAATTTGAAAATCTAAATGAAATGGACAATTTTCTTGATAGATTCCATCTACCTAAATTAAGCCAAGATCAGATAGGAAGGTTGAATAAACCTATATCCCCCAAGGAAATAGAAGCAGTCATCAACAGCCTGCGTACCAAAAAAAGCCTCAGGCATTCTGGCAAATTTTTGTTCCTTAATGCAACTTCAAGATTATGTATATATGTGTGTGTGTGTTCTGTGTATATTAATAGTATATGTGTAATAAAAATGTGCTTTGGCCATTATAATTTGGCAGCAAAGATATCATAGAAGTCTCCAAATACAGTTTGTGATTTGACTGGGTGGATTTCTCATCACCTTTCTCCCTGTCATCTGTATATCTGCATGTCATTTTCTCTCCCCCTCCTCCTCATTTTCTCTGTTTATCAGCACATGCTTAGAATATTCCCAGAATAGTGGTGTGGAATCCCTGACCAATATTTTAGCCATATGGAAAGGCTCTGACTAGTAATTCTACTAGGTGTTGTAGGAGAAGTAGAATCAAGTGCTAAACCTGAGTAGACAAATGTGTGTTACCTTTAAGTCCTCCAGATAAGACCTTGGACATAGCAGAGTAGGGATAACTAGCCGTCCAATACACTGTGGGTTTCCAACTCACTGAAATGATAAGAAATAACATGTGACTACTGTCTTAAACAACTAAACTTGGGGGTGGTGTAGATGGCTCAGTTGTAAACATGAGGACCCGGGTGAGTTTGACTGATTACCAGAACCAGTAAGGAAGCTAAGCAGGCTGGTGCACATTTGTAGTCCCAGAGCTCAGTGGGAAAATACAGGATGAACCCTGGGGTTCATTGGCTGCCCAGCTAAGCCTTCTGGGCAAGTTCCAAGGTATTAAGTGATCCTGCCTCAAAATTCCAAATGCAGAACAGCACCCAAGGCTGTCCTCTAGACTCCACACATAGAAACATACACACATGAAGTCCTATACCTCCTACATATATGCACACAAGTACTACTAAATTTACATGACCTTTTTGTAATAGATCACATTACAGCTCACAAAGTAATTATCTATCTATCGTGTTTGTGATGGCTTTTCCCCCTGTAAACAAATATGCTTATTTATAAATACAAATCTGTATAAAAGAAAATCTCAGGGTTGGATATATGACTCAGTAGTTAAAGGCACTTGCTGCTCTTCAGGAAGACACAAGTTTGAGTTCCTGCATCCATGTCAGGTGCTCACAACCATCTGTAACTGTAGCTCCAGGGGATCTAATGCATCTGGCATTTATAAGGCACCTGTATCCACATACAAATGCCCACATGCGTACATGCGTGCATGAATGCTCGTATGTACTTCCCACATCTACACATGCTTTAAGATAATAAAAAGAAAGCTTTAAAAAAGAAGAGAGAATCCCAATGGAGTTCTGAAGGATAGTTAAAAGCAATAATTTATTTACTTATTTTGGGGGTTTATTTATTTTATTCTCCACTTGTGAGTGTTCTGCCTGCATATGTTACATACACATTTTTTTCCAGTGGATATTAGAAGAGAGAGAGCATCAGGCCTCCTGGCACGGGAATCACCAAGTAGGTGGGTGCTGGAAACTGAACACAGGTCCCCATAAGAACAACAAGTACTTTTACTTACCAAATCCTCTCTCTAATTCCTCAAATGATAATTTCAAAGTTGATGTCATTACAAAGATGGTTAAAAACATGAACTACTCTTGCAGTGGTCCCTAGTTGGATGCCTAATGCCTACATCACAGGCCTTAATCTAAATGCCTGTACGTCCACATTCCTCCTGGATTCTGTGTGAAATTGTACTCACATGTGTATGTCACCCCACATATATATATGCTTAATTAAAAGTAAAATAAATCTTAAAAGTTAATCATTGAATGTGAACAGATAAAATATTAATGCAAATTCAAGCTGGGATAAAGATTAAGCACAGGAATTAAGACTATAAGTAAGTCTCATGCATGCTAATAAGAACTCCACCAACTGAGCCTCATCCTGTAGCCCCTCACTCTAAATTCTTTTGTCAAGCAAACTATAGATTCCATAGTCAGCATAGCACCTTCTCTCACCTCTGATCTCACTCTCAGGCGTGTGAACAGATTGCTAGGAATGACCACATCTAGATATTAGAATCAACACAGAAAGTTCTAAGTAAGTCACTCAGTGCTGAGCAGCTACACAGTCATCAACTGGCCCAGTGGGCTCAGGGGTCCAGGGCAGCATCTAGCTAACAGCAACTGCTGACTGTGCAGCAAGAGTGTGTCACGGACAATTACAAATTGACCAGCATGAAATTGTGAAGTTAACTGTCTGATGAAATTTCCCTGTATCTTACAACTGGCTCTTATGAGCCAGGCTGTTCCTGTCCCAGCAGACCTCTCTCTCCAGGCTCTTTACTGGATCTAAATCAGAATGTCTAGAAGTGTGTCCAGAGTAAATCTGTCTCACTTGGACCTCTTGTAGGGCAATATTTGACCTTGAGGCTACATTGTCTCTATGTCTTATAATTATAGCTTTGAGAAGCTTACTCTGCCTCAGTTTCCCCAGCTCTAATATTGCAGTAATATTAATCACCATTCTATCTTAAACCAGGATGTTTGTTATTTCTCTCTTTTCATTACTGGGCTGCTTGGAGAAGGCTATCCAAACCTGAGCTGTAATTTTCATGTGCCTTGGATTGTCAAACGCAGCTCAGAGGTCTGACTTACAATGGATTTAAGATGAACCCAGATTAAGAGTTTAGACAGTAAGATGCTCAGCCGTCATCAGGGAAGCTTCCTTCTGCAGTAGATGGGAACAAATACAGACCCACAATTGGGCAACATGCAACGAGAGACTTCGGAACACTCAGTCCAAAATGAGTGTTTCCATCAAACTCCTCCCCTCAGGGCTCAGGGAATCCTGTGAAAGAGGGATAGAAAGACTGAGCCAGAGGGGATTAAGGAAACAGTGTCTTCCAGACACAGCAGGACTGATGCGTGTTCCTCCCTCCTCCTCCCGGCTCCGCACTGCTTCCCCTCCTCCTGAGAGACCCACTGCCCCTCAGTTTCCTTTCAGGAGAGAACAGGCCTCTCAGGGGTGGCCGCCAAACATGGCTCAGCATGATGCAATAAGACTAGGCCGAAAGGATGGCCAAAGAGACAAAAGATGGTCAAGGTAGATGAAAATGGCCTCCTGTGCTTTCTTTTTTAGTCCCCCCCTTTAAAAAAATTGCCTGTTCGTTTTAGAAAGCAACAAAGAAGAATGATCTGGAGTTAGATGGTTGGGACATGGAGGAAGATCTAGAGGAAATTTGGGGAGAGAAAACCATAAGCAGAGAACATCATATGAAAAAAATTATTTTCAAAAAGCTCAGTCCCCATGTGGCTCTCTGAGTGAGGGGAGCAGGGGTTGCCTCTGTCACAGACTCAGCTGACTGCTCTTTGATCACTCCTGATGATGCAGCCTGGCCAGGCCATGCAGGAAGAGGATCCAGGCAGTCCTGACGAGACTGGACAAGCTTTGGGCAGATGGCAACAGTAGAGAACTCCCCCTTTCAGTGGACTAAGGGAAGGAGATGGGGGAAGAGGGAGAGAGGGTAGGACTGGGGAAAGTTGACGGAGGGGACTTCAGTCAGGATATTTAATGAATAAATTGTGAAGAAAAAAATTCTAAAAATTTTAGACTGAAGACAACTAGGAATGTTAATGAAAATGGAAACTAAGATCCATAGAACATTGCACTGGGTTCCTTACTGTAGGCTGGAAAGAAGAGGTTAAGAAACATTTGATCTGCTTTAAACATTTCCTATGGACCTAACCCGATGTGAACCTCCTTTAAGGACACAGACTTTGCAGGCAGCCTGCATCGAACGGGGCACAGTCCTAACTAGAAGCTTGCTCTTGCAGAGTCAGAACAGGCCTGGGCTTTGATGAATAGTGAAAGCACGCATCAGTCCCTTGGAATGAATTTCTGAAGAAGAGCTTAAGGGTTCAGAGCCACTTCTCACATCATTAAAAAGCCTCGCTCTTAAGGAAGCCCCAGCCCACTTTAAATCATACAAACCTGGAGCCCGAAGGCTCCTTGTAGATCATTTCTCATTCATGTAACAGGGAGGAACTTGCTGCTAACTAGGTCTGAGGTTTAATAAGCAGGCTCTGAACAAGCCTCTGGCCCTTTCTCAAAGATTCCTAATTTCTCAGGTTTTTTTTTCTTTCACCAGCTGAATTTTCTAAAGGAATTATTATTACATTTATTTCTTTATTTGTGTACATGTGTATGTGTGTGCATATACACATGTGTGTGTACATACGTATGTATGTTCCTGCATGTGGCTATAGCATGTGCATGGGAATCAGAGGACAACTTTCTGGCCTTGGCTCTCTTTCTGTTCCCAACCATATGGGTCCCAGAGATTTGAACACAGGTCATCAGACTGGGCTGTGAATGCCTTTGCCTGCTGGACCATGTTAACAGGATTCTTTTAAATGTTGCTGGTAGTCACTGTTAATGTTTGTCAGCTTGATGTAAATGAAGGGAAAACTACTGGACAGTAAAGGAATATACTACAAGGCTATTTCTAAACAGTACTGTGGGTTAGCCTGGAAATAAGCTCCTGAACAACAGAACATCTGCGGTTTTACCTAAGATTCAACTCTGAAGCAGGCTGTGGTCAGCACCAGGATTATGAAAGACCCACCCCGTGTAGGTGGCCGGGTTCCCACAGCTCTTTGCTGTTTAAGTAGAAGAAATGATATGCTAGGAGGGTACAATTACAGTGTGGGCTGCCCACCAGAGCATCAATTATGTTTCCCGCTTTGGATGGTTTCCTCAGTGGTTCAGAAATTTGGAATTTTATCTTATTAGAGAGCGTTTTTGAGACTCCACACATGACGTGAACGGTCAAGGAGGGAAGGGAATTTACAGAAGTTCTGTAAATTCTTATTTCATCCAAAGAGTGGTTTCCATAAATTCTCCCATGAAGCCTCATGAAGAATGTGAAAGCTAGGTTTCATAAGGTTTTTGGCCCTAGGATTAATAGTTGGGGAGACTGTTCTGCAGCCGTGGCTCTGACTTCAAATCTTGTGGTCAATATCTTAATGCCGAGGTAGCTTATATGGAGGCAAAGCATGGATGCAGCATCAATAACGGGATTTGTCAGGGTAGGCACACCTTCCTCCACAGGATTATGAGAAGAGAAGTGCTGTCCAGTGCATAGCCATCAGAATGTAAAGGAATGCTGTCCATTTGCATTAACTAGGAATATTCCAACACTGGCATAATATTGCACTGTAATAGGTCCAGTCAGACTTTCAATGGCTGGATTTTCAAATGCCTTCTCTATAGAAGATTAGTATTCAACTTACTACCCTGCTTTGGTACCAGTAGTTTCTATTGTTCGAGGAAGAAGTAAGATCATGTAGATGAGAAATTTTGGACTCTTTGAATATATGTGGAGGTTTGCTGCAATGGAAATAATACAATTTAAGGTTAAGTTGAATGACTTAGAGATAAAATGCGCAAATGAAGATTGGCACCCCAAATTTAACTTAGATCACTATTTCTGCTAGGAAATTCACAGAACCCCAAATCATTTCCAATAACCTCCTGGACTAACACTAGCCCATATTTTTTTCCCCAAATTACTTAAGACTCATGGTATTTTCAGGTTCTTGTTTGTTGAAAATTATTCAAGATGTTGAAGATTTCTGAGAAAATCTTAATTTTTAATCTTTATGTTTATTATTTAATAATAATAAAGTAATAAATAAATAAGTTTCTACAAATAATGTAATGGTGAATAATTATTATGTGTATGAAAAGCCAATTCTGGAGAATTCATCCATAAGTAATATCTAACCTTAAATCTTTACTTAGAGTACACATAGAGAAACCCGGGGAGATAAGTTAGATGGGTGAAGTGCCTGTTGTGCAAGTGTGATGCTCTTAGTTCAAATCCGAGGACACATGTAAAGCCAGCCATGGTAGCACGTGGCTCTAATCTCAGGTCTACAGTAATGTGGAAGATGAAGAGAAGAGAATCTCTGGAAGCTAGCCAGACACACAAAGCAGCAAACCGCGAGAGACTCCGTATCACACAAGGTGGGAAGGATTGATTGCAAGGACTGACATCTGAGGTGGCCCTTTGACCACCTCATGTGCACTGTGGCACTCAGTTAGCTGTGTTCACACACCATCATACACACACACAGTCATACACACACACACACACACACACATACAACATGTCACAAAGATTTTAAAATGATACATATTTTAATCCTAAGTATTCTTACAGTTTCAAAAAAGTGCACAGGGTTACTCAATGGGAACCTAAACCAGGTATGAAAGACTCCCTTATCCACTTAGGTTATACGGTTCATGGGCCAGATAAAACCGGAAGCCTGCCTTCCCTAACAAGTCTCATCCCAGAGTTTCACCTGGGAGGCTTGAGATCCACAGAAAAACAACCACAATAGTAACAACAGCAAAAACCAACCAAATAACCAAAATCTCCCAAACATTCTCAGGGCATGTGCTTGTTGGTATTCTCTTTATCTGGAAGGAATGTATTCAGAACATGGAGGTTGATTAAAATGTTGCTATTCACTGATGGAACTTTGGAGGAATGCAAATTCTTCTTATTCTTCTTCCTTCTCCTCCTTCTGTCTGCCCCCCTCTCTTTTTCTCTCTCTCCTCTCCCTCTCTCTCTCTGATTCTCTCTCTCCCTTCACTTCTCACAGACATACATCTGGATATTTTACCTTTGGGATTTGGTGGAAGGGTTAAATGCATTTTCAGGATGATGAAAAACTATAGTTCTCCATTGAACTTCAGGGATCTGCTTGTATCTGGCCTCCCAGGGACGGATTTTCAGATGCTTTATAGCTTGCCTTGCTTTCACAAGGGGGTAGGGGATATGTGCTTTTTACCAACTAGCAATCATCCCAGCACAAGAATAGCTACAGAGTGATAACAGCTGAAGAATCTTCTAAACACTGTTCCTCCATAATTTCCAATTCCCTACCTAAACACGATTCATGTATTTTCTTGTAAAGATTCATTCTGAGGGCAACTTAAATGTTTTCATCATTTGCTCATGCCTTTGGCACATTTCACTGTCTATGTAGCCACTTGGCAACTGCACGTTTTTTCCCCCTTTGCTGAACTGTGGACTCCTAGAGACAGGGACTTACTCCTTTGGTATGTGATATTCTCTCTAGTGACATAGTGCACTCTAAAAAATTGCGGAAATGAACGTAACATTAATGTGAAGGTGTTGTCTCAAGGAAAGCAGAGGGTTTGGAATAAGATAAGGCGTAGGAACTGTGTTGTGATAGTTCGCATCCCTTCTCCTAAATGCGGTATGATTTCATTTATCCTCTTTTGTAAGCTTTGAGTCTTCTCTCAGACCATAGGTGAACATTCTGCTTTTCTAATAATGCGTAGCAAGGTATGCTTCGAAATAAGACATTTAAAGATGGAAATCTACCAAGAGGGTCTGACAAAGGCTCTAAAGAAAGGCTTCAAAGTGTTTATACAGCAGTTTACCAGACACTAATGCCAGACACTTAGAAACAGGTCATGCCTGCAGCTGAGAAGTGTAATCAATAAATTAAAAAACCAAAGAAAGGTAGTGGAGATGTAAAAGGCAAGTCAGAGATTACAAGACTTCTGGAAGGGTTGAGTTGAGCTAGCCATCTGGCCTACTCTGGTTAGCAAAAGCATGTGGGAATGTTATATAGTGGAATGTAAGCACTCTGCATTTCTTAGTAGTTACTGATAGATTTGATAGATTCACTGCAATGACTTTTCTAGCTGCTGTGAATATAGCAAGCATTGGCTCTTGTCACCAGTTAAGGATATATAGAAGAATAGAAAAGTATTTAGAAATTCAAGTCTAACCTTTTCAAGAGTGTTTATGTGCACTGAAAGAATTTGCTTCAGAATTTCTTGTAATAGCAAATTAGTCACATATATGTTTAAGGCAGTATTTTTATTTTATTGTACAACTTTTAGGAAGTCCTAATTTGTGTTTGCAGAAACTAAATGAGCATTTGCCCGCTGCTACTCATTTGAAGAGCTTGTATTAAGGAGCATTGCAAAGAGGAAAGACAATTTAGTAGCTGTGAGATTCTGATCATCTTATGTAATTATTCTCCTCTGATCCAGTCTCCAAAAGTAGAAAGGTAAGGTGGGCATGTTCACCGTATGGGTCTGTAAGTCTGCTGCATGCAAGACAAGTAGCGTTTCCTCACATTACTGTACAAACACTTGTCTGCATACTGGAAGACAGCCTGGCCAAATATTCTTGTTTACCCAACGTTCTCCCCAATGTTTTGCACGTGTCTCCAAGGAAGTCGTGTTCTATGTTGTGATGGGAGAAGTGAGCAGAGAGAAAACAGAATTTCCCCAGCTCCAAGCAGCGGTCGACGTTCCCCGTGTCTAAGAAAGAAGTTTGTGTGCTGCTGCAGCAGGTGGAATGCTTTTAGGCTTATGTTCTTACTGCCCTCAAGAGTCTGTGGAGCTCAGCACCGCATTCCTCATGCAGAATAAAAACTTAAACATCAAAGCCTTAGAGGAGAATAAGGTAGTATTGCACGGCACTCTACTTTCCCTCTTGAGTTTGAATTCAGAGCTCATTCTTTTTATTGACTGTACTAGCTTATGTAATATTTTTACACTCCTTTTTTCTAGATGAAAAATTTTATTGCAAGTACAATTCTAGTGTAATAGACAGTCCTTTATTGTTTATGTGGCTTTTTTTGGTTTTACTTTTAGACACAGTCTCACTGTATGTCTCTGTCTGGCTTGGAACTCATTTTGTAAACTAGGCTGGCCTTGAACTCACAAAAATTCATCTGCCTCTCCCTCCTGAATTAAGACAGTTATGTGGTTCATTTAAAAATGTAATGGTTTTAATGCTATTCAACCACCATTGCAATGTCACTTGCCAAAATTAACTCTCTCTTCAGAGCTCATATCTGAGGAATGACCAGGTGGGTTGTTATTTTTCATATTTTAAAATGAGCTTTTGCATACTTGGATAGTAAGGGTTTTTCTTTCACTGTCTTAATTGTGATTTCTGTATTTGTCTTCTATTCTCCAAATTCACAGAGCATTCAGTGTTATCAATAGGAGAGAGACCATCCGCTCAAAGAATGGCTAATGGGTTTGGAGAAATGGTGGCACAGAATTTGTGAGTGTGGTGAACCAATGTTTGGTTTAACTTGAGTGCATGCCCTACAGAGCCAACATTGCCAGAAACCAGAGAATGGATAGGCCAGAGACCTAGGGTAGAACCAAATATGGCTGGAGAAAAAAAATCAACAAAATGTTTCCTGGTGATATTCGGCTCTACTCATAGATGGGTCCCTTATTCAGTTGTCATCAGAGGGCTTCCTCCAGAAGCATATGGGAGAGGGTTCAGAGTTCCATGGCCAGGCATTCCAAAGATAGAGAGTCTAAGCTGGTGTTCTCCATTGGGTCCCTCCCCTCAGAGCTCAACCCCATGGAAAGACAGGGAGGAAAAACTATAGCAGTCAGGGGGGGAGGAGGACACCAGGATAACACAGCACATGGGGTCAACAAAGCAGGGCTCACATGGGCTCATACAGACTGAAGTGGCCAGCATGGGTACACATAAAATCCTCTGTGGACATGTTATACCCATTAGACTTGTGTTTTTGTGCTCCTAACCTTGGGAGTGTGTGTATCTCTGACTCTTTTGCCTCCTACGGAGATTCTTTTCCTCCTATTGGGTTGCCTATATGAAGGATTTGGCTTTGTCTTATTGGATATTTTTCTGTTCTGTTTGGCTTTTGTCTCCTGGAGGCCTGCTCTTTTGTGAAGAGGAGTAGCTCTGAAGGAGAGGGGAGGATAGATCTGGGGCAGGGGATAGGAGGAATGAAGGGTAGGGAAACTGTGGTTGGGCTGTACTGTATGACAGAAGAATCTATTTTAAATAAAAAAGGATGGCAGAAAGAAGGAATGAGTAGAGATAGCTTTAAGAATAAACAAAAGTAAATAACCTGTGATTAATATAAAAAAATTTTAAAAAAAGAATAAATGAACAAAATCTGCTTGTGAGGGAGGACGTGGAATGGAAAGTGGTAAAAGAAAAAACTATGGACTGGTGAGATTGCTCAGTGGTAAAAGACCCTTGCTGCCAAGCCTAATGACCTGAATCTAGTCCCCAGGACACACATGGTGGAAGGAGCAAACTAACTCTCTCAAAGATGTCCTCTGACCCCCCAAACATCCTGTGGTCTCAATCCCCTAACTAACCAATTAAATGAATAAATAATTGTAATGAAAATTAGGCAAAGAAAATCTAGGCCACAGAATTGTTGAGAAGTTTATATTCAAAGTCAATAGGGCCAAGCTTCCATCCTCAGTCAACAAGTATTCTAGAAAAAAAAATCTTTTACTAAAACTATGTAATTGCAAGACATGTAGTAACTGTAAATGACGAGGGATCGCAAAATGCACACTTTTAGTACTCACTTATAAGGGGATTTTAGTCATTTAGTACAGGATAGCCATTCTACAATACACAGGCCCCAAAGAAGATAAGTAATGAGGAGGACCATGGGAGGATGCTTAAATCTCACTCATAAGGGGGAATAGAAGAGACAGAGTAGCTTTTGAAGAGTGGGAAAAAGGTAGAAGAGGGAACGCAGGGAGAAATAAGGGTGGAGAATAGGTGCAGGAGGGCAGAAGGCCTGCAGTTTCTTTAAAAATGTTTGCCCTGGCAGGTTGACCATACTGCAGTGGAAATGCGCACATCCACGAATACATGTGGATGTCCTCATGGGCGCTGTTTCTTCACTCTGATTGCTTCTTTTCCTGACCATTAACTTTTGAATCTCATGGAATCTCTTTGCCGATTCTTGGGAGCATTTTCTCTGCTACTAGAGTTTGTACTTCAGAGAATCCTTGCCTATGCCTGTATCTTGAAGTGTTTTACTTATGCTTTCCTGTAGGGTTGGATGTTAGACTTCCATGGCTTTCTCAGTGTTCTGTGGGTGTCTGTGCACATACAAGGGCTTGTTTGTTCTTTTCAAAGGTGTCGCTATCTGTAATTTAGCAACGCAGCCCTGAGACCCCCAAAGGTGAATGGATACTGACCTAAGTCTGTTCTCTCTTCTCTTCTCTTTCTTTTCCACCTTTTCATTTTTCAACGGCTACGCTTGTACAATGGATACCTCACAATCTACTTACCTATTTTCATGTCAATGACCTTCATTTGTTTCCAGGAGTTTCTTTTTCTTTCTGTTTTACTGTTGCAACAGTCAACCTCGTATTTGCCATTAGTTTCTGGTGCTTTTGCTTTTCTGCAGTGCAGTTGCTTCGTTAAAAGGATACACTTTTAGCTAGTAGCACTAGTTGCCAGACCCCTTAACGCCAACTTCCTATAAGAACTGTCGTGACCAAATTGTAGTCACACCAGTAATATGGGAGTACTTGTTTTTTCTAAGTTTCGCATGCCATACTTATTTTAAACTCTGTTGATATGTTTAAAATGCATTGTGAGCTTCCACTTCTCTAGGTAGTAGTGAATGGAACATCTATTCATGTCTGTTGGCCAATGAGATTTCATCTTTTGTAAATTGCCTGTTTATAGCCTTTGTCCTCTTATGCATCCATTATTTAAAATTCAGAAGCATTCCTTTTGCTTATTTTTATTGTATGCACATACATATGTATGTATAGTACATAGTATCCCTATCAGAGTCAAACATTTTCCTATTTTATCTTGTGTCTTTTCTTTGTAGTGAATTTACCATATATGTTTTTATTCTGCAAATTCCAACTATAATTCTTTAAATTTATGACTAGATGGAGAGATGAGGTGAACAGGAAGTCTCAGCCTCGACCTGAGCAGCTCTTGACCATTGGTAGCTGCTGGGAGAGGTAGAATCCGTTTCTTTGAAACATTGCCCCTGGCTGGTTGACCATGCTCCAGGGGAAGCTCACACATATATGAATACATCTATAACATCCGAGTGTGTCAGGTCCTGAAATAACAACTCTGGGACTTCATTATCTATGAATAGCATGCCTAGGCCATAAGCTTTGGCTCAAGTCCCGACTTGCTCATAACTTAAACTAGCCATTTATTCCATTCTATGTGTGCTATGTGGCTGGTTAGCATTCCACAGTTTTCTCACATCCTTCCTTCTCAGGGTCCCAGGCAAAATCACAGCTCTGTCTTTTCCCCAGAGTTCAAATATCCCTACTAGAGTTCAAATCTCACCTCCTCTTGCCTTTTTCAGCTAATAGGCCATTAGCCTTTTATTGGTTGGTGATGCTTCCATACAGACATAAGAGATTCCTCCACAAATATGGGTTCCACAAATTGGACTCCATGGGTGGAAAGAGAGGACTTGAAGTTGGGTGGGTCAGTAAAGGTGGTGGATGTGTATGGGGAGGAAGAAATGTGGTCAAAACTTATTGCTTGAAAAGAACTAGTTATAAAAGGGAAACTTACGGCTTTGAACAAGTACATTTTGCACAGGAAAATTTCCCCTGTCTTTGGGTTGTGAAAAGTCCCATAATTTTCTAATTTTTAAAGACTTCACAAATATTTTTGCATTCAAGTTTTATCCATCTGGAATTGATCACGGCATATGGCGAGAGGTAGATGATGGAGCTTGTTTTCTTGCAGAAAGAGGCAATAATGCCAGGATCATTTAACAATATACCAACCATTTTCCACCTTGCTGAAATGCCACTTTCACAGATTTATTTTGGGGCTCAGTTTTGTTCCATGGATCTATTTAAATATTTTGTATTGGCGCCAGAGTGTTTTGATTGCAGGAATGTTACAGTGAATTTAAACATCTGGTAAGGAGTATATTTCTTTACCACCCCTTCCATAATTATCCTCTCTAACAAAGTCACACTATAAAAATCTAAGAAATCTTAAATAATTTTATGTATTCCTTCTCAAAAAAGCTACATTGCAATTGTTCTAGTTTAAGTGTTTTGACCAAAACTTCCATATTGTCTCTGACATGAACTCAATGGCTGGCTCTTTGATCATCCCCTCCTCCCGAGGTGGGCGGGGAGCAGCCTTGCCAGGCCACAGAGGGAGACAATGCAGCTAGAGTCAGATTGAAGGAGAGGAAGACCTCCCCTATCAGTGGACTTGGAGAGAGGCAGGGAGGAGATGAGGGAGGGAGGATGGGATTGGGAGGGAATGGAGGGGGTGGGGCTACAGCTGGGATACAAAGTGAATAAACTGTAATTAATATAAAATAAAAATTTAATTAAAAACTTCCATATTATATAGAATATTTTTGTATGCTTTATTAAGTGACTTCCTTACCTCTTCCATTTAGTTTTAAGCTTCGTTTTATTTTTAATATTAAGAACATTATACAGTCAAGTTATAATTAGTTTGGTGAATTATCATAATGGTATTATCAGTCTTTTTAATTTCTGTCATTCTTGGGGTTTTATAGTTATATTGATTTGTGATCGTAGCTAGAATTTCCTTGATTTACTGTTGAGTTCAGGCAGTTTTCTTAACTTTATTGGCAATTTGGTTTCTGAAATGGCTGTTCAAGTCTGTAGTATTGTCTCTTTAATATTGATGTGTGGTATCTTTAGTCCGTGCATAGGATTTTGTTGATTATAAAAATCACACATATTTTATCCAATTCTGAAACTTGCTCAAAGAAACAGAACTTTCAATAGATGTTTCTAATTTTGCCATAATTTGATTCAGCAACCTGTTTAGTCATTGGAACTTCCTATTTTCATTTGAATTTTTTTCACTATCCCCAAAACATATACAGACATTTTCACCAAAGAATGTCATTTCACATTTAAATGACCTAATTTACATTTCAAATCCACCTAATGATTGCTTTTTAAAACATTAAATGGTAATAGAAATTTCATTTCTTTTTTCTTCCATTTGGTTACTCAGTTGACCTAGAATTGTTTATGGAATGATTGTCATTTTCTCCCATGTTCTGTAGTGTTATCTTTATCATGAAACAACTGCTTGTATATTTTTCATCTTCTATGCTCTGGCTGTACTGTTCTCCCTGGGGCAACAGTGCACTGTGTTAGCTGGTCAGAAGGTTCAGGAAGTATCCCTAGTTTGTATTTTCATATTGGTTGTCCTTGGCATTTACTATTAAATATGGAGTTCACATCACTGGTTTCTATGAGAGCTAAGGAAGAAGAACAGACAAGGGAATACAGTAAGATTTGAATCCACATACAAATTTGTGAAAAGTGAACATCTTTGCAACACATTTCAAACTTATTAAAATGATTACTCTCCTGCATTTAGATATTATTCAATTCCTCTTAATACATTTTGTTTTGTTTTGAGGCAGAATCTTACTATGCGTCTTTGTCTGGTCTTAACCTTACTACGTCTGCCTGGTTGGCCTTGACCTCACAGAGCTCTACCTGCCTCTGCCTCCTGCCTCCTGGAACTAAAGGCATGTGCCACCATGTTCAGTCGTGAATACGTTTTTATAATCAAATTTTCCAGGCATTTGATACTTTAATGAGATTTTAAATTTCATTTTGTTATTATTTGTTATAGAGAAATAAAGGTTGTTTTATGTAGTTATTTTATATTACTACTTTAATCCAAATAATCTGTATTTGCTTTCACATTTTTCTGTAAATATCATCTTTCTATTGTAAACTATATGCATGTCAGTGCATTACATCAGGAATCGGAGAAGTCCTGTTTGTGAAGATCAATTTCTAAAAGATTTGGCTTCTACATTTTCATTTGCTTCTCAAAATAGAGGTAAAAATGTCCTTTAATGTGAATCACATAGTACACATATGACAGGTAAGTTACTTCATGTCTGCCTTCACAGTGTTGTCTTTTTTTCCATATAATTTTAAATGTGAGAATTCTATTATACTTCCAAGTTCAACAAAATGTTTACAGCCATGAAATCAATACTGCAATAACACCTTCATGGTACCCGTACATTTTCTCAAGTGTCTCACACGAGGGCCCGGGAGACCATTAATTTGAATTCTATCATTACAGATTAACTTGCATAATATAAGGTTTTAGCCAAGAATCCTTTCCATACATACCATTGTCCCTGATTTATCTTGTCTAACATATTGTGATGTAGCTACATTGTGATAGAAGCTCAGTAGTTCATTTCTCCTTGTTACACAAGCATTGTTCCACCATATAGACACGCCACAATTTGTTCTCCCTTTCACTTTAGGATGGGCATCTCAATCATCCCATCTATCATGAATAAAGGTTCTAGAAATATTATGTTAAGCTTTGGCATGAACACACACATGTATGTGAATGTATATACATTCACATACATGTGTGTATATGTATATGTATAAACATATGTATATGTAAAATATTGTTTTTTACATGGGTTATCTTTTCATTGAATTATAAGAGGTTTATAAACATGAGCTCTTTGCCAGATATGTGTGTAATCAAATATTTTCAGATTGGGGTTGATTTTCTGCTTTGTTAATAGTATTTTTGTAAAACAAACTTATTTTTTTTCCTACACTCCAAATCCTCACTTTTGGAAAAGCTCTGTTTTGGGCTATTCTATTAAATAAACCTTTACCTGTCTCAAGGATTTCCTTTCATGTTTTCATCTAGAATTTTTAGAGTTCTAAAGTGCATGTCCAGCTGGTTGTTCCACTGAGGTGTGACTTTAGTATACAATGTGAAAAAAATACAAGTTCATTTTCCCCATGCAGATATCCAGTTGTTGATCATCACCCGTTTAAGGACCGTTTATTTTTTTTTTAATTTTCTTTCCCAGAATTACCTTGATTCAAAATACAACTCCATAAATCTAAATAAATAACAGCTGCTCTACATTTCTCACTGCATTTCATTTATTCATATATTTAATAAAATCTCCATACCATGTTGACAACTGTATCTTACGTATTTAAGTCTTCAAACCAGGTGTAATAAGGTGTGATGATGAAATTAGATTGTATACGTGGCACTTGGCAGTACTGAGACAATGGCTCTGTTGGGAATAAGCATGGTTTTAACCTGCTATCTATCAAGCCATGAACACTGAAATTTGTAGGTGAGCTAGTTCTATTGGTCAGAGTAATGTTTGAATGCAAATACTTCTAAGGCCCTTCGTCTCGCGTGTATACGTTCTTTTTTTTTTTTTTAATTTGGGAGTTAGAGCTTGTATTTTAAAATGTTTTTCCATACTTAAATAAATTGTGATGAAAAATACATTTTTATTGTGGTAAATGCCTTGACTTGGCAGATACATTTTTCAATAACCCTTTAACAAGAAAGTAATAACAGCTATGCTTTTGCCAGAGAGCCTTGTATAAATATGGCTGTTTCCTCCAAAGACAGATAACCACATTGTAAATTACTCCACCCTCAAATTTCTGTTAGTTTGGATAAAGAGATTGCTAAAATAGAATTTTGAGGTCTATATATTTTTTCTGTTTATAGATGACCATCTTGTTAACCCTAAGTTTTTCAAAGTAACATGATTGTATTTGCTTTTGTCTCTCTTTCTGCTTCTTGAAATTGATGGGTTCTTCCCAGAATCTCAAAGTTGCATCTCAGAGGGGCAGGAGAGGCATCTATCTGTATGAAGCTCTCACTCTGTACCAAATCCTACCTAAGCCAGTAAAATGCAAATGGGGAAAGTTATTATGGTTTGTTAACTTTTTGCTTACTAATTTCTGGCTGTCACCATTACTCTGGCTTCTTCATTTTCATTAAGCTCATCCTGATTCCATTAAGATTCTGATTGTTTGCTTGCTCAGCTGCCTCATAATTTACACAATGTTCTTTGAAAATTTATTGCTTGTTATATAGAAGTCGTACTATTTTAAATCAATTGCCAACATCTCCTAGGAGTGCCATTTGTGTAGTCAGGAGGTGTGGGGTTTTGTCCCTGTTCTACATCTAAAGAGTTGTGAGATCTTTCATACCACCCTATGGGGGTCAGGGGTCTGATTTGTTAGATGACTTTAGATAACCTACGGGATCTTGTAAAACCTTAATATCTTAAGATTAGAAGTTGATTAGAGTTCTCCATCAGCATTTCCATCTTTCACATACGTTCCCGTGATTGAAGATTAAATGCAGTTATTTGGTTTCTACAGCAATTTTGTTCTACATGGATAAATCCTACTGATGATGTCAATTAGATTATTTTAGGGAGCACAAGGTCAATTATTATGACAATCATCTTTTCAAGACAATAATTTATGCATATGATGGGTCAATATTGAAGAAAGAAATTGTGTCATAGTTACAAAGAACTCCCACTGTATTCACTGCGTTAAAGTAAAACAAAAATTATTTTGTCCCATTTCTGATTCATATAAGACAATATTTCACAACATAGTCTCTGCAGCTATGGGAGAGGAAATCATTAGTATTATCTCTTTTATTTGTGATTATTTCCCATTGTCTTAAAAAAAATCCTACAGAAACCAGAAAAGTCAAAAGGTATCGTTGCACAGGTGAGAAGGAACAGTAGAAAGGGGTATAGCAGGATATATATGATCTCTAGGGGGGAAATGAAAAAAATGAGGGGCTTTAACTAGGGAGTAGAGGGAGAATGCTTCCTGGAACAAATGGCAGATATAGTTAGGAAGTGAGTGCTAGATGCTAATATGGTCTGTACTTTACTAACATAGAATATGACATAAAGAAAAAGCCATAGGTCCTCTGAACTGATTGAAGCAGAAATTGATCTGAGCAAATTAAATAGAAGTATAACCACTCTCAGTTGAGATATTCTATAAAAAGTATCCAAACTTTCAAGAGATTTGTAGACACATTTCATTCTACTGCTTCTTCTCTAAAGGGAGACACTGGGCAACTAGAAAGGCATCGTCACCTACTGTAAACAATTCTGCTTGCTGAAATGGGTTATGACCCAATAACTTAACATGCATTAATTTTAACCTAAACAAGGAGGACCTTAGGGAAGAGGCTTAATCCTCATTAGGAAGGGTAAACAAGACAGACATCAGAAGTAGAAGACAGGGAACAGGACAGGAGCTTTCCACAGGCAGCCTCTGAAAGACTCCACCCATCAGGGTATCAAAGCAGATGCTGAGACTCAGCCAATTTTTGGGCAGAGTGCAGAGAATCTTATGAAAGAAGGGAGAGAAAGAAAGACCTAGAGGGGACAGGAACTCCACAAGGAGACTAACAGAGCCCAAAAATCTGGGCTCAGGGGGTCATTTAGAGACTGATGAATCAACCAAGGATCATGAATGGAGAGGACCTAGATCTCCTGCTCAGATGTAGTCCACGGTCAGCTCAGTCTCCATGGCAGTTCCCTAGCAAGGGGAGCAAGGACTGTCTCTGACATAGACTCAGTGGCTGCCACTTGGATCACCTCCCCCTGGTGAGGTAGCCTAACTAGGCCACAGAAAAAGAGGATCCAGGAAGTCTTGATGAGACCTGATAGGCTAGGGTCAAAGAGTAAGGGAGGAGGGCCTCTCCTATCAGTGGACTAGGGGAGGGACATAGCGGGGTGAGGAGAAGGAGGGAGGGTGCAACCGGGAGGAGGAGAAACTGGGGGATATCTTGGAATACATTGGCATAGGAGACAACTTCCTGAGCAGAACACCAATAGCACAGTCCCTAAGATCAACAACTAATGAATGGGACCTCGTGAAACTGAAAAGCTTCTCCAAGAAAAAGGACATCACCAATAGGACAAAAGGGCAGCCTACAAAATGGTGAACTTTATTCACCAATGTAATATCCAACAGAGGGCTAATCTCTAAAATATATAAAGAATTCAAGAAACCAGACAGGTCTAAACAGAAGGTTCTCAACAGAGAAATCACAAATGGCCAAACAAAAAACCCAAAAACAAACAAACAACAACAACAAAAAAAACACTTGAAGAAATGTTCAACAGAGAAATGCAAATCAAAATGACTTTGATATTTGTCAGAGTGGCTAAGATCAATAACACAAACAACAACTCAATTATGGTGAAGATGTGGAGCAAGCTTGCAGGAGAGCAAGCTTGTGAAGCCACCATGGAAGTCAGTTTAGTGTTCCTCAGAGAACTGAGAATTGCTCTACCTCAGGGTCCAGCTCTACCACTCCTGGCCATAGACCTAAAGGACTTTCCATCATACCACAAGGACACTTGCTCAAGTATGTTCAGAGCAGCTTCATGTATAATAGGCAGAAACCGGAAACAGCCTAGACATCCCTGAACTAAAGGATGAACAAAGAAAATGTGGTACATTTGTGTAATGAAGTATTACTCAGTTGTTATGAAAAAATGACATTGTGAAATTTGCAGGCAAATGATGGAACTAGTAAAAAAAAAAATCCCAAGTAAGACCAACCAGACCCAGAAAGACATATACGGTACGCACTCACTTATAAGTGGATAGCAGCTGTCAAGCAAAAGATAATCACGCAACACTCCACAGACCCAGAGACCCTAAGTAATAAGAAGGGCTCAAATGGGGGCAGGTGACACATAGATGTCCCTGGGAAGGGGAAATGGAATAGAATTTGCAAGTGGACTAGGGTGGGCGGGGAGGAGGACATGCAGGATCAGGCGGGGAGAGGGGAAGAGGGTACTGGGAGAGATGGCTAGAATAGGGGGGGCATTTAAGAGGCAATGGGGAAACCTAGTGTAGTGGAAATGTCCTGGAACCTACGAGGGTGAATCTACTGAGAAATCCTAGTAATGGAGGACATGGAGCCTGAGCCAGCCATCTTCTGTAACCAGGCAAGGCTTCCAATGGTGAGACTGGGACACCAACTCAGCCACAGATTCTTTGACCCACAGCCTGTCCTGCCTGTAAGATGTGCAATGGTGGCTCAGAGCTTGTGGGAGTGGTGAACGGATAACTATCTAACTTGAGGCAACCCATGTCTGACACTGCTTGGATAACCAGGAACTGGAATCTGGATGGCCCAGAGACCCAGGATATAATCTCTGACTATACCTTTTCTTGGACCCTTTTCCTCCTTCAGGGTTGCCTTGTTGAACCTTGGTATGAAGGTTTGCACGTAGTCTCATTGCACCATTGCTGCGTTAGGTGATATCCCTAGGAGGCCTGCTCTTTTCTGAAGAGAAATGGAGGAGCAATGAATCTGGAAGAGAGGGGTGATGAGGGAGGGAACTGGGAGGAGATGAGGAAGAGGAGGCTGCAGTCAGGACGTAGTGTGTGAGAGAAGAAAAAATAGTAATGTTAGTAAGAAAGAAAGAAAAGATAAAAATAGAAAACTGAAATGATGATACAACGCAATAGTAATTATTCACTTAGTGTTTCCAGAAATTTAAACAGAAGTCGGAATACTGAAATATTAAGTATTGTGTACAAAGAAATATTACTTCTTATGTAAAAGAAGATAGGTGAGGCCAGATTCCGTACTCCTTGTCTTCATGTTAAGCTGTGAGTGTTCTCCACTCTCGGGCTTTTTGCAGCCGAGCAGGGCGGGAAGGTTTGCAACAGTGTGACTGCACGTTCCATCTGACTGGGACTTCCACTCCTGGTAATGGCAGATAAGATAATTCAGTTCAACTCTACTGCCGAAAATAGCTAGCAAAATCGAGAGAAGATTAAAATATGTGCTTGAAGGCGTTGGTGAACTAACAAGATGGTAAGGAATTATGGGGTCAAGATGCGGAAGAAGTCCAGACAGGCGAGAGTGACACTTGGGTCAATTCTCCTTCTAAGCATCATCTGCTGACCGTGAAAGAAAGAAGCAGCAGGGTGTTGCTGCACTTTTCAGAGCTCTGTGGGATCGAAGGGGCAGAGGGGCAGAGTGGGTCAGGGTGAGCCAGCAGTAGACTGGACAGGCATTTATATCTAGATTATGTAAGGGCTCCCATGGATAATAAGATAAAAACAAACAATGAGATAGGAGACAAAAGACATGGACAATTCCTTTGCCAGAGGGTGTCCCAAATCAGTGGTATTACCCAGCCACCAGAAATCCTATCATCAAGAAGATGAACTGTTAGGGTTACAGGGAGAGGACTCCCAGTTGGCCACTGGAATTCAAGGCTTAGGCAGCCTGGCATGATGCTCCAAAGGTGCAAGTCTTTGCACCAGCTTCCAGGTACATATATTCATTTTTTTCCTGACTCAAACCTTTCATATACTTCTCTCTGTTCTTTCTGAAAATTTAACATATATGGATACATATACATTAATATGAATATATATATATATATATATATGAATAAACACATCTCACACTCACCCACGCACCCCGACCCGCTATACATATATACATATATGTACATATACGTATATATGTATATATATGTATATATATGCATTTGCACACCCACCCACTGTACATATATGCATATATGCGTATTTTTCTCATTACTTTACAGTTGCCACTGATTTTTAATTCTGCTGATGTATCTGAAAGTTTACTAACACACTGGCTATTTCCTGTGGGTAATGAGCCCACTGAAGTCTGAAAAAGTGCTTTTGACTCGTTGTTTGTTCGTTTGATTTTTTTTTTCTTACCTCCCTCCCCATGTCCCTATTTACAGCATCCATTTGTCTCAGCTGGTATATTATCTCCCTTTTCTATGAGAGTCATTAACATGAGGTTATTTTGATTCTCTATCTGAGAATTTCAGCATTTGTGTCAGAGGTAAGGCTGGATCTGATGATTGCTTTGTGTTCACTGATTATGTTCTTTGACCCTTTGTGTAATTTTTCTTTATTGTTTGGCATATTCATCGGATGATAGGAGTTGAGGTAAACAGGCCTTTAGCGGGAAACTTTGCATTCATTTGGCTGTATTGTTTATGTTTGTTAGTGGCTACAGATGCTGGAGGTTTTCAATTTTTATAATGTCCTTGTTTTGCTGTCCACTCTTGATTTAGGGGATTCCCTAATTACTTTCTCAAAAAAAAAACTCTGCTTTGCAGATTTGTCAACTGTGAAGTACTGCTATTATATCAGAGTCCTGCTGATGTGCTAATTTGGAGAAAGGAAACATTTTATAATTTCCAAATTAAACTTCAGATTTTGAGGAGACTGTGTACTTGGGTCATTCTGATTCACAATTTTTCCCCAGAAAATGTGTTTTGCATTGGTAGTGACTCCTCAGTCTGCCTCAGCTTGTGAACCCTGTCTCTAGATTTAGTGATCTCAATTCGCTTCTTTGAAGCTGTGATCCTTGTTGATTCTCCTTCTCCCCGACCTCCGGCATGAGGAGAAGGCCATAAGAGGATACAACAGGGAGGAATTCCTCTCTTCAGCTGGAAACTGCTGCTTACTGTGAGAGAAAGTCACTCACAAAGAGGAATTGGTTGAAAAAATAAAGTGCTCACTCTTTCCTTCTTCCAGAAGGATCCTGTGAAAAACATCTATCCACCTCACACATTATCTATTGATTTGTCACGATTAAGTCTTGATATTGGTTCATGGCTGTAGATTGTGTTCCTTAGGAGAAGAACTCAGCTGTGCCATTTTGGGCTCTCAAAAGACTGCAGATTTTGTGGTAAGAGCTTGTTTAGTCTTCTGAGGGGCTCAAGAAAAGCTCTTGATTTCTGGTGCATGTAGATTTCTCCCATGCATAAATAAGAATAAAAACTTAGAACTCTTTACATGTTGATAGCATTTACCTTTACAAAGAAGAGCAAGCTATCTAAAGGAGTGCATGAGAAATATTTCCTATTTTTTTACACTGGTAGAAAATGCATACATGTTTTCTTTAAAATATTTATTGGGACAAAATTTTATGTTCTATCCAAGATGAAAAATGTTTGAAAGAGATGACACCAAGCATTGCATCATATACTTCCTAAAATATTTTAAGATTCTTAGGATTTACATCTTATACAGTTCATGTTAAATACTCCAAACCATGTAATTATAGAAACCTCCCTCACAAGATCAATATGCTTCTAATAAAATGACAAGCTCTGATAGCCCCTTTTATCTGAAATTTAATAATTTATGTTAAATTATTATGTATTTAGGATGAGGTTAAAGTTCTACTTCAAGATGTAACACACTGAATAGTGAATAAGAAGAAAATTAAGCCATGTACACCATGAGCTGGGGGAGAACCCTGCTGCTTGAGACTGCAGTCCTTCCAGTCCTGAGAACCTCTCTGAACTTGGCACTAGATGGAAGGCTCCTTTCCCAGCAGGGCCTCCTACTCCCTGCCCGACCCATTCACATGTTAGGAGTATGCTGCCAAATGCAAATCAAGCATCCTCGGAATTCCTAGTTCCAACCAACTATGTACACTTCTCCTGGGAGCTACCCACCCACTCCCCAAGGACTGTAAAGTCTTTGTTCACCCCGAATAACATTGAGCTATACTGCTGAAGGAGTTCCTGGAGGCTACTATATCATTTCAGCTTCTCCTTGTCTCTGTTTTCCCATCTTCTTTGCTCAGTACCATCTTCTTTGCTCAGAAGCTGTGGCTTCTGTTCACGAATGCCTTTGATTACATGACAGCCACTCATTATCCAGATGATTCATATTGTTTCTATTCTTACCTGTAGTTTGATCCACATTAAATCCCTGGGAAGACTGGCAGACTTCATGCTCATACACTCCTATGATCCAGCAACGGTTGCTCAGCTTCTACCTCATGGACTATAAATGCTGTGGCTTTCTTCTCATGAAGACTAGAAAGGACAGCTTTTTTTGGTAGGGGCTATGTCCTTAGGCCCCTGCCCACAGACATGAGGGATCAGAACTGAATAATGTTCCTTTCACAGGGTATGATGTCCTGTCCAGGGGAGGGAGAACTTTAGGTATTAAGGATGGTGTAAAAAGGAAGCTTACACAAAGATCTTTGTGTAGAGAAGAGAAAGGGGTGGGCTGTCTGAGGATCAAGATGGACTTTAGAAATTCTGCACACACAAAATTTCCTCTGGCTGCAGGGAGGCCCCATATTCTTCTTTGAAGGTGTGAGAATTGTAGAAATGGCTGAGAATTTGAGAGACAGTGCTCAGAAGCCATCATTTTGTTGTTGTTGTTCCAAGCAAACAGAAGATACAACTAAGATGTTGTATTAAGCAAGTGCAGAGGCTTTGCATCTGATGTTGTTTAAGGAGAAGCAATCAATTCTCTACTTTCTGCTGTGCCCAAGATTCTCTTGTGCAATCTATAGCCACCACTAAGCTTCCATTTAAAGTACTTCTGGCACTTGAGTTACATAGATGCCTTACCAACTGTGTGGTATTGGCAACTTGGAAGAAAAAATTGGGAGCTTTTCTTTGTTTATCCCCTGACTTTCCGGGAGGAAAATAGTAACAAAGATAGCATTATCTGACCAAATGGAAATCTGTTTGAGAAAATGGAGACAGTGACTCGACCTGAGAAAGAATTGGTGGTTTGTATCTTGTTTGGTGAGCAAAAGACTGACTAAGATAAAAGGATACTGGAGAAGCTGAGAACAGAATAATTTTGGAGAAGCGCTTTGAAAAAGCTATGGATGGTCTGAATTGTAGGCAGAACTTCTGAAAACCTCTTTAAAGTCCACCTTGCATAATCCTTGGAAGCTCTGACTCTGATAGCGCTGCTGCTCTGCTGGTGTACCTGTGTACCCCGTGATCTAAGTGAGAGATGTTTTCCACAGGCTCACCATGCTGATCTTTGGCAGTGGACCCTATTTCCCAATTAGATTACATTGCAACATAATATAAGTTAGAGCCTGAATACAATTTTTTACGATGCAATCCAACCGTAGCATTGAATAAATTTAAGAGGAGAGTAGTTTAAATGTCCAGGTGGGATTATTATAGTCACAGGGATCTTTCAAAGTAGAGGAGATTTTCTGGTTGATGCCGAAAGAGGAAGTCAGAGTTAGTCAAAGACGGATGGGATCTGATATGCTCTCCTAGAAAAGGAGAGACATGAGTCAAAGAGTATGGACAGGCCCTTAGAACCATAGACGGACTCTGGTAGACAACCAGAAGGAAAACAGACTTCAAACCACAGCTGCAGGAAACGAATTGGCCAACCACTGAACAACTTTATAAGTGAAGCCCTTGGAGGTTTCAGCCAAGAACCAATCCCAGATAGGTCTCAACACGCAGCGATACAGAAAGCACAGCAGAGTATCCCAGTCTTAAAACAATGATATAACAAGTAAGTGCTATACTAACTTCTGTGTGTTATTTTGTAAACGGCAATGGGAAACACAGAAATGTGTAGCTTGCTGTAAGCTCCTCATGAGCATTGAAGCCAAGAATTTAGAATTGTTCCTAAATGGCATTAGGACACTCTGCTGTATAAGAGCTTTTGACACAATCAGAGATTAGGGACAAGCCATGACTAATACTGGAAACAAATTCTGGCAGCTGCCAAGCCCTAGGAGGCAACACATGATTTTGCTGTGTGATTAATGAGAACTTGAAGCTACTCTTGAGTCCTTCTTGGGGCCGCTTACTGATAGTTTTAGAATAAATATATCATCAGGAGCTGTCCCTGGGAGCAGTGGATAAAGACTGAGGGGAACCTTCTCACTGGAGACTTCTAGCCTTTTATATTAGCAGTTATAGAAATAGAAGCTTGCCACCCATTGGGTGCCCTGTAGGTCGACATTCAGGATTGGCTGACCATCAACTAGGGTGAAAGGTGCCTGGACACAGGAGTGAGGCATACACTGTAGAACTCAAACTGAGGCTGTTCATTGGTGACAAGCTAATCATCACAGTGGATTCACAGGAAGCAGGAGGTCAAGGCTCCTGCCCACGGCAGGGCAGGTTCACCACTTGCAGCTCAACACAGAGTCTTTGGGTAGGAGCTTGGACATTAGGAAGCTGCTCTGATGTGGTTAGATACCCTGAAATTCTGCACCAGGATGGAATCCTAGAGATGAACCTTATGCTCACATTCTTCACATTTTGAGGGAATAAGAGGGACTGAAAAATGAGTGCACATTTGCCTTTTTTTAAGGGACATCTAATTTCTAAGTCAGTGTTTTCCCCCAGTGACCCCATAAGAAGTATCTAGCATAATTTTTTGTGTGTGTTTTTTTAAATTTATTTATTTTTATCTCAATCACAGGTTAGGTACTTTGCATCCCAAGCGTAGCCCCCTCCCTCATTCCCACCCACCATCCCCCTCCCTCCCTCATCTCCTCCCCGCCCCCTCCAAGTCCACCAATGGGGGAGGACCTCCTTCGCTTCCATCCAACCCCAGCTTATCCTGACTCCTCAGGGCTGGCTGCAATGTCCTCCCCTGGGATCTAGCCAGTCTGTCACTCCCCGGCTTGTATGGGGGAGAGTCAAAGAGTCAGCCATCAAGATCATGACTGACACAGTCCCTGTTTCCCTGAATAGGGTCTTCATAATTTTTTAAACAATATAATGCACACACACATACACTCACTATTGTAAGATATTGTCTTTTCATTTATACTTAGTTTAAAAATTCATTTCCATAACGCATAAATGTAATACGAACCTAACAGCCTACTGAGAGGACCTCAGCTTCTCCAGTTCCTTTCACTGGACACATGCCACTAGACCCTAATCATACAGAGCCAGTTTCTAGACCTGGGCGGAACCTGCTCTTGGCCAAATTGGTTTCAGGAACGACTGGCTGAGTGTCCTGTTACTGTTCTTGCATTGTTGCCTCTGTCCTTGGACCCTCAGACCGATTTCTAGCTTAGGAACCAGGTTTGAGTCCTTGTTTGCTCTACCCTGCTGCAGTCATTCATACCCAGCCCGATCTGTGCCTTTCTTGGGAGTCCTCACACTGGTCCTCACATTGAATGTCCATCGTCACAATGCCACAATCCATTGTTTCTACAGACAGTTAACAACCATCCTGAATTACTTGGGCAAGACAATTATGAGTTTTGTTTTGTTTTGTTTTGTTCTTGAGACAGGCTCTCTCTACAGAGCCCTGGCTGTCCTGGAACTCGATGCGCAGACCAGGCTGGCCTCATAAAGCTCTACCTGTCCCTGCCTCCTGAGTGCTGGGATTAAAGGTATATGCCACCATACCCAGCCTTAGTGATTTTTAAAACCTAAACTTCTTGGTGTATCAGAGCTATAAGATATCATTAAGCATCTAATCGAATTTTACATTTTCAGAATTCAAAACTGTTCTGAAGAGATAAAATTTAAGAAAAATCTATACCAGAACAATCTCCTGTTTTTCTGCTCTTCTTGTTGCCCAATGCTATCATAATTACTTTGTATTCTTTCTAGAGGATCAGTTCACCAGAGCAAGGATCTCTTTTTTCTTCTGTGCTGTGTGTCTCCCACAGGTAATGCCTGCTTGTGTCACTGATGAGAAAGCCCACTGATGGTCCGATTACTCCCTCAAGATGCTCTAATGACTGTGGCTCCCTTCCTTTGTATAGTGGAAACTGACATCAGTGACGCAGCTATCTTTTTCTGTGCTGACTTAACGCAAGCCAAATGGCAAACAGTCCTGGACATAATGAGCTTGACAGAAGAGCACCATTGGCTAAGCCATGTTTCTTTAGCATGTCCACATAAAATGCTACATATCAAATTTTCTCTTCAATTTTACTGAGAAGAGAAGTGTAATTGAACTCCAAAGACTGATTAATATAAATACTAGAGGTGAGATAATGAGAGAGAACCTTTATGTCCCTTTGCTTTTATATATTCCCACAGATATATGAGATAGTTCAAACTAATATTTACAGATGAATAAAGTACATAATGACAAGGTGCCTCTTCTGAGACATCAGTAATGTATAAACTGTAGTCTGATAATGAGACCTATTATTAGAATGAGGCAGGATTCTGTACTTGTCATATTTCAGATTGCTAGTGTTCATTGGTGCAAAAGGTTATTTTCTGAATATCATTGTTCAATATAAAAGGGTAGTAAGGTTGATACTCATACCCCTTTGAAAGAGTCTAGATTACCCGTGAACAAGATGAATTATTCTCTGGAAAATTATTAGTGTCTTCTCTACATCAAAGAACAGAATTTTACTCAGATGTTACCATTTACTTTTGAACTTTTGAAACTCAGTAATGTTGCATCCCAACTGACTAGAGGATACATATTACATGATGCTTACCATCTTTACAGAATTGGACAACATACATTCCAGTATGAAAGCTTGCATTTATGAGATTTCTATCAAATCACCAATTGAGTCATAGCAAGGAAATCTGCAGGAAGAATCCAGTGGTAACAGCATTGCCAACCCTGGTATTTCATATAGTGGAGAATACAATTATGAATATATTGTGGTTCAAGACCATTGGTGGGTCTAGCCACAGTTAAGAGTTTGTGAAACACAGAGGAGACCATATCACAGAAATGTCAGCGATTCAGTTAATTAGGGGACAGTCATCAGGAGGGATCCCTGCTCTCTGCTTCCATCAATACGGCCTTACTAGCTGGTAAGTCTAGTAGTGATGGTGGGTAAGAGATACATTGATGTTTATCTAATCTCAACCAATGCTATTTTTGAACACTTCCAGAAATTGCTTTATCAACTATGTCATTTGGAAAGTGGCAGCTTAACTTCTATATAGCAAGTGAAGAAAATAAAGAAAACTACAAATTTTCCAATGTGTTTATCTTTGAACTGAAAACTTCAAGAAAGAATATTAACAATGAACAAAGTTGTTATTTGGGACTAGGGATAAACTATTTTGGAATAAGGTAGGTGTTGTAGTCAGTGTTCTATTGCTGTGAAGACACACCATTAGCAGGGCAACGTTTTTGTCTTCAAGAGAGACACTTAATTAGGGGCTTACTGTTTCAGAGGTTTAGTCCATTATCATCATGGCAGGGAGCATGGTGGGATGTAATAAGGTGGAAGGATAGTAGCTGAGAGCTACACACACACACACACACACACACACACACACACAGAGAGAGAGAGAGAGAGAGAGACAGAGACAGAGACAGAGACAGAGACAGAGAGACAGAGACAGAGACAGAGAGAGAGACACAGAGAGAGACACAGAGAGAGAGAGAGAGACAGAGAGAGAAACCTCAAGTCCTATTTTCAATGACACACTTCCTTTAACAGGCCACATCTACTCCAACAAGACCATACCTCCTAATCCTAATATTTTCAAGTAGTTCCACCAGCTGGTGACCAAGCTTTCAATATCTGAGTCATCACAGTGGGAGAAAACACATCTGCATATAGTTGTTATATAATTCGATTATGGAGTCAACTGGATAAATTACCTACTCAGAAAGAAACTCGCAACAATTTTAAGTTTTTAATTTTATTTTTTAAATAATGGTGTATTTTGGGAAGAAAAACAGTTAAAGTATGTCCAACCTCATTGATAACTTTCAAAATGCCCCTTTCCTCATTCTCCACAGCTCTACAGCAGAGGATGTAGACAGAGACACTATGACCCTTGTCAGCTTATCTCAAGAGCTGTGTAACTTTAAAGTCAGCATAGAACTTAATGTTATAGAGTGAACCACAACCTCTTACAATGGAGATGTTTCTTTCCAGGCTAGGGACAGCATACACAGCCAGTGTCTAGTCTTCTCCAGGGACAATGCTATGAACTTGGTATTAACCCTGGCCAGAAGGCTGTAGGAAAGCATTTTGGGGAGGGGAGGGGCACTCTAGGCTTGCTTATATGTACCATATAGCTGTTAAAATGAACCTGAGTATAAGCATTTTTTTTGAAAATAGTCTTTTCTTATAAAATACATCCCAAACACAGTTTTCTCTCTCTCCATTGCTCCTAGCTCCCCATAACTCCCCTTTCCCAAGATTCACATCCCCTCTGTTTCCTCTTCAGAAAAGATCAGGCCTCCAAGAGATGAAAGCCAAACAGAACAAAACAAGATAAAATAAGTCACGGCAGAAGCCCTCACACAGAAGCTGGACAAGGCAACCCAGCAGGGGAAAAAATTCTTAAGATCAGGCAAGAGTCAGAGGTACACCTACTCTCACTGTAGGGAGCCTCATAGAAACACCAAGCTAAGCAGTTTTGAAAAATAGTTTGCAACCACATAACGAACCGAAGAAGAACATGCATTTCTTTCTAAGAATAAATGTTTTAAAGTTTCCTTTTGGGGTAAGGGGCTCTAACAATTATGTTGTTCAAATGAGAACTTTTTTCTCATTTAATTCACAATTTGATTGAACAGAATTATAAAATGAATTAAACTTTGCTGTTCTGGTTAGAAAACAAAATCTATGAAGTGATAGAAAGTGGTCTATCTAAAGGATGCCCTGTCCTTGAACTAATTCCTGGAGATCTTCCAAGGTCCTGGTTTTGGTCTTCCTGGAGAAATGATTACTGGGATTGCTCCCTTGAGTTGTTTTTCTACCCAAAGAAGACAGCCTTGTCTCATTTCCTTCCCCACAGGTGTGCATTCTCTTCATCTCCTTATTACAGAACTCTTTTCTTACTCTGATTGCATTTATGGACATTTTCCCACTGATTGGTATTTTGTTTCTATCGGATTATTCTGTGCTTATTAGTTTTGCTTCCAAATTTTAACCTGTGTCCTTGAAAACATGACTTCAGTTTTATACAGTCCTATTTCTTTTCCATAAATGACTCTTAGTGGCAGATCCAGTTACTATTTAGCTTATTTATAGCCTTAGAATTTGATGCCAATTTTTAGAATTCCAAGAATGTCTTTTCCAGAGAGAACTGATGAAGGCACTGAGATAGGATGAGTGTCGGAGCATCACACAGATAAATTGGCAACCCACAACTTCATATCCCCTACTACACCTCCTGGGCATTTGCTGGAAGAGATGATTGATTGGTGGGTGGTTTACTGATACAAAATACTGATTGTTTCGTTTTCCAAGTGTAACTCATTAGCTGGCTGGCAAAAATTAAAAAAAAAAACGATTTCTATCTTAGTTTCTTTTGGTTTAGAGTGAAGAAAGAAAAAAGAAAAATAATAATTCCAGTCAACCCTCACTTGAAAGGCTTTATGAAGTAGGACAAAATATTCAATGCCGATAAATAAAATAATTGGTTACAGGTGGCCAGCCAAGCTCTGCCAGCTGTAATCACACACAAAGAGAACTTTCATAGTCCAGGTTAGGGTCCTGGCTGTATTTTTATGTGAATTGAAGCTTTGTAAAGGCATGAAATAAGATTACAATACCAGCATGATTTTACCAATGCTGGGAAAGTGGAAACCTAGAGTCATATGTTAAGTTTAAAAATTATCTTACATTTATTATAATAAATCTTTATTTCCCACTTTTTATTCATGGATGTGAACATTTACATAATTAAGAAAGAAAGCATTTTCTTCCCTAATTATGAGATGATTGATGGCCAGAGTTAACACAAAATTATTTGCAGAAGCATAATTTATTCTTACTTAAAGTAATGACATGT
>CM053745.1:46099448-46201271 GCA_028658305.1 Pachyuromys duprasi | reverse complement strand
CCCCCTCCCTCATTCCCTCCCACTCTCCCCATCCCTCCCTCATCTTCTCCCTGCCCCCTCCAAGTCCACTGATGGGGAGGACCTCCCCCGCTTCCATCTGACCCTAGCTTATCATGTCTCTTCAGGGCTGGCTGCAATGTCCTCTTCTGGGATCTAGTTAGGCTGCTCCTCCTTGGGGTGGGGGTAGGGGCAGTCGACAAGCCAGCCATTGAGTTCATGACCAAAATAGTCCCTGTTCCCCTTTCTAGGGTACCCAGTTGGTACTGAGCTACCATGGGCCACATTCTATCACCCTCTTATTTCAGAAGATTCTCTGCACTCTGCCCAAAGTTTGGGCAGACACACATGGTATATACTCATTTACAAGTGGACATTAAACATATAATATAGGATCATCATACTAAAATCTGTACAACGAAAGAAGCTAAGCAAGAGGGAGAACCCTGGGTAAGATGATCAATCCTCATTCAGAAAGGCAAATGGGACAGACATCAGAAGAGGGGGAAGAAAGGGGACAGGACAGGAGGCTACCACAGCGGGACTCGAAAGACTCTGCCCAGTAGGGTATTAAAGCAGATGCTGAGACTCATAGTTTGTCCTATTTTTAATGAGTTTTTCTTAAACTTTGTCATCTGGGGAAAGTCATGGGAATAGCAGGTTACTAGTGATATGTGTGTGTGTGTGTGTGTGTGTGTGTGTGTGTGTGTGTGCATACACACATATGATCCTGTGCACAGCTTAATAGTAAGGGCTTCATGAATCACACTTCTTCAATTGCTGATGCTTATTTAGAGCTTAGACCATAAAACAGGCACAAAAGCAAATATTTTAGATGGCATTCTATTAGTTGTTAATTGGTGGGTAAACTAAAGGGATGT
This sequence comes from Pachyuromys duprasi, assembly GCA_028658305.1. Lineage (NCBI taxonomy): Eukaryota > Metazoa > Chordata > Mammalia > Rodentia > Muridae > Pachyuromys > Pachyuromys duprasi. The sequence goes on along the minus strand of CM053745.1, from coordinate 46,200,393 downwards.
CTCAGATTTCCCAAATCTAATTCTAAAGCCTCCTGTCTGACTAAGGTAGTTCTAGTAATGATTTGTGAAACGGGAATGATGATAATTAATTTAGAGAAATATTGGGGGACTGAGAGAGGTAATCTGATGTTTTAGCGATAATGATTTTTGTGATTGCCATGATCTATGAATAATCTTATTTTTTTAATGTAATTTATTTATTTTTATATTAATCACAGGTTAGGTACTTTGCATCCCAGGCATAACCCCCTCCCTCATTCTCTCCCACTCTCCCCATACCTCCCTCATCTCCTCCCCACCCCCTCCAAGTCCACCAAGGGGGAGGACCTCCTCCCCTTCTATCTGACCCCAGTTCATCTTGTCTCCTCAGGGCTGGCTGCAATGTCCTCCCCTGGGATCTAGCCAGGCTGTTACTCCCTGGCGTGTATGAAGGAGGGTCAAAGAGCCAGCCATCGAGTTGATGACTGAAACAGTCCCTGTTCCCCTTACTAGGGTCTTCAGTTGGACACCGAGCTAGCATGGGCCACATCTGAGCGGGGCGGGGGGTTCTAGGCCATATCCATACATGGTCCTTGGTTGGAGAAACTGTCTCATAAAAGACCCCTGTGCCCTGCTCAATTTGGTCTTTGTGGAGCTCTTGTTCTCCCCAAGTCTTACTAACTTCCCCTATTTTCATTATTATTCCCAGCCCTCTGCCAAAGGCTTGGTTGTGAGTCTTAAGCCTTCGGATGATCTTATTTTTAACCATGGCAGGGCTACATACTATCTTAGGACTTGGACCTTGTTGGAGGAGTTAGTCTCAATGCTGAGGAATTGCTAACAACCACTCAATACACATTAAGTTCTGTCGGCTGTATAAGCATTCATATGCCTCAAAGTGACACTTTCCATGAGTCCTTCACACAGCTTGCTGTGACCTTTCCTCTCATTACCTCCTGCAGCCTCTCTGGGCTGAGGTAGGTGGTTTCTTTTTAGGATTGAAGCACACTTCTTGGCTTTTATAAGGAAACAACAGTTCCTCCCCAGCTGGGCTGATTCGGAGAGCAAATGGCTCTGGTTTTAACTGGAACTATAGAATACTGCACTTCAGGTACCTACCAAGAGCATTATCTCAAATACTCAGCCACTTATCGAGCATTAAAAACTCAGCTTAGAGAACTCATTCTTCATTTGAGAACTCTGCTCATTCCTCGTTGCTTTCTAAAAATCCGTTGTAAAACACAGGTAAAGGAGAGGTTGGCTGAATATCTGTATCACACTGTTTTGGTTTATGGACAGTTGCTTTCACAATTCATGTTTAATTGTGCCCTAGCCTTGGGCAGAATATGTCTCAAATGAAATCCCTCCATCACTTATTTCAAAACCCAATGATAGGTAGAAGGTCTGGGAAAACAGTAATTGCTCAATAATTATTTGAGAAGTGAGTAAGTGAATGCAGAAATTAATAAACAATTCAGTGAATTTACCTCATGTTTCATTTCATATGATTTAAGATGTTCACATCTTTTGAAAATCTTTACTGATGATTATGATAAATTTTGTGGCAAGATGTAAGAAATATCTCAGGAAATTAAATGTGATTCAGAAACATTCAAAAACTTTATCTTTTAAATTCACATAGTGTAGTTGGTTGGTGCCTATATTCAGAAAACCACCATTGCAACCAGGATTTCTCTCTATCTTTTTTTAAACAGTATTTATTTTATTTCCTTTTATTTTATTTATTTATGTCTTAATTAATTTATCTGTCCATTCACTTTGCATCCCACCTTCAGCCCCCTCTCTCCTTTCCCATTCCTCCTCCCCTACTTCTCAGATAAAAAATGAGCACCCCCACCCCAGTTCATCAAGTCTTATCAGGACTGAGTGAGACCCTCCTCCCCTAAGCCTTGGTGAGGCATCCCTACCAGGGGAAAAGCAGGCAACAGAGTCCATGTCAGAGTCAGCCCTTGGCTCCTCTTACTAGGGAACCTGCATGAACCTCAAGCTACCCATCTGCTCTATCTGTGCAGGGGCCTACATTCAGTCCATGCATGGACCTTGGTTAGTGTTTATGTCTCCACAAACTCCTCCTCTGGGCTTCAGTTAGTTGGCTCTGTTAGTCTTCTTGTGGAGCTCCTGTCACCTCCAAGTCCTTCTATACTTCTTCCCCCACTCTCCCACAAGACTCCCTGTGTCTAACCCAATGCCTGACTGTAAGTTTCAATATATCCATACACTGCTGTGTAGAGCCTCCCAGAGGCTAGGCTCCTGTCTGGGAGCATAGCAGAATATTGTTAATAGTGTTAGGGGTTGGCTGTCTCCCATGGGGTGCTTCACAGGTTGGGCCAGAGTGGAAGTGGGACCCCAGAGGGCCTACATAGGGCAGAGAAATTATGGACAAGGGCATCTCTATGACAACCTGGAGATATAAGACAGGATAGGCTTTTGGGAGGATATGGACGAGACTCTAGCTGAGACTCCATGACCAGTGGGTCATGGAGATGGAAGAGAACACTCTCAAAATAGATAAGACTCCTAGTGGAGGGATAGAAAAACCAATCAACACACAAACACTTCAACCAAAAGTTTACCCTGCCTACAAGATGTGCAGGGATGAAGATGGAGCAGAGATTGAGGGAGTGTCCAATCAATGCCTAGAGAATCCAACCAGGATTCTCAGCCCAGACTTCGTGATGTTTTGATTTTGTAGTCACACCATTCCCTTTCTCTATAATCCCTACTTATTGATTTATTTCTGCATCCTTTTGCCTTTTTAAGAGTGTCATAGGTATCAAGGTGACGGTGATGTCATAGAATGAAGTTGGTAATGTTCCTTCTGTTTCTACTTTGTGGAATAGTTTGAAGAGTATTGGTCTTAGCTCTTCTTTGAAGGTCTGGTAGAAGTCTGTGCTGAAACCATCTGGCCCTGGGCTTTTTTTTTTTTTTTTTTTTGGATGGGAGACTTTTGATGACAGCCTCTGTTTCCTTAGGGTACATAGGAATACTTAATTTATTTACATAATCTTGATTCAGCTTTGGTAAATTGAATTTATCAATTAAATGGTCCATTTCACTTACATTTTCAATTTTTTTTTTTTTTGCGTATAGGCTTTTGAAGTAGGACCTAATGATTCTTTGAATTCCCTCAGTGTCTATTGTTATGTCCCCCTTTTCATTTCTGATTTTGTTGATTTGGATAGTGTCCCTCTGCCTTTTAGTTTGGCTAACGGTTTGCTTATCTTGTTGATTTTCTTAAAGAACCAGCTCTTGGTTTCGTTGATTCTTTGAATTGTTCTCTTTGTTTCTAATGTATTGATTTCAGTTCTGAGTTTCATTATTCATTACTCCTCTTGGGTGTGTCTGCTTCTTTTTCTTTTCTAGTGCTTTCAGGTGTTCAGTTAAGTTGCTTGTATGAAATACCTCTAATTTCTTTATAAAGGCACTTAGTGCTATCAACTTTCCTCTTCGCACTGCTTTCATTGTGTCCCATAAGTTAGGATAAGTTGTCCTCAGTGGCTGGCTCTTTGATAACCTACCCCTGGGGGGTACAGCCTTGCTAGGCCTCAGAGGAAAACAATACAGCCAGTCATGATGAGACCTGATAGGCTAAGGTCAGATAGAAGGGGAGGAGGACCTCCTACCTACCATGGGATTAGGGAAAGGGCACAGGGGGAGAAGAGGGAGGATGGGTGGGACTGGGAGGAGATGAGAGAAGAGACTGGAGCTGGAATACAAAGTGAATAGAGAGATAGATACATAGTTACATAGATAGATAGATACATAGATATATAGATAGATAGATACATAGATAGATAGATACATAGATAGATAGATAGAGAGAGATACATAGATACATAGATAGATACATAGATAGATAGAGAGATAGATACATAGATAGATAGATAGATACATAGATAGATAGATACATAGATAGATAGATACATACATACATAGATATATAGATAGAGAGATAGAGAGAGATACATAGAGAGATAGATACATAGATACATAGATAGATACATAGATAGATACATAGATAGATAGATAGATAGATAAATAGATAGATAGATAGATAAAATAGTGTCATACAGTAGAACCATAACAATAGGTAACTTTTGAGACTCATTTTCAAGACATTCAGTGTAACACCTCTGAGATTGTTCAGATTTTTGTGTGCACATTAATCCTTCTTGTTGCTGAGTGGTACTCACTGCTTCTTCCACAGGTCATCTGCTATGGACATCTGCTATGAAGAGCTGCTATAAATATCTCTCTGTCTCTCTCTCTCTCTCTGTCTCTTTCTCTCAGGTGTGTGTCTGTGTGTGTGTTTGTGTCTGTTTGTCTATGTGGGTGTATGACTAAGCCTATGTTTCTCGAGGGCAAGTAGGGGTCAGAGTGTGGAGTCATATGGCAGATATTGTTTCTTGAGGGCAAGTAGGGGTCAGAGTATGGAGTCATATGGCAGATATGTGCTTAGCTTTGTAAGAAACTTTGAAGCTGCATTTCAAAGTGAGAGCAGTGCTTGAATATTTCCCTTGTGTGTGTGCTTACCAACCCCGTTATGTCATACATGTGTTACAGTACCATATCATAACTTTAATTGGCATTTTCTAATAGCTATGGATATAAAGTATTTCTCTAGTTTTAATCACCTTTCATATATCACCATTTATGAAATCTTTTTCTCATGAAAAAAATTGGGTTGCTCATTTTCTTACTGTAGGTTTTTGAGAACTCTATGTTATGGTTAATATAATACTATATGCTGACACAGCCTCCTACTCTGTAGTGTATCTTTCTTAATAGTATCCTCCATAAACATTCTTGCTCTTGAGTCGGTTTAGTTTGCTTTTTTATGTTGTGCATAATAAATTTTGTGTGAATTTTCTCTTTTGCCATGGAAGATATTTCTTATAGATTTTCTCTTGTTTTCATCTGAAAGTTTTTTAATTTTTCATTTTATATTGAGCTCTAGGATCAATTTTGGATTAGCTGATAAATAAAGATGGGATTTGGGTCAGGGTTCATTTCTTTGTATATAAGTGCCCGATTGCTCTATTACTGTTTGTTATTGAAGCTGTCCTTCCTCCACTGAAGAGCTGGTGTGAAATTGTCAGAATGAATTGGCATGTGATTGAACCCATTTCTGCTCTCACGCTTCTGTTTTACTGGTCTGTGTTTACCTTGTTCCAATATTACACAGGCCTGATGACATAGCTTTACAGTAAATTTAAACTTGGGTGGTATGATTTCTTCAACTCCATTTTACTTTACAGTATTGCATTGCTCTTCTATTTTCCCTTATTTTTGTGTTATATGAATATTAGAATTAGACTGTCTGTATCTACCAAGAATATTAATGGAACTTAGTTAAAAACTGTTAAGTAAATGTAGGAATAGCTGACGTTTCAGGACATCATTTCGTCAAGTCCATGAACACTGTGGCCTGCATCTCCTCCTTCTGTGGGCTTCTTTGTTCTTTCAGCAGCAGCATTGTATTTAGTAATCTTCAGCGTGCAACTTCTGTGTGCTTGGTAAAACTTGAAACTGAATATAACTAACATTCATAACATAACACTCGTATCTAATTAAATGTGGTGAGCAACTGCATATTTCACCTTGGGAATCTGCTATAGATGGTGCTAGTTAAAAGGCAGATTGCATTTTTTTCATTACCGATATAAATTTTAGTGTGTTGCCTTTATATGCCAAGTCTTTGCCCACCTGTTTATTGCTGATTTCTTGAGATTTTCTATGTAGACAATTGTAACGGCAGGCTTTTATGCCCAAACCCAATTCCCAAAATAACAGCTCTGAGACTTTATTATTTGTGAATAGATGCCTAGGACATAAGCTTTGGCTTGTTCCCTGACTAGCTCATAACTTATTTCACCTGTTTATTCTATTCTACATATGCAACATGGCTAGTTACCCCTCCTCAGTTTCGCACCTGTGTCATCCTCAGGGTCTAGGGCTAATTTCACTCTCACTCTATCCCAGAGTTCAGTTCCCTCTGCTGGAACACCCACCTCCTATTTCCTGCCTCAGTTAATAGGTTCCAAGCTTTTTATTGACAGGTAATGCTTCCATCACCACAGAGATTCTCTCTACAGCATTTTATGTCATTTTTTTTCTTACTTTGTATGCTTTTCAGTTCTTGCTTCTGCCTTATTGTGCTGGCCAAGAATTCAGTGCAGTTTTGAATGGAACATGTAAAATGGACGTTTTGTGTTATTATCTATTGTTAGGGAAAAGTATTTATTTTCCACCACTAAGTGTGATGGTAATTACGGCTGATTTTTCTTTGTTCCTTCATTCATCTCTCCCTCTCCCAGTTCCTCACTTCTTTTCTCCTTCCTAGACAAGGTCTCCCTATATAGCCCTGGCTGACCTAGAACACACAGTGTAGGCTGGCCTCAAACTCAGACAGCCACTGTCTCTGAGTTCTGAGATTAAAGGTATGCACCCCCACACCCAGATGTGGCATTCTTGACTAGGTTGAGGCTCTCCTCTTCTGTTTCTAACGTGCTTATAATCCTTGTATCAGTGTGGCTGTTTAATATTGTCCTGTGCTTTCTTTCTCAATTGATACAGTTTTTCTTTTATAGGTTGTTTATACAGTAGGTAGTCTAATGATTGTAATATGTGACACCATGATATAATGTGAAGTGCTAGAATTTTTATGCATTTGCTAGTATTGTGTTGAAAATTTTTATTCCTACAGCTAGATCTGAAGTTTTCTTTCTTTTTCAGTCTTTGGCTTTGATATTTATGGCTTTATAAAATAACTTAAATGTGTTTCCCTCTCCTCTACGATCCATAAAAGATATGTAGAATTGATGTTACCTCTTTTTTTCAATGTTTAAGCATTCCCTATTGCAATAAAATCTGTTGGCATCTTGATCATAGATTTTCCAGCCTCCACAACTTTGAGAAATAAATTTGTTTATGTTATCAAGTTTATGACTTTTTAAAATAATAGACCAAAGTTACTCAGACAGAATATGTGGGCAAATTTTGGTAGTTTTAGAAAACTTTTTCTATTTTGTTTAAATTGTCCAATTTTTGTATATAGGTCTTAGTACTGATCCTGTCAACTTTTAATGCACTTAGTCCTTTATGTTTTCCTCTTTCATGGCTGATGTTGCTAATTTTTGTCTTCTTTCACTTTTTTTTTTCCTTTTTGTCATAGGGATAGAAGTTTTGGATAGAAATTTGTCAATTGTATTCACCATTTTGAAGAACTGGCTTTGATTTTATTTATTGTCTTATTATTTCCAGATTCAATTTTATTAATTTTATTTACACTTCTCTGATGATTTTCTTCTTCCTAAGTTTACTTTTATTTTTCTAATCTTTTAAGAAAGAAATTAACCAGTGCACATGAAAACTTCGTTCTTAATATAAGCGTTGGATGTGGTACGTGTTGTATATTTCTCTTTGTTAACTGTTCTAGCTGATTTGCAAAAATTTTTGATGTGTTCCATTATTATTTATATCAGATTTAAAGTATATTTTAAATCTTTTAGTAACCCTATCAATTATTTACATGTGTATTATTTAACTCTTAACCAGTTTGAGGTTTTCCTGGGGCAGCAAGTAAAAGTGCTTATTCTGCAAAGAGGAGAACCTGTGTCCAAATTCACAGCATCCCCAGAAAAAGCTGGGTCCAGCCACTTCATGTGATTACCTGTAAGCTTACCTGTAAACCAGCACTATGAGGACTGGGGGCATGAAGGTAGCTGGGAAGCTTGCTGGTTTCCAGGCCAGCTTCAAACTCAGTGGGTGATACTGTCTCGAAGGAATAAGGTGACTACTGATAGTCCAGAACACTGCAAGGGTGCAAGTTCAAACCTGCACCATGGGCTCATATATCACATACATAATACACTGCACACATTTTTACACAGACACATACAGACATGAACACACAAAACAAAACAAAAAAGGGAATTTTTTTCTTTAGTTTACTCTGTTATGAATACAATCATCAAGTCTATTTCTAGTTGCACTTTACTGTGGGAAATAAAACCTCTATTTATTTTTTCAAATATTATTGAAAAATTTAATGTTCTAACATGTCATATCTTGGTATACCTTTGATATAAAATATGCTTTTTTCCTGGTGCTGGCTGGCAGAGTGCTTTTTTTTTTTTTAAACAGTTTCAGTGCATGTATGGGCATGCATTCCTTTAGTTTCGTTTTTATCTGAGATTCACTATAACTTATGTATTTTTATCAAATTTAAGTCGTTTCCATCTACTGTTTCTTCAACTGTTTTTTTTCTTTCTGTTTCTCTTTCTTCTCTTCTTTACACCCTAATAATATTAGACTGTTTGATATCTATTCAAAGATTCTTGGATAATCAAAGTTCTTTGGAAGAAAAGAATCTATAGAGTGGGCAAATGTTAAAAGGAGGTTTATTAAATTGGTTACACTTTGGGTAGCCCCCAAATGGCTGTTTCACACCAGTCAGACCAGGAACTGCATTGCCCCTCAGGCCACATGACCCAGATGCCTCGGTAGTCCTAACCTGATATGAAGGCTGAGGGGAGGCTTAAGCAGCCACTCTTGAGTACATGTTGGAAACCCAAATCTGAGTTCTGGTAATCACTGAAGGAATGCAGCAATGGCAGCAACAGTGTAGAAGAACTTGCCAGCAGAGGGAAGGCAATCTGGCAAAAACCAGAAGCTGCTCGTGTTTAGAGTCGGTCTTCCCACTTCACATATTGTGATCAAGAAAATCTTTCAGGCGAGTAGATTCCATATTCAGCCAAGTTGACAACTAAAGTTAACCATTGTAGTTATTAAGGCTATGTTCAGTTATTTTTATTTTTATTTTTTTGAAACAAGGTCTTTATAAGTATCGCTGACTGGCTGGAATCCCTGTGTAGCATAAGCTTGATGTATAACCTTGATATTTTTCTTTGTGCACATGCATGTGTGCACATATATTTATATATGTGTGTGTACGCACATGCTCTCGCATATGTGTTTCTGAGACCCAGGCTCACTGTACAGTTGTAGTGACCTTCAACACTCTGTCTTCCTATTTCTGCCTTCTAAGTGCTGCTATTTTAGATGTGTACCATCATGATAGCTCAGCTTTCTATTTTTTCCTTGAAACATTCTGGCTCATTTGTGTCAAATGTATTTAATATTGCTTATTGATGCATTTTCACAATAGCTGCTCTTGTTTATTTAGGTGTCAGGAATTAAATCTGGGGCCTTGTTCACATCCAGCTAGTGCCGAACATTGTCCTATATTCACTGTTAGAAAGTGTCACTTTCCATATTGTTATGAACTTGGTGATGATAGATCTTCATTTTCTTTGTCTTTAAGAGTTGAGATCTCCCTAGTTCTTTGTACGTGAGCAAATTTAGGTTGTATTCTGATATTAAGTATTCTGAAGCTTCACATTGTGTTTGAATTCAATGGGGAATGTTCCTCCTCTCATTTTTCAGATGGGCACATGCTGCACATTTGTCTAACTCTCCAAGCAGAGTCTTCAGTGTTCTCCTGTCCTCAAAACCTATTCAGTACTATGTATCTTTACCACATGTTCCTCATGACTCAGCTCATTTCTGGATACTGCTTGGTTGCTTTTAATTTAATTAATTCAATCTTAATCCTTTTTAGTGTTGCTAAGTATGAGGTCCACATTGTGCTTGTGAGGATGAATCCCAGGAATCATAGATAACATTATGCAGTCACTTTCTTGAACACTCCATTATCAGTGATCTATGGTCTTCAGTTCTTTGAGACTACTGCCATCAAGCTTTGAACTAAACATAGGGTTTTCCCTACCTTGCTTTTCTCTGCGCTCTCACACACGACACCATTGTCTGGGTCCAAGAGGTGCGACAACAAGGAGATGAAAAAAGAGCACCAGCATTTCCTCCTTCTCCAATCCCACAACTCCTCCTCTCAGAGAAGAGCTACCCCTGACGGCTGCAGGGGCCTCTGTTTATAGACATGGCTGCTCTTGGGACTACTACTCTTCTTTCCACCCTTGTGCCTGAACTAGGGGGCTGTCGCTGCTCTCCTGGATGTTCCTACTTTATCTTATTGCGTGGCTTCATTGCTAAAATGTAGCCTTTGAGAGAGTCAAGTCACTATACAGAAAACTTGCAGAAAAGACATTACTCAAATATTGACATTTTACTGAAGCAAGGAATGGCACAGTGAACAACAGAGCGAGCAGCAGGTCAAGTGTGTTCTTGGTGCCTCCAAGCAGAGAGTGTGCAGACTACCCTAGACAGCGCAGCACCTTCTCAGCTCTTCTGAGCCTTGTTCGGCCTCTGCCTGCCACTCAAACCTCAACCTTTCCTTTCCCTTGTCTAAGTCCTGACAAGGACAGGCAGTAGTGCCCCACTTGTAGTGCCTGCTGCTGCCTCTACTGGAAAATAAAAGTTTAAAAGACTGTCTTTTGGGGTCATCATGTGCTAATGAGGAAAATAAGTCAATGAGCATCTCAGTGTTTGGGGGGTACTACAGCTGTTCATACAAATTCTCAGAGCCACTGAGCTGGTATAGAGACTACCCGGTTCACTTTGGAGATAGACTGTCAAAGTCCAGACATTTACTCTCACTTAACCCAATCTCAAGACTAACTTAACTGGTTAATGGCAGATGCAAGCCTGACAAATCTGAGGGGAAAAAATGGACTGCAGAGTAAATCTAAGAATGACTCCAAACTTATCAGTTTGGAAGGAGAAATGCTTTCTGATAGTGTATCTCTTTAGTTCTTTTCCTGCCCTGCCCTCAAATACATGGTTTAGGTGAGATCCTTTGCTAACAATACAATTTCAAGGGACCTTTGCAGATAATTGACTTTCAAACAGCAACAATTAAAATAAGTAAAATAGCAACAAATATGAACCAAAACAAAGTTGGTGGGCTTCTGGTTTTGTGTGGGTCACAGGAAAATTGACAAATCACCAAATCCCTGAGCTTCAGCAGCTAGCTAATGTTGTTAACATTTATGTGTCATAATTCTTGCTTGCAAAGGCCTTTGAAATACTCTGATAAAAGATTCCAATACTATCAAGGAGTTAAGATTATCACTTATGACAGAAAAGAACAAATCAGTGTTCTGTATGCTATCTTTCATGTGATATTTTTTCTAGCCTTTCTCCTCTCTGGTGCAGATGCAAGAAATGGGCTAAGACACTGATCAGTGTTAGGCAGGCTCTGCATGCCCAGTCTTTGCTCAATATCTGCTGTGCATTTTCATGCATTGCCTTAGTCAACGTTTCTAGCAAGGTTTCACAGAGAGAAAAAGAAATAAGGATCAGAAACAATAAGTAAGGAACCAGCATTTGAAATTTCTTTCTGTTCCTCTGGTTCTTGTTTGTTTGTTGTTGTTTTGGCATGTTCTTTCAGAATTTTGGTCATGTTTCTCCCTTTTTCCTTTCCCCTAACTTCTCCCAGATCTTTACACACCCAAATTCTTGTTTTTCCCAAACCCTTTTCCAAAAATAAAAACAAAACAAAATTTAAAAAAAGGAAAATCAAATAATAACCAATAGGACAAAGGTTTTGAAAGCAAATAAAATCAAAACAAAAAGTCCTTCTGGCTTGTTTTCCCTTCTTGCTTTGATGTTGCATTTTGTACAGTCAGTGTGGGCAGAGGTGTGTAGTGAATGAGCAGACCCTTGCTGTGCCAGATTTCCCTGATATAACAGGCAGGCCCACTGTCCTTTCACATTTTTCAGTTGTCTCCTGGCTTGCTGGTGGCAAGCAAGACATGTGAGACAAGTCAACAGCCAGGCACAAAATTGTGTAAGTGGAGGCAAACAATGAATACTGCAGTAGAATATTCTAAGATTGATGGGCATGGGACAGTGTCAACTTTACAGTTTCTCAAAGGAGAAAAATATTTTATATTAAGACACAACTGCATACATTCTATGTATCTAATTCTATGTCCTGTCTGATCTCTAGTTCAGGGTTCTTGCTTGTGCTGTGAAAAGCTTTGGAAGAAAAGTTTAGTTTTCCAACTTCCTTGCAGTTAGCTTGGATGCACTACAAAGCTGGTTCTTCCAAATAGATGCCTTTGCATGAAAGCAAAGGTGGGAAATAGAGATGAGGCAGAGGTCATGTGGTAGTGGCTCAACTTGTCAATCAAGAATCATGAGAAGTGAGAGTAGCCCATTCAATTCTTCTATCACTTGCACTGTGACATTCCCCAAGAGAGTTGTGGCGGCTGTACCATTTGGGTTGGTGTTAGAGTCATCTCGATTCTTTGGAAGACTATTTTGGAACTCAACTTTTTCTAAAGGATCTTTTGACTCCCTATCCTCAAACCTTCCCAACAGCTTTATAAATACTTAGCTCTATATCAGTGCTAATTATTAGCACTAATCTCAGTGGATAAGCACAAATGAGAAAGGTACGGAGCAGGGAATGGCTGGAATCTACAGTGTCTTTGAAGACAGAGAGTTTGCTTACAGAAATTGCATGAAGGAACTTGAATCTTGGGAAATGGAGGTGTCTATGGGGAGGGCTGAAGCATTCTGAATAGAGAATCAGAAGCATCTGAGGTCCAAGGTACAGTGAAGCTCTGAGAACTGTCAAAGTTGTGAGCTTCTCAGTGTAACTCCAGCAGAGGGTCCTGGAATGGAGACATGGAACATTCTTCTTTCTTGACCCACAGGAGCAGATACGCATCACCATGGAATTCTCATGGGTGGTCATGACTTATTTTTAGGGTTTAAGACAAAAAAGTGACGTTATTGGTTTTACCTTTGAAGAGTATGTTCTAGCTGCAGCATTAGGATGGAGAATGAGGTGAGAGGCAGACCAGTTTTGGTACATGAAGGGAAATGTGGTTGAAGATGTGACTGGTCTGATTTCAATGGGCTTAAGAGTAAAAGGGAATGGCATGTTACCAAGAGTGTCCACTGTGTCCCTGAGGGGCTTAATTGTAAATCTAAGCTGGACAGCAGGCACAGGTCAGGGTAGACTTTATTGCCCATCATATGTTTTTTTGTGTCTGACAAATGCAGCTTGAAGGAGAAAGTGTTTATTTTAGCTCACAGTTTCTGGGTACAGTCCATCATAGTAGGTGGCATCAGGAGCCAAAAGCAGCTGGATACATTATATCCACAGTGCAATAAGTGTGTGCATAGGGCTGAGCTTGCTTTAGCTGGTCTTACACAATAGGATATCCTAGAAATAGTATTACCAAGAATATATTTCAATAAATATCATCAAAATAATATCCCACAGACATGCTCAGATATGCATTCTCCACATGATTTTAAATTCTGATAACTTGCCAACTGAAATAATCTCTCTCTCTGTCTATCTGTCTGTCTCTATCTATCTATGATTTATGCATCTATATCCATGGTATGAAACTTTACAAGCTTATTGCTTAAAAAAGTAAGAAAAAATAAAGAAAATTACTAGAACTGTGAAAAACCAGTAAAGAAATTTTATCAAAATTGCAGCGTAATCACAAAGATATTTATTTATTCATTAAAGTGTTTTTGAAAGAGAGTTTCATATATCCCAGGCTAGCCTCTTACTCACTAAATAGTTGGAGGAGACTTTTTAACTTCTGATCCTCCCCTCCTCCATCTCCCAAGTGCTGAGATCACGGATATACATTACCATTTACAGTTTTATGCAGTGCTAGAGATCAGTTTCAAGGTGTGCTGCATGCTAAGCAAGCACTTTACTAAATGTGCATAGGTAGACTGACAATAAACTAACACTTGTGGAGGAAACAGTGCAGCTGACTTCTAGAAGCTGAAAATCAAGGCAATGCATTATTCCCGGAGCCCCCCAGAAAGCATGCAGCCTGACCATTGTTTCAAACGAAAATATTGTACGTTTGGGTTGCTTTAAGTCATGAAGTGTGTAGTAACTCGTTACAGCAGTGTAAAAGATGACTTATCAGAGAACAGGGAAAGCAGAAAATAAGGACATTGGCTATTCTGTGCTACATATAAGTTCCAGTGTTTTTGGTGTTACTGTCAAATCAGAAGCCTGCTGAAAGACAAGCGAAAGCCACAAAAGGTTATACAAAAATCAACATACATGAAGGCAACAAAGAGTTAAGAATAATGATATGTGAACAACACTAAAATCAATAAAATTGATTATTAATTAATTGACAGTGTCAGAAGGCATCTAAACATGCATTTTGCTAAAAACTGTAAATTGAAACATCCGTAAAAAACAATCTAGGCCCCACAACTCTGAATTTTGACTGGTTGCGGTTTCTGTAATAGTTACTGTTTGTTGCAAAAAGAAATTTCCTTTATGAGATTAAGGACTACAATTTTCTGTAACTATACAACAAATATTTAGAATGTAGTTATGATTCTGTTGGTTTCGTGAAGTAGTGGTTGTAGTTTCTCCTCCAAGACCTGTAACTTCGTTAGTCATGGGTAGTTGGCCAAGGCAATAGTACCAGACACAATTTTACTCTTTTTGAGCAGGTCTTCAGTGCAACTAGAGAGCATACTGAGAAATGCATGCCACTACTGCGGCCTTTGATTATCATGCCACACTGGTAATTGTTGTGGTTCATAGATATGGGTAGGATTATTGGTAGCTTCCCTCCTTTGGAAACCTTCAAGTCTTGAACCTAAGGTTCAAGTAACATTAAGGAAGAGGGAGAAGAAAGATTTTAAAAGTCAGAGAATCGGGGAATTTGATTTAGGATTTTGTCTCCTAGAAATGTCAGAAGCTGTACCTGTAAAATCTTACAACACAAATGCCTAAACATAAACTTAGCAATGGCAATATCAATAGACATGCTAAAGTGAGTGGAGGGAAACCCATAAAGCTTTAGCCTTACACACAGAACTACAGGCAACTAAGAAATACTGAGAATATAAGAAATAGTCTTCCCTAGGGGAAGAGCATACGGAATGGCTTTCCAATACCAAATGGTAAGCCCTGACAACCCACATATGAGTAGCATTATATAGATTGAGAAGGTTGCATTAGGGATGTAGGTGTATATACATGAACATATGTGCATGTAAGAATGAATGAAAATGAAAACGAAGGCCATGAATTAGAAAGAGAGCCAGGAAGGATATATGTAATGGTTTTGAGGGAGGAAAAGGTAGAGGAATTGGCGTAACCATAATCTCAAAAAATAAAAGAAGTAATAAGAAAAAGGAATCCAATCAAGTTGCTGGTTGGAGTGTAGGGGCTATGCCACCATGAACCCTAGGTGGGGCGTAACTTGGTAAAAGCTTTCTGAAAAGCAATTTGGCAGTTATTACTTAAATTATAACTGTATGTGTTCTTTGATTTAGCAGTTCCATTCATTCTTCTGACACCTGTGTACAAAGGTACACATTTAAGAGCTTTTCCAGTAGCATATTTGTATATAAAAGGCAAAATCTTGAGTATTCATTGGTTGATTGAAGGGCACTTTCTATATCCAAATAACAGACTACCTGGATGCCTTTTAAAAGACTGGAATAGATTAAAAAACAACAACAAAAAAACACATTTAAATCCCATTGATAGACAGCAAAAACTAGTTTCCAGGCAATATGTATATACTGATTTTATCATAAAATGTCTGTATATGTCTCCTGTACATTTTTGTATTTGGGATTACATGCATGTGTATTTTGTCTTAGAAAATGCAAAGAAAAAATATCTAGTAGAATTTACAAGCAAACTGTTACCAGGAGGCCTTTATGCTCTGCTATATTCATTTCTCTGCCACTTTAATTTTTTGCAATGTATGATTGTAAGTTTGAAGCCTAAAACAGTCCATAAACTTGTGAAAATGTCCTTATACAGGACGCTTAATGACTCACAGGTGACTCTTACCTGAGCATAGTGGAACATGATCTTTTAGTAACAAATGATCAATCTGATTACCTGTGGAAGAAGAAGCAGTTTATTATTATTATTATTGTTGCAGAATAGGCAGCATACAAATACTTGAGTGAATAAGGAAGGAAGTAAATATAAACAGACTTAATAACTAGGTGAGAAAGGCCTGTATCAGTACCAGATAGAGTCCAATAATATTTAGATGAACCACTGAACCTGTGGCCATTTCTTTTCCCTTGGAACAGACCCTGAAGTGACCCTCTGTGTCCAGATTCTTATAGAGGACAAGTTGTGAATGTGACTTATGGTGGAGCCCAAGCATAGGATAATTCATATTGATCTGGAATGAACTGTTTTAGGAAGAAATTCAATTGGAACTTGTCTCTAGAGCATAATAGTCCCAATTACGGTTATCATGTGGAAGCAAATAAATGAAGTAAAATCTAGAAAAATATGTAGAGACCTTTCACTTCATATGCAATGATTTTCAATAGTCTGATGGTAGTTAAATAATATCTGCTTTAAATAAAATAATTTTTTAAAAATGTATTTCTGTTACTAACTATATTAGGAAGTTTAGAGGACCTGAATATTCTCATAACCAATTTCAAATAGGCAGATGGAATTCTGAAGTATTGAAGTATGGTGTCTCCCTGAGGAGTATATAACAAGATTAAAATGTGCACTTGAAGATTTGAGTCTCTTCTCTCTTAACCTGCTGGAGAGAATTTTCGTTATTTCCATAATTATCTGCTCAATGCATAGACATCTGCTCCAATCAGTTCTCTAGTCCTGGAAACTAGAGTTTAGAAGATGTGGTGGTTTGAATCAAAATAGACTCGGGTGTTTGTTGCTTGTCCCATAGGGAGTGACACTATTAGGAGGCATGGCATTGCTGGAGTAGGTACGTACAGTCTTGTTGGAGGAAGCCTGTCACTATTGGGGACAGGCTTTGTGGTCTCTTATATGCTCAGGCTATGCCCAGTGTGGCACACAGTCTTGTCCTGATTCCAACTGCAGCTCAAGATATAGAACTCTCAGCAACTCCAGCACTATGTCTGCCTGCATGCTTCCTGCCATGATGATAATGGACTACATCTCTGAAACTGTAAGTCAGTCCCAATTAAAGGTTTTCCTTTATAAGAGTTGCCTTAGTCATGGTGTCTCTTCACAGCAATAAAGCCCTAACAAAGACAGAATTTGGTACCAGGAGTTGGGTATTGCTGTGATAGGTCTGACCATTGTTTTGTTTGGAGGAATGTGGATTTTGGGGTTTTAGATTTGGAAAGCAGTAAAATGCTGAAAGTGGGACTTAATGGGTCATACTAGTAGAAATGTCAGGAAACCCTGCTGCTAAGGTCGCAGTCCACCATTACTTGAAAGCCCTGAGCTCAATGCAAAATGGAGGACTCCCTTTGTTGTCAGAGCTCTCTCTTCTCTGTCTTGGGAGCCTGGATCCCCACACTCTCTACCTTAAGCATGTCATGGAGTCCTTAGGGAAATTACAAGTCCAACTCCCTTTTCGTCTAATAGAACCTGCTCAGCAAGCACTTGGCATCCCTGGAATGTGTCTCCATGCTAATGGAGCAGTACCTTAGCCCTTTTGCCAGAGGTTTAGCCATCAGCCAAAGAAAGCAGCTAACAGGAAGTAGAACCCGCCCAAGAGAAAGAAGTGTGTTGCAGTCAACAAAGTAGAAAGGAGTTGGAGATCTGAAGGGCATTTTGATATCAGACATAGAGATGCAGAGTTTAGAGTTTGCTCAACTGGTTTTTGGTCTTGTTTTGATTCATTAGTTTCTCACTATGCTCCCTTCCATACACTTTGGAATGGTAACGTATATTTTGTGCCATAGTATGTTGGAAGTATATGATCTGCTTTTTATTTTGATATTACAAGCGATTACAGTTAAGGGGTTGGTTGAATCTCAGAAGAGACTTTGAACTTTGGACCTTTGAAGATTGTTGGGTCTGTAATAGACGATGTGGATTTTTGAAGTTGGACTAAATTCATTTTTCATTATGTTATGTACAAGCCTACTGGAGCCAGAGATTGAAGTGTGGTGGTTTGAGTAGGTATGCCACCCCCATGAACTCATGTGCTTGAATGCTTGTCCATAGGGAGAGGCACTATTACGAGGTGCTGTTGAGGTAGGTGTGGCCTTGCTGGAGGAAGTTGTCTCTGTGGAGGCCGGCTTTAAGGTCACATACATGCACAAGCTACACCCAATGTGGGACACAGTCTCTTCCTGCTGCCTGAAGATCAAGGTGTAGAGCTCTCAGCTCATCCAGCTCCAGGTCTGCCTGTGTGCTTCCATGCTTCCTACCATGATGAGAATGGACTAAACCCCTAAAACTGGAAGCCAGCTCCAAAGCAAATGCTTTCTTTTATAAGAGTTCCCATGGTCATGTTGTCCCTTCAGGGCAGGAAATCCCTAACTAAGACAGAAGTGGATGTGAGGTGATTAGTTGTGTCCTACATGTGGGTGGTGGGTAAAGCTCGATCTGCGGAAGGGAACAAAGACAAAACGGACCGCTTGGATACTTGAAGCGCTCACAAGATCACAAGCCTTTGACCACATTGCCACATTCATTTATGCTCCCTTGGTGATCACTGGTAGTTCAAGGCAAGATTTCAGGCTAACTTACAAGAAGGCAGTGGAAGTGTCTTAGTCCAGTGTTATGTCAAGTGAGTCTGTAAACAAAGCATCATCCACGTCACTGGAACACCCGGAGCCTGCCAAGCCTTCTGGGGCTAAGAGGCAGTGGCCTTGACACCCGAGCCTCAGAGATGGTTTTTGTTCTCACACTAGACGTTCCACTGAAAACAGAAGACAGTTGGCTGCACTGCAAAAATCACATCATTAAACTGGTGCTCTGCCGTCTGCCCCCTGCCCTCCAAACACTCGATGCACGCGACACAAAACACAAAGGCAGAAGAGACCCTGGGCATCACTGACTTCAGCCCCTCAACAAACAAAGCAGGTTCGAAAGGATGAAGAGGCTTACTTGAGACTGCGTTATACGTTAGTAGCAAAGGACCAGAACCTTTCTGTATGCAGCTCTTCCCTGTGTACTGATCGCCAGAGTGAACATCTGTGTTGGGCTTCATCCAAGTTAAAAGAAAGGAAAGAAAGAAGGAAAAACATAGGCTGTGTTGCGGGGAAACTGTAAGCCTTGTGAGGAGCAGTTCTTTCTAACTCCTAACTCCATCTTCTTGGGAGGCAGCTGAGGGCCCCCCCTTCCTACTTGCAGAACATTTGGCCCTGTTCTCAGAGCTAGAACAGCACTGGGCTTGCCAGCCTTAGTTTCCAGGGCCAGTGTAGAAAACGGGATGAAAGCCCTGAGCTTAATTGGAGCTCCTATTGTAAAACAGAATGGAAGGGTCACAGAAATGTCAAAACATTTTCCAGAGATCTGGGCAACTTACCTTTCCTTAAAACAACTGCCAAATTTTTCAACATGACATTTGCATTGTGAAGGGACTTGCAGGAATTAGAAACCGCACCAAGCCAGATTTTCCATTCTCTGAAGTGGTGAAAATAGGGAATTCCCACTGAGGTTTTGCACATATTCATTTTCATTTCAGTCATCTCAGGCTTTAAATTTGAATTCCAAGCTATTTCATGAGCGATGTTGTCATTAAGTCACCTTGGAATTCAAAGTTTGACAAATTTCTGGGACAAAATGATTAGTTTTAAAGAATTGAAAAGAATATTCACTCAGCAAAATCAGTAGTCAAACACAGCATATAGCCATAGACATCTTCTTTTAGTTATTTTGGTTGATTATTCTTTTTATGTTTTAATTTATTAAAATTTTCTTTAAAAATTCTATATTTATGTGTATATGTGCCTGTGTATGTGTGTATATATGTGTGTGTATATGTATGTGAACATGTGTGTTTCTGTGTACACATGTGCACGTGCGTATCCATGTGTGTGTCTGTGAGTGTGTGTGAGAGAAAGAGAGAATGTGGAGAAAAGAAAGGAAGTTATGTAGCATGCTGTGGGTTCACCACCTTGGATTTTGAGACAGGTTCATTCACTAGGACCTGGGACTCACTGACTTGGGTCAGTTGGTTGCACACTAAGCTCCTGAGATCCTCTTCAGATCCTCCTATCTGTCCCCCAGTGGCCCAGTGATGAACTGCAAACGTGTACCACTGTGCTTGGCTGTGACCTGCCTTCTGAGGATGGAGCTCAGGTCTTCATGCTTGTGCAACAGCCACTGTACAAACCCCTGTTGCTCTCAATTAATGGTAGCTAATATATATTCCTAATAAGCCATTTGTTTTTAGGTGGGAACACTAGTAGGATTGAGTCTAGGGCTTTGCATACCCTAAAAATACCACTCTACCACTGAGATATATCCTCTGCCTTCTTTTTACTGTTCATATTGAAACAGTATTCATATTAGTCAGGATTATCTAAAGAAACAAACCTCACAGATAATATATGTTACACATAATTACTGTATTTGAAAAATATATATAATATTATATGTAATAATATATATTAGTATAATTATATATACATATATTTATGAATATATCTATATATTATATAAATAACTATACAAATATATAACATTTATAGATATAATGTATAAACTATGTATACATGTATATGTGTATGCATATATATATATATATACATAATACGTACATATAGTTTATTATTAGAGTGGCTTACAGGCTGTGGTTAAGCACTCCCATAATAGCTGTTGCTGACTGATAGAAAGGCCAAGAACCTGTCAGCTGTTTAGGTTATGAGACTGGATGTCTCAGCGGTCCTAATCTAGTGCAGATGTTCAAGAGGATTTCTGGAGAGCTGCGAGCCTTCAATCTACCAGAATCCTGAAAAAGTAGGTCCTAACACAAGTTAAAGCAAGCTGCAGCAAGAGCAAGGGGAACTTGCCCGTTAAATCGAGGGCAAGCTAGCACAAAGCAAATGGTTTCCTGCTTCCTTCTTCCTGTTCCCTTCATGTGGCCTGGTCAGAAGGTGTGGCCCTGATTTAGGGTGAATCTTCCCACTCCAATAAAGAAATTACTTTACATGTGTGCCCAGCTGCTTGGGTTTTAGCTGATCCCTGATGTAGTCAGGCTGACAACTGAGACCAGTCATCACAGTCTCAATCAGGCATTCAGGTTGGCCTTCAGCTAATGTTGCAGGTCAGCAGTTTTTGAACTTGCCTCCTGAGATGCTAGCATGTACCACCACAGCCAGCTAATCCTTCTTTTTTGCACCTACTTAAAGAAGAGAGTGAATTTGGTTGACCACTATTATTTCAAGATTTGAATATTTGGGGCTCTGTCATTTTGGGACCTGAAATTCAGTATGCCTGATAAGGATTTTTTTTTTTTTATTTTCTGCTAAAGTATATGTATAGGATTTACAAAGTATCAGGGAAAGCAGCCACTATGTTTACATTAATGAAATGTAGGGCTATTTTCTATGTGTTCTTCCATTCCTTTGACAGGGTAACTCAATGAGGTAGGCATTGTCACTCACAAGGAGCCCCTTTTACAGTTGATATGGAACAGGGGGGCTGAGAATTAACTTTTGGCTGAGGGAGCTGGAAAGTGTGCCCAAGCATCTCTGACTCTAGAGCACGCCTTTCTCCCCTGCCAGGAGACATCTAGGAACCATGCTGAAGCCATTCATTGAACCCCCAATTAGCTTATTCACTAAACATCTATCAAATCCCTACAATACTAGTACCAGACAGGCTGTGTCAGTATAAAGACGAAGACCAGCAAACCCTACCCTGGGAGCAGGGGTTGAAAACAGAAATGTGGCACCGTTGTCCCAAAGCCATGTTAACAATTGATTCACTAGCAATAAATTTTACTTGTTTACCCACTAAGTCATTTTTTTGGCAACCTTTCTATAACTCAAAGAGAAGAAAGATTCCAGATTCTAGTCAAGCTGGAGATCTGTTTAGTAGACTACAGCTAGTTAGCTTTCACATACTTCACTAAGCTTATTGAAACCTGGATTAGAGACATTATTTAAAAAATTGAGCACAACAGGTTGACATTCCCTGCAAAGGATGACTTAGGTGTGTAATGTGACTCAAGAGCTGGCTAAGGTGAACAGCATGTTCACAGCAGAAACAGCCCATGGAATGTGTCATTTTTATGATCGTTTTTTTTTCTTGAAATCCCCCAAAGCAGAAAGAAACATATGGTATATACTCACTTATATAGTCCTATAGGATAGGAAGGTCATGCTGAAATCTATATACCTGGGGAAGATATACAAGAAGGAGGACCCCAGGTTGGTATGATCAATGCTCGTTTAGATGAACCAATGGGATGGACATAGAATGGAGGATAAAACAAGCAACAGGACAGGAGCATACCAAAGAGGGCCTCTGAAAGAATCAATATAGCAATGTATCAAAGCAGATATTAAGAATCACAACCAAACCTTCGGCAGAGGGCGGGAAATAATAACAAAAATAGGAGAAGTTAATAAGACTTGAGGAGAACAAGAGCTCCACAAAGACCAAACTAAGCAGGGCACAGGGGTCTTCTATGGGACAGTTTCTCCAACCAAGAACCATGTATGGATATGACCTAGAATCCCCGCTCAGAAGTGGCCTATAGTAGCTCAGTATCCAACTGAAGACCCTAGTAAGGGGAACAGGGACTGTTTCAGACATGAACTCAATGGCTGGCTCTTTGACTCTCCCCCATACACGCCAGGGAGTAACAGCCTGGCTAGATCGCAGGGGAGGACATTGTAGCCAGCCCTGAGGAGACAAGATGAACTGGGGTCGGATGGAAGGGGAGGAGATCCTCCCCTGTAGGTGTACTTGGAGTGGGCTGGGAGGAGATGAGGGAGGGATGGGGAGAGTGGGAGGGAAAGAAGAGGGTGCTACGCCGAGGATGCAAAGTACCTAACCTCTGATTGATATAAAAATAAAAAATAATAATAATAAAAAAGAATCACACAAAAAAGAAATCTTTTGAGTAAGGTGTAACTTTGGAAGTGACAATTTTCTTCCTGTTTTTATTTTTTCCAGAAACTTCTATTGAGTGGCTCTCGGGTGCTCAAAAATGCAGCCCTGTAGCTTCACGGTACTGCTAAAAGCATTGTAGATGTGACAGATAGACATTCACAGGGAGGGTGCCTTCTTTCTTCCAATCTGGCAAATAAATCACCGTGTCTAAAGTGAAAAAAGGAGCCACTTTTCACACATCACAGACCTGTAAACAGGACCATACTAGGTAATAAATGCAACAGTGTTTTGTGGCCTCCATCCTTTTGTGCACATAAATTTACCTGTCCCAAAACGTGTGACTCCTAAGTTGCAAAGGACATAGTTTGGTTAATTTAATGAACTGATGGACCTTGTTTGTGAAATGGAATCAAAGTGAACTAGAATCAAAGAATTAAATCTGAGCTTTGGCTGCAGTGAAAGCGTCAAACAGTCACACAAATGGAGACAGGTCCATGTTGTTAGCATTTTAACTCTAGCAGAGTGCTAAAGAGGTGCCTAATTAACAGTCTTGGGTAGGTAAGACTGCTAAGCACAGGATGATTTCTGGCTGGGCTGGCTGTAGGTATGCATGGACCTGGCTGGTGTTAGCAGTAGAGGTCCTCTGGGAATCTGTCAGTGCTTCCTACTAATTTGAGTTGCTGTTTCCAAAAGTGAAAAAGTGGGAATCAGTTTTGTGTGCACTTGCCTAGAAAAATAAAGGAAACCAGTAAACACTTAGAATTATATACTTATCAGGTAAACTGTATTTGAGAATGGGAAATTAGAGGGCCAGTGAAACCTGTTCTTCAATTTCCAATGAATCGCAGAACTTGGCAATAAAGCTTTATTGTTCAGGAAATCAAGGTGCTTTGGTGTAGAAGTTTTGAGACAGGCAGAATGCTGGGAACGAGCGTTGATGAATGGCAGGGGGTGAATCCTGCTCCTTGAGTTCAAAGTTGGGTTTTCAAGTCACTCCCACCTCTCAACAGGAAAGGGTTCTTCTGTTTTAAAACTTTGGGGGGGTGGCTTTTTATTTTGCTACCAAACTATTTTTAAACTTCAAGAGTCCTGCTTCTCTACATAATTCAGTGTTTGTGTTAGTTAAGTTCCTGTTGCTATGACAGAGACCAGGACCAAAAGCCACATGAAGAGGATAAGGTTTATGTCTCCTCATAGCTCACATCAAATCCACCAATGAAGCAAAGTCTGGGCAGGAACATGCAATCAAGAACTGAAGCACAGGCCATGGAGGAATGCTGCTTACTGGCTTGTTCACTATGGCTGGGTCAGTCAACTTCCTTATACAACTCAGAAGTACCAAGCCCAGGGCTGGCCCCACTCAGGTTGAACTGGGCCCTCCTACCTGAGTCATTAATGGAGAAACAGCCCCACAAGCTGGCCTGCAGGGAATCTGACGATCGCATTTTCTTCAGTGAAGTTCCTCTTCCCAGATCACTCTACTTCTGTCAAGCTGGCAAAAAAAAACAAAACAAAAACAAAAAAACAAAAACAAAAAAAAAACCCAGCTAGGATAGGCTTTATTTTTTTTTTAATGAACTAAACATGCTAACCTAACTCTTTGAGGATTTCAGTGATTGTTCAACATTTATATTTGTAGACCACGGTGTTTGTTTCTTTCTGTTAATTTGTATTTTGGGAGAACACTTAAATTCTCCTTTTCATGATAGAGATTTTCCTCAAGTGACTCATGATTCTTGGCTTCCACTGCTTTTTAAAAATGAAACAGCAAAAGCTTGTTCAATCACTGTATATAAACTTGAAAAAATATTAATGAATAGCTTGTGCATCAACCCACCAATGGCTAGAATATATGTCTTTTTCTCTTGACTTGGTCAGATTTCTGACTGAATCATTCACACCAGCATTCTACGGGAAAAGAACAGGAATCTCACCATTTGCAGATGTTTTTATTTTCAAATTTATGCATCAGTCCTTAGCTCTGCCTGTTGTGCTGGGTTCACAATTTCTGCTTTCCTTTATTTACACGTGTATTTTTTATTCATCTTTTGAACAATTAGTCATCTTTATCCTACCATCCCTTTTCTCCTTCCCTCTTATAGTGAAAGCTTTCCTCTTTTCTTTCTAGAAGTTGATGCTCTACTTCCTTGTCTTTTGGATGTGACCCACTGAACGCAGTCATGGTTCTCTGTGTGAGAATGGTGGGGGATTTTTGCACTGGGGCCGGGACTACTTTCCAGTGGCTACACCAGTTATGAAAATAATGTCTGATCCCTCACAACTCTTAACTGTCCATAAGTAGTCTCTCAAGGATGTGTGGGGTGGTGGGAACTCATGAGGCCTTCCTCATCAATAATAAAATCTTGCCAGGCCCGATCGTATGGAGGCAAATGAGTCTACTTTAATCTCTTTGGGAAGCTCTGCTGGGGTCTTACACACGTTTCATACAGATTTTCCATTGATCTCTTTGTTTTTAAAGCACATGTCCTTCTGCTCTTACTTACCTGGAGCCTCTGATCCTGATGTTTCTATGATCAGTCACCTTTTACCAGCCTACATCATTTTTCACTTTTTACTCACCAGCTTTTTATCTTCCCAAACAGTTTTACTGTTGTTTTCTTTTCAATTCCCTTTCTTTACAGGTTCATGCTTTTATTAAAACACACAAACAAACAAGCAAACAAACAAAAAACAAACAAACAAAAAAACCTCTACTGTTATCCACTGAGGTTTAGGTAAGTAGCTAATAGACATATGCACTCAATCTGCCCTCTGTAATTGGTCTCGGCGCTTTATTCTTTAAAGTGGTTTTTAAACAATCTGGTCACAAAAGTAATGCGTGTTACCATAGATAATTTGTTAATTAAATTATAAATTATAATAAAAATAAACCAGATGTTCACTTTCCGTGAGCACTTAACATTCTAGTTATTTTCTTGAAGTCACTTTTCCCCTTAAGATTTATTTTTACATAGTTGGAACCATATTGGACTTAAAATTTTATGCCTAATTGCTTTAAACTTTAAAAGGTTTTCCGTATTATTAAAGCAATTTATAAACATTATTTTGTAAGTTCCATTATATTGATTTCAGTATGCTGTTACTTAGTTAGCTATTTGTCTATTACTGGGCATTTGGGACATTTCTCTTTTTATTTTCTTAAAAGAAGAAAAGGCAACTTAGAAATGAAAAAAGAACCACTCATACGTTTTAAAATATTTTCAGGGATAAAATTCAAGGGAAGAAATAATTGAACCAAAATTGTAAGCTAAAAGTCATTAATATATATTAGAGATTATATTATATATTTTTGGTATTTGTTAGATACTAACTCTAAATAAGCAGAGTATTTGCTAACTGTTCCCAATTATTTTCTATGCTCTCATCTCCTATCACATCTGGGAGAAAATAAGGGAAATACATTAATTCCTGGCTTTCCCTCTATTTCTGTCCTCATGGCCAAATCTACGTTTAGTGTTTGAGGGACTTAGGCATGAAGATAAGTGGAGGCTGTATGTTCTATGTCTCTTACTTTCTCTTCTCATGCCTGTTTCTCTTGGACCTTATATACAGATGTTCTAATCCCTTCATTCCAGTGACCCTATGACTCACCCAGTCTTGTCTTCAGTAATTAAGGAGTATACAAAGTGACTGTATAGTTCACTTTATGGGAAAAGGTCTCTTAGGGAGAGAATTTCAAGATGTCAGGGTCTTAGAATATAACCTAGAATGGGGGGGGGGGAGATATTGAAAGTTAAGTCATCATTTCTTGTTATATGACGTTTGCCTTAAGGAGAAAAACAATGCAGTAGAGAGGTCAGGGCAGAGCCGCAAAACTGCTGGGTTTATGCTGGAGACTCTTGTAGCCTGAGTCCAAGGACAACACTATTCACATTCTGTAGCTAACCGACATGTTCAACTTACAGCCTGTGGAAGCAGTAATGAGACAGTCTGCCTACCCTCCAGACAGGACCCAGCATAGGGAGGTGGGTAGCATGGTGGATAATAAGAAATGGGTCTGTGGTGGAAAAAAAGCAAAGGATGGTATCTCTCCATATTTTCCCACAAAAACAAAGACAGAATGATAATCTGCCAGTCCATGTTCTCCGATATGTAAGTGAAAAATATACTTCATCACACATTTTACTGTAGTGGGTTGGACAATGACCATCCGAAGAGATGAAATCCCTATCTTTGGATTTTGTTAATGATACTTTACAAAAAGAGTCCTTGAAAATGTGGTTAAGGATTTTGCGGCAAAGCAATTACCTTGACTTATATGGTTGAATCTTACATGACAATATAAATATTTTGAAAGGAGAGAGGCACAAACAGTTGGGGGGGGAAGGGAGAGGAGCAGACATGTGGCTGCAAGTTAGAGCATGCTGGCAACTGCACAGAACCAAGGACAGTTTCTCCCCAGAGTGCACAGAAGAAGTGGCTCCTGCTGACTCCTTGATCTTGTACATTGGGTTCCACAGTTGCAAGGGAAAGGTATTTCTGTTGCTTGACCCTG
The DNA here is from genome assembly GCA_028658305.1 of Pachyuromys duprasi. NCBI lineage: Eukaryota > Metazoa > Chordata > Mammalia > Rodentia > Muridae > Pachyuromys > Pachyuromys duprasi. Next base: position 46,173,109 of record CM053745.1, on the reverse strand, counting down.
CTCAGTTTTTGATAACCTGTTTTAGGAGCTTTAGGCAATGAATACTGTTAAAGCTATTATTACCATCCTGCCTACTACAACGGTTTGTGAAAGCAGAAAGAGGCTTTTTTTTTTTTTTTTTTTGGAGACAGGGTCTTACTGTAGCCCCAGCTGGCTTAGAACTCACTATGTAGGTCAAGTGAGTATTCACTCCCCTCTGTCTCCTGAGGGTCTCCTAAGTGCTGGGATTAAAGGCATGTACCATCCAACCTTCGAAGGCAGAATTCTTAGATCATGTTTTTCCAGGAACATCAGGCGATTTAGTTACTTTTCTATTGTTATGATAAGACACAGTGAAAAGGGCAATTTACATAATAATGTTTATTGGAGAACTGCTGTTTCAGAGTGTGAGACCATGCTGTCATAGAAAGCACAACAAGGCACTGAAGCAGTGGTTGAGAACTTGCATCCTTACTTACAAGTAAGAGCGAGAAAACTATGAATGGTATGAAGTTTTGAAACCTCAAAGCTCACCCCCAGTGACACACTTCCTCCAACAAGACCACACCTCCTAATCCTTCTTCTCAAACAGGGACCGAGCATTCAAAAGAGGGCCAGTCTCCTTCAAATCACCACACCAGGTAATGTTTTTCATTGTTTCATTTCATCCTGAGGATGAAACTCTGGGACTCCCATTTACTAAGCATGCATTGTTCCACAGTAGCTTATCAAACCCTAAATTTTTAATATTCTATACTCGGTATTAAAGAGCATTCACAGTTCCTAGAGTTTGTTGAGTGTCAGTGCTGATATACCCTTTAATCTCATTACCCTTAAGGAATGCAATATGGGGGAAGATGATGCTAAGCTTGAATTTAAATCTTGATTAAATTAAATTAAATCTTAATTAATTCAGCTCTACTCTTGATCAGATGTTTGGCCTCTGAAGTGTAGAGTCCAAACTGCTCTGGTCCCATCAGAGAGACGCTTTAGAAAGAGCTGTGTGTCCCTCATGAAGATCTGTCTGAGGCAAGTTGAAGCCTCACAGGTGGATGGCAGCCCGGGGCCTCTAGAATTGGAGAGTCAGGAAGAACGATAGGGCAAAAGGTTTGTATGTTTTTCAAGTTTAAGCTGATTGATTCTTATTGGAATATTAATGGTCTCACGTAATTCTTTTGTAAAAATAATTTTATTGCATTTTCTTTGACAACTTTATACATACATGCAGTATATTCGGATGACTCTAACAATCTACTTTCAATTCCTTCCTTACCCATATTTATTTCATTTTATTTTAAGACCTGCTAAGTTTGTTATTTTAACTTTGTTTTTAAAAATATTATTTTATTTATTTATTTATTTATTTATTCATTCATTTTTCATCCTGATCGCAGCTCCTTTCCTCCCCTAACCATGGTCTTCTGTGTGACCAGAGGTTTAGAATTAGCCACTGGGCCTGGCGGGCTCTTAGCAGAGGCACAACTGAAGACAATGTTTGCTCTTCTTCCGGAATCCATTAGCAGTCAATATTTTTGTAGGGTAGGGTAGGGCCCACTTGAATACTGACTCAGTTTTGATTAGGCCCAATGTAGTCATTCACAGCTACTAAGAGGTCGTGACTACAGTGACTGTTTTAGACCTACAAGGTGGCATTTCTCAGTCTGTCTATCTTCTGGCTCTTACATTCTTTCTGCCTCCTTTTCCATGATGTCCTCTAAGCCACAGAGATGGTTCCATAGATATGTTGTTAAAGGCTGAACATACAATTGCCACTTATTCTCAGCACATTACACAGCCATGAGTCTGCATTCACCATCGTTTGCTGTAAAGAGAGACTTTTCTGATCAAGGCTTAGAGTAGCATTTGTTTTGGGGTGTAAACACAGATAGAAAACATAGTGGCATTATAACAATTTAACTACTCTATAGTACATGGTTATTTTTGTAAGCCAAAGGAATGCAGCTTTAATGGTGGATATTTATATGATGGCTGATTTATGAGATAAATTTATTTATTTATTTCTTTTAAACATTATTTATTTATTTTTATTATTAGTTATATTTTATTGACTTTGTATCCCAGATGTATCCCTCTCCCTCATTCTCTCCCAATCGCACCCTCCTTCCCTCATCTCTTCCTGCCTCTTTCCAAGTCCACTGATAAGGGCCGACCTCCTCCCCTTTCATCTGATCCTGGTTTATCAGGTCTCTTCAGGACTGGCTGCAAAGTCCTCCTCTGTGGCCTAGCAAGGCTGCTTCTCCCTCGGGGGTGGGGGGAGGGCAGGGTGAGGTGGGGAGGTCAATGAGCTCACCATTGAGTTCATGTCAGAAATAGTCCCTGTTCCCCTTACTAGGGAACCCACTTGTATACTGAGCTGCCATGGGCTACATCCGAGCAGAGTTTCTAGGTTATATCCATACATTGTCCTTGGTTGGAGAAACAGTCTCATAAAAGACCCCTGTGCCCAGATATATTTAGTCCTTGTAGAACTGCTGTCCTCTCCATGTCATATTAACTCCCACTTCTTTCATATGATCCCCTGCACTGTGCCAATTAGTTGGAACAGTATTTTATGTGCACGTTTTAGGAGCCACCTATGGAAACAACAGGCCTTTTATGAGTATAATACTCTGCTCCCAATCTTTTGTTGATATCTGTGGAAACTTTCAGTGGATCCCATATGCTATTATTTTCTTTGTATATGTTAGAAATTAAATCCAGGGCCCTCAATATGTTAAATATACATCCTCACCTGGAATGTAACCTTGGCTCTTGCAAAGCATATAAATCTAAAGGGAGGTTAATACCCAAAATATATGGAATTCCAACAACTCAATAACAACAACAACAACAAAAATTAAACAATTTGATTGATAGCTAGTCAAAGGACCTAAATAGAAGATTTTTTTTCCAAAAGAGGGCACACAAATGGTCAACAGGTATATGAGAAGGTGTTCAACCTCACTGATCATTAGAGAAACACAACTTAGAGTCACAGTGAGATATCACTTCACATTTGTAGGATGGCATTATTGAAATGATTCCATGTTTTTTTTTCCTATAACTGCAAACTGTAAGAGTTTATCTTATAAATTAGGTGCAGTCAGCAGCTAACTGTGGTTATTAATAATAGCATGGAACAATTATAATAATGTGCCATTAGAGTTATTTTAAACACTAATTGTTTATTTCTGATTTTTTATTGTTTAATATTTTTAAGTCACATTTGACTATGGTAACTAAAATCATAGAATATGAATCTATGGATAAGGGCATGGGGATTACAAACAAACAAACAAACAAACAAAAAACAGAGACGGCAGAAACACTACAGTTATCAAGCCAGTAAAAAAAAAAAAGAGTGTTCACATTTTATTATTGCATTCTGGACAGATTTAAATTTAGAGCAAAATTTATTTCTCTTTCCTTTGGATAGAAATTGGTTGAAAAACCACATAAGATAAACGATAGATGATAGATCTAGCAGTGGAAGTGTGAATGCTAAGATGTCCATGACATCCCTAGTTCATCAAACTGGATGGAGGCCAACGTTCACAGCTGCTTGTTCTTCTCTATGGCAGAAGCAGCCGGTCTGAGCAATCAGTGTTATTCTGCACTTCCTAGGGGAAGATTCACTCCTCAGGAATTAGTCTTGAATTAAAATATCTATTACTAAATATTTTCAGCTACACGTTTTTAAACCTACTCTGCTTGTTCAAATCCTCCCATCACTTTCTTTGAATCATCTATAGAAGATTCAATTGGATTGCAAATGTCAAATGATAACCATGAGTGACAAGAAATGGAATCTTTGATGTATGGACTAGATGTGTGGTTGTTGAAAGCTGCAAAACAGGACTCTGCTTTGTTTCTTTCTTTGCCTATGGTAGAGCGAGGAGATAAAATATGTGTATTCTGAAAAGGCAGCATCTAGAGGTGAAGGAATAGTGATCAGCTACTGGGAAGTTATATAAGTTATCCCTTTACAAAGTGCATGGACATTGTTACTGGTACAGTAGGGGTTGGAGGCACCCTGACAAATATTTAGCAGCCAGCTCACTTGACAAACAAACACCAAACCATCTTATTTTGTAGTATGTGCTGATTTTTTTTCTAGTATTCCCAAGATGGCCGATTTTAAGCTAACAGTATACTATCAAGTGGCTCATAGAATTTCTGCTGATTTAAGATTTGGCTCAGTGAAGCTGGTACAAACTGGATTCGGTACATTATTGGCAAGGTTCAAGCCAGCCAAAATGTGCTTTTGGTTTTATTTCATGCTACAATTCTTTGCTGCCAATGGAAATGCTTTAGTAGACTAAACCCTATGGGTTTGGGCTGGTATTTAGACATTAGGAGTACAGAAAATTGTGTGGTACCGTCTCCTGTTTTTGAGAATGTGTTGGTTAGAACAAGATCACTGTGGTTTTTGTTCATCATTTGAGTGTCTCTGAGGATATGCCAGGATATCATTATGAGGTATGTGTCTCTGGGTCCAATAACAACATGTACTGAATCCCTTTTTAGAAGAAAAAAATGGCACTGGAATAATTTTGACTCTAAAGAAGGCAGAAAAAATATTACCTGATTACTATTGACCATTTACTCCATCATAATATAAGATTACCTCTATTAGCTGTGGAAGGCTCTGTACCTACAGTGTTTCTGACCTAGATGTTCTTGCAAAAGAGGAGGGACCCTTACTTAGAATGTTGCTGTTACTCCTAAGTAAGGGCGTTTGTATGATAACATGTCAAAAATGGAGAATGGCTTCCAGAACACTGACATTATGAGCCTCTTAATGTTGTCATCTTGAAGGTAATCCTTGCATGTCTTGATGGTACTGTCACTGAGCCCATGTGTCAAATATCTTATTTGATTGGATCAGAGACCCATTTTCCTGAAGAATCTGAGAAGTCACTAGAACTCGGGGTCTTCCTACATAGAAGAGATGACACGGTTATATTTAGAGAGTCACGAAGATGAAATTGAAAACATCAGGTCCAAATAGGATATCATCCTAAAATAGTTGTAAAGTAGAGTAAAAGAACCAGATAGGGGGCCAATATGACAGTGGATAAATTCTCCCAGAAGCACGTGTTAAGGAATAGGTCTCTAGCTGATGAATCCAGCAACAGAGAGATGAGTGGGCCATAAAGACTCTGACAAAATTGAAGACTGATAAGTTATTAGAGATATACTATTAAAATATTAATTTTGTGTGTGTATGAATTCATGTATTTGTGAATGTGCATGTAAAACTGCATGTGTACATGTGTATGTACATGCATGCAAAGTCCAGAGGTCAGTGTCCGTTGTTTCCCTAAACTGCTTTCTACTGTGTTTCTGAGGCGGGGTGTCTCACTGAACCATCAGTTGACTCGACTAGGTGGCCAAACGTCTTCGGGATCTTCCTATCTCTCACTCCCTGGCCTGGCGTTATTAGCTTTGCAACTGCTCTTACATGGGAATTGAACTCAGGTCCCTAGACTTGTGCTTCCATGGCAAACATTTACCAACTTTGCCATCATCCCAGTCACAGATAAAATTATAATTTGGCAGCATTGCCGGGATTTGGTGGATATTTATGATGTGGGGTATAGTTGGGAAAAGTTGGTCACTGGAGTTTGAATGGTGACTCATTATTGGCTTTATTCTGGCTGTTTCTCTCTGCTTCCTGGTGACCAAGCAGCTCTTTCAAACACTACCTTTCCACCATGATGTTCTGCCTTACCATAGGGCAAGAAACAATGGAGTCTTGTAGAAGGACAAATCCAGTATCTGCCAGTAATTGCACAAAGCCACCTCCCCCTGTGATTGTGTCTGCATCTCTCTTCTAAACAACGCACCTGCTTCAGTGGGTTGAGTCTGCTCTAATGATCTCATCTTAGCTTGCAAACATCTGAAAAGACCTCATTTACAAATAAGGTTACATTCAGATACTGTAGATTAATACTTGACTTTGTCTTTTAGGAGAAAACAATCTAACCATTAATAATAATGAAATATTTATCAGCGAGGACAGAGCACAAAAGAATGAACTGCATCAATCCTACCTCCTGACTTGGGACTGAGAATTTTTCAGAGCTCATTTTCTGGAGGGTTATCATAAATTGGGAGTATGAAAGCTAAAATCATGTGTGGAATGAGATTCTGAAGGAGTGTAAAAGACACTGAGAGGTTTAGATTAGTGACAAAGACAATGTGCAGAAAGAGACAGGGAGCTGAAAACTTGCACAGTGGCTTCAGCTCTGCAGGAGTGCATCCTTATTTTCAACTTTCCTTTTCCAGATGCTGGAATAACCCAAGTGACCTTCTGTTGTTTGAAAATAATAGAAGAAAGGTAAAGGGGTATGTTTTTGTTCTTCTAGATACAGGGAGGTAGGTTTGGGGATGAAGATGAGGTTGGAGGAAGAGGCACACAAGGGGCATGGCTGCTGTGTCCTTATTTTCCATTTTGTTTTGAACCCTGCTACTATCTTTGTTTTCTCCCATAGATTCTCATAGGCAACATTTTGTGGTAAAATAACATTGACCTTCAAATCCAGTTGAAGCAAAGAATAGAAAAATGTTATTGGTATTGCATGCTTTTATTAAACCATGCATCTCTCATTCTCTTGGGTTTAGATAGACCAATAGAAAAATAACTAAAGGAATCTCTGTGTGTGTGTGTCTCTGTGTGTGATTCTTGCTTTCTTTCTATTTTCTCAAATTGCCTCTCTATTCTTATCTAAAATTTCCCTGTCTTTTATTTTTCTTGATGTGTATATGAACGTGCTGTATGTGTATAGATGCTTGTGAAGGTGGGCATGCCTGTGCCAGAGAAGGGTGTAGCGTGTCCTGGTCTGCCTTGCTCTATATTATTCTCTTAACACAGAGACTGCCTCTGGAGGTAGGCTGGCACTTAGCAAGCCTCAGGGATCTTCCTGTCTCCACTCTTAAGCAGTGTGACCACACTGGCTTTTTATGTAGATACTTGCTATTTGGGCTCAGGCCATCATGCTTTTGCAGAGATCTGTTTTGTTCACTGACTCATCTCCCCAGTCCCCAAAATCTTCCTTATAATGAATATTTTCTGCAATATGGAATATCTGTGAGGTAAATAAAAGACAAAGTTAAGAAAAAGGCCCAAACTTATAAATTTCCAAATATGCGCTTACTCTCAATAGTTTTATGTGAGAAGCCATCTCAAGTGTGTACTAAACTTAGTATTTGGCATAGGAAACCGGCGCAGGCTCAGAGTGCACACTTCTCCATCATTGGAGACTGCATGTCACTTAGTTAAATAGATCAGTGATAATAATAATGTTCTTAACAAACTTGTGGAATATCCTATGAGCAAGCAAAGTAAACCTCAGGAGCCAAAGCCTTTCCTTATGAGCAATAGCAATAACCATGGAGGATTTTGGGATTCCAAGAAGGTGGCTGTAATAGTCACTTCAATTAACATTTTCTGGATCAACTTCTAGAAAAAATTTGCAAGGATTAGAAATAATTTTCATTCTTAATATGTTTGTCTTTGGTCACTTTAAAAATCTAGTTACATATAGCAGAAGTATTTTTATTTTAAAAGCTCTCAGGACAGGGATTTTTATTTCTTCATTTTGGAAGATAATGTTTTACTTTTGCTTGTGACTTTTTTTTTAATTAGCAAGGCTAATCTGAATTCTGAAGTGTGTTTTGCTGTGCTGAATTTGGTAAGTGAGTTCCTTCCAGATACCTTTATCTGCCAACATAGAGCAATACCTATTTCAGGTGAAGGGTATGTCATTTCATTGAGGAGTCTTTTCCAGTTGCCGAAATTTCAGTTTTTCCCCTTTTTAAATTTTTTTAATATTAATTACAGCTTATTCACTTGTATTCCAGCTGTAGCCTCCTCCTTCTTTCCCTCCCAATCCCATCCTCCCTCATCTCATCCCATGCCCCTCCCCAACTCCACTGATAGAGGAGGTCCTCCTCCCCTTCCATCTGACCCTCGCTCATCAGGACTCATCAAGACAGGCTGCATTGTCTTCCTCTGTGGCCTGGTAAGGCTGCTTAGTGGTATAGCTGGATCTTGAGGAAGCACTATTACTAATTATCTGAGAAAGCAGGCACTGCCATCAGAACAAAACAACAGCCTGCAGACTGGGAAAGGATCTTCACCCACCCAATATCTGACAGAGGGCTGATATCCAGAATATATAAAAATTCAAGAAGGTAAAAAAACAACAAATCTAGTAATCCAATTAAAAATGGATTATAGAGCTAATCAGAGAATTCTCTATAGAAGAATATCGAATGGCAGAGAAACACTTTTAAAAACGCTCAATGTCCTTAGTCATCAGGGAAGTGCAAATCAAAACAACGCTGAGATTTCACTTTACACCCATCGGAATGGCTAAGATCAAAAACTCAAGTGACAATACATGCTGGAGAGGATGTAGAGAAAGAGGAACCCTCCTCCATTGCTGGTGGGAATGTCAACTTGTACAACCACTTTGGAAATCAGCTGAAATTTCTTTTTTGCAAACCTTGACATGCCTTACCAGCTCAGCTGTAAAATCCTTACACATGGCCTGCCAACATCAAGGAGTGATGTATGAATGTTGTCAAGCAGGAAGATACACTTTGGGGGACTAACTATATTGTGCATTTGCCTAGTGTATTAACATCAATAATTTATTTTTTTATTCTAACTCAAGGAAAAGAATTCTAAGTCTGTTAAAACCAAATTCTGCTTTTAAAATTCTACATAACATTTTTCTAGGATAAATAAAATTCCATATAACACATTAAACGGTTTTATGTTTGAAAATCTTAAGTTGATTGAACACCATCCATATAGAAAAATAAGGTGGTACCACCAGGAAATACACAAATAAAAATAATTAACAGAAATATAAACACACTGGTGGGTGTTTTATCTTTGGGACATCTGGCTCATCATTTTATGATAATACAATTTCACATATGTTGTATTATGGTTTATGTTCTGAAAAGTCATCCTTGGAATAAAGGACAAGAGTCTAACTGAGAAGGAAGCGCATACTTTTCTTTCAGGGAAGAAGTAGAAAACAAATCATTAGGTGCCTAGAAGCCTTCTTTTGGACAACAGAAGATGATGGACTTATATGAATGTATGAAAATGCATTACTCACACCTGTAAGAGTGTCATAGTCAAACCCATAATTCAGCATAATTAATATAGACTAAAAACAGTACTAATAAAAAGGAAAATTACTAATAGTTAACCAAAGAAATCCTTTGTTATAGTTTCTTCTTATTTTATTCGGCTGTGATATTATCCCATTAAGAGAAGAAATAATTGCCTTTATAATTTAATTTTGTCTCAGATGCCACTGTTAATTCATTTCCCTTTTTGTCTTTAAAAGCTAATAAAAATATGAAGTGTTTGCTTTTATGAAACCAAACTTGCTTTACAGATAGGGTATTGTACCAATTTTTATTCACTATATAACACTTGAACTCTTAATATTTTTCATATTTTCCTCTTAATTGAGGAAAAGTAAAACAAGGTCACTATTTAATAAGCAGAGAACTCCAGGTTCTGAGAGTAGACCATGTGCTTCAGGTCTTGATTCCAATATTATCTTTGTGATTATGTCCGAGATATACAATCAGTCTTTGCCTCAGTTTCTTCATGTACAAAGTAAAATAATAATTTCCCCACCGGGATTAAAAGAAAACCATGCAGATGTCAGCACCGTATGGTAGTTGTCAAAGGCATTTACACATGGATAGAGAGCTTGTGCCCCAGTGTAAATGCTGGATTGTACATACTTACCTGACATTCCCATTTCTCAACTGTTCTCCACAGGACCTCAATGTTTCACAACTTAGAATATGATAGAAACGACACACACAACACTGCGTTTTGCAAGAATGATGCCTTATGGTGTTGGGTAATTTTGAGGCCTTGATCAGTCTGCTTCCAGTTTATGCCTATCAAGGCAGACTACCAACGATTGTGCAGTATTTCATGTTTATACTAATTTACCTTGATAAACCCCAAGACTGGAGGGAGAGATGGGTTGGTGGGAAAAGCAGGTATGGGGCTAGAGTAAGTACTTGAATTTAGACCCTTGGTACCCATGTAAAAGCCAAGCATGGCGGTATACACTTACAGTCTCAGCTCCAGGAAGGTGGAGGTGCCAAGAGCCATCCTCCAGCTCTTGGTCAGTCTGTGAGCTCAGGTTCAATGAGAGAACCTCCCTCAAAACACAGGCAATAAAGGAAGACACTGGGCACTGACCGACCTCTGAATACACACACACACACACACAAATACATTTTTAAAGGAAAAAATTTTTCCTCTAAATTTCAGAAAGAGGAGAATCTACTGTAAACAAAATAAAAGAAACAGAACACATGTCTGTGGAGATATGACAAAATGAGACTAGGCAATGTTATTATTTTGTATTATGTAAGTCACAGGAAACAGATGCTGTCCTAGGGAGGCTGTGCCATTGTTTGTTGAGTGTGCAATATATAACGGCCCTTAGAAAACATGTATTATTGGACAGTCTGGCTCTACCCTGTCATCACCTATCCATTGCATCTTCTCCAAGCACATGCTTCTTTTGGAACTGGATGTCTCAGAAGGTGAAGCAGGATGACTTGCTTTGTTTTTTTAATCCTGTATTTACAATGTTGAGTCTCTAGTCCCAAGTGATAAAGTCAGCCATTGCATTAGCATTTCAGAGCTCACCCATAGACATCAATACTCAAGAGAGATTGATGCTCAATTGGACTAAATTCAAAGGAACGCTTTGAACTTGAAAGTGTTTATTTTTCTGTTTCAAAATGATAACCACCTGCTGCCCTGGTAGAGTTTTGTCTCTTCTAGTCAAAATAATGGAGCTCCTTAAAATTCATGCTTGTTACTGAGAAGCAAAACATTAAGAGAAAATATTCTGTTTTTTAAAAACTTTCTTCATGTTTTGTTTGTTTCTGGAGTTGATCACTCGAGCCCAGAGGTAAAGAAGTTTAATCCAATCATCATAAACATATGAGGTGTACTTAGAAATTTTATGGTTTATAATACAGTCACACCATCTTTTTTCCTGAAAAAAAAAGATTCTGTTGCCAGCAGCACATAGAAGACATTTGAAGTTCCGTTTTTATGATTGCATGTTAATAACAATCACTTGGAAACAGTATTTGAAAGACAAAGTGTTTCCACATATTTCCTCAAAGAGCGGTGAAATTGCTATGTGCAAATGATTATAAAGGCTTTAATTAACACCTTAGAATTTCACAGAAAGATCTGTAAATAAACAGTAGATTGAAATTTGAAAAGCATTTTTATAAACTCTTACCAAGTGTAGTACTTTTAATTAAAGTAATCCTCATTGCATTTGCATTTCTAGGAACTCCTGTGTCCCTGGATCTGAGCTCTGATCTTTCTGCTGACATTCCTCCCTTGGTCACCTTTCCAATTGCCTTCTGCACTAGCTTGTTCATTTTTCATGAACTTTCCAAGAGTTTGTCTCTTAGGTTTGAAGTTTTCTCTTTGACTGCCTCACCATGCAACTTCAACACTTTAAAACCGTTGACTTACTTTCCCCATCATTTTTGTTTGTTTGTTTGTTGTTTGTTTGTTAATTTGTTTGTTTGTTTTGGCTTTTCAAAATGGGGTTTTTCTGTATTGCTTTGGCTGTCCTATACTTGCTTTGTATACCAGGCTAGGCTCAAAGTCAGAGATCAGACTGTGCCTGCCTCTGCCTCCTCAAGTGCTAGGATTACAGGCGTGTGCCACGATCCTTGGCTCCCCAACATTGCTTTTATTTTTATTAATTGCAGTTTATTTACTTTCTATACTCCCCTATAGCTCCCTCCCTCCTGCCTTCCCAATCCCACACTCTCTCCCCTTCTCTACCCATGTTCCTCCCCAAGTCCACTGATCCTTCTGATCCTCCTCTATCAGGTCTCATCAGGAGTGGTTTAATTGTCTTCTTCTGTGGCCTGGTAAGGCTGCTCTCCCCTCAGGGGGAGGTGATCAAAGAGCAGGCCAATCAGTTCATGTCAGAGACAGTTCTTGTTCCCATTACTATGGAACCCACTTGGACATTGAACTGCCATGGGCTACATCTGTACAGAAGTTCTAAGTTATCTCCATGCATGGTCCTTGGTTGGAGTATCACTCTCAGAAAAGACCCCTGTGCACAGACTTCTTGGTTCTGTTGCTCTCCTTGTGGAGCTCCTGTCCTCTCCAGGTCTTACTATTACCCACTTCTTTCAAAAGATTCCCTGAACTCTCCCCAAAGTTTGGCTGTAAGTCTCAGCATCTGCTCTGATACCCTGCAGGGTAGAGCCTTTCAGGAGCCCTCTGTGGTAGGCTCCTGTCCTGTTCCCTCTTTTCTCCCTCTTCTGATGTCCATCCTCTTTGTCTTTCTGAATGACTCCCCAATATTTTGCTAGTTAACTAATTAGTTTCACTCTGCAACCTCTGTTTTCTATATGTTCTGTGCTTGTACTACTAGGGAAATCCTTGTTGGATTATGGTGTTTGATGGATGGTCAGAAAATTCTCTTAGTTCACTGGTATGGTTTGTCCGCCATTTTGCAGTTATCATTCCATTTTTTCCCCTCTCTTTAGGCTTGGAAACTTTCTTCCATTTTCTCCAGAATTATTAATGCTGCCAGAGAACAATCTGGCTCATTTCTCAGCCCTGTTCTCCCAAGTGAATTCCCTATCTACATTTTCTTTGTATTATAACTTGTCTCATTTTTCCCTTGTATGTTGTTTTAGTTTTATTAATGGAGAAAGAGGTCCATTGTCCTTTTCTTTGCTAATGCTTCCAACCTAAGCTAAAATGCTATCTCTTCTGTGGGACTGACTTCATTGATTCTTCCCTGTGGTTAACATATTCTAACACTCTTTTCAATTGCCCCTCATCAATCTATCCTGCATTGCATAGCATTTTCTTCACAGTGTGTCCTTCACTTGAAGCACAGTCCTGATGACGCCCAGTTGCTTCTGTTGTTTATGCTTCGCAGCTGTAGTTCAGTGGATTGGCTATAACTGATCTTTATTGATTCAACCCTCAGTAACTTCCTACTCAATCTTTGTACTATATTTCATAACATACTGCTCAGTTATTATAAAAAAGCAAATATTTAAGTAAATTAATAACTAAATAAAGAAAAAAGCCCACACAGTTCTAGAATCCTTCTTCCTGTAACCTATTTCATCCGTCAATACTTAATTCACATGATACTTCAAGTTGGAGATGTCAGGGTTACTCAAACAAAAGTGGTCCCCTTCTCTTTCAAATTCTTAAGCTTTTGCATTTATTTAATGTCATAGCTCACATTATATAATTATTAAGTATATGTTGTGTATTTTTCTCTTGGTTACTAAATTAGGTATTAAGTAGAGAGATATATTATGATGTATCTTTTCATCTTTGTACATTTAACAAGACACATTTTCTTCTGCTGCTCCACAAAGCTTAATTTAAACCCAAAGATACCCATTTTATGTGAATAGTTTAGTGAATTTTGTTAATTGTATACAATTATCAAATAGTAATCAAAATTTGGAATGTTTCTATGACTATAAAATGTTTTTGAATACACCTTTTCTAAAATTTATTCATCTCTTATATACTAGGTCCTGACTACAGTTTTTTCTTTTTACTCCTCCCACTCCAGCTGACACTTTTCCTCTTCCCACAAATTCCCTGCTCCATTTCCTTTCACAAAGGAGAAGGCCTTCAAGGGAGGCATATCAAGATATAATAAACCTAGGCACAAACCCTTCTTTCAAGACTGGACCTAGAAAACCCAGTAGGAGGAAAAGGGTCCCAAGAGCAGGCAAAAGAGTCAGAGACACACCCACTCCTACCCTTAGGAGACCCACAATAACACCAAACTACACATCCACAGCATGTATGCAGAGGACCCAGTGCAGACCCAGGCAGACATTTTGATTGCCACTTTAGTTTCTGTGAGGCCCTATGAGCCCTGATTAATTGATTCTGTGGTCCTGGTGTCCTCCAACTCTCTGGTTCTTACAGTTAACAACCCCCCCCCCCATATTCCATGGAGTTTCCCCAAGTTCTAAGATGAGGGACCCAGTGGATATTTAGTTTGGGCTTCCCCTTGGCCAAATGTTTGGCTGTGGTTCTCTGCATCTGCTTCCATCAGCTGCCAGCAGAAGAACTTCTCAGCCTTGGGTAAATAAGATCTCTCTAGAATTATAGTATTACCTTTTTCTGAATTTATGTAAATAAAATTACATTTGTTCCCTTTTTATTTGGTTGTTTTCACTTTGCATAGTGGTTTTAATTTTTTCCATGGAATTTTTTTCTTTCAATTAATTTGGTATATTAATGCTTTGTTTTATTTGTTCATCATTCAGAAATTTGTGAACATTTGGTTGCATCAGATTTTAGATATTTCAAATAAAGCTGCAGTGAACATTACACACAGTTTTAGTATGGACATATTCTTCTAATTCTCTTAACTAGAAATGTAAAATAAGAGGTGAGGTGGGTTTAATGTGTTAACAAACCTTAAGAACACTTTACAGAGTTGCAGAGAATGCATAGTCTCATAGCACTGGAGTAAAGGAGATGTGCTCTTTGATATCAGAACTCACAGAGGAATAGAAGAAGGTTCTACCTCTACCAGTCTGTGATCAGACTTTTTATATCTTGTGGGTTCCATATTCTCTCTTCCACCCTTATGAACTCCTGGATATTAGATAGGGGGAAAAAGATAGAGGGGAAAGGGGACAAACTTAACATTAGACTACTTCCTGCTGATTAGGGGAGTCGAGTTTCTTGGGGCAAGTTTTATCTTAACTGTCAGGATACCTAATTTCTTCCTCTGATTTCTTTGCACAAACCTACTTGACAAATCACAACCTATAACAACCAACACCAACCAGCAAACAACAGTCATAGCAGCAGCAGCAGCAGCAGCAGCAGTAATAACAGGAGCAGCAACTGCCCATAGCTCCTCATGGGGCTCATTTGTATACCCTATCGAGAATCCCCAGAATTCAAAATGCTATGCACTTGCAGAAGCTATCTGCAGCTAGCAAAACTACACTCCTGCTAGAGCACAAGGCAAATCATAGTCTGCTGCTGTGGACAATCTGAAACAGCCCCATATACCACACCTGGGATTAAAAAAAACATATTCTCATAACATTTCTTGTGTTTTTAAATAAGCAAAAAATCTTACTGTAAAAGTCTATGTGGTAAAAAGTCCAGTTCCTGAACTGGAGCCAGTTTTCAGATATGAATGAAGGCCAACCTAAGAAGTCACAGCAATTCTGTCAACCATATGTTGTCATAAATTTCCAGTCATTTCTCCAAAAGGCCTGTACCATTCATTCAGTCAGCACATTTGACAGAAAGAAACTTCTTGATATTTCAAGGACTATAGGACAAGAGGGAAGAGTTGACTTTGATGCTTTTGGTGGATAGCCGTTGTCATAGTCTCCTGATTGAATGGCAGCTTGTGAACATTTGTAAAATTTGGTCTAACTAAGTTGTTGTTAATGTGGTCACTGAATCCATGTATTTATCCACTAGTCATTTCCTGAGAATAAAAGTGGGGTGGACCTACTTGGTGGTTGGAATAAACCTTTCACTTGGTCATCAGTTTTTCAGGCAAGATATACATAATAAAACAAAAATCAGACAAAAGTAAAGTGGCTCGCTCTATCTATAATTGTGTGTTCATTCTAGAGAGAGAACATACTGGAAGAATATGGCAAAGATGAGTCATCTGCCCCATAATCTCCTTATCTGCTTAAAATGTGTCAATCTAACTCCTTCAGAGGCTGATCATTACAAATTCAGCCACACAGCAACTCTTAATACTGCTGTGGTTCCAGATGTTCCATTGTTGGTAGAAAAGACATATGCAGTCTCATCCCAAGCTTCTGAGGGTGTGTGTGTCTGGGGGGGGGGGGAGAAGGCGATGCTAAATACATTCAAAAACATTTTGTTAAGAAAAGAGGGTGCCAGATGAGCTGAACAATGATGAGACACTAATGAACATGTGGAAAAACCCACGAGGCCCAAGTCCTAAAGAAAAGAAAAGAAAAGAAAAGAAAAAGAAAAAGAAGAAAAAACTGTAGGTAACCAGAGAAAGCTGGGAGTGAGAGAGGTGGTCTTCCCCAAGGAATTCACACCAATTGGTTGTCCTCTGTTACATGGTCAGTCCTGAAAACATTCACAGAAGTAGCATTATATGGACTCAACAGGTAATATTCAGGAACATATATTATACATACATACACATTATACATACAGTAACAATTAGTGAAAAATGGGTCATGAACTTGAAGAGCAGTGGAGAAAGGTGTGTGAGAGGACTGGTAAGGAGGAGAGAAAGGGAGAAATGTAACTGAGTGGAAGACCTGAAGGAAAGGAAGGAGGGCAAACTGCGGTTGGGATGTACAATAAATAAAATTAAATTTAAGAAATTTATAATCTCATTTTTTTTAAAAATAAAATAATGTGAGAAATAGTTCACATTTACAGGCTGCATAAATATTTACCAACTTGTCCTTCTTCTGTCATGGTAGGGTGTGAAGACATCTTGGCAGTTTTGTTGCTCCACAGAACTGTACATTGAGCTGTTAAATCAAGGCAATTGTGCTCACTGGATGTTAGAGTAAGAGCCAGGTCCTCTGATACAGCCTCAGCTTAGAGAGGTCCCATCCTTCTTTTTGTTGGTCTTAATCCAGATCTTTTCTGTAAAGGACAACTCATTTACCTGCCTAATCAGAAGTCTTGAGACATTGATTCTATTATCTTTTCTCTGTCTTGGGTGGTCAACATTGGCTAACATAGTTTTTTCTCATTGTTTTTGGAGCTCTCTATGAAAACACAGGCCGGTATTCCTGCGTCCCTCTGCTTTTTCTCCCAGTCTGGTTCTCTAAAAGGTTTGTTCACATTGGGCTTTCCTACTTCACCCTGTCTTATCCCGTACTGAAAATTTTCCTGTTTAATTTCAGTTTATGCTATATGTTGAAAAAAATGCTATTTTAAAAGTTCAACAACAAATGCCAAGTTTGCTACATATGGACTTTTTGGATAAATTTCATTTGGCTTTGCAATGGCATTTGGTAATATATTCTGTCATAGTTTTGACCTTAAATGCTAACCAAGGGCTGTGGGTTGAAGTTTTAATTGCCAGCTGACTGGGTGATAGGTAGCGATGAAGCCATTAGCAAGTGAAACTGAAGAAGAAAGATAAGTCATTACAGGCCCTTGGTTGGGTGTTGGGTCCAGGCCTTCTACCTTTTTCCTTCCCAGCTGCTAGGAAGGGAGCATCTTTGCTCTACCAAGAGCCCGGTTCCAGGCTATACTGTTGCACAGCAAGCCCAACAAGAAGGAAAGCTCCTTACTGGCTGAAATATCTGAAGCTGAGAGCCCCAGCAAGTCCCCTCCTTTTCAGTAGCTTATTTTATTTACTTTGTGACAGGGACTGAAACTTTCAAATCTTGGGCCTCATAGTCACAGAACTTACTCATTCACCTCAAACTCAAATTACTCAGACTCAAAAATCATGCTTCATTTGCCAAATATTGTTGTTTACCCAAAAGTCCTTATCTAAGTAACCACAGAAGCTCAGGAGTTGACCTTGCACCTAGGTAGGTTATTCTGTACTCTTATTTTTTCTCAAATTTGTCTTTTCTTCTTCTTCTTTTCTGCTAACTTTGTTCTTGTCTGAACAACATCTCTTTTACTTAGTCTATTCTATTAGCCTCCTGTGGACCTTGTCCTTCTTCCTGTTGTACTATCCTAGCATTTTCTATGCTATGCAGACAGAGTGGGTTTTAAAAAACACCTAATCCATTGTATAAATGTACCACAATTTCTGTATCCATTCCTCCATTGGTGGACATCTGGGGTTTTTCAGGTTCTGGCTATTACGAATAAAGCTGCTATGAACATGGTTGAACAAATGTCCCTGTTGTATACTTGAGCATATTTTGGATATATGCTTGAGAGTGGTATAGCTGGATCTTGAGGAAGCACTATTCCTAATTGTCTGAGAAAGTGCCAGGTTGATTTCCAAAGTGAAAGGCTCAACCTAGCAGTGTATCAAAGCAAATGCCGAGACTTATAACCAAACTTTGGGCAGAGTGTAGGGAATCATATGAAAGAAGAGGTAGTTAGTAAGACCTAGAGAGTACAGGAGCTCCACAAGGAGAGCAACAGAACCAAAATACCTGGGATCAAGGGTATTTTCTGTGACTGATACTCCAACCAAGGTACATTCATGTATATAACCTAGAACCCCTGCTCAGATGTAGCCATGGTAGATGAGTATCCAAGTGGTTTCCCTAGTAAGTATAACAAGGACTATTTCTGACATGAACTCAGTGGCTGGTTCTTTGGCCCTCCTCCCACAAGGGAGGAACAACCTTGCCAGGCCACAGAGGAGGACAATGCAACCAGTCCTGATGAGACCTGATAAGCTAGGGTCAGATGGAAGGGGAGATGGACCTCCCCTATTGGTGGACTTGGAGAGGGGTATGAGAAGTGATGAGGGAGTGAGGGTGGGATTGGGAAGGAATGAGGGAGGGGCTACAGCTGGGATACAAAGAGAATAAAGTACAATTAATGTAAAAAGATTAAAATTTAATTAAAAAACAGCAAAACAATGACAAAAACAAAGACACCTATTCCATGAACACTTTAGAAAAACAGACCTCCAAATATTTAAGAAAGCAAATACATATTAGGTAGTCTTTGGTTAGCTTTGGACACATTCTCTTTAAATCACAGTTTGTGTATGTGTATCTTTCAGTGGGTGGCACTTGGCAGGCAACCACCAATTGATCGTGTGGGAAGTCTCTAGCCAACTGTCATAGCTTAGGGTTCTCTCTAAACCTCTAAGTATTTCTGTGAAAATGTGTACAAATACACATAATGTATATGTATTCATCTATATCGACATATATGGGATATTATTTGCCTCTTAAAATATGCATACACATGTAACTACGTTAATTTATAATTTACTATTTAGATTGACATCATCAAATGCTATCATCAGAATTTCAATTAACACAACATTCATAATAAGGCTACGAAATAGAAACTTCAAAAATTTCAGTTTAATGTGCCTGTACACTGATAAAGAGAAGTTACATGACTTCCCTTGTGCCACATTGCTTGTCTCTTGCAGATGGGTTGAATCTAGGCATCTAACTCCAGAGCCTGTACTTTCAACCATACTTTCACTTTTTGTAGCCTCTTTCAGGCAAAAATTATACATATTAGTGAAAGTAGTAAGAATATTTTTTCTAGTGTGCAAAAGAGGATTTTCCTCATGTCATGGTACACAATACAGCTGGGAATGGAAACAATGGAAGCGCCTTACTGTGTACATGTCTGCCTCTTCTCGTGTACACAGCATGTCTAGGAATTATGGGTGGGAAGTTGAAATTATTTTAGGAAAATTTTGAATGAACATTAGAGAGGGGAATTTGATATAGTAATAATCATTTTCAAACCTTACAAACTTAATACATCGAGGCTCTAGAGTAGAAAGATCAGCATTTCAGCAGTGCTATGGAAAGTATTCATTTTCCATTCACGCTGAAAGTTTTATGAACCAGAGGTCATCTTCTCTTCTTCTGATTAATTATGAAATCAAGTGCCTTGTCAAGCTAAAGGCAAAGGACAGCAAAGGAAGGTAACATTTTCTTGATTATGAAATAACACATGTTCATTACTTGGAATTTTGGAAATGTCAAAGATTATTATGAATAAATCAAGAGTCATCCACAGCTCAATCTACCAAGAAAAGAAAAACTAGAATTAATCTTATTGTACAAAATCCCAGGATTAGTGTATGCACATATAAGAAGGCAAATATGTCATATCTGTAAACATCAAGGTATGAATGCACATGTTTGCGTGTGTGTACACTTTTACATTTTGTATATTGTTCTTAATTAATGATTGTTTCTGATATGATCTTGGATCATAATGTATTTCACTTTTATTAAATATTTTCCATAATGTATTTAGTCACTGAATGATACTCTCTATATGGCATGATTTATTTTATCATTTTCTCTTAAATGTAGCACTTACTTTTAAACAATCACTCTTAGTCTTTCATTTATAAATCACTGTCGAAATCTCTGAATGATTTTTTCATGTTAGAGTACCTGAGGTGAAAACTATTCATTCTGAGATAACGAATAGTTAAGTCTCCTGGTTCATATTGCCTGATTATTTTCCAGAAAGGTATAACCCTCCTAATAAAATTACTCAGGGCTATCTTTTCTCCTGTGTGCTTACCATTATTAAATATTGTTACTAGGAACAAAAGTTCTGATGATCAGGAGCTTTGCTAACCTTTAGTTAATGACTTTGGGAAACAGACACTTACAAGCTTTGCTAATGTATTAAGTGCTACGGAGTGAATTTGGAAACACTACAAAAATATAAATTCTCTTTCCTTTTAATAACAATTTTACTTCAGGTCTCTTCAGATGTATCAATGCTTACTTGTTACATTATGTGTATGAAAATACCCATGACCACCTTGTTTGTGTAGCAGCAACAGCTTGCATGAACCATCCACATATGGGGTGTTGGTGGTCTAGCCATTACCAGAGATGGCTAGTTCAATTAGTGTTCCTTACATTGAAAATAAGACAAACTACAGGAAAAGTTGCTAACTTGGGTGTCAAGTGGTAGAATTGACATGAAGTTGGCTTTAATCCTGGGCTGTCACTGTTCTCAGAGACCTGGTTTTTCCACCATTCTCTCCTCAGTGCCTAACTACAAACAGATCTTGTTCCATTTGTCATCATATGTGCTCTGTCTTCCCCTCTCACAGAGTGGGGAGCAAGATTCTGATACATCAGAAAATAAGGTCACTTTGAACCAACACAGGCTACTTTCACCTTCTGAATCAGTCACTGCTGCCTAGCAATGATCTTCAGTCTAGATCTTCAGGCTTTACTCATATGTCAATGCTGTGACATTAAAGGGCTAGGAAAGTATATAGGAGATACAAAGGAAACTTGAAATGAAGGTTTACTTTCTATATAGAAGTTTAAAATGTCACATTCATAAGCAGTGATAGAAAGTAAACTTCAAGATATAATGTAGGGCCAAAACAACACGAAAGTACTGTTAACATACATATATTCCAATATTTGCTTGTGTATGCAAAGAACCTTTCTGGGAACACACAAGCTCTGATAACATAGGAAGCAACTTTATTCGCTTCCAAAGAAGAAGAAAGTCAGTGTAGCGGAGAAAGATTTTTATGCTGAGAGTTTTTCCTATTTCAAATGAAAACATGAAAAAAATGATACAAATCTTGCTCTGTTTTCTACCTCTTAAAAAAAAGCAAAATTGAATTTGTTTCAAGTAGTAGCCATTTGTATTTATTCATTCACAAACATCCACTAATATCTTTTTCCTGTGCTCACCTTCAAGTGGGTCCCAAGAGCCCCTTGATGGGGTAGGCATGCCACCGTCTCTCAGCTAGTGTGTTTTACATTAAATTTGTATCACAAATGGGCAGCTGCGCCCACACGGCTTTTATCTAATGTAGGTCCTGAGGATGTGAACTCCAGGGTTCATGCCTGCGTCACGGTACTGTCTTCACTGAGCCATCTCCAGCCTCATTTCACAAACGCTTAAGAAACGCTTAAGTCTGAGCTAACTTTTTTCTTCCGGACACATTTGAAACCAAGGACATTTCATTTTTGTTTTTTACCTTATTACTTCCTAATCACTATCAGAACACTGCAAAATAATATTATTAGTTATGGATTTTTCTCCTCTGGATCTTAGGTTTTGATGGAGGTCACTCTAGGAATATATTGTCTAGTACTATGTTATGTATTTATTCTTCTAAGTTTGGTCTTTTTTTAAAAAATCAGTAATAAATACTGAATATTGCAAAGTGTTTTTCTGGTTCTTGTTGAAATGATTAGACTTTATGAATACACTCTACGAATATAACATCCTTGTGATAACAGCAGCTTATGAAATGAATGCCGAGTGAACATTATTCCTGGGAAAAACAGTTCTCATCTAAGTAAACAATTGAAAACCCTTTTACAACCCTCATACAATTTTTAAGTGCCCAAACAGACAGTATCACAAATGGGAAAGCCACATATCTAGTAAGCAGTTTCATAGTGTTTGAGTATTTTATCAGTGCAAACATGCTATTCTTCGATCTCACTTCAAAGGCAGACACATCTCTTAACAGAAGGACTTAAAACTCTTTGCGAGACAAAAATTGGAGAGGGACAAAGAACCGCAAGGCCATCACCATCTCAGGCTCCTCAGAAGGCAGCAGTGGTAATGAGTAATGTTGCTGCTGGAATGTCCATCCTCACGTTGAAGGGAGCTCAGATCCTGGGGGAAGAGGCGTGGCTGAGATCAACTGCTCTTAACTGTTAGACGTTTCCAGTTGGCTTGTCTTTTACTTTTAACGCTTGTATTTGTTTCCTCAATAACGGTGGTTTTAGGATTTTTGTACATATGTATGTTCTTAATTACGAACACATATCTCTGCCTCTTCAGTATTTGAATGTGTTCATATTAGTGCCTCCAGGTCACTCTCTCACGGAAAGCTTCCCTGAGAAATGGAATTGTACTGCATGTCAGCTATTCACCACCAATAAGTCTTATTAATCACCAAGACAAGGTTCTTATGTGCAGATATTTGTGAAGAATAGTTAATTCAACAAATACTTAGTCTTTATATATATATATTTTTTTTTTGTTTAGTTGCTAGTAGTACCCTTAGAAAGTTCGCAATTCATAAAATAATGTCTTATCTCCAAAGCTTGCCCCTGTTGACTGTGATGGTAGGACCTGTACAAGCTATTTGGCAGGTAGACTCCTAATCGGTTTTTCTCTCATCTACGTACACTCAGACCTATGTGTAACATTACTATTTAACTCCACTTTACTTGGGATTTCTTAATGCCTATATCCCCTTCCAACACCCTGACCCTAGGTAGGAGAGAAAGAAGGTTAGTCAGGATGTGAGGCACAGACCTCTTTATACATAGTTATTTCTGGTTAGAGTTGTCAGGTTCTCTGGAAAAATATCAATCTCAATTGTCAGGTTATTCAGCAGTCCAACAGAGAGAGAGCAACCTTCTCTCTTTTTTTTCATTCATCTCCTTGAGGTGATCCTTCCTCTCTCTAGGCTCTGATATTTATAACACCCCCCCCCCAGAGCCCTCAAAGTCCAGTTGGCAAAGACCATGCCTCTCTCCAAGCTACATGAGGCTGTAATCAGCTGTGGAAACTAAGGCAGTCCCATATCCTACACTTGGGATTAAAATAAAAACGTATTTAAATAACATAACTGAGTTTTTAAAGAACCAAAACTTCTACTACATTTCCCCTTTCTGTTTGTAAAAATGACTATTTTCTAATGTTAATATACTATATACAATAAGAATAATTATGGAAATTATCAGTTAAGAATTATATTTATGATGTACAGTTCATTTATACTTGGCAATCTTGGAGAAAGTGTTCCACTATCTGTTCTATCCTGGTGAATTCAAAGTCCTTTACCTAAATCACTTTCTTGTAACTGGCATTATCATCCAAGACTGTCTAAAACTGTCTTACTTCTCTGTCAGAAAAGCCTGACATTACCTTAAATGTCATATTTTATAGGTCTCTGAATTGTTTGAAGACTACCTATCTATCTCAGATTACCTAGACAAACTTTGCTTGTTTCCAGCTATGTAGTATCTTTTTAACCTTAAAAACATATATAAGAAACTAGATAAAGCTTATTTCTAAACTAGTATCTAACAAGACTACAAGTAAGATTTTCTTATAGGTAACTAACTACGAATGTGCATCTCCAATAATCGTGAATGGTTTGCAATAGCTAGCTTCCATAAGACTAGAACTTTACATCACATTTTCAAATGAGTTGCATATTTACAATACATTCAACAAAAGTTGAACAAGATAATCTTAAATTTCTATCAATATACAATAATCCATACCAATGTAAAATATTTTAGACTAGTATTCAATAATTTACGTTTCATCCTATCATCCTAGATCCCCCTTTTTTGACATTTTTATTATTCCCTCTACTCCTCTTTCTCCTTAATGCTAGGTAGGAGAGAAAGATAAGAGAAAAAGGATAGAGGGGAGAAAGACAGAGATCTTTGATTCCAATATTTACTTTGTTTTTTCCCTGAACATGATCACTAACAACTTATACCCAACTCCCCTAGAAAACAACAAACTCACCAAATGACCAAAAACACCTACCCCACCTCTTGAGGATGGGGATGCTGTGTTCTTAAAAATTACTTCTTTCTGTCTGAAGGCAAAAACATCTTTTGGATACACCAAGTGATTCAGGATATTGGCTAAGTTCTGGGAGACCTAGCTGTATCTTTTTCTGTCTAGTCTCTGTGGTATCAATCATCTGGGCTAGCCTTTTTGAAGTTGATCTGGATGTTTCTTGAGGAAACAGTAACTGAGCCAATCTGTGAGGCAGAATCATCCGGGGTACTTGCTTTGTCTCCATAGTTATTTGGTCTTTTTGCTCGGAAAATTAACAAAGTTTTAAAGGTAATATTACAGGAACATTCCTGCATATATAGGTGCACAAGGTACACAAATCAGCTAAAGATAATTTTCTGCTCTATGATCAGGTGAAAGGTATCTGTCAGCTTTATAAGTGTATTTGGACTGCAATGTCCAATGCATTCTACCAATGCTATATGAAAGGATGGCATGTCATGAGAATCAGGCAGCCAGTAAGATTCATTTGCTATGTGAAGACATTCATGTCTCTGCTAATAGGAGGTCTTCCCCTGGTCAAATCTAATCTTTATAAGTTTTGTTGGTAACCATATACATTTTTTTTATTTTCTTTAGCTACATCTCAAAACTATTGCAGGTTTCCATTCAGACGTCAGCACATCCTTATAGTATATGGGTTCATCTAGTTACACAGCTTTTTCTATAACCCAGAGCCCCTCAGCTGCTGCTGTTTTTTTTTTTCACTAACATTAAGAAAATTTAAGCTCAGTTTCCAAGTGGGTTCCCTAGAAATGGGAACAAGGACTATCTCTGACATGAACTCAGTGGCTGGGTCTTTATTCACCTCCCCCTGAGTGGAAGGAAGACAATGCAGCCAGTCCTGATGAGACCTGATAGGATGGAAGGGGAGGAGGACCTCCCTTATCCGTGGTCTGGGGGAGGGGCATGGGAGGAGATGAGGTGAGGGAGGGTGGGATTAGGACATGGCGAAGGAGGGGGCTACAGCTGGGATACAAAGTGAATAAACTATAATTAATAAAAAAAGAAAATGTAAGTGTGGCAGTGGCAATGTTAAGTGGCGTCTACAGCAAAGTGTTTGCTGCAATGTCTCATACCATTTTGCTGGTACAGCCTACCAAGAGGCCAGAAGGCAGGATTTACTCTGACTACAAGTCTGCGAATGAGTGCAGTGCGTGGAAGGTGTTTGTAAAACGTATGAAGAGCATCTAAAGAGAATGAATTCCAACAGCCCCTCCTTCACATATTCTATCAGTCACTTGATTTAATTGACAGTCTGGCAGATCTCAGCTGTCTTGTTTACCGAGCTCATACACAGACTTACCAGCCTTATAACAGAGACTAGATCATTCCACTGCAGCCAGGAACTGTTGGTTTGTGTCCACAAGTGACAGTGCTATATTTCTCAAAATTAATGCATCCGGAATTTTGAGCTCTGAAGCTTTTAACCTTACAATGGCAAATTTAGCCATTTACAAAGAACCAGATATTTTGATATCTGAGACCTCTAGCTATGGCTTGTTTTTTGATATTAGCACGATACTCCTGAGAACCATTATCAATTGTGTCTCTTATCAATTGATCTATTGGTACTTCTTGTGGCTGTTAATGGTCTAATTACCCTCTTACATTAAGTATTTGCATTCTCAAACTGCAGGTTTCTATCAACATCTGTCTGGCATCTGGGTTTGATACAGCTTTGTTTCCAGCTGAAGCCAGTCTCTCTAAAAAGTCTGTGAAGGCTTCTCCAGAGCCTCGTATTAACTTAGTAAATGAGGTGGATCTTTTCTCTGGCTCTTCCACCATATCGCAATCTCTTAAAGCTGCCAAATAAGATTGTTCTATAACCACATCATCAGATCAAATGTGTTCTTGCAGGTCAGCATAACACCCTTCACCAAGCAACTCATCTTTAACAACAATTTATCCCCCTTGCTATATTTTGTTCTTCTATTTTTGTGGCTTTGTCCCTTTGTAACTATTGTAGCTGCTGACCAGTTTCTAGCATAGCTGATACCAATCCCTTCCAATCTTGAGCAATAATTCTACTTTGTGCAGCCCAGTTACTTAATATTTGTTTAACAAATGGAGAATGCATTCTATAGGACACAGCAGACTCTTTAACATACTTTTAGCCTAACATTTCTGTTGGACTATAGTTATCATATTAGCAGGCATTTGCTACACAATGACTGGGAAAACTGCTGGTGACTTTGTAATCCCAGGAAACTCCTCTAGTGGAGCATTTGGCTCAGTATTAAACCTTTTGCCCTGTACAATCTTCTGTTCTTCCTGGCCCCTTGCCTCATGAAGCAGCTTCAGTGAAAGGGAAGGGCATGGAGCAGGGCAGGACAGCAAGAGCAGGGAAACTCTTGCTCTCCATTACCAGGTGTGAGCCCCTTTGTTATCCCTTTACCAGCAGGATTATTTGCTTTCCAAGTACTTCAGCCTCTACTTGCAATTGCTCCTGTTGCACAGCCAAATCCTCAATCCTTTCCAAAATCGGGTTCTTCAGGAAAATACCAATCTCAATAGTCAGGATATCAAGCAGTTCAGCAGAACCAGCAACCTTCTTTTTTTTTGATCCAGCTCCTTAAATCGCTCATTTATACCCTCTCAGAGTCCTCAGAATTAAACTAACTCCAGCTGGCAAAGACCACACTCCTCCCCAAGCCGCATGAGGCTGTTTTCAGCTGGCAAATACCACACTCCTCTCCAAGCCACAAGAGGCAGGCTTTCATCAGCTGTAAACAAACTAAGACAATCACATGTCCCACACTTGGGATTAAAACAAAAACTTATTTACATAACAAGACTGAGTTTGTAAAGAAACCAAAACTTCCACTATACCTACAGCTATATTACCCATATATGCCCTCAGGCCTGTGACTGTATCGCCCTGGATGTAACTGATCAATATATGTGCACTCATACATATTTGAAGCACTGTCCTATATTGAGCCTTTGGGTCATAGCACTGCTCTCAACATTTAATTTAATGACTGCCTTCCTGCTCTCCTTTCGTATATGTAACCTTAGTCTTGGCTAATTTATTGCAGGTTAAAGTTAAGGTTAATTCACTTTTTAGTTTGTGCAATCAGAACTGCTGAGGATATGCCTGAGTAGAAGGTCTTGACAGGAGACAGGGCTTGTTAGCAACAGGGACAATTCAGATGTTCTTAATTGGACACAAATAAGACAAGATAGTTTCTCCACAATTTGTACAGAGTTTTGCTTTCAGAGAATCCATTTCTTGCTGAAAAGCCTTCTGGGAATACTTTGCAGTACACCAGGACTGACTGATGCGCCTCGGAGCCGGCAATCTTCAGAGAAGGCTGAATATCTTCTTCTGTACCTCATTTCCCAGCTTGCCGTGCAGAATGTGATAGCCTGGATGACAGCTGACACCAGCTGACACCATGAGACGGCCGTGAGATTTCATCACTTATAAAATGAGGCCATCCAACTGCTCTGCTTGCCCGTGAGAAGCAGTGTGTCTATCCTATAGAAAGGCCTGTTCAAATTTTTATGGAATCTACTTTAAAAATTCTTGGGTCTAGTTATATACTCTGCTATGACCTTCAGCTCAGTACTGTGTCAGTGTTTTTGACTGGTACTCAGGACATTGTGTGCCCACCTGTAGTCAACCACTTCCAACATTTTCATGGATGGATGAGTTAGGTAGGTTCTTTGTTGGGTCCCTGGGGAAATATGTTTCCTAGCGCGGTCTATATCTTTCTGGGCTCCCATCTCTGTGTTCACTGAGGCATATCTCTTCTTTCTTATCAAAAAGGATGTACTAATCAACATCATAGACTATTTAATGGCTGATTTTCCAATGAATCTCTTTTTTTATTGATCTACTAGTAATTTCTTACCAAGTGTATGTCCTGGTTCCTTTGACCACACAGCAAATTTCTCATTTTTTTCCTATAATTTTCATGCTCTCAAGATACTACAACAATAGAGAAATTTGTTAGAAGAAACACAACCTTGTAGTGAGGAGAATCCATGAGGATTGGTACTTTCTATTTTCCTCATTTTTGTGTGCTTGCAAAGATTTGTAGAACGCAGTAGCCCGCTGCCCTACCCAAACGTCTCACTTTGCTTTATTTTCATAGAAAATTCCGGATTAAATTGTCTATCGGAAATTTTCACTTTGCGAATGCAAAATTCAAAGAGAAACCCAAGTAACAGAACCTGGATTTCTGACCCACAAAATTGAGAAGCACTGTAAATGCTTAGCAGGCTTTAGTGTATCTGATTACTTGGGAATGGATTACCTAAACATTTACCATGCAGTCTTTAATTAGGTAGGGGATACAAAAGAAGAGGAACAGAGATGGATCCGGAGAGAGACACACAGACTGAACTTGTCAATTGTTCCATCAATGGCTTTATTTTCAATTCCTTGGAAAGTTGTGTTGCTCCTTGAATTTCATAGTTTTAGATACTGAAGAAAGAGAAAGACTTTTTATTTTTCTGTGTAAATGAGTCACTCCCTTCTTTAAAGGACTGTTTTAGAAAGTGGAAGCTTCATAACTTGGAGGTGGAAAGGCCCACCAGGTCTCTGGTGGAGTTCCTAGGACTGCAGCAGGGTTCAGTAAGAAGACACACTCTCCAGCCAGAAATTTGTGTGGATTTTGTAGTTATTCCAGTCCCAGAAGACTTTCTTCCTCCTGTTGCCTGGAGTTTTGTACACTAGCTTCTTTTATCTGTTAGAAATTCTTCTGGAGAAAGAATGTCAATCTTTGTCTCACTGAGATAGTCTTACTTTTGGGACTTTTGCATCTCTTATTCCTGTGCTAATTGCGTTTTCATAAATATGTAGAAGCAGGTCCATGGGACCTCAGTTATTCATACTTCCATTTGTTATCTGTAGTCACTTAATCTGTCGAATATTAGGGAACAGTTCTGTTTAGCTAAGGCTGAGGCCGTGATGGAGAACACACTGAAGTACGTACGGGTATTCAGGGAGCTGGTTGAGTCTTGCCATGCCGCTCTGGCCAGCTGTTGGATTTGCAGTGGGCAAAAGTGTTCTCCCTGTGGTGTCTTTTACGTACCCAGATCTCCATGTAAAGTATTTTCAGTGCAGATACAGTTTCACTGAGAACATGTGGAGCTGTTACTGCAGATGTTCTTCAGTTCAGAGGAAGAAGCTCATGAAAGCGCATGGGAAAATGCATCTTGTTCTACAGAGGAAACGGAGAGGGAGAAGACCTCAGGCTGAAGTTATCAGGTGTTTCTCTTAGAATAATTCCTCTGGAATGTCAAGATAATAGACTGAGAATCTTAAAATATCAGCTCCCCTTTCTGACTGTAAAATTTCAAAGTGCATATTTGGATGAGAATTCCTGTGCTAAAAGCTGCCTAAGTATCTGCTGATATATTTGAATTAGAATGGTGACTGGTTATGAGACTAAAGTGCTACCTACTGCACTAAGGAGGATTGAGGGAGGCAGAGGTGTCAAGGAGACCAGGAGAAGACCTACAGAGTAAACCTACCTGGGCCCATGGGGGCTCACAGAGACAGAACCACCAACCAAAGAGCTTGCATGGAAGCAGCAGATATTCAACATGGTCATTCTGTGGGCTTCCTAAAAGCAGGAGTAGGAGATGTCCCTTACTCTGTAGCCTGCCTTTTGATCCCTTTCCCCTTGCTGGACTGCCTTGTCAGGCCTCCGAGGGAGAGGATGCTCCTAGTTCTGCTGCAATTTGAGGTGCCAGGATGGGTTGGCACTCCTTCCAATTGACATGTCAGAGGTCTCTAAGCACAACAAACGCCTGAGAGGGACTTCTCTCTTCTCTGACAATACATGGTGGCAAGAGCAGTTCTCCAAATCTAAACAGACCATTACAGCAGAGCCGTTGCCTAAGCTGGAAGCAACTAGTGTGGATTCTTGGCAGATTCACAATTGTTTAAGCTAATTTTCCCCAATAAATAAAATGAAATATTGATAGCAGCTGAATTGTTTGAAGATGCTGAATATTCTAAGTTATATAAAGATGAAGTTAAAAATCACTTTTAATATGTTATTATGAAAGTATTATGGTAATTGTTACAAATTCTTAATATTCCCAGATAAGCTAAGGTTATATCATTGAAATTCTGATATTTGTATTTTGTCATATAATTTTAGTTTGTTGTTTTTATGCTTCTTATCTTTAAATGAGGGATACAAAATTATGTGAAAGTTATAAAATTACAGAGACACACTGTAAAAAGTGCTTCTTTTCTCAGATAATTGCTATCGAGGATTTGTAACCAAACATCATTCCTTTCTCTATGCCTATATATATTTACTAAAAGAATATAGTGTACATTATATCCTGATATTTATCTAATATTAGTTTTATGATAGTCTCTTGCATTGTAACTTTCCACTTTTTAATCAGCCTCATGGGTAAACATACAAACAAATCCGTAATTAGTCTCTTAGATAAATTTCTATGAGGCAATATTGGAAAAATAGTTCATGAAAGTACAAGGTTTGTTATGAGACAGAAAACACTTTTTTCAGCAGTGGCTTTTTAAAAAATTATGATTTTAAATTTTTTTAAATTTATCGTGGTTGTAGCCCCATGTCCCCTCCCCTCCCAGTCCCGTCCTCACCCAGCCTTCTTACCCCCTTGCCTCTTTCTCAGGAAAGGAGAGCTCCTTTTCCAAAGCACCTCAAGTGCACAGGATTGAGCATGTTTTCTTCCCCTGCGGCCTGGTGAGGCCATCCTGCCGTGGGGAAGTGATCAGAAAAGCTGGCAAGTGAGTCTGTGCCTGACGCAGTGGCTTTTGCAAAATTATGTTTTTAATAGTCAATCATAAAATATACAAGCAGTATATATCCTTACAGTTGGCAATCATATATGCATATATAGAGAGATTTATATATATTTAGTGGGATTATATATATATGATTATTTTTATATATTTAGGAGGATTATAACATAACTATGTCATTGTCCTCTTCTCTTTCCTCCTTCAAGCTCCCACATACCCTATTCCCTTTCTCTCTTTTAAATTACAGTCTTTTTCTTTAATTATTGTTATGTATACTGTATATGCTATACATATATTATATAATTATATGTAACATATATATGTGACACATGTATATTCCTGAGTACATAAGTATTGCCTATTTAGTTTTCGTAATGTTATTTCTATGTATATATTTTGGGGGATTGCCATTTGGTAACGAGTAGCCAATTGGTTTGCTAGTCTCTGGGGAAAGATGTTCTTCCCCTCTCAGCATCCCTTAGTCACCTGTAGTTCTTTGTCCAGGGTTAGAGTCCCCATCCACAGTATATGTCATATCTATTGCTGTCATCCTTGTTCAGGTCATGTAAGGCAGCCATGTCTGTGAGACTTGACAGGTGCTCCATCTCTGACAATTCTCACTTGAAACTCCCTGATTTTTGGCTCCTCCAATCTTCTACAAAGAACCCTGAGTCTTAGATGCAGAAGCTAAGATATATCAGTGGAGACTGTGATCCACAACTCTGAATTTTTTAATTTAAAGGGTAGTTTTATTACTATTTATTATTATTTTATATTAATTACAGTTTATTCACTTTGTATCCCAGCTGTGGCCCCTCCCTCCTTCCCTCCCAATCCCACCCTCGCTCCCTTATGTCCTACCATTCCCTCCCCAAGTCCACTGATAGGGGAGTTCCTCCTTGCCTTCCATCTGACCCTAGCCTATCAGGTCTCATCAGGACTAGCTGCATTGTCTTCCTCTGTGGCCTGGTAAGGCTGCTCCCCTCTCAAGGGGTGGGGGGGTGGTCAAAGAGCCAACCCTTGAGTTCATGCCAGAGACAGTCCCTGCTCCCCTTAATAGGGAACCCACTTGGATACTGAGCTGCCATGGGCTACATCTGTTCGGGGATTCTAGGTTGTCTTTAGGAATGGTCATTTGTTGGAGTATCAGTCTCAGAACATACCTCTGGGACTGGATTTCTTTTTTTCCTTGTGGAGCTCCTGTCATCTCCAGATCTTTCTATCTCCTCCTCCTTTCATAAGATTCCCTGCACTCTGCCCAAAGTTTGGCTGGGAGCCTCAGCATCTGCTTTGTTGCCCTGCTGGGTAGTCTTTCAAAGGCCCTCTGTTGTAGGCTCCTGTCCTGTTTCCTGTGTTCTCCCTCTTTTGATGTCCCTCCCATTTGCCTTTCTGAGTGAGGACTGATCATCTTACCTAGGGTCTTTCTTCTTTCTTAGCTTCTTTAGGTGTAGAGATTTTAGTATGTTTATTCTATGTTATATGTTTAATATCCACTTGTAAGTGAGTATGTACCACATGTGTCTTTCTGCTTCTCAGGATGATCTTTTCTAGTTCTAACCATTTGCCTGCAAGTTTCATGTATTCCTTGTTTTTAATTGCTGAGTAGTATTCCATTGTGTAAATATACCACAATTTCTGTATCCATTCCTCAGTTGAGGGACAACAGGGTTGTTTCCAGGTTCTGGTTATTATGAATAAAGTTGCTATGAACATGGTTGAGCATATGTCCTTGAGCATCTTTTGGATATATGCCTAGGAGTGGTATGGCTAGATCTGAGAAAGGGCCAGATTGATATCCAAAGTGGTTGTATAAGTGTACATTCCTACCAGCAATTGAGCAGGGTTCCCCTTTCTCCACATCCTCTCCAGCATGTGTTATCACTTGAGTTTTTTTGTCTTAGCCATTCTGATGGGTATAAGGTAAAATCTCAGGGTCATTTTGATTTGCATTTCCCTGATAACTAAGGACATTGAGCATTTCTTTAAGTGTTTCTCTGCCATTCAACATTCCTCTATAGAGAATTCTCTGTTTAGCTCTGCACCCCATTTTTAATTGGATTACTTGATTTGTTGCTGTTTAACTTCTTGAGTTCTTTATATATTTTAGATATTAGCCCTCTGTCAGATATAGGGTTGGTTAAGATCGTATCCCAGTCTGTAGCTTATCATTTTGTTCTGATGACCCTGTCCTTTACTTTACAGAAGCTTTTCAGTTTCATGAGGTTCCATCTATTGACTGTTGATCTTAGTGCCTGTGTTGTTGGTATTCTGTTCAGGAAGTTATCTCCTGTGCCGATGAGTTCAAGGCTCTTCCCTACTTTTTCTTCTAAGAGATTTAGTGTGTCTGGTTTTATGTTGAGGTCCTTGATCCACTTGAACTTTAGTTTTGTGCATGGTGATAAATATGGATCTATTCTTACTTTTCTGCATGTAGGCATCCAGTTAAACCAGCACCATTTGTTGAAGACACTGTTGTTTTTTTCTCATTGTATGGTTTCGGCTTCTTTATAAAAATCAGCTATCTGTAGGTGTGTAGGTTTATTTAATTGAGTGTGTGTTGCTGCTCTGTTTGGTGGTATGAACTTGGTAGAGTTAAATAAACTAAAGTTTCATGCAACATCCAATTTTATTCAGAACATCAGACAATTTAAATTCTGTGGGCATTCTGAGGGCCAAGCAAGGTCATGGTGCAAAATTCATATGATTTCAAGTTGTATACAGTCACAAGGGCAAGGTCACATGAGTTTTTTAGGCTGTATGTAGTAATGAGGACCAGTCATTCTTGAAAACATTGTTCTGAACAAAAATAGATAAGATGATGTGTAATCTAAAGTAAAAGCCACTCCTATTATTACACCTAGGAGGGACATGAAAGTATGTTCCAAGAACAAGCCATGTTATGGAGAAACAGAGTTTACAAATATTTTGTCTGTTTACTTGGAGTTTTCTCACAAGACCTCAACTTCATTCATAGACTGTGTTCTAATGGGTATGATTTTCTGTAATGGTCTCTGTTGAAAACAGAAGTTTCCACAATGAGGGGTGAGGACTATGTACACTTATCTGTGGGTATAGAAACAAATATTTAGGATGTAGTTAGGGACTGTGCTGGGTTAGTAAACTGGCGATTATAGATTATTTTCTAAGATTCATGACTTCGTTAGCCTTGGGTATTTGTCTAGGTTTCCAGTACCAGCTATGATTTCTCTCTTGTCTTAAACCTAATTAAAGAGCTCTTGGCTAAGCATGTGCCAATGCTTTACATTTTGTGCATGCTATAAGCATCTTGCCATGCCTGTCATTGTTGCAGCTCATGGGGTCATAGCTCAGTGGAACTGTTGGATGCTTCCCTCCTTTGGAAGTCTGTATGGCACTTTCTGGTATCATGAAGTCTTCAGGGAGGAAGTTTGCATGTTAAAGATAGCTCAGGTCCTCTGAGCCTTGTGTCTGAAGTGCATGGTGGTTTAAACAATAGGGACTAATCTGTCTGGGGGGTGACTAGTTGTTACAGGCACAATCTATAATGTTTTGGGAGTTTATTAAACAGCCTTAACCTACAACTCAAGAGACAGCGTCTCATGACTAGTGTTAGATTTTTGTTATACTGCCTTTGGCTCTTGAAGGGAGCCTTGTCAGCCCAGATGGGAAAACTTCACTAAAATATAAGTGTATATTTATACATAGACATATGTAAAATCTTATAAATATTTTAAGTAGATACTTAATATGCTTCCTTATTACTTTTTCAGATATCCTTACTATTATTTTACTGTTCTCCCTCCTTTTTCTGTATTTGTTTCCCTCTTTGTTTCTCAAGGAAAGTTCCCATTTTTCTTCATATCACTGTGCTATGCTTTTTATTGTTTGCCCCAGGATTTTGCTTTGTTTGGGGGGGGGTTGAGCTTGAGACATGGTGTCTCTATGTAGTAGTGGTGGTCCTGGATTCACTTCGTAGACCAGGCCGGCCTCCATCTCACAGAGATCCACCTGCCTCTACCTCCCTGAGTGCTAGGATAACAGGTGTGGGCCACGGCGCCTGGATTTTGCCCCCAGTTTTTATCATCAAATCCAAAGGAGCCATAGATGAGAGGGAATATGAAAAGTTTGTTTTTCTGTTTTCTGTTTCAGGATTACCTAATTCAGTACAATCTTTTTTAGTTCCATCCATTTTCTTGAAGAGTTCGTTTCTTTCTGTAGTAGAATGATATTCCATGATGTATATGTATCACATTTTCACAACAGTCTTCTGTTAAAGGGCATTTAGGTTGTTTCCGTTTCTTAGCTATTAGGGGTAAAGAAGCAATGAACATGACTGAGCAAATGCCTGTGGATTGGGATGTTGAGTTCTTTGGGTATATGTCAGGGAATGGTATAGCTGGGTCATATGGTGGATTTATTTTTAGCTTTCTGAGAATTATTCACACTGATTTCCAGAGTGACTGTAACACTTTGCAATCCAACTAACAATTGGAGAAGGGCTTCCTTTCCCCACACTCTTTCCAGTATTTTTTGTTGTTGATTGTTTTGTAAATGCTCACAGTTGTTTTGATTTGCATCCCTAATAGCTAGGTGGTGATGAATAAGCTTTTAGATATTTTTTTTTTGGCGATTTTTTTCTTCTTTTGAGAACTCTCTATTCAGGTCTGAGCTTCATTTTTCTAATTTTATTTTTATTATTAGTTACATTTTATTAACTCTGTATCCCAGGTGAATTCCACTCCCTCATTCCCTCTCAATCCCACCCTCCCTCCTTCCTCTACTCCCTGCCCTTTTCCAAGTCCACTGATAGGGGAGGACCTCCTCCCCTTTCATCCGACCCTGGTTTATCAGGTATCTTCAGGACTGGCTGCAAAGTCCTCCTCTGTGGCTTAGGAGGGCTGCTCCTCCCTTGCAGGGTGGGGAGGTCAAAGAGCTCATCATTGAGTTCATTTCAGAAATAATCCCTGTTTCCCTTACTAGGGTACCCACTTGGATACTGAGCTACCATGGGGAAATCATGACATTTGCAGGTAAATGGTGGGATCTAGAAAAATATCATTCTGAGTGAGGTATCCCAGAAGGAGAAAGACACATAGGGTATATACTCACTTATTTAGACCTATAAAATATGATAAACATACTGAAATTTATATACCTAAAGAAGATAAACAAAAAAGAGGACCCGGGGTAAGATGATCAATCCTCACTTAGAAAGACAAATGGGATGTAGGAGAAAACAAGTAACAGGACAGGGTCCTACCACAGAGGGCCTCTGAAAGACTCTCAATGTATCAAAGCAGAAACTGAGACTCATAACCAAACCTTCGGCAGATGGCAGGGAATCATATGAAAGAAGAGGGAGTTAAGTAAGATCTGGAGGGGATAAGAGCTCCACAAAGACCAAATATATCTGGGCACAGGGGTCTTATATGAGACTCTTTCTCCAACCAAGGACCATGTGTGGATATAACCTAGAACCTCTGCTTGCCTGTAGCCCATGGTAGCTCAGTAACCAAATGAGCTACTTGTTTAAATGAGTTTTTTGTCTTTTGACTATTTTTTAAAGTTCTTCATAAATTCTAGATAATCATTTTTATTTTATTTTATTTTTTATTAATTACACTGTATTCACTTCATATTCTCCCTGTAACTCCCTCCTTCTTCCCCTCCCAATTCCACCTTCCCTCCCCCTTCTCCACACACGCCCCTCCCCAAGTCCACTGATAGGGGAGGTCTTCCTTCTGATCCTAGTCTCTCAGGTCTCATCAGGACTGGCTACATTGTCTTCCTCTGTGGCCTGGTAAGGCTGTTCCCCCCTCAGGGGGAGGTGATAAAAAAACCAGACCAATCAGTTCATGTAAGAGACAGTCCCTGATCCCATACTATAGAACCCACTTGGACACTGAACTGCTATGGGCTACATCTGTTTAGGGGTTCTAGGTTATCTCCATGAATGGTCCTTGGTTGGAGTATCAATCTCAGAGAAGACCCCTGTGCCCAAACTTTTTGGGTCTGTTGCTCTCCTTATGGAGCTCCTGTCCTCTCCAGGTCTTACTATTACCCACTTCTTTCATAAGATTCCCTGTACTCTGCTCAAAGGTTGGCCATCTGCTTTGATACCCTGCAGGGTAGAGTCTTTCAGAAGCCCTCTGTGTTAGGCTCCTGTCCTGTCTCCTTCTGATGTCAATCCTCTTTGCTTTTCTGAATGGGTATTGAGCATTTTAGCCAGAATCATCCTTCTTGATTAGTTTCTTTAGGTGTACAGATTTAATAGGTTCATTCTATATTACATGTCTAATATCCACTTATGAGTGAGTATATACACTGTAGGATACAGAGCTAAACAGAGAATTTTCAATAGAGGAATATCCAATGGCCGAAAAACAATTAAAGAAATGCTCAGCATCCTTAATCATCAGGGTAATGCAAATCAAAATGACCCTGAGATTTCACCTTAAACCCATCAGAATGGCTAAGATCAAAAACTCAAGTGATAACACATGCTGGAGAGGCTATGGAGAAAGGAGAACCCTCCTCCACTGCTGGTGGGAATGTAAACTTGTACAACCACTTTGAAAATCAATCTGGTGCTTTCTCAGACAATTAGGAATAGCGCCTCCTCAAGATCCAGCTATACCACTCTTAGGCATATATCCAAAAGAGGCTCAAATATACAGTAAGGACATTTGCTCAGTCATGTTCGTAGCAGCGTTATTTGTAATAGCTGGAAGCTGGAAACAACCCAGATGCCCCTCAACTGAGAAATGGATACAGAAATTGTGGTACATCTACACAATGGAATATTACTCAGCAATGAAAAACAAGGAAATCATGGAATCTGCAAGTAAATAGTGGGAACTGGAAGAGATCATCCTGAGTGAGCTATCCCAGAAGCAGAAAGACACACATGGTATATACTCACTCATATAGACATATGCTATAGGATAAACCTACTAAAATCTGTACACCTAAAGAAGATGTACAGATTTCTGAACTGGAAAAGATCATCCTGAGTGAGGTATCCCAGAAGCAGAAAAAAGTAATCAATTGTCAGATGTATAGTTGGCAAAGATTTTCTCCCACTCAGTGGGCTTCCTCTCCATCCAATTGACTGTTTCTTTAGATGTGCAAAAGCTATTTAGTATTATGAAGTCCCACTTGTCAGTTGTTGGCCTTAATTCTTGGGCAAATGAATTCCTATTCAGGAAACCCTTCCTCACACCCATATCATGTAGGATATTGCTTATGTTTTCATTTAGCAATTTCAGTGTTCTGGGTATCAAATTTAGGTCTTTGACCCATTTGGACCCATTGATGTCATTCAGTGCATTAGATATGGTTCTAATTTTATTCTTCTACATGTGAATATCCAGTTTTCTAGTGCCATTTGTTGAAGATGTTTTCTTTTCTCTAGTGTATGTTTTTGACATCTTTGTAAAATATTAAATGGTTATAGTTACACGTACTCATGTTAGGGCCTTCAGTTTTCTTCCATTGTTTTCCATCTATGTTTTAGTGCCAGTATCATATTTACATCATTATGACTCTGTAATATGTATTGATATCTAGAATGATTATCCAACATTGCTCTTTTTCTTCAGGATAATTTTGGCTACCCCAGAATCATTTGTATGTCCATATGAATTTAAGGATAGGGACTTCTTTTCCCTCTAATTATGGGCAGAATCAGATGGGGATGTCTATTGGTAGTACATAGGATATGTAAATGTTTTGGGTAAAATGATCATTTTGAAGTTTTAATTCCACTGATTAATTCTATCCACTAGCACACCATGACTTTCAATTTTTTTTAGCATTTTCTCTATCTCTTTCTTCTAAAATTTAAATTTTTCAATACAGAGGTCCTTTACCTCATTGGTTAGCTTTATCCATAGATAGCTTATTTTTTGAAGCTCTTGTGAATTGGATATTTTCATGACTTCTTTTCTGTATGTTTATTGCTTTGTAGGAAAGGCTTTTGATTTTTTACCAGTGATTCTGTGTCCTGCTTGCTGATGAATTTATCATTCCTTGAAGTTTTCTGATAGAGTTTTGGGGCTTTCTTATATATAATATCATATGCAAATAGAGATGGTTCAAATTCTTTTACTATCTGCATCCCTTTAATTTTCTCCTCCTACCTTATTGTCCCAGCTAGTGCTGTGAGAAAAATGTTGAAAAGGAATCGGGATACTGTGCATTCTGCTAGAGATTTTATAGAACTAGGGTCTCTATTTATCACTGGCTGGTTAGCTTAGAACTTACTATATAGACAAAGGAGGCCTTGAACTTTAGGCAGTTCTCCTGTCTCAGACTTCCAAGATCTCAGACTGTAGGTGATATTTGACATTTTATAAGAATCATTCAGGTACATGGCAAGAGCTAATCCAGGGATCTCGTGCCCTCAGCCCACACCTATGCTTCCTTCCCTTGAGGAATAGCAGTAGAAAGAGGAATGCTTTCTATTAAGCTGACTCATTCTGCTTTTTTTATAACTTCCTTATAATTTTATATCCCTTCTTTAAGACAGGCACATAAAAAACAAATGGAAGAAAATGACTAGAAGTTATATTGCAAAATACTAAAGCTTGTATTTCAGCGGTATAATTTTTGTTTATCTATATTTTCAAGATTTACAGTCTTCAATTTACCTCTGTCCAGGCAAGCTGAAGCAATGAATCCCTGTGGGGTTGTGTTATTTGCTTCTTGGATAGTTTCTTTGCCTCAAGTTCTCTGTCTCTACTTTCAAGTACCTACCTGAATAGAAAGTAAAAAACTTCCTGAACACATTTCTTCTTTCTATAGAAAGATATTACCGGTCCATTTTATGCCAGTCTGTGGATTTAGACTTCATTCATTTTTGAATGCCCCCTCTCATCTGCTTAAGCCTGTAGTTCTCAATTCTGGACTGAACCACAGCTCCATCTGTGTAGCCTTTATCCTAATTCATGTTGGCCTGCCCTTCCTTCCTGGACAACTGCATGAGAGTGCCTGAGAATGTTGGGATAAAATTTTGTTATGGCTGTCACCGAAATGCCAGATGGAAAAAAAAACACCAGGGAGGAAAGCTTTGGATAAGTTTCAGACATATTTAAGTTTCTTGTGGCAGGAAAGAAGTGCCATATTCATGGTTGCAGGAACATGCGGCAGGAGCCGTGTGACATTAGAGCGGACCAGGAGGCAAGGTTGCAACTGAAACCTTGGGTGTCTATAATGTTCAAAGGCCTACCTGGACTGACTAAATTCCCTCATCTCTACTCTGATATCGAAAGGCTCCACAGCATCCCTGTGCTTGAGACATGAGTCTGTGGGGGACATTTTAGAGTCAAAGAATAGCAGGTACATTTCATTAAACGCTCCTCTAGGACTCTACTGTGCATCCAGCAAGCAGAGCCACTGGCCTGATTCATAGTCATCCCTCATCGTTTGCAGGAGCCACCTCTCCTTTCAACTTTCCCTGAATTTTTCCAAGGTGGATATTGTTGAGAAAAGACAAATAAAAGTATGGTTGAACTATTTGCCAGATTACTATACCAGTCCATGTAGATCTAACTGTAACTGAGTATCAAGAAGATCTCTTCTTTCTTTTTAATTCAGGACAGTTCAGCTTGTTCTATTTTCTGATCAATTTATATAATATAATATATATATATATATATAATTTATATAATATATAATTTTTGTAATAATATATTAGCTGCAACACACACATGCACACATATATTGTATGCATCACGTGTGTGTGTGTGTGTGTTAGCTGTCAGAAAAGACATTATTCTCTTAGCTGCAAGGGTATGGCAAAGGAGTGGAGGTCAGTCAGAGACCTAGAATGGTATTGGTATTCATGGCAGATAAGAGCCTGGATAAACTTCAAACTCACCTCTAATAACTAGTCTGCCTGCTCAGGTCTAACTCTTTTGTTTTCTTTCAGACACAAAGCTTTACAAATCAACAGTCACATCGGTTGGTCTGATCTATGCCTCCCACTGTGACCTCACTTCCACCTCCCTCTGTGCATGTTGGCTCTGATGAAGGGCTCTCAAATTTCCCTCTGGTTTCAGTACTAGTCAAAATTATTTTTCTTCCTCCCATGGTTCTGAACAGAGAAGAACATGTCCAAGCCAAAAAGAAAGGCTGCTCTCTTAGCAAGCACAGCCTGTCTCCTGAGGCCCTCTCCAGTTCCCTCCTTGGCACATTTCCCTATTCTCTAGCTCAGTGGTCAAGAGACAAAAGAAAATATTTGGTATGCAAAGCTTATATTTAGTACTGAAATTGTGCTAACCCAGCAGAAAAATCTCTTCCTTCTCAACACTTCAAATCCATTAACTCTTTTCTGTGTCAATGCTTGTGGCCAAGCTCCCATTGATGTGGGGGTTAAGGGAGGGACAGCAGTATAAAGAAAACAAAATAGTGGCCAAAGACCCACAGGTGAGCAAGACTCCAAGACACATCCCACGGAGATTCAATGCTCTGATTTATAAATCTGTATGATAACTACCCTGCCAAGCCCATTGGCGGTGAGGTTTAAAAACAATGTTATTTCACTGCAACAAAATGCACAGATTCCAAGTTCAATCCATTTTGTAAATACATACAATCTGTGTGAGCAATATATAAGCCAGACATAAAAGTATAATACCACTCCCCTTTTCCCTTCCAGTTAACCCACAGCCTGCACTGCAGACAAGCCTGCACTGCCTGACTTCTGTAACTGTTGGCTTGCTGTTTCCTGTCCTTGGATTTGTGATAAATAGAATTCTACAATATTCACTCTACATTTCACTCCTTGCTACAATGTAATATTAGTGAGAGATGTATCTGTGTTTTGTGTCTGATTCCTTACATCCCTGAAGACTATTTCATACTATTTTGCTTTTTCATAATGTTATTGATGCACATTACTTTCAGTTTTAACTATTACAAATAAAATTGGTGTGAACGTCCTGTGCATTTTGTTGTTGATAAAGTGTTCACTTTCGTATATCTTTTGTTAATTGAAAGTCGAGTGTGTCCCCTTTAAGATACTGCTGAACTGATTTCCAAGGTAGGGGAAATACTGCCAGTCTTTTCAAACCTGTCAAGTTCGGAATTTCTAGTGGGTTTCTGTATGACTTTAATTTGCATTTCCTTAGTGACTAATGACACTAAGCATCTTTTCAAATGCTTATTGGACATTCATACATCTTCTTTGGTGAAGACTCAAGTCTTTTGCTATTTTTAGAAGTAGGTCACTACTGATTTATAGGAGATCTTTACATACCTCAAATATAATTACTTTATCAAGTATATGTGTTCTGAATATCTCATACTGTAGGCTTACCTTTTGATTTCTTAACATTGCCTTTTGACTAGAAAGCTTTTATACTTTGGTGTGATCATTTTTTCCCTTTTTTATGAATTATGGTCTATCTTAGACAAGAAATCTCTGCTTAATTCCTCTAGTCCCCCATGGTTTTTATTTTACTACTTTATTCTTCAAAAGTTTGATGTGTAGTAAGTTTTGATGAAGATTTCTTCGCTTTTCCTCTTCTCAAGATTCACTGATGTCTTTGCAACCAATAGGCTATATTTTTCTTTATTTGAGTATATTTATAATATTGTTTTCCTCTATTATTTCCCTCTCCTTATCTTTTCTGAAGTTACACGTATAATCTGAATGTGTTAATATACCTGTATTATATATATTACATATAATAAACTATGGCAAATATGTGTAATATAATTGACGGTGGATTGATTGAGGTCTCTGAGTTTTAAAATCCATACTATTATCTTCCTGCCACTATAATTCTTAAGGTCCCTGACTTTCTTAGCAGTTCCCTTTGTTAAACGCACAGCACTCACCTCCAATTGCTCTTTAGACTGATTTTTTATTTCGTTGTCAAAGATTTGTCCATGATGTGAAAAAAAAAATGTTATTGTTTTTTGTTATATTTGCTGATCTTTTGTTTATAGATTTATTTTTATTGGTCTTTGCATCAAAATTAGGGAAAAAAAATCAATATTATTTTCACTATTGTTTTTTTTTATCATTCTCTCTCATTTTCTGGGTCTACTAACCATTCAGATTCATTCAGTGATTGACATGAATTGAATTGGGGCTGAAGATAAAAGTTGACTGAATGTTGTTTTAGTTGGAACAGTCCATAACATCTATATATCTTGACAATGGAGGATTGAGTGTTTTCATTCTTTCTAAGTATGGATGCTAGCACAAATCTCTGCTCAGATATTAAAGTCTTCCCTCCTCTGAGACTTAGTTTATTGTATCTTCTTTGTATCTAGTTGATAACCCATAAAGCAGCGGTTCCTTTTAAAAGGAGACTCTCATGTTTTGCCCTTGAGCTCTGACCTTGATTTCATACTAGTGATCTTGCTTTGGCCTCCTTAGTACTAGGATTTTGGGCATGAAACCCCATGTGTAGCTTAGAAGTATGATTTTTAATTTAATGTTTTTCTACTATGGGAAAAATACATTTGCACAATTTCATTTCATAATAAGAAACATAAGTCAGTGAGAGATTTAAATCACTTGTTATTTCCAAGAATCCATTCAATTTTGGCTCCTTCTTATTTATAGATGTTGAAAGGGATTGAAAGGAAACTCTTCAAAGGAGACTCCTCACCAAATGTTTACACCAAGGGGACATTGTTTTCCCAATTACATTGTACTTTGTTGGTCAATTGAACTATGAGCTTTGGCCTCCTAAGCCATAACCATTTTCCTTCTCAGCTTGAAGTTATACTATAAAGAGGTAAGTTGAGAACACTTTATAGTCAAATGTGAAGCACTAAGTAGTCCCTAAGTAGACTTAAATATATTAAAACACTTTCAGATTTTTTCTTAAAATAATTTAAAATGTAGCTCTATTCATAACAGTCACAATATGGAATCAAGGTATTCATTTATGGTTAAATATATAAAAATGAGACAGCATTAAATCCGTGAAAAAGAATAAAACCCTGTCATTTTCAGAACAGTGGTAGAGCTAGACATTGTGTTGTACAAATTAAGCCAGGCCACCAAAATCAAACACTGCATGTTTCTAATTGCAGAAGTTGATAAAATTGACTTCCTTGAACTGTGTAGTGTGAATATCAGAAAATACAAAGGGAAGAAAAGGGTAAAGAGAGAATTTTATGAACAAGTAGGAAAGGAACTTTAGATGAAGTGAAGTAGCACCTCATTTCTTCAGCACAGAGGCATCTACAGTCTACCGCAATAGATAATACATTTCAAAGTAATTAGAAGAGAAGGCAGACTTTCACAGCACATAGAAAACAAAAATGTTTGAAGATATAAATGTTAATTACACTGATATAATTAAATACTGTATATATATATATGTTGAATTATCATATTGTACTCTATAAAGATGTACACATACATACCACTTAAAAATAAAAACATAAGTCAACGTTTTTTTTAATGTGGAGGTAAAAAATTGGGAATTTGTTCTACTATGATAGAGAAGTAGTCCCTGAATTATTTAGACTTCCTTTGCTTTCTCCTGAGGCTGTGCGTTGACTGCTATGTCTTACTTTCAGTTTCCAGTAGTATCTTCGACTTTTGGATCCTTACTTTCTCAGCAGACTCTCCATGTTGATATCCATAAAATCAATCTCACATTTTATGTTAGTTCCTCTTGCCCATTGTGAGGACAGTTAGAATGGTTTGATTGGATTGCATTCAATTTTTTAATCTGTTAAGTCATTTTTGTATTTTTAAGCTAATAGTG
This sequence comes from Pachyuromys duprasi, assembly GCA_028658305.1. Taxonomy (NCBI): domain Eukaryota; kingdom Metazoa; phylum Chordata; class Mammalia; order Rodentia; family Muridae; genus Pachyuromys; species Pachyuromys duprasi. The sequence continues at coordinate 46,128,345 of CM053745.1, read as the reverse complement.
TGAGAGAAGATGCAATTCAGGTTCTGTTGGATATTAACAAACCAATAATGCAATGAAGAGACAATAATAGTTCTTAATCACTGTTATCAGGACTTGTGAATTGATATTGTCAGTTTTATTTGTGTGGTTAGTTTTCCTGATCTTCAGATTCCTCCATCTATATAATGAACCTGAATTTTTTTTTCCTGACCCCTTGTCTTGATAGAAACGGTGAGAGTATAACAGCCCTTCTTGTCAAGGTGTGCAGTGCTTCCTGAGGCAAAATGACAAGAAGTCATCATAATACAGGAGGCCAAATGCAATAACCTATTTCAAATGGCTGTGATGTGACATAGGTAGGTGTTACGACACTTCCGCATTGTCTATCGATAAGATCTATACACAGAGATATCATGTTAAAGAGAAAAGCAATCAATGGCCAAATAGTCACATTCTCTCTGCGTTTTAACATAATGTCTCAAAATTGTCAATATTTCAAAGAAAATCAGTATGCTTCAGAAACCTCAGTAAATAAAATGTTTTTTTGCTTGAATTTTCTGGAGAGATAATCCTCGTTTTTTTGGTTCTATCATTAGAATTAAATAACTTAAATTACATTTGTGTTTTATTAAAAACAAGCAAACAACCTCATTTAAGAACAACTTAAGAAGAAAGTTCCAACTCTAACAGTAAATTCTCCTTACAAACACTAGTGTTAGTACAAGTCAGCAAGCTGTCATGTCAAAAGCCCCATAGTGGTACAGTAGTTTGGGATAAAGCCAAAGACTCGGGATTTTAGACAAGACCCTGAAAGATATGGATATTGATGATGGTCCAGTTACTACCCACTGTGGGCTGGATGTGAGGCATCCCTGACAGGCTCAGAGTATCGGACACTTGGCCTCAGTGTGTGGTGAGGCATGTCTGGTAGAATTGGGTTGCTAGAGACAGGCTTTGAGAGTTATAGCTCTGACCCACTTCTGGCTTTAGTTTTCTGTTACCTAACTCAGCAAAATAAGAAAAAGCCATGGGACAAGCCCCCACCACCATATACTGATCTGCCTCTGTTGTTTTCCAACCACGTGTACTGATTTCTCCTGACATCATCAGCTAAAATGAGTATCCCGCCCCACCTAAGTTACTTCTGGGAGGCACTATGTCACAAAAATGAGACACCATCTTTGAGTGGCAGATAATACCACTGATGATAGATTCCCCTCAGTACTTGAGTGTGATTTTTAAAATATTTTTATCATGTGTTCATGGCTTTCTTATAATTAATTAATTAATTGACTTTACATCTCAATCATAGCACCCTTCCTCTCTTTTCCTGGTTCTCCCCTCCACCCCCACTCCTCTCAAAACAGGAGCCCCCTCCCACCACTAACTCATCCCAGCTCATCAAGTTGAATCAGGACTAAGCATATCCTCTTTCCCTGTAGCCTGGCAAGGCAGTCCTGCCAGAGGCAGGTGATCAAAAAGGACAGCCCCCACACCCCTTACTAGGGCAACCATATGAAGCCTGAGCCACCCATTGGCTACATCTGGGTAAGGTGTCTATGTCCAATCCATGCATGGTCTTTCGTTGGTGTTTCACTCTCTACAAGCCTCTCTGGAACCCAGTTAGTTGGCTCTGTTGATCTTCTTATAGAACTCCTGTCCCCTCCAGGTCATTTTATCCTTTCCCCCACTTTTCCACCAAATGTTGGTTGAGGTGTAGAGTCTTGAGTGTGTTTTTATGTAGGTGCATCTAAGTTTTTCATAAAATAACTGTTCTTGTGACTATATAACTGTAAAATACCCCAAGTGGAAGCACACTTGAGAAATAATGCTCAACTCTGCATCAGTTACTTCTGTCGCTGCGGCAAATACCACGACCAAAGCAATTTAAGGAAGAAGAACTTTATTTGGTTTATGGTGCTAGAGGGCTACAGCCTATATTGACAGGAAAGGCATGGCATACCAACAGGATAAAAAAGCTGACTGATCGCATTTCATTACCATATATGAAATAGAGGTGGATTTCTTATGTTGGTGGTGATGGTATTTTTGAGCCAAGGTTTCATGTAGCTCAGGTTGGCCTTGTACATATAATGTAGCAAAAAGATCACCTTGAACTCTTAATCCTCCTCCCTGGACTTCCTAAGAGGTAGGATTAAACACCTGCCCAACTGACATGTATTGATGGAGGAATGCATTGCTTAAGGGGAGACACACAGGTACCAAAGAAAATACTACTCCAATATATTTTCCCCCAAACGTTCTAGCATGCTTGCTTTCTTTCTAAGGTCCTATTTTAGATTGCCTAAACTTGGTAGTTAAAATTTCGTAGGGTTGAAGTGTGAGAGAATGGGCATAATTCTATTTACAGGGCTTCAAGAATTTTATCAAACCTCTTTAACTGACCACGACAGGGATTGCTTTAGTAAAATAAGATTGAGTTCTCTGTTAAACATTTTTTTGTCACTATGAGAAAATATCTAAGAAAACAAGCTATGAGAGGAGAGACTTGCTGACGTTAATGGTTTCAGCATTTTCTATCCATGATTAGTTAGCCTTAAGCTCTTGGCATGAGCATCACAGTGGAGGGAGTAGAAATTCTTTATCTTATTTCATCCAAGAAGTGGAGAGAAAGAAGAGGAGAAGGAAGGGAGGAAAAAGAGAGGAGAGAGAGACACTGAAAGACAGAGAGAGAGAGAGAGAGAGAGACAGAGAGAGAGAGAGAGAGAGAGAGAGGCAGAAAGAGAGGGAGCTCAAAGACAGGAAACTCTCTGAAGACATGCTCCCAGTGGTCTCCTTCCATCGGCTCGATACTACCTCCTAGCATTTCCCAAACCTTTTAAACTAGCATCCTCATTTGGGAACAAAGCATCCATGAGCTTGTGCATTAAGGGGGCCATTTTATATTAAAATCAAAACAAATATTAATTATATTTCCCAAGTAAATGCTTACTATTGGATCATTAACTTGAAAAGAAAAAGTCTGTGTTTATTAAGCACAATTGAGAGGTAAATTAGGCTAACTATCAACGAACATGAGGAAGCTGCATTTTGTGTCCCTGAGGTGTAAGTAAAAAGCTGCATATAGGCTATGATATACCATTCTGTAGTACTTATCTTTAAATAATTAAATCAAAGAGTTGGCATTAACAGAGCTTGCTGTAAATTCTATAACAAGTTTGAAATGTTTAATCTGGCTTTCATTCTGGATACTTAATTGACTACTAAACTATCTCAGTTGGTGTTTTAATTTTTTTTCTAAAATGAAATAAAGTTTAATTACTTGTAATTTTTCCTGGATTTTACATTATACTCTTAAAAACAGAGTTAGGACAGATATAACTATTAAAAATATGTTTTAAAGCTTCTTTAAAAAAAACTTTATCACATTCTGTCCTAAGTGGTGAATGCTGTTCAGATATTTTCAAAACCTTTGAAGGGCCAAAATATTTTACTTTTATGGGTTGTACTTATATTTAAAGTATGGATTACAATCCTCACTATCTAAGTTTGAGATGCTAAAAGATGAAGTTTAGGAAGAGTTAGTCTTTCCCAAGATAAATTGCTGTGCAAGGTCTTACTTTGGACAGATATGCTAGCTTACCCACAACTGATTTTCTTAGTGTAAACCATAGCTTATTTCAGCTGAAAAAAAAAAGTAACAGCAATCCCTATTCAAAGCTCTATTTGTAAGCCTGTTTAACTTGGAAAGTAGGATAGACATCTACTGATTCTGGATAGTGTCTGAGTAAAGTAGAATGATGAACTGATACCTGGGCTGTTGCTAGAATTGATTTTCTTGTGTGCCTGTTCTACCATGGAATCTTTATTTTATGTTTTTTACACTACTGGACAATATGCATTTCATGATTTATCCCTTTAATAATAAATAAAAATCACCTTAGAGGAGAGACATGTTACTTTTAGAAATGGTCAAAAAGAAAAGGAGTATTTTGTGGTCACAATTATGAGAGCCCCGTGTCCTGAATCTGATTCCGGAAATGTGCATTGAGAGTGCCTGAGACAATAAAGATTAGTATGAGCAAGAGAGCTGGGAATAAGCTTATCAGATGTTTCATTTATTATTTTATCTCTGCAGCAATTCATTCAGACACAAATGTCCTGGGGAGATCAGAGCAGAGATGAATGAATTGACATGGAAGCCATGTCCCTTTACCTGTCTCACTCAGGACTTGGGTACTCAGTCTGGTAGTAACTTAGTGGATGTCATTTCATCCATTTTGCTGGTCATGGCTGCATTATCTGCAGTAGAAAAAAATGAATTTTCTCTTTGGTTTCAGGCTTGGGTCAACAAAGAGAAAAGATAACGCCTTTGGACTATATATATTGCTCACAAAAGTACAGGAAGAGAGCCAGCAACAGCAATAAATAATAGATTGTAAAATGCAAATCTGGGGAGAGAAACTTTCTTCCAGGCTGTAATTTTAAAGGGCTCTTAAGGATCTTAAGTATGTAGTGCTTTGTGTCTTGAGCAAGAATGACAAATAGCCTAATTGTCAATATATTATGTACAGAGGGAAGATGGGGCACAGGAGATAAATAGATGCAATTTAGGAGGAAAAGAAACAAAATAAAACCTTGACTAGAAAAGCAAGCTGCAAAACAGAGGAATCTGTTTCCTTGGCTTGAGATCTAAAGCAAACTCAAATAGCTTTAAATAATTGATTTTCTTGAAAAAAAAATATAGGCCTTTTATTTGACTTCCATTAGATTAAGATACCTGTTATTAGAACAGTAAGGTACTTGTTATTAGAACAGAATTACAAACAGGTGGGTTTCATAGAGTGGAAGTTAAAAATGACATTTTCTGGCAAAGCTCATTTTGACTTATCTTTTGAGTTTTTATGTTTGTTTTTAAATCCTACAAAAGTAAACAAGTGTCAGAGATGTGCTTGGTTCAGTTTTGCACTAACTTTCTACTTTAATTCATTAAATTATTATCGGTATAACTTGTATTAATTTTAGCATAATGAGTAATATTTTGGAAATTATCAGAAGGCAGTGTTCCTAAGTATCAGGCACAGAGAGCTTATAAAAGAGAAGACATAGCAAGTTGAGTGATAGAGCCCCAGACTACAGCAATTAGAAACATTCAGTATCCTTTCTTTATCTAAAGGGAGTGCATTTATAGATGTAAAAACTTTCTTCTCCAAAAGTAAAGGCAAGGATGAATAAACCAAACCACAAAACAAAGCTTCATGCATTGCACTGTAATAGGCCTCAGCATGCTAAAGTATTCAGAAAAAGAACACCCAGGCATGGCTAATGGAGACCGAAAACATTCTTAAATTCAAAGCAGATGGCAGTGACATTTTCCTTAAATGTTGGAGGAAGCAACCTCGTTCTCAGTAGACTTAATGAGTGTTTTGCTCTTTGAAGTATGAACTTTGAACAGTTCCAGGGAGAGTTGAAATTTTCTCTGTTTGTTCACAAGAAATAGCAATACAATCATTTCGTTGCAAAGTGGATCAGGACAAGGGCAACCGGGGCACAAGGAAAATCACGAAGTCAGAGTGATGTGTGAACTGTCAGAGAAATTCTCTTTCTGAGGATGGTTTCAGAGGCTAAATCATCAGTATTTAAAATCTTAGAATCTGGAAGCCATTATTTGTTTATGGTATCGCAGTTAGTACTCTGTGTCCTGGGAAGGACCACAAGTTAAAATCTGTGACCAATGCATGATCATGTTTCTTTCCCAACTGCCAAGGAAGACAGTCCCTGGGAAGGCTGCGTGCTACCAGAATCTAAGCACTTGTGAGCCACAGTTATATTTGAATATCAGCCAATCACCTGTGCCAGTGAATGCATCCCTCATTTACAAAGAGCCAATTAGGACAGAGTACACCTGCACCCTTCATTTTCCCGAAATGGAGGAAAGTGGGAAATGACCAGGCAGGCCCTCCATTCCTTCTGTCTAAGTGTGCTCCTGTTTTCAATGAAACCCGCATCTCCAGACTTAAAAAGATTCTTTCCCGGTAGCTCAGTATCCAACTGGAGACCCTAGTAAGAGGAACAGGGACTATTTCTGTCATGAACTCAATGGCTGGCTCTTCGACCCTCCCCCACATACGCCTGGGAGTAACAGCCTAGCTAGATCCCACAAGAGGTCTTTGCAGCCAGCCCTGAAGAGACAAGATAAACTAGTGTTGGATGGAAGGGGAGGAGGTCCTCCCCCATCAGTGGACTTGGAGGGGGGCAGGGAGGAGATGAGGGAGGGATGGGGAGAGTGGGAGGGAATGAGGGAGGGGGCTACGCCTCAGATACAAAGTACTTAACCTGTAATTAATATAAAAATAAATAAATTACATAAAATAAATAATTAAATAAAAATATTCTTTCCCCTTACTCATTCTTCTATCCTCATTTCCTTTTCTTTTTCTTTCTATCCCTCCCTTTTTACTTTTTCTCTTCTCCTCTTTCTTCTCTCTCTCTCTCTTATCTCTAGGTGTACTTGGTTGGACGTCTGTAAATGTATGCTAAGAGGTTTGTAGTTTTAAGTTTCAGATATAAGTTTAATCATTCTGAGTTCGGTTCTCATTGATTGCATTGGGTCCTAAATGAACTAGTTAGGTTCTGACCGGTAAGATTCTGGTAGATTACAGTAAATAAACAGCATTCCTTTGCCATGTTCATATATTAAGACTTGTTTTCATCTAAATGTAATAGATATATTACACACAAAACATTTTGATTCAGGAATGAGAGTCAATATAGTGCTAATTTTAAGATACATTTTATAATACTACAAAAATTAAAATAGTGCCAGTTTAAGACATTTTATACATTTATAAGCATGTTAATTCTCTCATTTTGCTCTATATTTATGTATTAGTTACTTTTCTGTTACTGTGATAAAACAAAAGTGACTTAAAGAAGGCTCTCCTGTGATGGTTGAGCAGGGCTATTATCTATGCATTGGCAGCAGCTTCATCCTGCTGCAGATGGGAACAAATACAGAGACCCACAGCCAGACATTATGCAGAGTGGGAGATGTTGGAGCACACAGCCCTAAATGGGATGTCTCCATCAAATTCCTCCCACCAAGCTCAGGGCACTTCACAGAAGAGGAGTTGGGACGACTGTAAGAACCAGAGGGGATGGAGAATATCAAGAAAATAAGGCCCCTAAATCATATGATCAAAGCTCCTATGAACTCTCAGGGACTGAAGGAGCATGAGCAGGATCTGCAAAGGTCTGCACCAGGTCCACTCTGTATACATGATGGCTTCTAGCTTAATGTTTTTATGGGATTATTGACTCTGCAAATGAGTGTGTCTTTGATTCTTGGGCCATCTCTTGGGCTCTTTTCCTTCTGCTTGTTTTGTTCAATTCTGCTGTGTTAGTTTTTTTGCTTTCTCTTACTATATTTTGTTTTTATCATATATAATTATCCCTTAAAAACCTTTTTTTTTTAATGAAAGACTGAAAGGGTGTGGATTTGGATGGGAAGGGAAGGGAGGAGGAACTGGGAGAAGTAGAGGGAGGGAAAACTTAATCATGATATTATATGAGAAAAAAGATTATTTTCAATAGAAGGAAAACAAAGAAAAACTGAAACTGTCATATAACAGTTACATCATAAAGGCACATTTTCTTAGTGAGATAGAAAGTAGAACTTATAAGGAAATATTTTAACATCTTACTCTATTCCCACTGAAATGTTCTCATTGTTTTATTCATATAAACAAAATTAACACATTAACTAAGTATAGAAAAGAGTGACTTAAAGAAGAAGAGATTTATATTGTCTTAGGGTTCCAGAGAGATAAGTGTCTGTCACCTCAGGAGGGCATGGCAGCAAGCAGCACATGTCTGTCAGTAGGAGCAGGACAATGATCAGAATCCAGGCAAAGAGCAAACTGGAAATGGAGACAGACCATGAGCTCTCAAAGCCCAATGCCAGCAATATTCTTCGAGCAAGATTGAGTCTCTCTCTCTCTCTCTCTCTCTCTCTCTCTCTCTCTCTCTCTCTCTCTCTCTCTCCACCACCAGACCAGCAAAGAGTGCTACCAACTGAGGACCACGGGCTCTCCTGAGCTTATGGGGTCATTCTGATTCAAACCACCGTAGAGTGAATTGACAGATATCTAAGCTCAGTCATTAAACTAAGTTACGCATATTTTAATATTTTATTAAAATAAACTCAACTTATTTTCAACAATAACACGATAAAAGTTTAAAAGCTGGAAGAAAGGATTTTTATATGTTCACAATAGAAAAAAATGATACATATTGAAGTTGATTTCTTTAACTTGATATGAACATTACACAATGTATACTTGCAGTGAAATTTCATTGTGGTTATTATACAGGATACTGAAAATAAGTGTAATTTTTATGCATCAGCAAAGTTAGATAAAAACAAACAAACAAAAAGAAAATCAGGGCAATGTAACAAGATATTAAATTCTACCATGCCTCTAGGCAATAGTCTTCTAAGTAGGAGATTCTTTCTTTATACCATGTCTCCAATGGCCATACCATCTTGAATGAACCTGATCTTATCTTTATATCATATTCTCCTGTCATCCTGCTTCATTTTCCAATGCAAACTCTTAAAAAAGTAGTATTTTTATAGAGCACAAATTAATCTTTTCTAATGAAGCTTTTGCTATGGAACCACTGAACTACAGTTTTCTTTCTTCTTGTGCTATTTATTATTACTTTGAATTATTTCATCATTTTTATCTGATAACAGTACTTACTTAATATTAACCTTTTCTCTTTAATTGAAAAGCAATGAGTAAGAACGGTACTCCTAGGAAAGTGCAAATGGATGTTCTAGAGGGACTTATGATAGCTCAGAAGCTGTCTACCTCCTCTGTGACCACAGCAATGCTGCAGTATTCAGTTTACAATGAGAGACTGCAGAGCTCTTCCTAATGTGAGTGCTGCCTTATAAGCAGAAGGTTCTGCAACTGTGAGGGGAATAGGCCTGAGTGAGCTAGCTGTACCTTCCATAGGATAAATATGAAAGCACCCAAACTCTTGAGCTCCTCCATTCTTCACAGACACGTTAAATGTAATCTAACAGGCTCTCCATATCAGAAAATGCACCAAAGACACTCTTCCATCATGGGTAAAAGATAGCTATTTCAGTTTTGTTTAGACATTTTTAGAATATTTTTATTTGATAAATGTTATGTGGAAGCAAAAATGAAGGTGAATTTATTTTCCCCCCTCAAAGCTACAGCAAATAGTGCCATTTTTTCATAAGCCTGTGTTCAATGTCTATTAGGAGTCAAAGAGGTATTGACCAGATTGTGAAATTATTGAAGTGACAGAGAAAAGGAAATACGAATAGCATTTCATCTGAACGTTGCGTTCCCTTCATTATTTTCCCTTATTTTGTTCAATTTTCTTTGCGATACTGAGAATCAACTTAGTACCAATTCCTTTCTTCTAATCCCAGACTTATGTTTTGCTGGTTGTCTAAGAATATTATGTACCATCCATTGTTTAATTAGGAAATGGTAAAAGTATTGTTGTAGACTCAATATTTCCACAGACAACATAGACGCTTCTGTTGCTTTAACTTGGCGCAGTATGTCATTCTGTCCATGGCCTTTGTTGCAAGATGGCATAACCATTTGTTTTATGGATAGAAAGGACAAAGGAATTCTAGGTTATTTGAGTAGAGACAATGGCCTTTTCAGCTTGATTTCTCTTGTCAGAATTACAACGTGATCACAGTGTATGTCAGATTTCCATCCTGAACTGGACAGGAAGGACACAAGAGTGTGGAAAGATCAGAAAGCAACTTGACACATCTCTCTTCATGTTAGTTGCCGCTACAAAACAATCAAGCCAAGGGCAGAAAGGACAAAGGAATTGAAAAACACATTGAGTCAAATAGTCTTCCCTAACTCTTCCACCACAGAGATTATCTGAGAAATTCAAGAGCCAGTGTGAAGCAGCAAACACAGAAAAATAATAGATTTTCTCCTTTTCACTATGAAACAAAGATTGTTTGTAGGAGTGAAATTTCGTGACTTGAAAATATTAAAATGATAGCATAGCTAGCTTTCCTTTGCCTCCATATGCATCTTGATTTTTCTGAGAGTGCAGTTTTCTTAATGATCCAAGCAAGGGTCAGGGGTCTGGATCTGGCACAAGTAGACAGCACAGAACATTGTTGAGCAGAGAAAGCCTTGTAATGGGGCAACAGAGGTTATAAAGTAGACAGAGCTGTAGTGCATCTTCAAATATGAATGTGTAAACTGTGAGCATGTGCACATCAGTTTGTGTATGATTCTTGCCTAAGATGATCCACTAAACATTTTGTTTCTGTGTCCAAAGACTTTCCTAGGGAGGAACACTGAAGTTAGAGCCTCCTTGACCCTAAATATCCCATGTTTCCTTAAATAATGCTGGTTTTCAGTATTCCCTCACTCATGAGAGCCTTGCTATTCAGACAGTGCTTAATGAGTCATGCATCAGTAAGTAGATTCCTTGAGATGAGGACTCTTGAAATAATATATCCTTAGGATGTAGCACAGTAGGTCTGTAGAAATTAGTTTCTAGATGAATTACAGATAATCTAGAATTTTACCAGACTGAAACATGACAAGTTGATGTTACAATTATCATTGGTGGTAGTTTTCTGTGTGTCTCAGTAAGAACATGACAAAAAGATCTAGGTTCAAGCTCCTATATTGGAGTTGATAGATCTTAGTATGTCAGACTTTGAATTATACATGCAACTTTCTCATTAGCTAGTATAGATTTGTTGTGTTTTTCAATGAAATTTCTTATATTAGTTAGGCCAAGCAGAAGACGTGGGAAACTACTATGTTTTGGTATGATTTATGCCACATTCTCATGAAATTACTAGTGAAATAGATTACAAAGATATTTAATTATGCTCTAACTTATATTTCATGCAACATCCTAAGAAGAGCTGAGGAGCTGAGAATTCTAAGAGATTTAGTTATGTGTCTCTGTTATCAAGTGATGAAAATTCTAGTGGAGATATGGGCACATCTCATATCTTACTTCTTCATTTCCCACAGGCCCTTGTGCTGTAGACCTCTTCCTTTGCTGTTCTTCCGAGAGTACCACAGTTGATCTCAGAATACTCTCCATCCCTACCTTATCAGACTTTGTAGTGCAGTCTGCGATAGTTTACTCATCTGTTTGCATCATGGGTATCCTCTGTTACATGACTAAAACCTCATAAATTAAAGAGAGATCTTGCTTGTTCTACTCTGACTCTGAATCTTGTACTCAGGCCATAACCCCTCTCAATAAATTTGGTAGAATTTATTTATCAATATCTAGAACCCAAATTTTCTCATCTTTCAGAGATGAGATAATCTCTGAGTCTTTTAATACTAAAATTTTATGATTTCTTGTAATCAGGACAAATGTCGAAGCAGTAGAAAAAAATTAAGATAGTAACTTTATTCTATTCAAAACATTAGCATGGAAAACAATGGATTTCACCATTTAACATTTCTCAAGATTTTTTTTTAGCAAAACATTTTGTTTCTTCTTCATTTAAATCTGGTTTTCATAATGAAGTGAATTCTTTTTCTACTTACCTTGACAAAAAAGCAATCAAAAAGATGGTCCTCAAGAACATCTGATGGTATTCTATGGTAAACGGAACTTTGACCCACACAAATAATCTTTTATAAATGTTACAATCTTTTGAAAATTAAAGACCATAGGAACTAAAGGAACCTGAAGGCAATAAGGAATCAATACATACTTGCTTAACGTTTCTAACACTTTGAATTATAGGATTTTGTTGTTGAAACATACTAAGTTATGCTGTTCAATTTAATTACAAACTGAATAACTGAGAGTTGTTTTACCCTAAAATCCATTAATAATAAGAACAGTAATGTTTAATTGCAAATTCAGTTTTTTAGATGAATGTAAGCTGTTCATGTGCATAGACATAATAAGAAGAACTAGTAAAATTTTTTGGTGATGATACCCCATGTTTTCAGAGACGTCCTGGAGAGTACCTAATGATGACAGCTAAACACCAACCAACCAAACAAACAAAAACTGTATAAGAAAGGTCGGCTACTTGCTGGAGAACCGTGGAATATATTTCAATAAAGTACTTTCTTTAAATAAGTTGTTCTTTTATCAGTTTGGGTTAGCTTAACGTCATTTGGACCTATACCAAACTAAAGGACTGACGACCAGAAGGTGACAGCTGGGGGATGAGGATAAACCTGAAGATAGAAGTCATTTAGGGATGGCCTGGATGACCTTCCTTGTATCCTCCAAGCAGACATTGTTTTAAGAAATTGTCATCCTAGCAAAAGCTTGCGGTGCTCTAGCAGAAAGCCAGAGTGCCTGCAGTGGAGTGGAAGATTTAGCTAACAATGTCTTCCTCTTGGAATATCAAATAGCCTGGCTAATATTTTCTAAGTTGGTTGGAGTTTAGCAGATGGGATTGCTAATACCATATTTCTGGCTCTCCACCTCTTCCTGGCCTATTCCTATTCTAATAGAGTAGACATAGTTTGGAAATAAGGGAAATCTGTCTATATAATTCTATTAGGGATTTTAGGGCTCTAGATTTACCATTTTGTATTAGCTGAGTTAAAATACAGACACACACACACACACACACGGCCTTTTCTGTAATTTTTTTTATTGTGGTCACGCACTAGTCTGTGTGTATGTACTTTTGTACCTGCTAAGGTGTGCATAGAGAGCAGAGGATAGTTTGTGGGAATCAGTTCTCTCTTTCTATGTGCATCCTGGGAACATAACTGGGTTTGGTGGCAATTACTTTTACGTAGTGAACCATCTTTCTGGCCACAGATAATTTTTTTTCTGGTTTTCTACATGTTTATTTTATCTGAGAATTATCAATTTATAGTTTGTGTCACTAAGGAATAGAAGTTTGATAACATCTATGTTTGATTTATGTGCTTGATTTGTATCTTATACATGATATAATGTTACATATGTTTATTATACACAAAATTGTATATATTTTTCTGAAAATGTCAAAAGAGAGAGAAAGTGATATTGTATTGTAATGGCAAGTCTCATGAACGAAGAATTCAATGAATTTTAAGAGTATGTAAAATTACATTATAAATACTACTGAACATGAAAGAAAGAATTGAAAGGACAATTCTCTAATATATGAACAGTGTTATTAAACTTCTATAGAATGTCATGCATGAGCTCAACACTATTTAATCACAGATCCTAATAAATGACTTTTAATTGTGGCATATTTACAAGTTTTAAATTATTTTGGAAACAAAGTGTTGTTGATAACTTTAATAACAGTCTCTACAAAATGGCAGAAAGGCCGGGGGGGGAAGGTCTATGTAATTAGTATGATAAAATCATTAATTAAAATACGTAACTCCCTGCTGGTATTTAATAATGGAATCACTACCAGCAAAACAGAGGATAAAGCCTTTCCTTTACAAGAAAATTTTTCATTCGTAATTTACTATTCTCTTTGAAGAGACACATGGAAATATTTGGCCTCCGGCAGTTGTGTGGGCAAGTAGAGTGCATTCTACTGGAACACTGGCTATTTGTGTTTACAAGGGAAACGTTCTGTAGCAATATACTGAGCTTATAAAAGTGAACGATATTCTTAACCTACATGTTAAAAATAAAATACTTCAAAAATCATAAGGGAAATTATTTTATCTACTAGAAACTCTTGTGAATATTTTTATGATTGAACTTATTAACTTATGTGGTCCTTTCTCCCTCACATACACACACATACTCTCTCTCTCTCGCTCTCTCTCTCTCTCTCGCTCTCTCGCTCTCTCATTTATGGTGTATACCAGTTGTACAGGTTGGCATTGAAGTTACACTGTATCTCCAGCTGGCACTGAACTGTGTACCTCCTGCTTTGGCCGCTCGAGTAGCTTGGATCATAGGCCTTCATCACTAGGCTGGCTTCCTTCTGGCCTTCAGTTTTTTTCCAGTGTTAAAAATCAGCCCTACTTAACACACTATAGCTAGGTGTTCCTCTACTGTCTGTGCTCTCTCCGGTCTGTCTTCATAATCATAGGGTGATTATGTATTTATGATGAGAAAGTTTAGTGACCTTAACCACATATGTGACCTTATCTTATGTCCATTTATGGAAAAGATCATGTAGCTTCTGCTCTTGAGTTTACTTATGATTCATGGGTTTTATTCCATTTAGAGTGTTGTGTGTGTTAAGCCATTCTTGCATTCTACAAGCCAACTTAGCAATGCTCTTTGATCTTTTTATTAATGCGTTGTTGAAGTTGTTTTGCAAATATTTTATTGAGATTATTTGTGTCCATGTTCCTTGGGGGAAATTTTCTATGGTTTTCATTTTTGACTATGCACTTATTTATTTTGCATATCAAAGTAATCTGACTTCATAAAATACCATAGTTTTTCTTACTTTTCCTATGGAATAAAATGAGGAAGATTACAAGGGGTGAATGTTTGATAAAAAAAAAAACAACTCAGAGTTCAATAGACTAGTGCAGAGACAGACAGACTGAACAGAACACTTAATCGAGGAAGACAGAAACTGAAGCCAAAAAAACCCAACAAAGAAAGAAAATTTCAGGCCAATCTTCCTTATGAACATTGATGCAAAAATATTCTCCAAAATACTTGCAAACTGAATACAAGAACACATCAAAGATATCATCCACTATGACCAAGTAGGCTTCATTCCAGGTATGCAGGGGTGGTTCAATATACAGAAATCCATCAGTGTAATCCACCATATAAATAAACTGAAAGAAAAAAAAACACATGATAATCTCCTCAGATGCTGAAAAGCATTTGATAAAATCCAACATTCATTTATGTTTAAAGTCCTGGAGATATCAGGGATACAAGGTACTTACCAACTTAAAAAATAATAATAAATTGAAAAATATATTATCAGTCAGCATTTCTTCCTGACTGGGATGAAAGTGGGTTCCCCTTCTACCCGGGTTAATTTTTTGTTTTAAAGATTTATGATTTTAGTTATGTGTGTTTGTGTAGGTAGTATTATGAAGGCAGGTGCCAGTGAAGGCCAGAGGCAGCAAATCTTCCTAGAGCCTGAGCTACAAGTAGTCTGAGCTGCCTGACATGGTTGCTGGGAATCTAACTCAGGTCCTCTGCAGGACCAGTACATGTTCTTAGCTGCTGAACTATGTCTTAAGCCATGGAGCTTATTCTCCATGTGGGAAAACTTCAGTTAGAATGAAACAGATAGAGTGCTTTCTGTCTTTCTTCCCTGCTAGATTTGATTTCTGGCAGGGATGCCCTTTAAGCAATTCCCCTGATGACTATGAGTCTTTCCACCAGGCAGCATGGAGCGCCACCTTAGCTCAGTGCTTGCTCCACTAGCTTCCCTCTTCAGTGGATAGCTGGATGTTCACCACTTCAGTGTCCAACACTGTGATGAGGCCACATCCAACCATATCTAGTGTTGCTACTCAGGGTTTCTCCTGTATCCAGACTGCTTCTCCCTTAAGCTTTGATCTACCACATAACCCGCACTCTTTCCATCTTTGCTTAACTATATTTGTGAGTTTGTGTGCAGGTCAACTTCCCTCCCACTTTCGTTTTTTTTTTAATTTATTTATTTTTATATCAATCACAGGTTAGGTTTTTTGCATCCCATGCGTAGCCCCCTTCCTCATTCCCTCCCACCCTCTCCAACTCTCTCTCATTTCCTCCCCGCCCCCTCCAAGTCCACTAACAGGGGAGGACCTCCTCCCTTTCCATCCAACCCCAGCTCATCTTGTCTCCTCAGGGCTGGCTGCAATGTCCTCCCCTGGGATCTAGCCAGGCTGTTACTCCCTGGCATGTATGGGGGAGGGTCAAAGAGTCAGCCATCAAGTTCAAGACTGAAACAGTCCCTGTTTCCCTTACTAGGGTTTTTAAGGTGATTGTTTGCTGAATCGGGGGAGCTCTGACTTTGGGTTGGAAATGAAGTAATGACTCATGTGGCACCCGCACCAGAGAGGCTTGTCTGTAGAGTTCCTCTCAGTATCAGCAGCTTCCTTTGCCTCAGCCTGTGATGTAGGCAAAGCAGCCAGTCCCTTCCCCAACATACGGTGCTGTATGCAGTGTGACAATGTTCTAATGTATTACTTACATTTCTTGACACTGTAACCTAATATCTGACAGCTGGATCACATCTCAATATATCAAGAAGCAGAGGGGGCTAGATAATAAGAATGAGAACAGGAGGGAGACTGGGATGGAGAGACAGACAGACAGACAGACAGACAAATGGAGAGGGGGAGTGAGATGTTGGTGCTCAGCTTGCATTGCCACATTTTATTCAGTCTGGAATTCCGGCTCATGCTGTGGCACACATTCAGCAAATCTCACTCTCAGTTATCATCTTTGGAAACAGCCCTATAGAGGCAGACACATGAGGATGTATTTTACTAATTCCCCCGAATTTTTTTTTAATATTACAAATTTAACAATCAAAAGTAAGCATCTTACCCAGCTGAAATTTTGTTTTTGCTTCTGGAAGCTTCCTTTTTCCTTTATTTGCCTCTTCACAACTTGGGCAAGCAGATGACTCTCCTGCTTCCTTATTACTTTATTCATCTCTCATTTCCTTTGCAAAGCTAACATTCAATACTTCCGGGCTGCACTTAGTTTCTCCCTGTTACTGTCTACTGAGGCATTCAGTGCCTCTCCATGCTTCCCTTCTCTATGTCGTTAGACACAATGATGTCTTTTAGAGAAGCCAGAGGGTACCGTTATATCTGTTTCATCTTACCTGAGTTTGAAGCATTTCATTCTACATGTAAATGAAACAATAAATTTATGTATCTTGTCTTCTCATTTAGAGCATTGCCTTCCAGATTCTCTTATTCTGTCACCACTAGAAAGATTTCTTTCCTTTTTAGGCTTTACAAGTCACGTGTTGGAGCGGCCTCTCAAGTTCTTGCGGTATACCCCTGACTCTCATGGCTACGTTCCTAAAATGTTTTCTTCATTGACCAGCCTAGGAAACTTCTTCCTTAATTCCTGAATAGTCTCTATTTTTCTCAACTTTGAGTGTCAGCAGTGACCTTTTGAAGTTGAAATCCAAGAAGTCATGCATTCTTTTTCCT
This sequence comes from Pachyuromys duprasi, assembly GCA_028658305.1. Lineage (NCBI taxonomy): Eukaryota > Metazoa > Chordata > Mammalia > Rodentia > Muridae > Pachyuromys > Pachyuromys duprasi. The sequence goes on along the minus strand of CM053745.1, from coordinate 46,111,282 downwards.
ATAGACTTTCATAATTCCATCAATTAATGAACAGAAGACTTTCATTTGCCTACTGATGATAAAGTAGACAAGGAAAATTAGACATAAAACGAGCCCCTGAATTATCTTGTTCTATGTCACACAGCTCAATCAGCTCATAAGCTTTTCTGCTTTCTATATCAGTTATTTACTGATGTAGAACAGTGGTTTAAATCATGTACTCCATAATGTTTTAAAATGCAGATACATTGTGTCCATAGCATTTAACACACTCAAACCATTTAACACATAAATTACTTCACAGACTATATGTTTGCTAAGAGCTCTTCAAATCTACTCTATCTAGCATTTTTAAAGTATTTAATGCATTGGTATTAACTATAGTCGTGATTGTATACAACTGACCTCTTGAGCTTGTTTCTTTTGCTGAAATACAATCATCACACACTCCTTGGACACTGTCCTCAACTTCTAAAAAGCCCTATTATATATTATAGTTTTGTCTTTTTAAAAAATATTTTACCTTCAACCTGCGGGTGGGCTGCGAAGTATTTGACTTTCTGTGCTGTGGCTTAGCACAATGACTTCCCGGATTATCTGTGATTTGTAAATGACAGCATTCCCCTTTTTCTTCCAATTGCAACTTTTAGTTGTTCCTCTGAACTTTTCACATTGTGAGTTCTAAGAAATCAACAATAGCTTTCTTTACCAGTGAACATCTCACAACGGGCGCACAACAACTTAGTGACAAAAAAGATTTTCAAAATTGCACTGAATGTGCAAATAATCATTGCAGGCATTACTTACTGTGTTCTCAGGTCTAAGTATGTTACTTAACATACCATACATCTTTAATAAATATTGAATGAATAAACATTAAAAGGTTGACAAAAAGCTTTACAATATTGGTAGCTATTTAATAGTCTTGAGCCAAGTAAGATTCAGGTATTTTATTTTTTGTTTGTTCCTATTGTGGTGCTGTGAACTAATTTTTGTTGTTATCATTTTTCCATTTATTTATTTATATAGCATTCTGCCTGCATGTGAGCCAGAAGAGGGCACCAGATATCACTATGGTTATGAGCCACCATGTGATTGCTGGGAATTGAACTCAGGACCTTTGGAAGAACAGCCAGCGTTTCTTACCCTGTGAGCCATCTCTCCAGGTGAAGTTAGGACTTAACTTGTGCTAGGCAAATGTTCCCCACTGAACTATAGCCTCCACCCCAGATGGCTGTGTTGAATGAGTCAGACCAACTTCTGTCTGATCACAGAACTGATAATAATCAGAATCTATCAAGAAGATGGCTACTCTCCAGTTCATGAGCTTCTTCTAGCTCCAGTTGACCCTGTTGAGTTTCTGTCAGTTCATTTGCTCTTTGTAGTGACTGAAAAAAGCATATGGCACAACAATGCTTGCAAGTGGTCATTGGCCTACTTAGCTGAATGCTCCAAACAATGAACATAACACTCTGCATGGAGTATCTCATCCAGCTTTTAGAGTAGGAACAGAATGAACTATTATTTGAATAAACATACAATATTAGGAAGAATTTGCTTTGTTATGAAACAAACGCATGCCCTAGAAAATTTAGATTTTGTTCATTAGTTATTTAATTAACTATGAATAATTTTTGTATTCTGGTTATCTCAGAAAAAAATGAAATGTAAAAATAAACCCTTTCGTCAATGACACCTGCTATTTTCTTTACATATTTTTAGGGTAGCAATATAATAGTAACTGTTTATTCATATACATGCGAGATTCCTATATAATACAGTTTTCTGTGTGCCAGAAAGATCATAAAGCTGGTAAAGATACCTTTCACCATGCCTAAACAATGTAAGCCCAGTTCCTAGAACCCAATGGTGGGAAAGAGAACCTATTTGTACAAATCCTTCCTGACCTCCATAAATATGTTGTGATACAAGTATCCATATATATGTACAAAACTTCTCTCTCTATTTTTCTCTCTCTACCTCTCACATAAACATACATTTAATATAATCTTTAAAATAAATAAATAATATAGTTTTCTTTTTAGCTCAAATGGCTTTGAAAACATACTCATCTTATCAAATAATAGTAATTTATATTCCTATTTTGTTTTCTTCATTAGTAAATCTGACTCAGGAGTGTTATAGTTTCGATCTGGAATAGCTCTCAAAGATCTGAGTGTTCACAGCTTAGTCCCAAGTCCAGGGCACAACTGGAAGCCAGTAGAATCTTTCAGAGGTAAGGCTTAGGGCTGATGCTATAGATTAGCAATTTCTCTAACATGTGTGAGGCACTAGCTTCAGTCTCCAATGCTGAGGCAGAGAGAGAGAGAGAGAGAGAGAGAGAGAGAGAGAGAGAGAGAGAGAGAGAGAGGGAGAGAGAGAGAGATGGGGCCTACTCCCGGCCCTTCAGGTCACTGTGGTAACCCACTGGAAGGAGATAGTGAGGCCCTGTCATCTTCTTTATTTTTCATTTCCCTATCATGAAGTGAGCAATTTTTCTCCACAACATACTCCTACCTAGTGTTATGCCCCACCCTACCCCATAGTCCCAAAGTCAGTGGAATTAATTGGTTATGGAGTGTGGCCTCCACACTGAGAATCCAAATATGCCTTTTGTCTTTATCAATAGAATGAACATCTCAGGAGCTGACACACTGGGACAGCACGTCTTTACGCAATACAGCTTGTTCCTACCCTTCTCTTTACTTACGTTCAAATAAACCATGTGTCATGCTGTAGACCTACCCACACGATTACAGGCAGAGCATTTGGCTTTTCTAGATGAGGTATGAAAATGACAAGGTGAGGTGTCTTCCATTTATACTAACAATACTGTAATCCTTTGGCCTTGGTGATGTATTTGGGTAAGTGGTCTATCACTCAGTTCAAAAAAGTTTTTTTTTTAATTCTGCATGTTTTAGTACTATTAAGATGACTTTATTCTATCTCATTTTTGAAAGAATAATTTTGCCATATAAAAAAGCAAGAAAATGTAAAATTCATACAATTACATTAAAATTTAAACAAAGCCTCAGGTTATTGCTAGAATCTCAGATAAAATGCTACTTGCTGAGCCATAGACATACAACAAAAATGGCTGCTTATGGTTGAGCAGGACTTCACCGGTGAAGGTGGAGAGGACAGACTTGCCAATCTGAATATCCACAAGATTTTTTTCAAGTTAAGTATTTCCTATTCATCTCTCCCACTTAATTATATTAAGTGATGTAGAATTTAAAAGATGGCCAGTTTTTGAAACTGGTTTTGCTTGTTCCTTTTGTCACTATATGGCTTAGGCTTTCAAGATTCAGATGAACCAGGAAGTAAGTGAATGCATTCTACATTGCTGCAGAATTTCCCAGCTTTGTGTAATCGCTGGTTGGTGGGCTATTATTTTTTTCTTTCCTTGGAATCAGCAGCTATTCCTATGAACAGAGAGCACATCTTCTTAGGAACAAGGCAGAAATTAAGGTAGAACAAAACACTAAACCTAAAGAAAGGGAAGAAAAAGATATATACTCCTAGAACAAGAGCAAAGGCACCCTCAATCCACTTCAAGAGCTGGATAGACATTGGAAACAGGAGAAGACAGGGAACAGGATAGGAGCCTACCACAGAGGGCCTCTGAAAGACTCTACTGATCGAGGTATCAAAGCAGAGACTGAGACTCATAGACAAACTTTGGACAGAGTGCATGGAATTTTATGAAAGAGGGAGATAGAAAGACCAGGAGGAGACAGGAGCTCCAAAAGGAGACCAACAGAGCCAAAACAAAAACAAAAAACAAAAACAAAACTGTGCCCTAGGATTCCAACAGAGACTGATTCCCCAACAAAGGACAATTCATGCAGAGAACCTATAACCCCTGCTCAGATGTAGCCCATAGACTCAGTCTCCAAGTGGGTATACTAGTAAGGGGAGTAGGGACTGTCTCTGGCATGAACTCAGTGGCTGGCTCTCTGCACTTGGGGGGTGCAGCCTTGCCAGGCCACAGAGGAAGACAATGCAGCCAGTCCTGATGAGACCTGATAGGCTAAGGTCAGATAAAAGGGGAGGAGGACCTTCCCTATCAGTGGATTAGGGGAGGGGAATGGGGGAGAAGAGGGAGGGAAAGCGGGATTGAGAGGAAAGGATGGAAGGGCTACAGCTGGGATACAAAGTATCTTCATGTAGCTGAAGCTAGCCTTGAACTCTTGAACCTCTTGCATATACTTCCCAAGGTTGGCATTGCAGCCATGTACCACCAGGTCTGTTCCTATCTACTACTTCTTTTTTCTTTAATTTAATTTAATCTATATATTTATTTATTAAAATTTATTCACTTTGAATCACTGCTGCAGCTCCTACTTTTGCATGGGTTGCTTTACATTTATCTTATGAGAAGTTTATGCAGCTCTTAGGTATCTGCCATTAAATTTGAGAGTGTTTCAGACAACATTCTTCTAAAACTATTTCTCCCTTTTCCTTCTCATACTCCTTTTTAAACATCATATGTATTGTTGCCTGTACATATTTTCTGCATTTCATCTGGATGTTGCTTGCTTTTCTTGTGTTTTTCCTGCCTTCAGGTTATATGGTCTCTACTAGTTATCTTAGACTTCACTAATTTTTTTATTGTTGTTTTTTTTTCAATTCTTGTCCACTTTTGAGCTTCTCTAGTGAATTTGCTCTTATATTATTCAAGTTGCCAGTTTTTACTTGCTTAGTTTTTATCATCTCTGCTTATTGTCATTGTCTGTTTGCTGATGTTGTCCATGTGACCATACATTGACATTTTATCTACTTCTCTAGACATCAGTTTCTTGATTTTCATCTGTAATTGATTTGATCAATTTGCTAAATGCATCAAATGGGCTCTTTGATGGGTACATTTCCATTTTCTGCTCCTTTACCGTGAAAAGCAGTAACAGTTTCTGTTTTTTTCATTCACTCATTAATTTATTTACTTTACATCCCTGTAGGAAGTTCCCCTCCCTCCTCTTTTCCAAGTCCCTCTGTCTAACCTCACATCCTTTCCCCCTGTGCCAGCTTCCCTTTCTTCTCAGAGAAGGGGAGACTTCCCATGGTATCAATCCACCTTACCATATAAAGCAGGGCTGGGACCGTCATCTATTCAGGCTAGATAAGGCAGTCCAGTTAGGGGAAATGGATACAAAAGCAGGCGACAGAATCAGAGGCAGCAGCCGCTCCTGTGGTTGGAAGTCCTACATGAGAACCAAGCTGTATATATGTTACGTATGTGTGTGTGTGTGGGGGGTGTGTCTTAGAACCATCCTATGGATGCTCTCTGGTTGGTGGGCAGTTTCTGTGAGCCCCTACGGGTTTTGTAGGTTTTTCTTGTGGTATTCTTGATGGCTCTGGCTCTCTCAATCCTCCCCCTCCTCTTCCATAAGATTCCCCAAGCTCTGCCTAATGTTTGACTGTGAGTTTCTGCATCTGCTTTCATTAGGTGCTGTGTGAAAACGCTCAGATGACTGTTATGCTGGCATCCTGTCTGTAAGTGTAGCAGAGTATTATTGGTAGTGTCAATGAATGGATTCTCTCTCATGGTATGTGACTCAAATTGGGGCAGTCATTGATTAGCTAGGTTGAAGGTTTTGTGCATGGGTTAGTGTCTCCTCTCCACTGTCTGCCTACAAGAAGTGGCCACTTGAGGCTCCATTTTCCACCCACCCCTAGAAGTCTCAGGTAGTATCACCACCATAGACTCCCAGGAGACTCCCCTATTCCACAGATGCTTCCCCACCTATTTCAGTTCTCTCTCACAGCCGACCTCCTTTCCCTACCCCTGATCACCACCTTGTTCCCTTCCCCCCCCCCTCACCCAGTTTCCTTCCTCCATCTACTTCAGATGTCTATTTTATTTCCCCTTTTGAGTGATATTTAAGCACCCCCCTTTGGGTTCTTCTTCTTACTTAGCTTCTTTGGGTCTGTGGATTATAGTGTGGATATCCTGTATGATATGGCTAATATCCACTTATAAATGAGTGCATACTGGTTCTGGGTTAACTCAAAATAGCAAGATGATATTTTCTAGTTCCATCTATTTGCCTGCAAATTTCATGATGTCCTTGTTTTTAGTATCCCACTGTATAGATGTACCACATTTTCTTTATCCATTCTTTGGTTGAGGGACATCTAGGTTGTTTTTAGTTTCTGGCTATTATGAATAATGCTGCCATGAACATAGTTGAGAAAGTGTCCTTTGGTATAGTGGAGCATCATTAAGGTATATGCCCAGAAGTGGTATAGCTGTGTGTTGAGGTAGAACTATTCCCAGCTACACCACTCCCAGGCATATACCCAAAAGATGCCCCACCGTAGCACCAGGACACTTCTCTGCTATATTCATAGCAGCTTTATCCCTAATAGCCAGTTTCTATGTTGTTAATGTCTTGCAATTTGAGCAAATTGTTAATACATTTAGATATTGTACCAATTCAGAAGCTTGATCTTATATACCTTTCTCTGGACTCCATGCTTTTGTTGTTTTTGCTGACAGATTGGAGAGTTGGGGAGGCTATTTGAATGAGGTCTAGTTCCCTAGGAGTGTAGAATATCTCCTTGAGTGCAGACATGGGCCTATTAACAGTCACCATGGGACAACAAGGATTTAAAGGGGGTCTCTTTATCTTTCTTTTTCCTGACCTCTCAGTAAATTGTCTACGTCTGTTATCATATCCAGCTATTTAGTTTCTAACAATGTCTAGTGATTGTTCTATTATTTTTGACAAAGCCTTGGGGCATACATTGCTCCACAGTTTGATCTCATTAAATCTGTGCCTCTTTGTGGGGATAGCCTTTGAGGTTCATGCTTGAAAACTTATTATGGTCCCAAAAGAACTCTTAGCTATTTCTGTCTGTGATTCTTGCCATTAAATTGAAAACTTTTACAGTTTCATTCTTGCTTTCTTAGAACTACTGGCCTCCTTTTAATTGCTTACCAGTAAGATATCCCTTGCCTCTAAGGCATTCTCTATTTGGAACTTCCGTAATCTCTGTTTCAAATAAAACCAGTGCCTTGGGAGGCAGCCCAGGAGCTCTTTGTTCACATATCCCTCCTTTTTCAATAAACCTCTATACCTCACACATGGGGCTGGCAGCAGGGACGTTGGCCCGCTTGCCCTTGAGTACACCATGACTCTCAAGAATTATGAGTGGGAATGGGTAGGGTCCTTTATTGCTTTCCACTCTACCTCTTCCATTGTGAAAGTTCTGTTCTCTGAGCACGCAAGAGAGAGTGATCACGACAGTCCAGTGTTCTTGGCCTACGATCCTATGTAGAGCAGACTCTAGGGAAGCGATTGTGTGGGACTGCTCAGTTGCTTTGTCTAGACTCAATCTTACATGGTTTGGTTGTGAGGGGTTAGATACCATGAAGAATACTGCTTCCCAGAAACAATAATACTGTTCTGGTTGCAGAGGCTGGGCTAGAGGAAGGACACCTCTGTTTTTGGATGCACATGTTTCAAATTCAGCATCTAGGATGTTGACATAGAGTGGCATGGGGACAAAGCCATGGCTCCACTACCACATGCTCTTAATTCCCTTGTTAAACACAGCAGATTTTCTTACAAAAATGTTCCTCTACTTGCTGAGCGTCCTGCAAATAATTTATATAACTTCATATAGACAATTAAATTGATTAATTAATCTTCACATTGTCAACCAGATTTGTTTAATCCTCGGGAAAGAGCCCACAGGCTCTTCAGACTACTTTTCTGGAAGTTACTCCTCAATAATTACATTGAAAAATTTGACTTTTTATGAATAATAATATATACTAATGGACTATAATGTAACTTTTATATATGTTTGTAATGCAGAATGCTTAAATAAGTTTAATTAGTTAAATCTACCTTATCACCTACTATTTGTTGGTAAAAAATTATTATTTTAGCAATTAGGAAACATGTAATGCATTATTGCCATTTGCTATTGATTACTGAAGCTCACTCCTTTTGTCTAATTCTGCCCTTTGATCAACCCCTTCTCTACTCCTATGCTCTTCTCCTTTAGACCATGATAAACTTCAGTTTATTCCCTGATGTTATGAATTCAACTGCTTTAGGTTTAACACGTAAATGAGATAATGATGTATTTGCCTTTATGTGCCATTTGTTTAACATAATATATTGTCTTTCTGGGTTTATATAAGTTGTCACAAGCAACTTAGCTTCTTCCACTTTAAGATGGAATGAATTCATTGTGCATATATGTCTCCATCCATCCGTGCATCCAGTGACAGACAACTTGGCTTCTTCCAAAACTGGTTACTATGAAGGAACTGCAATGAGGAACCTGCATTTATCAAAGTTCTATCCACATGTACTGTGTGCACTATGAGAGCACCTTCCTATGGATGAAATAGAAATCTACTGTGCTATTTTTCAGATGCAAAGAGAATAGATGTATTTACTTGAAGCTGAGTGCTAAGTTAAAGGGTGCCTTTTAAATGTAATTGGCATGAGAGCCATGTTTTATTTCTAGTCATTCATATCTCCCACATTTTATCTGAAGTCAACACCAGATCTATGTTCCTCTAATTTGTTTTGCTGTGAACTGCTCAGTGAGTATAAAAATGAGCATTTTGAGTGTCGGTGACCATAAAATATCTGTGACTTTATTTTTATAGATTATCTGCTACTTTCTCACTAAGTTTTCATGGCAAAGTTGGTGGCAAGTTATGTCTGTTTAACACAGAAGACACAGAGCAAGGGAGAAAAGCATAGTTTTAGCTTTATATTTAGTCTGCAGCACCACATTGCTTGCCGCATGCTTCGTTCTCACCTTTCATTCTACTTTTCATCATGCCTCATTTCCTTCTTTTCCTCCCTCATCATTATCCAGGACCATTACCTCAGATCTTGCTGATCTATGGCTGTTGCCAAGTCACTGCTTTCTTCTCCTGAGAGAAATTAGCAATCCCAGTGACTGATGCTGCTGACATCGGCTATGGAGTGGGAAAGGACTGAAGGATATGTCATTAATTTTCTTTGTGGACAACTAGTGGAACCTCAGAACAACATGTGGGCAGAGGCAAATTTGTGAGAAGGTGGAATCTTAACTGTAATATTGCTATGTAGACCACTCTTCAGTTTATATTGGCAGTATACATCATAAAATAATTCAGGGATAATGTCCAGTGTAAAAGTTTGGGGAGTTACTTTTATTTGACCTTAATTTGGATTTGTTGAAGCATATTTTGATTCTTATAAAATTTATCTTTTTTAAGGGGTACAGTGAAGACACAAATGCAAGGGTACTCCTGTGCATGAACTCGTGCTTAGATGTGCAAGAGTATATTTTGAGATGTCATTTTTCTACACCTCCCCAGGCATGCCAGGGATCCCTGAACCTTCTGGAAAGTTTCCTAAACCTCTGTATTATAGGCGTGGACTGCTGTGTTTGACTACCGTTTTTGGCTCTATATTAAACAATAAGGTAACTACTGTGACCATCATGACACATGACATTCTAAATCCAATTCTAAAGGTATACTTCAAGGTTTCCCTAGGTATTTCTTAATTCAGTTCAGCCTAGTGATCAAAATAAATAATCACAAATAATAAATAGGGACATTGTATTTGTGGTATGAAATAAATAGGGAATTGTATTTCTTCAAAGTTATTTGGCTTTCATGAAGAAAATGGAAAATTTCCACAGTTTGTCTGATTTTCATGTTGTCCAAACAATGTCACTTCAGGACATTGCTGCTGCTACTACTCAACATTATTTGAACTTTATTGCTAGTCATATATTATATCTGTTCAGTTAATACTAAATTATGAATAATTGATAGTTCTATAAATCAGTTAGAAATAGTTTTCTACTTACACACATTTATTGTTTTCATATGCTGCCTCTTATGATGGGAGTTGCTAGGTGACAGAGAAGATATCTACCACAACATGAGTCACATTATTACTTTCAGGAGATTATTTCAGTAGATCTAGATAACTGAGTAAAGTAAGAAAATTAACACTTGACTCCAAAGAACTAAGAGCAGACTTAGCTTTTCTATTAAAATCTCCTAAAATCTAAGTTCAATATGCATATTTATTTTCTCTTTTGTTTTATACTTTCTGGAATTTAACATTAAAAAATTCTTTTCAACCAGAGTATTTGCTTTATTCACTGACACAGATATGAATAACTAAGAAGTCAGAAATTAAAGAAAAGATTTCACTCTTTGACTGCTAACATAGGAGTTTTAGCAATAGTCAGACAACAGTAATGACAGCCATGCTATGTTAAAAGAAAAATATCAGACGTGTAAATGTATATATTCAAATAGCTAAATACATATATGTGTATTATTATCTACATGCCTACACTTCACAATCGCATCTTGTAGCTAAATTTTTTAGCAGTAGGAAAAGAGAACTCAACACAAGTCCAGGTTTAAAGAGTTTTCATTACCGTGATATGTGGGCAAGTGTGTGGGTCTGGATGCAAAAACAGGGAACAATAATACGGTCTTCTTCTTGATCCCCAAGGAAAACAGCAGCCATCCTTGATGTGTTTTCTTCCCTCAGGCCCTTTTTCTGCTCACCCGGCTTTGGTTGTGGAAGTTATGAACAGTCAGTGAAGATAAGATTAGATTGAAGGCTGCAAGGTGAATAACAGCAAGGCTGTACCTATATGAAGAAACCCGAAACATACAGAAGATGAAAGTGTAGTGTGTGCTGATTATCCTTGGAGGCAATTGTCATTCTCTGCCCAGGAAGCAATTCACAGCTTTTGTCAGCTGCAGACATGTCAGAATTGGATATAACAAGCAGATGCTCAGAGGTAAAAGGAATGAGGTGTTCATGCAGTGAACTTTCTGAAGCTCCATGAGAGCAGTGGTAGTTTCCTGTCCTCTGGCACTCTCTGAGAGAGCACAGGGATGAAAGAAGCCTTGAGAAGGAAGACGGCATGGGAGGAAGACTGAATTTTGACAGAGATCTATATTATCCAAGAGAAATTAGAATGTTTAAATCATCCTTTGAGTCCTGTCCTAGAAGGAAAAACACTTGGGGATAAAATGGAGTTAGGCAAAATAAACAAAAGTTTTGTGAACCTTGAAGTTATCGCATGCATTGTAGCCCAATCCATTCTTATTTATAAAAATATCAATTTTCCAGAAAAAGAAATTTGCTTTTTGTTTGTGGGTGTGCGGTGGCTAACCCTGTAAGTGATGCTCCCTAAACTAAATGCATAATGCCAATATGAATTCTGTTCTCTACCTTTTATTTCAATATTATGAATATTATGAAATTTGGAATCAGAGAACCTTTGACGTATAACCCCAGTGAAAATAAATATTGTGTCTATTGTTTATAATCAGTTGTCTACAGGTTTGAATACTAAATCATATCTTTATGAGAAAACCATAGTGTGCTATTGAACATATTGCGAAAGTACATACACAAGAAGATTTTTTCATGACTTTGAGTTATATAATGAACCCGAGATGATCTAACTGTCCAGGCCTGTATCAATTAAAAATAAAACACTCATTTTTTGATAGCATTCTTGAATGGATGCGCTGTTGGCCCATAACAAAGCAGTACTGTGTTCTCTTGGTTGAGAAGGGCTTTTTTTCCCCACAGATGTCCACAATTAATACATCGTGGCTTTTGAAAGTGGGCCTGTATCAGGAACTTTGGTGCTTTGGTACTGAGATCTGCCATCTCATGTTCAGACTCAACTCCATACCCATCTCAATATTAGTTTCTTTTTTTAATAATAAATTTATTTATTTTTATATCAATCACAGGTTAGGTTTTTTGCATCCCATGCGTAGCCCCGTCCCTTACTCCCTCCCACCCTCCCTCATCTCCTCCCCGCCCCCTCCAAGTCCACCAACG
>CM053745.1:46084005-46098948 GCA_028658305.1 Pachyuromys duprasi | reverse complement strand
ATGGGGGCTTATGGAGACTGAGACATCAATGACGGTGCATGCATGTCTGGACCTAGGCCTCCTGAAGACATATACTTGAAAGGTGGCTTAGTCTTCATATGGGGTGCATGACTAGGGGTAGGGGCTGTTTCTAAGATGGACTCTACTGCCTGGTTTTGGATCCCTTCTCCCTGGCAGCACCACCTTGTCTGGCCTCCACGGATAAGGATATGTACAGGTTTGATGTGACTCAACATACTGGGATGGTTGATACAGTGGGAGGGGGCTCCCCTTTTCTGGAAGGAAAGGGAGAGAGGAAGGGGAAAGGAGAGGAAGGGGGACAACTGGGAGGAGAGGAGGAAGGGGTACCCTTGGGATGAAGGAAATAAACTGAAAGTTTTAAAAAAAAGAAGTAATAAAAATGAAAAAAAGAACACTTGCTCTCACAAAGATCCAGGCTCTGTTTTCGGCACACATATGGTAGCTCATAACCATTTGTAATTCCAATTTCAGGGGACCAGATGACTTCCTCTGACATTCTCTGACACTGAGCATGCACATGAAACCCAATCATACATGCAGGCAAAGCACTCACATATGTAAAATAAAACAAAGTAGTACAATCATTAAAAGGAGTGTGTTCTGCATAATACAAATATTTTTAAATAATTTAAACAAATTTTTATTCCCTTTACATCCTTTCTGTATCCCCATCGTTCTTCCCTTCCCAGTGCCCTCTCCCTTCCTTCCCCTTCTCCTCTTTTTCTTAGGAAAGGGGGGCTCTCCTTCCCATCCAGCCCAGCTCCTCAAACTGCATCAGGACTGAGCATGTCCTCTTCCTCTGAGGCTAGGCAAGGAAGGCAGTTCCACCAGGAGAAAGTGATAAAAAAAAAAAACTCACAAGTGAGTCTGTGTCTGATGCACTCCCCACTTCCTTACTAGAAGACCCACAGGAAGCCTAAGCTGACCATCTGCTGCATCTGTGTAGGGAGCTTAGGTCCAGTCCATGCAAGGTCCTTGGTTGATGCTTTGGTCTCAGCAAACCCCTCTGGGCCCTGGTTAGTTGGCTCTGTTGGTCTTCTTGTGGAGCTCTTGTTTTCTCCAGGTCCTTTTCTATTTAAGAGAACTGGTTTTCTCCTTAGATTGGCAACTGTGCTTTCTTTCCTGTCTGCATGAGAAGAGACTGTGGCAATAGCCAAACCTTACCTGCCAGGATGCACTGCATATTTTCAGTAAACAACACATTAAGAGCACCTTGCTTTAAAATCAGGAACACCGTTTATTCCTCTTTATTCTTCGGTTTACTAGACTGTGAAAATGGCATAAGGGAAACAGCAGTTCCACAGAAACAATTTTAACTGGGGCAAAAACACATGCATTTTAACATCTCAGAAAGATCACTAATGTTAACATGATTTCAATTTCTCAAGTTAAAATTGGAAGTCAGTATTGCATCAGCTTGCTTTGCTTACAGAGGTAGCTTGAGCACATAAGTAAGGGGTAGCTAAATGGCTCATGAAACTAAATTGATGGCATGGACTTTTATTCCCATAGTTTGTCTCAGTCTGTCTACATACAGGTTTCACCTGCTTTATGAACCCTATGTAACACTCTTGGGAAAATGGCGATTAGCATTTGCGGGCTTCATTTATTTGCTTCTTAGACCCTCCACCAAGTACAAATGGTCAATAGAAGTAAACTGGCCTCAGATCCCAACTCTTATACTAATGTTCTTGTAAGAGACTTTTCCTGTATTCTCAGCTATTACTTTACGTCTCAGCCTTGCGCAGGGGCATTTCTGCTAACTCTGTTAATCTACTAAACATCTGCTCTGTTATTTTCAGCTAAGCATCCCTGAAGTGTGCCTGCCGTCTTTCTTCCTCAAGTTACAACTGTGAACTAAACATGCTTAGGTTCCCTGACAGAGAAACCTTAGACAACTGCCCACCCATAAAGTGATTTCCTATAGCAATATGGGTAGGCTCCCCTAACAAGAGCCTCAAGCTTCCTTTGTTTAGCAATGGCCTGGCTGTGTAAATAAACCCAGAACTTTCCTGGCCTGCTACAGGTGGTAAGCCTTTCTTCACCCCTACATGCCTTGTCAGTGCCTGTGCACTCCAAGATATAAATACATTGTGTCCAGTGACGTTATCTACTGCTGGCAAAAGATAATGCAAACAGTCAGATTTGTTATAAAGTAATAAAGTCTCTTTTGGAATACTTGTCCTGGGATGAAACAAAAAACTCTATTTCCAAATAGATCCATATTAATGATGCTGTAGTTGCTGGAGCGCCATCGTCAATTAGCTGGTACCTTATGACACCCACATTATCCTATGAGAGAAAGACAGGATTGTGCTATGGAAATAGTAAAGTGATATGTCAAGTTAATAAGTGATATGTCAACTAATTTTTTTCCATATGGCACTCCCAGAAATTAATAAAGAAAGGAGGGGGGAAGAAGGATGGGGAGGGAGGGAAAAAGGGAGAGAGAGAAAGAGAGATTAGAAAAACAATTCAGAGACAGGACTTTTACTCATAAAGAAAGCTCTCTCTATATAGTACTGAGATGTGATAGCATTTCACTGAGCTGTTAAAATTCTGAAATGAAGAAACCCCAGGAGTGTCCTCTGGACCATCAAGGAGAAAATGACTCAGCAACTCTCCTGACAGGTGAGCAGACCCCTGTCAAAGCTGACGCATGGTCAGAAAAAATACCAGAAGGAATGTGGGATTTGGCTCCTACTAACAAAAAATTTTAGTGTGTACAAATTGCAGGGGTTTTGCTCATTAAATATATCTTAAAAGCATTCCATAAGATTTCTAGGAAGAAGATGGGCCATTACCCTTCCATTTCCACATGGCAGTATTCCCAAAGGTGCTGTGAGAGAGGAAATATGCAGTAAGAGTAATTTTCTAAACAATGCTCTGAGGACGCCCAAGGACATGCTTAGTTAAAGTGTGTCATGACTCACAATGTAAAGCGAAATCTTGACCTACATTTAAAGATGGTTTTAGAGGTAGAGAGCAATAGTCTTAGTGAGAAAAAGAAAACATGTTGAAATGTTCTTCTGCCCTCTTTATCGGATAAAACAACCACATTTGAAAATAGAGATATATTTTGCATTTATGCCTCATGTTTTTCATCTGTTCATCTGTTGATAGATACCTAAGATGATTCCATCATGTGGGCATTGGGAATAAGAGGTGGAGGTGATAGTGTTTGGAGAAAAATGGGTTGAACTGGGACCATCACATTCAACAAATTAAGGCAGACTCAAACAGACAAATATCTCATGTTTTCTTTCAAATGTGTATCTTAGATTTTATATGTATATATAATAATATGTATAATATAATAATATATAATAATTTGTAAAATACATTGAAAGAAAAATGTATGTATGGCCAAAATCATGTAAACATACACATACACACACCGTAGAGGAGAGAGCAAAAGAGAGAGACTGTTTTAAACTTAAGAATTCATCTTATCAGCAATTAAAAACAAGGAAATCATGAAATTTGCAGGCAAATAGTGGGAACTAGAAAAGATCATCCTGAGTGAGGTATCCCAGAAGCAGAAAGACACACATGGTATATTCTCACTTATAAGTGGTTATTAAACATAATATATGATAAACATACTAAAATCTGTACACCTAAAGAATCTAAGCAAGAAAGAGGACTCCGGAAAAGATGATCAATCCTCATTCAGAAAGGCAAATGGGACGGACCTCAGAAGAAAGAGAAAACAGGGAACAGGACAGGAGCCTACCACAGAGGAACTCTGAAAGACTCTACCCAGCAAGGTATCAAAGCAGATGCTGAGACTCATAGCCAAACTTTGAGAAGAGTGCAGGGAATCCTATGAAAGAAGGGGGAGATAGAAAGACCTGTAGGGGACAGGAACTCTATAAGGAGAGCAACAGAACCAAAAAATCTGGGCACAGGGGTCTTTTCTGAGACTGATATCCCAACCAAGGACCATTCATGGAGATAATCTAGAACCCCTGTTCAGTTGTAGCCCATGGCAGCTCATTTTCCAAGTAGGTTCAGTAGTAATGGGAACAGGGACTCTTTGATCACCTCCCCCTGAGGGGGAACAGCCTTACCAGGCCACAGAGGAAGACAATGAAGCCAGTCCTGATGAGCCCTGATAGACTAGGGTCAGATGGAGGGGGAGAAGGACTTCCATTATCAGTGGACTTGGGGAGGGACATGGGAGGAGATGAGGGAGGGAGAGTGGGATTGAGAGGGGATGGAAGAGGGGGCTATAGCTTGGATACAAAATGCATAAACTGTAATTAATAAAAATAATTTAAAATATTCTTCTTATTTTTGCTGATGTTGAAGGCTATCTGTGAGTAGCCACAACTTGTTTGCAAAAGTAAATGTTTCATGTAAACCATCGATTCATGTTATACTTAGCATGTTTTGACTATTTTAGTGCTTTTTTCATTCACCTTTTTTCTTCATCCTTTGGTGCAAAGATGATTTCAAGCCAGAGCCTCATGTGGGCAAATAGGATTGATTATTACACACACAGCTTAAAAGACAGGAGAGACTCCCTACCCAACCTAGAGTGACTTGAAGCCAAGGCAGTTGCCAGGCTTCACTCAATCTCTAAATATTAGTCTCTAGTTTGAAATAACTAATGGCATTATATTGAAAAGAGAAGGACACTTTCAGCTGAGGAAGTTTTACTTACAACGACATGGAAACTCCAGTTATTGTTGAATTTGGGATTCAGGATGAGGCTGCTTTGTTCCCAAGAGGCTCCACCTTAATAAAATGATACCTAGGAAGGACTCTGTGCAAATGCCTAGCACTCCACAGTCTCCATCTGGGAAGCTACAATTGCGAGTTTGAGCCAAAGAAAAGCCATTAATTAGTACTGCTAACTGCACATAGTACTTGACAGAAATATGATAATTTGAGCCAGTCTGCTATACCTTCTTGTAGAATCAAATGGAATTCAACACATCACTTTATACTGAATTGTCTCTTGAAATAACTTATACATTCAAAAACCTCATGTACACTGAATTGTGGTCGTCACAACTTTCTAACTTAAAGCATCTCCATTTGGAACTGGAAAGATGCTATTTCTAATAATTCCAGAGCCGGCTTTTTCATTCTTCCTTTGTTTCTGTTTCTTTCTTTGCTTCTTATTTGTTTGTTTCTTTATTTCTCCTTCTCCTTCTCCTCCTCTTTCTTCTCCTCCTTCTTTTTAGTTATTGCCATAAAAGATAATTTTTTTGAGCTAAGAGTATTGTGCACAGCTTCATCTCAATAGCATGCAGCTTAAAAGACAGGAGAGACTTCCTACCCAATCATCTTCACACCTTTTTGATTGGCTTTCAGCATGGGATCTTCTTCTTTCTTCATCCTCCTTTGGCAGCTCCAGAGTCTCAAACAACCAAGATGAGGCACTTTGCTTGTTGACAATCCCCAAAGCCTAGGTGCTCAGCAACATTTTTAAAGTGCTGAGTCCTGATGTGACTTGTTATGTTGGGAAGGGTTGATAAGGGAGGAGAGGGGCACCCTTTTCTGGGGGAAAAGGGAGAAGAGAAAGGAGGGAAAAGACAGACTGGGAGCAGAGGAGGGAGGGGGCACCCTTGGGATGTAAAGTAAATAAACTGAAATAAAAAGAATTATTTCTTTTATTTTTGAGAATATCATATAATGACACCATTCTGCCCTCTCCTTTCCTCCCTCCAAGTCCTCCCATATACTTCTCCTTCATCTCTTAAATTCATGGCCTCTTTGTCATTGGTTGCTGTTACATGCATATATGAAAATTCATAAGCATATATTCCTAAATACAACTTACCAGTCTATATGATATTACTTGTGTGAGTAGGTTTTTCAAGACTGACCATTTGGTATTGGATAACAAACTGATGTAATCTTTCCTAGTTAGGACTATCTTCCTCACTCTCTGCATTTCTTAGTTGTCTGTAGTTCACTGAGTATGGCTGAGGCCTGTGGTCTTGTCAGTGTTTGCTTTGGCATGTTTATTGTTGTCTTGTTCAGGCCATGTTTAAGCACATATGTTTGTGAGACTTTATGAGTGTCCCCTCTAACATTCCTAGGAGACACAATCTCAAAGCAAACTCTCTAATACTCTGGCTCTTAGAATTTTTCTGACCTCTGTTGCACAAATGATCCCTGATCCTTGGGAACAGGGCAGATGTAAGTGTAGTCCTCATTCCTCATAAGAAAATGTCTCTTTGCAACAGAAAAAACCATTACAGAAAAACACAACCAATTAAAACGCTGAGTTACTTTTAACAGTTAACCCTTTACAAATGCTATTCTAAAACCACTTTTGGAGATGCTTATGAAAGCAAAATTTTCTAACTTCACTGGATTCAACCAATTGCAACAAAAGGAACTGAAAATTTTCATATCTAATCATGTGAACTTAATAAACATCTTATTTTGGCAGATAGGTGACTATTTGTCTAGTGTGGACTCTTGGAGGGCCCCTAACACACATTTGTGAGTTTGAAGAAATGAAATGTTTCTGTACAGCTAAAACTTTTGATCAGCAAGTGAAAAGCATAATGTTTTTGAGATGTATTTTCTCAGTTATTTATTCTTCTAACAAGGCTTATGGTACTACCTTGAAGTAGCAAATTAAAAAGGTTTATACTTTTATAACACTGATGCTTAAAAGACTGTCATTATGAATAACTCAGAACCTAGCAGCCTGCAGGAACAGAGCAGTATAAATAAATGATGGCTGTCTCTAAATGGTGGACTGAGGCAAAAAAAAAGTAGGGGACTGGTACACATTTAATTAGAGGACCCTATAATTATTGGAATTAAGACATTTTTACCTGCTAGTATGGTAAATACCACTGTAGCCACGGATTCCTGCAGGTATCTACCTTCCCTTTGGAAAAGGATGCTCCCAGATGCAACATCAGAACATTCTAAGTGGGGCTCCCTGGATGCCAGGCAGCCCCAAGGAACTGCTGAACTTGCACAGCAACGGAACCCTCTTTGCTTTCTCTGCCTTGTAAAGCTCACTTGGAGAAAGATGAATAGTGCCAGCTGCCAGTTTTCTGACGCTTGGCTGTGATCAATTGCCATATGACATATTTATTGATTAACCCTTACCTGTAAAGTTTATTTTCAATTGATCTGATAAAACTGAAAACAGTAGAAGTGTTCAAAGTATTAGATATTACATAAATGATTTACTGCCATGCTTCTGTGACTGAGACAGAAATAGGCTCAAAGCCTTTTTTCTTCTGTTTTGATTTAGGCAGTAACTCCTTTGGTTAGTGTGAACTGTTGGCATTGGGAGATTTTAATTCCACCTCTTTTTCCTCTCTTCGTATTGTCATTGCTCCTGAAATGATCCTTTAAACAGGATGCTGGATAAATTCTAGAAATGTGAAACCACAATTTTAATATGTTATTTTAGCTGCATGGTTACTCCTTTAATTTTCTGTTTTTATACCAATTTAACAAAAATAACCAGTGTTTGAGTGATGGGTTCATTGGTGGATAGCTCACTCTATTTTTTACTTTAAAATCTTAGACTATAATCGATCTAGAGCATAGTCCTAAGAAGGTCCAGCCTGGTCTAAGAGTCAGTTATTTCACATGTCTGTAATTTCAGGGGATAGTTACCTAATACCAGTGTGTAATATTTATATCCATCTTGTGGGTTGCTTTGAAAATCAGGTGCTACCTGAGAAAATGGCTTCAAGGGGCCTGGCACACAGATAGTACTGCAAACCAACTGTCACTAATCTGCATCTATAGGCTACTTGCCTCATTCCAGCCAGTTCACCAAAGGAACATTGATCATAAAGAACTGTTGAACTTAATCAACAAAAACGTAAAAATTCACAAAAATAAATCTACTTTCACATCCTAAACCACAAGATAATCTGTTTGAGGATGGCAGGTTGAAACATTATTCTTTGGAAAAATTATATACCTCTGTTAATATTTGATAAACATGGAATTTGACAATTAATGATTGGGAGCCCTGATCTTCATAAAAAATACGCTGAGCCATGCACAGTGGTGCAAGCCTCTAACCCCAGAACTCAGAGAGGCAGAGGCGGACGGAACCCTGTGAGTTCAAGGCCAGCCTGCTCTACAAAAGAAGAAGGAGAAGAGAAGGAGGAGGAGGAGGAAGAAGAAGAAGAAGAAAAAGAAGAAGAAGAAGAAAGTAAGGGAAGAAAAGAATATGTTGACTTTTAAAATCCAATGACAAAATGTAATTTTATTTTTAAAAGGCCTTGTTTCTGCACACATGGTATGCCCATTATCATATTTTTGTTTGGTTCTTTTACTATGGCATATTTATTTGAATTTTCAGTTATGTTGTTTCAAGCATAAATTTTAAGTAAACCTGAACTGTTTGGGATGGAAATTGGAGTCTGAATTTCTGACTTATTAGCCTTCCTTCTTTTAAATATAAATTATTTATAGCTAAAAAGAAATTCACCATAAAGCAACATCAAATCAGGTGTAAAGTGATGTGATGTTACTCTTTTGAAATATTCATAATGTGCAATTAAAAGAAGTACTGATGTTAAAGTACCCAAGTTAAAGTGATGTATGCCATCCAGTCAACATTTACAAAAACCAGTTCGATGCACAACTAGTTACAGTTCTGCAGCGGGAATTAATGACCTTATTTGATTTTCAAAATAGTTCTTAACCTAAATTCCTATAAGAAAAAAAATTCACACTTTATATGGGACATTGTGAATAAAAGGAGTTAGGATTGTTACTGTTTTCTGAAGAAAAAGAGCCAGCCATTGAGTTCATGTCCAAAATAGTCCCTGTTTTGGAATGCTTCCTGGCAAAATATATATGATACCAGCATATCCCATTTTCTTTCATAATGTTCCTTAACTTTTGACCTTGCAATATCTAATTTCTATTGTTATCTGTAATATGTTGTTTATATAAAAAATTCTTTCGAAAAAAAAAAGAAGATACAACTAAACCAATATTTTTTTTCTGTGTCCAATTAAAAAAAATTCTCAGGAGGTTAATATTGCATTTCCTAAGTAAAATGAGTCTCGTTTTTGGAAAGACAATGTAACATTCAAAACACACAGTGACGTTAATCATTCATTACAACAGTCTAAGGTGTGTGTGCATGTGTGCACATGTATGTGCATTCCTAAGTCTCATGTCATTGTTTATAATTCAGAGTTTTCATGCATATTTACAAATATGTAATTTCAATTATTAACATGTCATTTGGCCTTATATATAGAAAACGTATCCAAGGAAATGGGGTATCTGGGACTTCTGCTGCGAGATTCTTTTAAGTAATGGAAAATAAATATTCATCTCTACTACTTCACAAACTTAATCAACTATATGATTATTTAATAATTCTGTCAATCAAAAACCCATTAGACTATATGGTTTTCTCACAAATAAACAGGAATTGATATTATAATTTATTTGTTATGCGGTAATGGGTGTATTTCTGTTAGACAGAGATATGTTTATCAAGAACACAGAAACACTCAGTTGCAGTTGGAGCAATTAAACTTACGGCATTGCCCTTAATGTGTTAGTTTAGCCTGTGACTCTGTCAGTAATAATAAAGCCAACTTGGGCTCATTCATTGTATATTTATTATTAAAATTGTGTTCATATTAGAAATAGAAAAAATAATTCAGAAGTACAAGTAATTTCAAAATGAAGATTACCTCCCTAATTAATAGATTGTAAGAAAATTAAATGCAAAATGGATTTTTACAAACTGATCAGGTATAGTTTACAGTAAAATACAAAATGATTTAATAACTTAGAGGAGTAAGACATTTAAATAAATTGCCATTATAATTTTCATATGCATAATTAACTTTTAAAGGTTTTACATTTATTTTAGATTGAAGAAAATGATTTTCTAAGAGCCTAAATGTGTTTTTGTTTGTTTGTTTTTTGTTGTTAATTTTTGTTTGTTTGTTTTGATTGTATGTTCAGGGCTGAAGATTGAACCTACCATGCACATGCCAGGCAAGTATTACTGTAAAGTGAACTAAATGACAATTCCCTGTTTGTAGACAGGTGTTGTTATCTTTCCAACAAAACCAGCTATCTGGGTTCTAGTCTCTGTAAAATTGTCTCTTAAGCCAAAACAACAATAATAATAAAGATGGAACCAACTTCTTTTACCTTTCCTTCATCTTTCCTAAGTCCTGCCAAACCACACTGCGCCAACAAGCAACAACTTGTGTTACATAATTTTCCTTGTTCCCAACTTGGCCTATCTTTACAGAATGGGGACAATGATTAAACACTTGAAATATCAAAGCAACATGATGATGCTCACCCATAATCCCAGCATTTCAGAGACAAGACAGGATGACTGGAAGTTCAAGGACGCTGTCAGCTACACTGAAAAATTGAGGTCAACCTGAGCCATATGAGGGCCTGTCTAAATACAAAACCAAAATTAAGACATCCCTCTGACCATTATACCTTACCTCATTTACATCCTACTTTAGATTTCTTGGGGGAGTAATTTAATAACTGCTGTTCTGATCCAAGGACCAGAAACATTCTTGAAGCTCTTCATCTCTTTAAATTCATATAGCCCTTCGGGTATGCTGATTATTCTTGTCTGTCGATCTTGGTGGCCTCGCTGCATGTATCTCCCAAACAGTCTTCAGTTGTCACTTTTCTTCCCCCAACTTTTGGAGGTGACTTGCATTTTCAGTTTGAGAAACATAAACTGTGTCATTTCTTAGTCTTTCTCATAGTGAAATTGGCACCAACTTTTTCGGTATTGTTGAATTGATTAATGCTTTGGAGAAGCTTCTTCTATTTCTTCCCTCTGTAGCTCCATCTTCATAGAAGGAGGCTGGTAGGAGCCCATGAAATCTTAGTATGACATTATGTATTTACTCTGAAATGATTTTTTGAGTAAAGTTTCATTCTGAGGCAGTGGAGCATGGCGCTTCAATACACCTTTTTGGTGAAATTCATCTGATTCCATAGTATTCACCTTTACCTGTTTTGGCTTTGTAAATAAGATTCCTGTATCAAGATTTAGTGAAATTTAAGGTATAGCTAAAGTCTTATGTGATACAGAAGCCTAGCATGATGTTTAGATTTGATGAAATAATAATAGTACTTTCTTGAACTCTGAATCCATGAAAAACACATGACTGGTTATAGACCACCAGTCTACTAAATTCTGTTTCTCCCTATTACTTCGGCTGCTAAGATATTGCCAGTTACACTTAACTGTTATGGGGAATTGAATTCCATTTCATTGATGTTCATCTGTCCTCACACAGGACTGAGTTACCAATTAGCATGACATAGAATGAAGGAGGATTTCTCAAAGTTGTTTTATCATGTTTCTTTTCAAAAGAATGTTGGAAATAGCTATAATATAGAAAAGCGAGTTTTCAGAGAAACATCTTTTCTATACTGTAATAAAGTTTTGATTCAGCCAATTACTGACTAAAATCTCAGTGTAACTGTATGTTTTTCTCTTCATGT
This sequence comes from Pachyuromys duprasi, assembly GCA_028658305.1. Lineage (NCBI taxonomy): Eukaryota > Metazoa > Chordata > Mammalia > Rodentia > Muridae > Pachyuromys > Pachyuromys duprasi. Next base: position 46,087,458 of record CM053745.1, on the reverse strand, counting down.
AGCTATTAAGACTATTCTTTAAATAAATGATATATATCAGAGCCATGGGAAAGATGAAACCACCAAAACACTCACATTATGAAGATTTAATATTAATGTTAGAAATTATATTAGAAGAAATATTTAAGCACATTATAAGTGCTGCTCATGATGGCTTTTCTCAAAGTGTATCCTGATATTAATCAGCAAATTCTGTATCTGGATATTGATGGAGATATATATTTAAAATAAGTACCCACTGCAGTCATAAACGACCCACTTATCCTCAGTGCCACTTACGTAAATTAACCCAGGTACAGCTGCGATTGCACAACAGATGCACAGATGACGCATCCTCATCCAAGTCGGTGGCATTTAGAAAGTTGCTTTGCATTTGTCATGAACGTTAGATATTTACACAAGACGATCTATATAAAAAATGGCTGCCACACTGGCACACAGAGTAGACACTCATCAAAAGCTGCCATTGTTATCATCCAAGAGCCAGGCAGCCATGGACACTGTTTCAAACCCTTGATCTATCTCAGTGCTTCTTTAAACTTAGTGATTCACATGTTTCTTTCCAGAACTGTGATGGAGCTGAATCTATACCTACATATACGATTTCAGTAAAATTATAATAATTAAATATTTCAGTTACATGTTAATGAAGTAATAATCAGTAATAATCACTCCAGTACACAGTTGTCTCTTGTTTTTAAGGGATTTCAGGACAAGTAACCTTTTAGTAATATTCTAAAGATAAACAGTTCCTAATCATTAGCCTGCATCAAAATCATTTAAATCGCTCGTGCTGTGTAATGCATGTTTGCACGTTTCTTCCCATACCTGGGGGTATAAAGTGAATGAACATTCATGGGCATCATGCAGATGTTGGAGGTCAACCATGGATATTCTACTGCTCTTCACGTTCTATTCCTTAAATTTCTTCTATGATGACTTCATTCATGCACTTAGTTTCCGGTGTCTGTTCTGTCCTTCCAATCTCTTCTTCTTTTCTGTTATCCCTCTAACTCTAACTTCCCCACAGCCCTACATTTCTGTACAGTAGCCTTTTTCTTCCACTATATAACCCAGATTATCACTAGGACCATCTGTATGGTCACAGGTTTGGAACTATCCTTTGGAGCCTAGTAAGCTCTCTGCTTCGCATACAACTGAAAACAATGGCTGTCTCTCCCCCTGAATCCAGCAGTTGCTGATCAGGAAGGGTTAAGATCCTCATGAATCCCACCTTGAACCACGATTGGTGGATATTTGTTGTCTCTCTTGGCCGGCATTACCTCACTTGGTATAATATTTTTCCAGTTCCATCCACTTACTTGAAAATATCATGATTCAAGTTTTTCTTTACAGAGAAATGGAATTTTGTTTGTATATTTGCCACATTCATCTCTTTATAGACATTTAGGCTGATTTCATTTCCCTGTTATTGTGAATAGAGCATCAATGAATGTGTATAAACAAGTATCTCTATAGTAAGATGTAGAGTCAGCTTATTTATTTATATTCCCAGGCATGGTATAGAAGAACCATGTGGTAGTTCTATTTCTATTTGTTTGGAAACCTCCACACTGATTTCCACAGTGGCTGCCTCTGTCCATATGCCAATCAATGGTTAATAACTGTGCCTGTTTCACCAGAGCCTAAGAAGCTTCTGCTTGCATTTGGCTTTTTGGTAATAGACACTTCTCAATTACTCTTCTCCACATCCAGTTTTGAAACAAGGTCTCCCATGGACCCTGGAGCCTGCTCATTCATCCAGACTGGCTAGCCTGCAAACTATAGGGATCCTCCTGTCTCCTCCTCCCAGGTACTAGAATGACAGGCACACATGTTTTTCTTGTTTCTTTATGTGGATGCTGGGGATGTGTCAGAAAGATCATGCTTGAGTGGAAACTGCTTTTCCAACCCAGACACCTGCCTAACCTTTATAGAAGGCTTTCCAAAAGAGAAGCTTAGTCTCTTTAACATCCGCATACATAAGCAGGAGTGGTGGTTCCAAAATGTGTTGTTGTTGTTTAATTTTTTAATATTAGTTACAGTTTATTAACTTTGTATTGCAGCTGTATCCCGCTCCCTCATTCCCTCCCAAACCCATCCTCCCTCCTTCATCTTCTCCCATGTCCCTTTCCAAGTCCACTGATAGGGGAGGTCCTCCTGCCCTTTCATCTGACCCTAGCTTATCATGGAACTTCAGGCCTGGCTGCAAAGTCCTCCTCTCTGACCTAGCAGGGCTGCTCTTCCCTTGGTGTTGGGGGACGCCAAAATGTGTTTTTAATAACACATTCCAAGGTGAATTGGGTCTAGAAGCAAATGTTTCTGAATCATTGCTACAAGTCAATGACTGGCAACAATTAAAATGTCCTTCCTAATACTTCTAACTCTAAAGTAATTTCATTGGTGTTCTAAAACACCTAAGAAGAAACAACATATTTGGATTGTTTTGTCAATATATTTTCCAATATCTGCTTAAGTATTGAAACTAATATTGAGGAGGGGATCCAAGATGGCTGCCACAAGAGGACACTGTGTCTGAGGAGTAGGACAGCAGAAACAACAGAGCGACCAGGAGACTGAACTCTGGGACCTAAAACACCAGCATTTGTGATTGCCAGGTGAACAGAACTCCTATGGCGGGAAATCAAGTGGGAAAATCCTAGGGACACCCAGCTATTCCCCGGAAAAATCTCTGGGCGCACAGCTCTGATCTGAAGGAGCAGCCGCACTGGGCGCACGCAGCCCCAATACCAGTCTGGGTCTCACAGCCTCTGGGCCTGACGGAGGAGGAACCGCATACCGTTTTGACTGACCTGCACACTGTGGGTCCGCCAATAACCACCTCAGTCCATGTGGGAGTCCACGGGCCAGTCAGACCCGGTGGGCATACACCAGGCTCACACCAATCGCTTCCCCCAGAAACCACCTCAGTCCCTGTGTGTGCGCGTGGGTACATGAACCAGACTGAGAGGGCCTAGGAGACCGTTTTGACTGGTCTGCACACTGCGAGGCGCACACTGCTCAGGCCCGCCAGCGACCACCTCAGTCCCTGGGTGTGTGTCCACAGGCAGTTCTGCTTCTACCGGTGAGCATTCCGCAGATGCACACCAATCGCGTCCCCCAGAAACACCTCAGACTAGGAGGGCCTAGTAGACAGTTTTAACCAGCCTGCACGCACAGGTCCACCAGCGACCACCTCAGTCCCGGTGTGCGTCCACTGGCCGGTCTGAGAAGGCCTTGGGCACCATTTCAGTCAGGCCTGCATACAGCAGATGCACACTGCTCAGCAACGCCTGCAACCAATCCAGAACCACTGTGTGTGCCCCAAATATCATCTCAGACCATGGTGCACAGCCCCTTGCCCAGAAGGGGGCACCAAGTCTCCAGTCCAGGGGAGAGCCCTTAGCAGCAAGCCCAAGGCAGAGCTCAGAGCCCCCAGCTGTCATCTCAAAA
>CM053745.1:46065441-46083505 GCA_028658305.1 Pachyuromys duprasi | reverse complement strand
ATGCTTGATGCTAACATTTTCTATTACTAAGAGGTCAAGGGTGGGAGGAAAGAAAAGAGCAAAACACACTTAGCAGTAAATAGCCAGTGGAAGGAAAAAAATTCCATTTTCAGAATTCTGTAAAGACCTGGACATGCATATTTATAATTTAACTCAGCTTGTAATGGGGGCAGATTTTAAGAATCTTTTTTCTTTGTTTTCTTTTATTCCTCATCTTAGAGGCTAGCAGAACTAAATCCTAAAACCAGAAACAAAAAGCATAAGCTTATTTATACATTAATTCAAAAGTTGAGCAATGACTCCAGAAGCCCCAAAGCCTCTAAAATCTGTTCAAGACAGTGGGTTTAGAAGAGCTGATAAAAAAGGTTTGCTAGCATCATGAGAATAATGGAGGGTTTGTTTGAAGTCTTCAGTGTGGCAAATGCTTCACATCTTTTGAGAAAGGAGGCATGGGAAGATTTCTGGAAGTTAAGTCACAAAACGGTGTACAATGTGAGTTGGTTTGTTTTCAGTGAAGTGTGAAAATGGTGTGGAGGAATCAAACAGTTGTGACCCATATTCTGAATGGGTATAATTTATACAATACAATTCCCGGGGCAAACATTTCCTCTTCTCACTGGCTGTTGATTGAATGTGATTTTCTCCTTGCTCATACATGAAAAAAGACAATTACATGAGTTAGCAGAACTGGTACATTTCGGGCTGTCTCTGACATGAACTCAGTGGCCTGCTCTTTGATCGCCTCCCCTTGAGGGGTGAGCAGTCTTACCAGGCCACAGAGGAAGACAATGCAGCCAATAGGCTAGGGTCAGAGGGAAGGGGAGGAGGACCTCCCCTATCAGTGGATTAGGGGAAGGGCATAGGGAGACAAGAGGGAGGGAGGGTGAGATTGGGAGGGGACGAGGGAGGGGGCTACACCTGGGACACAAAGTGAATAAATTATAATAAAAATAAAGAAAGAAAAGAAAAATGGTGAGTTTCATGTATAGACACGAAAGTCTCATACTTCTGCTAGAGGAGGGAGAGGGCATGGGTTTCCTTCTACTGTGATTGGTTATTCAACTTTGCTGACACTGACATCTGATATCTCTGAAGTTGGGACGTGGGGGCAAAGGTCACAGGAGATATGAAAGCCCTTGCTTTCAGAAGCCATCTTCATCCTAGGTCTGATTCAGCAAGTTCAAACTCACCTTTTCACTGGTGGGGGAATCCCTGCCTCTTCATTGCTAGACAGATTTTGCTATATACAAGGAATATTCCTCTGTGTCTTCAATGTCTGTACTTCCACAATCGTCAGGAACCCTAAGAGCCCTCCTTGGAAGTGTATGAAGTGTGTTCTGTGGAATATCTCTATTGTGGCCATTTCTTACTCATGAACCCTTTGCCAGTATCCTGTTTTTAGCCCTGCTGCATTCTCTGAACGCAGTGCAACATCTCCTTTTGTGGCTTCCACTCTAAAGCTGACTTCTGTAATTATCAGGTAGGGTTGAGCTCAGTTACCTAAATCTCCATAGGACATATGCTCTCTGTGTGACCTCATGGAGGCCGTGGTAAAGAGAACACCTCTCTCCCTGTCTGTTTAAACCTTTCAAATTACTGATCAAGTCCACATTTCTTAGCAAAGCATACATGAAGACAGCAGTTGGTATATTTTCCTTTAATTTCCCTAATTCCAGTCTCAAAACAAACACTCTTCATCATACAAACCTATATATCCTTAATGTGAAAAAAATCACTTTTTTCTATAATGTGATAATCAATTGGAAATATAATTTTGTGCATATGACAATAGTCTTTAATATATAAATGGATGAATTTCTCTATAGTCATTATTGAACCACCCACCCATCCATTCACTCAAACTTTCATCCATCTATGCACCTTTCATTGCCCTGATCACCGTTTTAATCAAATGTCATATTTCTCATCAACAATCAATGTGCTGAAATTAAATACTGTCCAAGAAAATGTAAGAATGCATTTCCCTGATATTGTTTCCATCTCTAAAAAATACATACATTTAATTCCATATAATATCTATTTGTAATTGTTTGTCACATCTCTTTACTACTGTACACCAGGGTTCTCTAAATGGCCTTTCACAGAACACCCTCTCCCTCTCTCCAGGCACCAAGTAGAGTCCTAAGCAAGTGTTTGTTTTAAGTTGTGGGTTGCTAAAATAACTAGAAAAAACTTAATGCTAGGTAGATGGATACACAAAAACCAGGAATGTGGTTTTCCAACTTTTTATTATTGCTCACTGCAGTCAGACATTGGTACTAGTACATCTGAAAAGGTGGGTACATCTGGGGTTGAGGTGCAAGGTTTAAAGTTGATTTTCCAACAGCTGTAGAAAGATTTGGGAGAACCAGAAATAATTTGAATTTGGTGGAAAAAATGTAAAGTAATACCCTCTGGAGGCAAAAGTAATGCAGACTTTCAGTTTTAAGACTTGCACTGCCATCCATAAAACTTGAATTTATCAAAATAGAGGCTTACAGCCAATATAAAAGGCAAGTGTGGTGGTGCATACCGATAATACCAGCACTGGACGGTCACCTTTGCTTTAAGGCCAGCTTTGCTAGCACAACTAGGGCAGGAGACTTAGTTTAAGCACACACACACACACACACACACACACACACACACACACACACGGGGGGGGGGAGAGAGAGAGAGAGAGAGAGAGAGAGAGAGAGAGAGAGAGAGAGAGGTACAAAGAGACTTGAAAGTTTACGTACAGTTTCGTTATCTTTTTTTAAAAAATAGTATTTTATTAATTCTTTGAGAATTTCTTAAAACAGATTTTGATCATAGTCACCACAACTCCTTCCAGATGCAACCCCACTTCCCTAACCACCCAATTTCATGTTCTTTTTGATTGTTTTTAAACAATTTATATTTATAGTTTTAAGAATTTGGAACTTTATTTACACAATTTCTCTCTTTCTCTCTGCTCTCCAACTTTTTCCATGTTCCTCCATCCATTTCAGATTCATGGTGTCCTCTTTAATTACTAAAAATAAGCAAAAATGCATATGAGTTTGAGTCCATTTAGTGTTAATAATGTATATATATCCCTAGGGCTGACTATGTGCTTGACTCCCAGAATTTAAGAGTAAGTCCTTATTGCTGAAAGTCTCTCTCTCTGTCTCTCACTCTCTCTTTCACACACACACACACACACACACACACACACACACACACACCATACCACACACAGGAAACAGGACCTTAAGGAATGGGCCTGAATCTGGGCTTAAAGCTACATCCTGAGGACTAGCTCTCATAGTACTGTAAGGTGCTATGAAATCTGCCAAGGAGAGAATTAGTCAATGTTCTTACATGACCCTGATACCTGCGAACTACAGCAAATACCAGCTTTACAAGATCTCCCCCCAAAGTGCATTTTGGGAGCATCCAATAACTATCTAATTGGACTTAAAGCCTGCTCAATAGGAATAAAATCATGACTGATGCTACTGTAAAGTTAGAAACCTGCCTGTGGCAGGTGAAGCTATGGAAACTAGAGGAGAATCTAATAGTGCCATTTCCTAAACCATAGTAATTTCTAAGTGCATTCTAAATACTTGTCCTTATACCCACAGATAAGTGAACCTCTGAGCCCTCACTGATGTTTTTATTTTGTTTGCATCACATAGAGACCGTTATAGAAATCCATAACTGGTCAAATACAGAAAACAATTGGTTGGTGGGCACCCAGCCCCAATTAATACATCTGTATCACCATCCGTAAATCTAAGTAAGGCTAAGGGAATATTGAGGAAAAAGGAGGAAATTGTAGGAGTCAGAGGACCAGTGTATCTGCCCTGAGTTTTTGTTCTCTATATAATGCAGGAAAGCTGCATCCGTGAAATCTCAACAAAGGCTACCTAACTTGAACAATGATAACACCAGTCACATGCTAACATAGATAAGCAATTTTCATATGGTCCTATTCCTAGATGAATGGCTATGAATAATTAATGGAGAGAGAGAGAATGAGAGAAAGAGGGAGGGAGGGAGGGAGAGAGAGAGAGAGAGAGAGAGAGAGAGAGAGAGAAGAATAAATGAATCTTCCCTAAGGAAGAGTCCGCTAATTAGTTATCCAATACCAGCTTATCAAAAGCATACATGTAGAAGCAATGTTAAATGTTTGTTTTTCAAATTCATGGATTCCAATTTGTGCTACTCTTGGTCATGGGATTTTCCTTTTATGCCCCTGTTCCAAGAGACTCCAGTAAAGAGCTTTGTTTCCTAGCTGTAAAATAATTAGAGCACCCTCACACTCCAAACAACCATAATTTTCTCATGTACACTGAGCTGAATATTTATATAAAGAAGAAATATATTTAAGAGATTTCTGTTCATAGTCAATGAAAAAAGATCTCAACACATGTGTTAATTCCTTGGTTTGGCTTCCAGAACATTTTCTAAAATCCATGATCTGGATTCCCAGAGAATTATTAACAATTCAAAAAAGTCTACATATTTTTGTTAGATCCTTTTAAGCCCCCACATAAAAAATAAATAAAACAATGGTTTCTTTGATGTCACAATGTCAAGGATTAAATTTACTCCAAACAAATAAATCATTCCTATCTTTGTACAACATGCAAAAGCACAGAGCTACCTGCCTTTGACCTTCATATGTTTATTTATACTTAGCTAAACTGCCCATCTGTTCTTTCATTTCTGATAAAGGAACCATATGCCTCATGGCTCACATATAAGAAGACAGTGTTCTAAAAGAAACACAACAAGGTTAATTTAGTGGATAAAATGAACATTGAAGATGATTCATCTTTAACGGTCAAGCTATACAAAGCAGCCAAAAGTATTTCTAAATGTATGAGTAGAATTTCGTTTATTCTTTCTTATCTCTCTGGAGAATAAAATAGTTTAATAATGTAACTTGTAAAGAAAATTGAAGATTTAACATCCATTACAGCTAAGATTTTAATAAAAAGTTTTATTAAAATAGCAGTAACAATTTTTGTCTAGGTACATAATGAATAATTTATACTTCAGAATACATTTTGGTAATTTTTTTTCCCTCGAACTGAAGATTTTGTACTTTTAAGTCTCAGGCTTACAGTTCAAAAAAATGTGACCTGTCAGTCTAAAGCTTAAGAGTCAACAGTATTTTTTAAGTCCACAATAGGAGAAATTGCATTTAAAAAACAAACTTTTTAATCACTTGCATTAATTTTCTCCTTATCAAAATTTATTAAGCTAGAAAGGAAAATTCATATCTTGGTTCTACAAATGAGGAGACTAAGTGTCAAGGGATTGAAATAAACAACCTGAAGTCACAGTGGCACAGAGAAGACAGAATATGAACCCAGGTCTTCTACCAAATATGATGCTGAACCATATGTAGCATAGTGGAACCACATGTAACACAGTGATGGGTACAAGACCCAAGTATGAGACACTCGTTCTCAACAAATGCAAGGCGTAATCATTGGTCCTTCATGGTGGGACATGAAAAGTAATTCCCGCAGGTAGTCCTCTGATAATACTTTTCATGCACACGGGCACACACACACGCATAAAAAGATAAAATTTTATTTGTATATGTAATACCAATAATCACTTTGAAGAAGAAACTACAACTATACAATCACAAAACAGACACTGATTTGTTTTTTGATTTTTTTTTTAATAAGAAGTAGTCAATACCATATACTAGAAATTACTGTTATGGGTAAGTTTGTTCTTTACTGATCAAAATTTACTTTGATTTTTCTGAAAAGAAGTCAGACTTTCAGATTAACATGTACTCATTTTGAACAAGGAAGAAAATTAAAGTTTTTGGAGTGACTTCTTTCCTGCTTCATGAACTCACTACACAATCTCCCATGAAAAACCAGGTCAACAGTGCTTACACTAAAGATTCTCCAAGAGGTTACAGGGATCAAATTGCAGGATCAGTTTTATGGGTGCAACTATACACTTCTATGGTCATTATAAAGTGAGTGTACGTATATATTTTCGCAGAATGTTTTACAACCAGTTTTATTGACTTTAACCTTGAATTTATGGGTGTCAGGAAGAATGAGTTACAGCATAAAATGAAGACTTAATGTGATATGAACTCTTGGTGGGTGCATTCCAACTTCTTATCAGCAGCTAGATCTGAGAAATGTGTGGTGGAAATACAGGCAGATCTTCTGTTTTATAATCTCCATAAGCTTTAGACTATAAACATCACATGGCTTCTAAGAAGGTAATAAGCATTTATGTAAAATAACGGAAATAACAAGCAAAATTATTACTTGTTTTAACAAATGAGGGGGCCAACACATCACTGAGTCAAATGTCACAGTAAATATATGAAAGCCACACACTATGAGAGACAGGCAAAAACTTTTTTTAGTTATTATTTTTTTGAGATCATAACATAATTACATAATTTCTCCTTCACTTTCCTTTCTCCAAATCTTCCTGCATACCCCTCCTTGATCCCTTTCAAATTCATGGCCTCTTCTTCTCATTAAATTTTGTGCTTCATATGTGTGTGTGATACATACATGCATATATGTTTTCTTGTGGCATGTGAAAAATAAAAATAGATAAAAATAAAAGCATATGTATAGGTATGTACGTATGCATAATCATTTTGACAATAACTTAAAATCAAGAAATTTTAAATAGTTCATGGTCTGTATGCCAACTTACAAAAGTCTCTTTGAAAGAAGAAAAAAAATCAAAGATATGGAGAGAAGATATGCTTTATAAAAGATGACCATTCTAACTTCAAAGCAGAGAAAAGTTGTTTCACTCAAGTAGTTACCAGTAACGATTACTATTATGGTGTATTTCTTCTGCAATTTTAGTTTTTTGGTGTCATATACATTTTTTTCAGGATTAAATTGTACTTAGCAGGAAGAATGGTGAAAAATTTGTATGATACACAGTTGAAGAAGAAATATACTGGGTTTTTTTTTAATGGAAGAAGAGCCTGGCTTTCAGGATGGTAGTGATGGATTTTGAAAAGTATGAAATTCACAGGAAACTGCTTGTTCTTCTTCCAACTAACTTTCAGGGAGTAGTTTTTTAAAGAAAGTAGCTATGAATTTTACTTCTATAATAGTCCTAATATGTCCAAAATGCACTTACAATGAGCTGTATTATATGGTCTGTGAAATAAAATCAAGAAGGCACAAACCTATTCCACAAGGTATTAGGCAGTAACTCGGGTGCTGCAAATGCTTTTTGGGATATAGGTGTAATGTTTATTGATACAAAGCATGTAGTACTTAACTCAGGTTTTTGTAAATGAAAGCATGATATTTTATAAAGATCTCTACTAGAATGAATGAGAACAAAGTGATGAAATCCTCTGCAAGCCTGGAATTTCATTCCAGGAACAATGACATAGTCATAATACAAAATGTCCTAGGGAAGGCAACATGAAGTACAAAGATCATGCTTGATGAGGTGAAGCTGGTAGCTTACACTAAATGGCCGCTGTTGTGGTTTGAGCATGAAATTTCTCCACAGCTTACATATTCAGTATTTGGTCTCCAGCAGAGATACTACCTGAGGAAGTTCTGGGGACTTTGGGAGGTAGGGTCTTGGTGGATGAAATAAGCCACTAGGACTTGCTTTTGCTGGTTGCCCATGGTTAACAGTTCCCTTCTTTCTGCTTTCTGTTCACCATGAAGGGAATAATCTCTAGGATATGCTCCTGCAGCTGTGATGATGTTTTACCTGTGGATGATGAAGCCATGAACTGAACTCTCAGAAACTTTGAGTCACAATAGATGTTTTCTCCTTCAATTTGTCCCCTCAGGTACTTTAAACAAATGTAACTAGCAATATCTGACACAAATCATTTAATTAATCCTTAGCCATTAGCCCAAATTAGGAACCCTTAATTGTAATTGAAATAATAGTCTTCACATTTGTATATATTTCATAACCAGGGAGCTCCATATGCACATACTTGAGAGGGCTATGCTGGTCAGTGTCTACAGTAATCCTATTTATAACATTCTACACTCCCTTGGCACTTCTCTCAGGAATATGTAACATCATATTTTTATGTCTAGAACACTCTTTATCATCTTTAAGGAGACACCTAAATGAACATCCTACTTTCAACTTTACAGTAATTAACATTAAAACATTCTCACTGCTCTATGACCCAACATGACTGCAATGTTGAACACACCTAAACTCTTGTAGTATAGATGCCATCCATTGCTAATCAGCTCCTACAGCAAAAGACCTGACTTCCACTGCACTTCCAAACTCCACAAATATTTCAATTTGGCCCTTCACCCTCTAAAGTTCTGCTAAGATTTTGTCAAGATAATGTTCTTGCTTACCTTTTAGAGAGCAATAAGGTCAGCTTTGTCTTGTCAACAGTTTAGTGGCATTTTCAAAAAAAAAATTGTTAGTTCCTAAGAACTAGAGACACTTTCAAAACAGAAGATAATAAGGCATACTATTAAGAAACTGTTCATTACTTAGATAAAAGACATAAAGAACTGTTTTATAACAATTTTTGCATTGGAAATAACACAAATGACTATTGTGGTAGGCAAAAGAAATGAAACTGCATTGTACTGTGAACAATAAAGCTTTCTTCTTTCAACTTCAATGGCAATTTACAACAGGAAAATCTGTATAGCCATTCTGACCTTAGACATTCTCGATACCAAAGAGCCATTCATATTCTTATTACATAGGGAGTGGTTAAGAAATATTTGAATGTCCCTGAACTTTAATGATGTCTGGGACATTGTCTCACAGAGGTAGGATGGAAAGGCCATCTTGTAAGAGGTGAGCACTGAGGTTGCAGATAGCTCAGTCAAAAAGACTTTGAACCCTCAGAACTCACTTTAAAAAGCTAGGTGAGGTGAGGTGTGCTTGTGATCCCAGTTCAGGGGAGGTAGAGGCAGCTGTGTCCTTGGCGTCACTGGCAAGCCAAACTAACTTATTTGATAATTTCTAGGCCAATGTCTCAAAATAAGTAAGTAAATAAGTTAGTAAGTAAGTAAGTCAAGTGGGTGGCACTTGGGAAACAGTACCCAAACGTTTCCTTTGTCCTCCACACACATGCATACACAATTGACGGAGCACTCCAACAATATCTGCATATGCACACACACACACACACACACACACACACACACACAGTAACTTCTATTACTGTGCTAGTTTGATGTCTGTTGCTGTGATAAATAGCATGACCAAAGCAACTTGGGGATGAATGGGTTTATGCTGTCTTACAGGTTACAGTCTATCATCCACGGAAGCTAAGGCAGACACTGAAGGTTGAAAGAGAAACCACAGAGAAATGCGGATTACTGGATAGCTCTCTAGGGCTCTTGTTTAGCAAGCTTTCTTATACAGCCTAGACCTCCCTGCCTAAGAATGGTGCTGCCCATATTGGGAAAGAAAGCCTCCCACAACAATCATCACTCAAGCTAATTCTCCAGGCCAATCTGCTGGAGGCAAGTCTTCAGGTCCCTCTTCCCGCATAACTCTAGTTTGTACAAAATTAAAAATAAAAGTACCAAAATAGTTCCTCAAAAGGTGTGGAGATCTTCCGAAAGACACTTGCCCTTACTTTGCAGTGTGACTTCAATTTTAAAAGTCCGAGGTAGCAATCAGCTACAGTTGACCCAATTATCAAGTGAATCATTTGAAGGCTCTGCCATGAACCACTCAAGAGCCTTAATCTAGTACTCACCTCATTTGGAGAAATCAATGACACTGGTGCTGTGTCCCCAGGGCAATGCTGTCTCTTCGTATTGTTTCTCACTGATGTAGAGAAATCTTAATCTAGCAACATGACTGCTCTGGTAAGGGATCAAATCCAAAGACCTTCAAGGCTATGTGATCCAACTGTGCTCTAGATTACAGTGTGATCCCAATGGAACACAGACACACCCTTAACACACACCTTTAATACCAAACAATGAAGGTGAGATTAGTTTATAGAAGGAAGAAGCCATGTTTGAGAGTGACATCTAATTGAGGAGTAGACAAAGTGATGAATCAAGGAAAGATTTGACAGAATGAGTCAGAGATAAGATACGCTAAACTCTCGCAAGAAGAGGACAGGAAAGTGAGGCTACTTAAGAACAGCTCAGGGAGAGACAGAGAAGTTTATACCAAGAGTTTCTTTTTTAAATTTATTATTTGTTATTAATTACATTTTATTCATTTTGTATCCCAGCTGTAGCCCCTCCCTTGTCCCTTCCCAATCTCACCCTCCCTCTTATTTCCACCCATGCCCCTCCCCAAGTCCATTGATAGGGGAGGTCCTCCTCCCCTTCTTTCTGACCATAGCCTATTAGATCTCATCAGGACTGGCTGAATTGTCTCCCTCCGTGGCCTGGTAAGGCTGCTCCCAACTCAGGGGGAGGTGATCAAAGAGTCAGCCACTGTATTCATGTCAGAGACAGCCCCTGTTCCCATTACTAGAAAACCCAGTTGGAGACTGAGCTGCTGTGGGCTACATCTGTCTGTGCAGGGGTTCTATGTTATCTCCATGCATGGTCCTTGGATGCAGTATCAGTCTCAGAAAAGACTTCTGTGCCTAGATTTCTTGGTACTGTTGCTCTCCTTGTGAAGTTCCTGACCCCTCCAGGCCTTTCAGTCTCCCCCTTCTTTCATAAGATTCCCTGCACTCTGTCCAAAGTTTGGCTATGAGTCTCAGCATCTGTTTTGATATCCTCTTGGATCATATCTTTCAGAGACCCTCTGTGATAGGCTCCTGTCCTGTTCCCTGTTTTCTCCCTCTTGCGATGCCCATCTCTTTTGCCTTTCTGAATGAGGATTGATCATCTTACCCAGGGTCTTCCTTCTTGCTTAGCTTCTTTAGGTGTACAGATTTTAGCATGTTTATCCTATATTATATGTCTAGTATCCACTTATAAGTGAGAATATACCATGTGTGTCTTTCTGCTTCTAGGATACAAATGGTAGATCAGGATGATCCTACCATTTGCCTACAAATTTCATGACTTCCTTGTTTTTAATTGGACACTGTCATCAGAACAAACCATAGCCTACAAACTGGGAAAGAATCTTCACCAACCCAATACCTGACAGAGAGCTAAAATCCAGAATATATAAAGAACTCAAGAGTGCTCACTTCGGCAGCACATATACTATAATTGGAATGAGAAGATTAGGATGGCCCCTGCGCAAGAATGACAAGCAAATTCATGAAGCGTTCTGTATTTTCCTGAGACTGATACTCCAGCCTAGGACCTTTCAGGGAGATATCCTAGAACCCCTGCACAGGTGTGGCCCATGGCAGTTCAGAGTCCAAGTGGGTTCCATAGTAATGGGAACAGGGACTGTCTCTGACGTGAACTGATTGGCCTGCTCTTTGATCACCTCCCCCTGAGGAGGGAGCAGCCTTACCAGGCCACAGAGGAAGACAATTCAGCCAGCCCTGATGAGACCTGAAAGACTAGGATCAGAAGAAGGGGAGGAAGATCTCCCCTATCAGTGAAATGGGGATGGGACATGGGTGGAGAAGTTTTTGTTTATCTAACAGACTGGGCCAATGAAGAAGGACTGTGAAGATGGAAAACATTTCTCAATATCACTTAAATCAATAAACAAGTCTCTAAATTTCTTTTGTCCATCAATAACAATCCCAAATCAAATACACAACTAAGGATGTCTTGGCTAGCCACTCTTTTGTTGGTATGCACACAAGGAAAATGATCAGGGTGTAATTATGTTTCTGTTTCCTCAGATGAGAGCTGTCTTTCTAGATCTTTCTGAGGTTTTGCTGGCTGGTTGAACTCAGCTATTCTGGTCTAAACTCCTCTTCAAGCTGACTGAGTCAGTCTGCATCTTGGCTTCTGACTGAATTGCTCTGCCTGGCCTCAAACTAACTCTGGCAATATGTTTTAATCTTCTGGCTCCTTCTCATCCTCTGGCTCATTCTGTCTTCACCTGTGTCTAGATTGTTCTCTCTGTAGCATGTCTGTAAAACTGATCCTTTAAGAAACTAATGGTATTCCATTGTGTAAATGTACCACAATTTCTGTATCCATTCCTCAGTTGAGGGACATCTGGGTTGTTTCCAGCTTCTAGCTATTACAAATAAAGCTGCTACAAACATGGTTGATCAAATGCCCTTGTTGTATACTTCAGCATATTTTGGATATATGCCTAGGAGTGGTATAGCTGGATCTTGAGGTAGCACTATTCCTAATTGTCTGAGAAAGAGCCAGATTGATTTCCAAAGTGGTTGTACAAGTTTATATGCCCACCAGCAATGGAGGAGGGTTCTCCTTTCTCCACATCCTCTCTAGCATGCATTATCACTTGAGTTTTTGATTTAGCCATTCTGATGGGTGTAAGGTGAAATCTCAGGGTCATTGTGATTTTTGTTTCTCTGATGACTAGGGATGTTGAGCATTTCTTTAAATGTTTCACTGCCATTGGATATTCCTCTATTGAGAATTCTCTGTTCAGTTCTGTACACCATTTTTAATTGGATTACTTGATTTGTTGCTTTTTAACTTCTTGAGTTCTTTTTTATTTTATTTTTTATTAATTGCAATTTATTCACTTTGTACCCCCCCATAGCTTCCTTCCCTCTCCCCTCCCAATCCCATCCTTCCTCCCCCTTCTCCACCCATGCCCTGCCCCAATTCCACTGATAGGGGAGGTCTTTCTCCCCTTCTTCTGATCCTAGTCTTTCAGGTCTCATCAGGGCTGGTTGCATTGTCTTCCTCTGTGGCCTGGTAAGGTTGCTCCCCCCTCAGGGGGAGGTGATCAAAGAGCAGGCCAATCAGTTCATGTCAGAGACAGTCCCTGTTCCCATTACTATGGAACCCACTTGGACTCTGAACTGCCATGGGCCACACCTGTGCAAGGGTTCTAGGTTATCTCCCTGAAACGTCCTAGGCTGGAGTATCAGTCTCAGGAAAATACAGAACGCTTACAGAGTACGTAATGAGTACCAAGAGTGCGTTTCAACGTGATGGTGCATCTAAATCAGTGAGGTCAGAGGGGCTTCTTTCTAAGTTACGATGGAGCCAGGGCAAAATGGAAATGGTAAGCTAGTCTGCAAAACAGCGGAAGAAGACAGTTTCTCACAAGAACAGCAGTAGTCAAGGTGTAATGGCGAGAACAGTCACATTTGGGTGGTATAAGCTAGGGGAAATCTCCCTTCTCAAGTTAGTAAGCACAGGCCCTGTGAGGCTTTGGAGCCTGCAGCTCCTCCTCTCAGCCTTTCCCCAGATGGCAGAGGCAGAAGAAGGGGACCTCAGTGGGAGTAGTGGCTCTTAACAGTGGAAAGGAGTCTAAGTATTCTGATTTTCACGGTGCCAAGGCTTTGTATCTGCTCAGAAGAGAATTCGTATCCAATACACAGACCGAAGCTAATGACTCTGTCTTGGAATCTAAGTCTTCTAACCTCTCAACAAATATTGTCTATACTGTGGCAACTGCCTCTTGACACATCTCACTGTTACTATTGTTCACCTAAAATCTGCCACATAGAAATCTGTGTAACTTCAACACATCAAATTGCATGGAGTTCATTTGCCTTGCCATGAATCACTGACTTCCCATGTGCTGTAGGTGGAATTCTAAGCTCTTCTCCTACGTTCCAGCTTCTGGGTGGAATATAACCCCTGCCCTTGAATGTAAGAAGACCTTGTGGTGATAATGGGGTTTTCAGATGTAATTAAACTCCCAAGTCATTTAACTCCGGATTAATCATAAGAAGCAGTATCTTGTCCTGACCTAATCAGAAAACAGAGGTATCCGAATTGAAAGGATGTTTTGCTAGTCTACAGGAAGATAACTGCCACACTCCTAAGGGTGGTTTGCCGCAAGGATCTGGGAGGATCTCTGCCTCTTAAACATGGAAGAGGAGGGGTTAGGGATCAAACATCTAAAAGGAAAAGGTGTTTTTCAGACATTGCAAAGGAGCTTAGGATGTATTCCTCATTGGCATGCTTCCAAGTAAGAAACAGCCACACAATGCCTGATTTTTTCCCTTTTACCATTCTGCATAGAAAGAAGCATGGTTATATACTCAACTCCCGTTGATGGAAATTGTACACAAAATTGATTTTGTTATTGTTTTGCAAGAGGATATTATTATGCATCCTTGGCTGGCCTCAAACTCCCAATCTTTATGTCTCAGCTTCCCAAGTGCTGGGGTCACCGACATACATCATGAAGCCTTAAATTTCTATATTTTTCTAGCCACATTTTGTTATGCAGAATTGCAAAATAAACACATTATCATTTTTAAATAAAAGAGCAATTTTATTTTGTAGTCTACAGTATCCTGTAAGCCTCTTTATCTCTGATCCCATCTCTTTCACTCTGTTGCTCATGTGGCTATGTGACCTTGTTCATGCTAATCAAACTAAATATCTTCTCTTCCCATAGCCCTTTTGAAAAGATGGCTTTAAGCCTCATTTCCTCACTTTGCTCATATCCTCACATAAATATCCTGCCCTTGAGGCATCTTTTACCCACACTCTCACCACTCCCTTACCTTGCTTTAGTTTATTGTTGAGTACTTCTTACATTATATCATGGCGTTATTTTTCTATTGTCTCTTTTTCCTGTCTCCTTATTAGATAAGAGCAGAGCTTTTGCATAGTTTACATTTTTATTCAAATCAGTTTGAGCAATGCGCAGACACATCAAATGTTCCATAAGTATTTGTTGAGACAAAGAATAGATTCAAAACTTTATGAATTTGCAGACTAATTCTAATAGGATCACTTAAGGAGTGTGGCTACAAGGCAAGCACATTAGCTTGGGGAAATTGCTTTGTGTTCAATACGGGGCACTAAGGGTAATCCTTTGTCCTGGTGACTAGAAGGGTGGCACAGGGCAAGATACTAATATTGTACATTGAGATTGTGGTCCTAGATTAAGGGGAGTAAAATTAAACTTCTCAGAGCTTGAATATGAAGATAATCTAGTGCTTAAAATGTTCTGACCAAAAGTATCCTGCGTAAGAAATGGTTTATTTTAGTTTACACTTCCAGGTAACAGTCTATCACTAAGGGAAGTCAAGGCAGGAATCTGGAGGCAGAAACTGAAGCTGAGACTGGAAAAACACTGCTTCTTGCTGCTTCTCTCTCTCTCTCTCTCTCTCTCTCTCTCTCTCTCTCTCTCTCTCTCTCATGCACACACACACACACACACACACACACACACACACACATGCACACACAGTATATTTGTCTGTCTGTCTATCTCATTCTCACTATCATTCTTGTCCTCTCTCTTGCTTTCTTTCTCTGGTAGCTTTCTTATATATCTCAGCCCCGCCTCCTTAAGTGGGCTTGGCAGTACCCACAGTAGGTTTGGCCCTCTCATAGCAATCAACAAACAAGACAATGCCCCACAGACATGGCCAAAGACCAACCTGATTTATGAAAAATCTTTCAAATTTGACTTCCTTTTCCCAGTTTACTCTTGGATGTGTACAGTAGGTAATAAAAACTAACCTGAATGCTGACTAGCTTTGTCACCTGGTGCTGTCCAAAGAAAGCAGGATACCAAGACCAACAAACAATATTGTACTTCTCACCAGCCATGAAAAATGGGTCCTTATAGCTGGAATTTTCTTATGAAAGGAGACAGATATTACAGTTACTGAACCTGAATGTCTGGGGGAAATGAAGACCCTATCCGAGGCCCACAGATCTTTGTATTCGGCATTTATACTTTCACCCAAAAGAGAATACTTGGAAATAAAAATAAAATAATGATTAGAGAATCATCACGTAGATTTTTTTAAGATGTGAATTTCTGTTTTACGTGCTCAGGATAAAGCTGTTTGGATTTGACCTGGAGATGATGGGTGCCAATCGCTGCCATGACCTAAGAGCTAGTTTCCTTGGGCCAGGTGACTTGTTTTCCCTGCCATTCATCATTCGACTTAAAGGTGCAGTGTGCCCATCATTTTCATGAGGCTCAACGATGCTTCCAAGTTCATAACATTTAGTTTCTACCTCTATGGAACACACAGAGCCAGCCTTCTTCTCTATATCTCAGTTGGATTTTTATAAGATGGGTACGGAATAGCATATACTAGAATAGATTGCAAAGATCAAATAGGTAATGAGCGATGTCCTTGGTGAACCTCCTAGTAAACCTAAATATGATTATTGAAGTGGGATCGTTAACTGATGAGACTAACTCTAACAAATCTCTATATAGCTACATCAATCTTCTGTGCAATTGCTAAGGAATAAACCTTCCCTTTGCTGCCAGCTGAGAAGACATAGCCACACAGAAACATTTAAATAAGAAATAGATATAAGAAAGCTTTCTGTTTGGCTTGAGTTTGGTGGATTGAAATATAAGAAGCAATTTTTAAGCTGCACTACTTCAGCAATGAGTTGAAATGGAGAACTTCATTTTGCATAAAATTTTGGTTTTGCAAAGGAAATCTATTTTTATCTTCCCAGCACCAATACAATGAAAGTAATATAACAGACTGAGAATGGCCCCAAATCCAAGAACTGCTTTCCATATATTCCAAGAAATATAGGACCATCTTAAAATTTTAAATGCTACAATTTGAAAAGGAATGCATGCTCAGAAGCCTATAGTTTTCAGTCCAGTTTTGAAGAGTGTGAGTTAGCAGCTCTAAGGAAACTGAAGAGATCACATGCATGTGTTACAGTTCCATCACTTATACAGGAAATTAGTGGAAGGACCCTCTGTCAGCAACGTAGAATTTTCAACAGGGAAGGACACTCTGGTTCACCTGCCAATGGCCTTCGAACATCCCTGTGTGGCCATTAAACTATCATTTCACAGCAAGACAATTTCAAAAGGGTAATTTTCTTTATAGCTGCCTGGTGAAAATGCTTATATCTATTACCAATTTCAATTATACCAGAAAACCCTATACAGTACCTTAGCACCCCATAGAGAGAAAAGGAAGTGAATGAAAATTTATTGGGTGATAAAATAATGCATATAAATCAGGAAGTTGTTGTGTTAAGGACTAACCTTGAGGTACAGTCATTACGTCTAAATCTTAATTTTATGTTAGGCATTGCACAAACATATAGATTGTCTTTACTACTTCATATGGTTATTGATACTACTTTATTTTGCATTAAGGATATTGAAGTTTAAAATGACAGAAAAGACAATGTTCATGAGTATGTTTTGTTGAAATTTGAACTCATGTCTCTATCTTGGGACCAGTATTTTTTGTATAAACCACCTCTTCTAATTAGGAACTTTTTTTTGCCTCTTAATGATCACATTTATTGAAGTATTAGCAATTCTATTTAAAGAAATATTCTAAGAATTTAGTAACTGCTTATTTTACAGTGATTACTTTTATGAATGTATTTATTGACATTATGACCACTTGGAGAAATAGCAGCTCAATACAGTGGTGTGCAATATCACATTGGATCAGCTTTCTGACAAGGCTTGTTGCTCATAAATATTCTTGGGTATCTTCTAAGCCCAGATGAATCAGTGAAATGCAGACTGTGTATTTATTTCCTTCTTACACTTATCACTTTTTTCTTTTTTATAAATTTATTTATTTTTATATCAATCACAGGTTAGGTACTTTGCATCCCAGGCATAGCCTCCCTCCTTCATTCCCTCCCACCCTTCCTCTCCCTCCCTCATCTCCCTCCTCCCCGACCCCCTCCAAGTCCACCAACGGGGGAGGACCTTCTCCCCTTCCATCCAAACCCAGCTCATCCTGTCTCTTCAGGGCTGGCTGCAATGTCCTCCCCTGGGATCTAACCAGTCTGTCACTCCCCGGCTTGTAAGGGGGAGGGTCAAAGAGTCAGCCATCAAGTTCATGACTGAAACATTCCCTGTTTCCCTGAGTAGGGTCTTCAGTCCAACACCGAGCTATCATGGGCCCCATCTGAGCAGGGGTTCCAGGCCACATCCACACATGGTCCTTGGTTGTAGAAACCGTCTCATACAAAACCCCTGTGCCCTGCTCAGTTTGGTCTTTGTTCTACCCAAGTCTCACCAACCTCCCCCATTTCTATCATCACTTCTTGCCCTCTGCCAAAGGCTCGATCGCGAGTCTTAATATCTGCTCTGA
>CM053745.1:46008706-46064941 GCA_028658305.1 Pachyuromys duprasi | reverse complement strand
TTGGTTGTTTCCTCTCTGTCTATCTTTAATTGTTCCTGTATGTGGGCAGTTAAATCCTTCTTAATTTCTTTGAGGGCCTTGTTCATTTCCTCTTTTTGCCCTCTTTTTGTTCCTCTAATATCTGCATAATCATAGCTTTAATATAATTTTCCTGTGTCTCCGCTGAATTAAAATCTCCACTGCTTTTGGGTGTTTCTGGTGGGGTCATGGTGTCCTGATTATTGTTGGGTGAGTTCTTTCGCCGATTTCTGGGCATTTGTTTATATATAATCAAGGAGCTGTTTGTGCTTTAAGGATGAGCTTCAGTCTGGAACTGTCAATCTCTTGTGTCAGGAGTATTCTTCAAGAAGATCAGGGAGTTCTAGTGGTTTGATAGTGTGTGTTGTGCCTCAGTTGAACTCTGTTGTGGGAACTGTGTGCCTGGCTTCGTGCTCTGTGCTAGAAGCTGTGAGCACCACTAGCTGGTCTCCCCTCTGATCTGGAGGTTTGGCTCCTCACTCTGTGCCAAAGGCTGAGTGTTCCCGTTTGATATGTCTGCTGGGGGTGCTGCTCTGGTCAGGAGGCTCTGAGCTCTGACCTGGGCTTGCTGCTAAGGGCTCTCTTCTGGACTGGAGTCTTGGTACCTCCTTCTGGGTCAGGGGCTGTGCACCACAGTCTGAGATGGTATTTGGGGGCACCTCATTCTAGACCTGATACTATGATCCCAGTCCGGGGTGGTGGCTGGGTGTGCCTAGGGGTGTGGGTCTGTGTGTAGCCCGCGGTATGTGGGCGAAACTCACTCTGTCCTTGGTACTGTGTGACCCAGACCGAAATGGCGGCTTAGGCGACCAATGCAGCTTTGTGCAGCCTGTCACCCTCCGGAGTTTTTCCTGGGAATAGCTGGGTGTCCCTTGGACTTTTCCACTTGATTTCCCCACCATAGGAATTCTGCTCACCTGGCAGTCGCACATGCTGGTATTTTAGGTCCGAGATCTCAGTTTCCCGGTTGCTGTGCTTACACTACTGTCCTGCTCCTCAGACACAGTGTCCTCCTCGTGTATCTGGTTTTATTTTGAGGTCTTTGATATGCTTGGACTTGCATCTTGTTCAGGGTGATAAATATGGATCTATTTGAATTCTTCTACATGCAACCTCTAGTTATACCAGCACCATTTTTGAAGATGCTTTCTTTTTTTCCATTGTATAGTTTTGGCTTCTTTTTCAAAATCTGGTGTCCATAGATGTGCAGTTTTATTTCTGGGTCTTCAATTTGATTCCATTGATTTTATTCCATTGTCTGTTTTTATGCCAATACCATGAGTTGTTTTTATTGGTATTGTTCTGTAGTACAGCTTGAAATCAGGGATGATGGTACCGCCAGAAATTCTTTTATTGTACAGAATTGCTTTGCTATCCTGGGTCTTTTATTTTTTTCATATGATGTTGTTGGTTACTCTTTCAATGTCTGTAGAGCATTTTGTTGGAATTCTATTGGGAATTGCATTGAATCTGTATATTGCTTTTTGGTAAGATGGCCATTTTTACTATGTTAATCCTACTAATCAATGAGCATAGGAGATTTTTCCATCTTCTTCAATCTTCTTTAATTTCTTTCTTCAAAGACTTGAAGTTCTTGTCATATTGGTCTTTCACTTGCTTGGTTAGAGTTACACCAAGATATTTTATAGTATTTGTGGCTATTGTGGAAGGTATTGTTTCTCTAATTTCTTTATCAGCCCATTTATCACTTGTACAAAGGAGAGCTACTGATTTTTTTTTTTTTGAGCTAATTTTGGATCCAGATACTTTGTGGACGGCATTTATGAGCTGTAGGAGTTCTCTGGTACAGTTTTGAGGTTCACTTATGTATATTATCAGATACTTTGACTTCTTCCTTTCCAATTTGTAGCCTCTTGATCTCCTTTATTTGTCTTATTGCTCTAAATAGAACTTCAAGTACAATGCTGAATAGATAAGGAGAAAGTGGGCAGTCTGTCTTGTCCCTGATTTTAGTGGAATTGCTTTGAGTTTCTCTCCATTTAATTTGATGTTGACTATCAGCTTACTGTATACTGCCTTTATTATATTTAGGAATGGGCCTTGTATCTCTGATCTCTCCAAGACTTTAAACATGAAGGGGTGTTGGATTTTGTCAAAGTCTTTTTCAATATCTACTAAGATGATCATGTGTTGTTGTTTTTTTCAGTTTGTTTATATGGTGTATTATGTTGATGGATTTTCATACATAGAACCATCTATGCATCCTTGGGATGAAGCCTCCTTGATCATGGTAGGTGATATTTTTGATGTGTTCCTGAATTTGGTTTGCAAGTATGTTATTGAGTATTTTTGTATCAATGTTCATAAGGAATATTGGCCTGAAGTTCTATTTCTTTGTTGAATCTTTGCGTGGCTTAGGTATCAGGGTGACTCATAGAATGAGTTTGGCAATGTTTCTTCTGTTTCTATTTTGTGGAATAATTTGAGGAGTATTGGTATTAGTACTTCTTTGAAAGTGTGGTAGAATGCTGTGCTGAAACCATCTGGTCCTGGGCATTTTTTTCCGTTTCTTTTGGTTATGAGACTTTTAATGACTTCTATTTCCTCAGAGTTTATAGGTCTATTTAAATTGTTTACCTGATCTTGATTAAAGGCTGGTAAGAGATAGTGATCCAGAAAATTGTTCATTTCATGTAGATTTTTCAATTTTGTGGCATACAGGTTTTTAAAGTAAGACCTGATGATTCTTTTGATTTCCTTAGTGTTTGTTGTTATGTCCCCCTTTTCATTTCTGATTTTGTTAATTTGGATACTCTCTTTCTTTTAGTTAGTTTGGCTAAGGGTTTGACTATATTGTTGATTTTTTTAAAGGAATAAGCTCTTGTTTTTGTTGATTCTTTATATTGTTCATTTTGCTTCTAATTTATCGATATCAGCCCTGAATTTAATTTTTTTTCCTGCCATCTATTCCTCTTGGGTGTGTTTGATTCTTTTTCTTCTAAAGCTTTTAGGTGTGATTTTAAATTGCTAATATGAGATATCTCCAGTTTCTTGATGATGACACTCTTAGCACTGCTTTCATTGTGTACCCTAAGTTTGGATTTGTTGTACCTTCATTTCTATTGAATTCTAGAATGTCTTTAATTTCTTTCTTAATTTCATCCCTGACCCAGTGGTCCTTGAGTAGGAAGTTGTTCCGTTTCCATGAGCTAGTAGGCTTTCTGTTGTTGTTGATGTCCAGCTTTCATCCATGGTGGTCTGACAGAATACAAAATGTTACTTCAATTTTCTTTTATCTGTTGAGGTTTGCTTTGTGACCAGCTATGTCATCAATTTTGGAGAAGGTTCCATGAGGTGCTGAGAATAAGGTATACTTTTTTGTGTTTGGATGAAAAGTTCTATAGACATCTGTTAGGTCCATCTGATTAATAATGTTGGTTAGTTTCATTATTTCTCTGCTTCCTTTCTGTCTTGATAACCTGTTCATTGGTGAGAGAGGGATGTTGAAGTCTCTTACTATTAATATGTGTGGTTTGATGTGTGTTTTAAGCTTTAGTAATGATTCTTTTAAGAATGTACATGCCCTTGCATTGAGGGCATATATATTCAGAATTGAGACTTCATTTTGGTGGATTTTTGCATTGATGAGTATGAAGTGTCCATCACCATCTCTTTTGATTAATTTTAGTTGAAAGTCCATTTTATTAGATATTAGAATGGCTTCTCCAGCTTGCTTCTTGTGTCCATTTGCTTGGAAAACATTTTTCCAGTCCTTTACTCTGTGGTAATGTCTATCTTTTTTGCTGAGGTGTATTTCTTGTACTCAGAATAATGACAGATCCCATTTTCACACTATTCTCTTAACCTGTATCTTTTTATTGATCAATTGAGACCACTGATGTTGAAAGATATTAATGACCCATGTTTGTTATTTTGACCCATTCTGTTATTTTGATGTTGGTAGTATTGTTGCTGTGTGCACTTCCCTTCTTTTGTTTTTACTGGTGGTGGTCTCTGTTGAGAAACTGTGTGTAATTTTGATAGATCTGCCTTTCTAAGTTACTTGGCCTTTTTCCATTGCGGCTTTTAATATTCTTTCTTTGTTTTGTATATTTAGTTTTGATTATTATTTGGCAGGATGAGTTTCTTTTATAATTTGTGTTCTGTATTCTTCTTGTGTGTATATAGGCATCTTTTTCTTTAGGTCGGTGAATACTTCTAAGATTTTCATTGAAAATATTTTGTGGTCCTTGAGGCTGGGACTCTTCAACTTCTTTTCTTCCTATTAGTAGGTTAGGACTTCTTGTAATATCCCAGATTTCTTGGATGTTTTATTTGTCAAAAATGTTTTATTTTTAACATTTTCTTTGACTGACATATCAATTTATTCTATCGTATCTTCTATGCCTGAGTCTCTCTTTCATGCCTTAAAATTCTGTTGGTTATACCTATGTCTACATTCCCTGTTCTTTCCCCTAGGTTTTCCATCTCCAAAATTCCCTGAGATTGTGTTTTCTTTGTTGCTTATTTCCATTTTCAGGTCTTGAACAGTTTTATTCATTTCCTCCACATGTTTAATTGTGTTTTCCTGTATTTTTTAAAAGGGATTTATTTGTTTTCTTTTTAAAGGCCTCCACCTGTTTGATTGTATTTTCCTGTATTTCTTTAAGGGACTTATTCATTTCATATTTAAAGGCCTCTATCTATCATCTTCGTAAGATTGGATTTAAGGTCATTTTCTTGTGCTTCAGCCCAGATATCCTGGGCTTCTGGGTTCTGTTGCTGCCATATTTCCCAGGCTCTTGATATTTCTGTTCTTCTGCGGGCCTTTAGCCACTTGGTTGTCTCCAGTATTAGCAGGCCTTGGGAAATGCAGGTCCAGATGTGCCTCAGAAAATGAAACATTGGAGAGAAAGTATGGTTTACCTTTGTTGGGAATGTTTTAGGGGGATTGGCTAGCTGGGATGAGGGTGAACCTATCAACCTATGGTTGTCATCTGGGAGACAGAGAGGGCAGAGTGGAGGGCACAGCTCACTACTGCTGTGCTTTCTCAGCCTCCCCATCCTCGTGCAGACAAATGGCTGGTGTGTACAGGTCTCACCTGCCCCAGGTGGCACTGGGGACAGCAACTGTGACTGCCCTGTGGGCAGGAATAGTTGTACAGGGGACAAGGTGGGTCTCTTCACTGCTAGGTTT
Source organism: Pachyuromys duprasi (assembly GCA_028658305.1). Taxonomy (NCBI): domain Eukaryota; kingdom Metazoa; phylum Chordata; class Mammalia; order Rodentia; family Muridae; genus Pachyuromys; species Pachyuromys duprasi. The sequence continues at coordinate 46,059,765 of CM053745.1, read as the reverse complement.
TCTGGAGGACAGAACAAGCTGGGAGTGGTGAAGGGGGGGGTCTCACCTGGTGGTGCCTGGGGGCTGCAGGCCTCTGGAAATAGACATAGGGGTGTGGTTCAGTAGATGGAGTAGGCAGGGGGCAGGCTGTAGCTCACCAGTAATCAGCATCATATTTTACTGAAGTTGTGATCAGAATTGGAGATAACAGGCCACAGCTCTTCCTGTCACTTTAGGTACATTTCAAGACTTATGTGAATTTGTGTGTGGCTTTGAGCAAGCAATTCTCCAGCTGCAAGTAAGACTTAGGACAAATTAGGATCAACACTTAGAGATGGTATCAAGAAGGGTTTAAAAGAAAAGCTATCTCTTCCATGGTATTGGGGTTGAATTTTAATTACTGGGGCTACAGAATCACAGAGATGGGGCAATTTCACAACATTTGATGGTTTTTCTCTGATGGAAAGTGTTTATTATTAATAATCTATTTGAAATTGGGAAGTTTAAACCTATGGTAATTCCCACAAGATAAATTTTATATGCACGAAAGGTGGGTAAATATTGTCTTTCAGAAAGCATTGCAGATGCAATTTCAGTTTAATCTCCTAAAGATTAAATGCAAACATGTTTACCAGATCAATGACGGCAACCAATAAAAAATTATTGATTTTGTGACAATATTGGTGAGTTCACCCTGAGGAATATGTAAGTCAACAGTAAACTCATCAGCACTACTTTTTGCTGGTTCCCAGAGCTGGAGCCCAGTAGTATTGTATCCAATAGCTATGGTGGACAAGCAAATCTTCAAGACTTAAAGGTAGAGATTGACAGCAGAACAACAGGGTTGAAGAGTATACCTTTCAACAATACAACATCAGGGAGAAGATCAACAAAAAAACAGACAAACAGACCAACAATGCAATCATAAGGCTAGACGTAATCTCATGAATCTATAAAAAATGCTATTTACAAAGATGCTAGCAACAAGAAAAGATAGTGTTCAATGAATAGTGCTGGAAGTATTGGATATTGATAGGCAGAAACATGAAAGTAGATCCATTTCTTTTGTCAGTTACAAATATCAACAAAAAATGGACTAAAAACATAAATGAAAGACACAAAACTTCTATAAGGAAGAGTGGAATCATGGAATAAGCCAAGATTTTTTTATAAGACCCACGATCACCAAAACAAAAGTTGATAAACTATTAGGATTACGTAAAACCAGAAAGCTTCGGCACAGTGAAAGAAACAATCGACAGAGTGAAAACACAATCCACAAAATAGAAAAACATATTTGGCAACTGTAGATCTGGCAAAGGTTGGCATCCAGAAGATAAAAAGAGCTCTGAAACCTCAGTAGCAAAATAATAGAAGTAGTAATAACTTTATTGAGAAGTATTTTAAAATGAGACATAAATGGACTATTGGCATATAAAAATGCCCAATATCATTGGTTATCAGAGAAATGTCAGTCAAAACCACAATTTAAGCTTAACTCAGGAAACATAACTATAATTTTTAAAAAGAACTAAAGGAAATTTTTTTGCTAAAAAAAATAAATAAGTATAACCAGTGTATAAAACAGCTTGGAATTTCCTCTTAAACATGAAAATGAAATTACAGGTGATCCAACAGTCCCACCTCTGGACATACATGCAATAGAAAGGAAATAAGTAGGTTAAGGATAGTTTTACTCCAAGCTTTAATGCAGCATTGTTTAGAAGAGATAATGAAAGAGAGATAAGTGTCCATCAGCTTATGGATATGTAAAGAAATTACGCTGTGTATACACAATGGAATATAATTCAGTTGTGCAAAGAATAGGCTCCTGTCATAGATAACAGTGTGAATGGAAATGGGGAGCTTTGTTTTGTAAAGTAAATCAAGTGGAGAAAGACAAACAATGCATGGTATCACTCATACATGATACGTAGAAAGTGGTTCTCGTAAGAGTGGACTGATGCTCACCAGTTGCTGAGAAGCTTATTATTTTTAAGTTTTTTCAGCTTTTTACTTCTGTATAATAAACTGTGATAATATCCCACACATTGCCTTTCCATTTTTGTTTGCAATTTCATCCTATCTAGTCTCTTACCTGTTTTCATGTCTTGGGTAAATCTTGTGTGGGTGGTCAGAGCTACTACATATTAATGATTGCAACCTCCATGTCATATCTAGAAGACAACATTTTATAGTGCTCCTTATCCTTTGGCTCGAACACTCATTACATTCCATCCTTGCAATATGGCCTGGGCCATATGTGTGTGTGTGTGTATGTATGTATGTATATACACACGTATATATATACATATATGTATATACACACACATATATAAAATATTATTTAGGACTAAGTACTCACTAGTCCCTTTTCTCAGCACTTTAGCAGGACGTATTTTGACTGTTAGTTCTGCCAAATGAGACTTCTGTAAAACTGAGAGCTGCTATTGTCTGTGTATAAATATAAATATTTAGAAGGCAGTTTAATTATAAGTCCTTTAGGGAAAACATCAGAAGTAGATTCTCCCATATGTCCTGTGGCCTCCCTACCCTCCAGCTTTTGAACAAGTTTATAGTATCAGGCCTAAGTTCTATCCCATGAAGTAGGCCTCAGATTAGATCAGTTGCTTACTCCAAGAACAACCATGCCACTCCTCCATTAGAGGACATATTTTGTCTGGTAGCTTAGTAATAGAGCACACAGAGTCCGCAGTTGGAGCAGGTCATTGATAACTGTTCCCCCCGATAGGTTGTATAGCACCTTCTGGCACTGTGAATGCTAGTTAACAGGAAGGGAACTTCCAGCTCAGTTACAATTTAATTTCTGTGTCTGATATCTAAGGTGAGTACTGATTTCAGTGATATGTTCTTTTTTAATTTAATTTATATTTATTTATTACAATTTATTTAGTTAGTATGCCTACTGCAGCCCCTTCCCTGGTCTCCTCCCAGTACCACCCACCCTCCCTCTTCTCCCCCTATGCCCTTTCCCTAGACTCCTGATAGGGGAGGTCCTCCTCCCCTTCTATCTGACCCTAGCTTATCAGGTCCCATCAAGGCTGGCTGCATCATCTTCCTCTGTAACCTGGTAAGCTCCCCCCAAGTGCAGAGAGCCTGCTACTGAGTTCATGTCAGAGACAGCTCCTGTACCCTTACTAAGGAACCCACTTGGAAAATGAGCAGCCAATGGGCTTCCTTTGAACAGGTGATCTAGGTCCTCTCCATGCATGGCCCTTAGTTGGAGTATCAGTCTCTGCAGGCCCCCCTTGGCCCTGTTCTCCTTGTGGAGTTCATATCCCCTCCAGGTCTTTCTCTCTTCTTCCATACGGATTCAGGCACTCTGCCCAAAGTTTGGCTATGAGTCTCAATATCTCCTTCAATATCCTGACAGGTAGTCTTTCAGAGGTCATCTGTGGCAAGCTCCTGTCCTGTTCCTTGTCTTCTACTTCTGATGTCAATCCTATTGGCCCTTCTGATTGAGGATTAAGCATCTTCCCTAGGGTCCTCCTTGTTGTTTAGCTTCTTTAGGTCTGTAGATTTTAGTATGTTTATCCTATATTACATGTCTAATATCTGCTTATAAGTGAGTATATACTGTGTGTGTGTGTGTGTGTGTGTGTGTGTGTGTGTGTACTTTCTGCTTCTGGGTTACATCACTCAGGTTGATCTTTTCTATTTCCCATCATTTGCCTGCAAATTTCATGACTTCCTTGTTTTTAATTGCTGAGTAGTATTCCTTTGTGTAAATGTACCACACTTTCTGTATCCATTCCTTTGTTGAGGAACATGTAGGTTGTTTCCAGATTCTGTCTATTACAAATAGAATTGCTACAAACATGGTTGAGCAAATGTCCTTATTGAATGGTGGGGCATCTTTTGGGTATATGCCTAGGAATGTTATAGCTGAATCTTGAGGTAGTACTTTTCCTAATTTTTTGAAGAAGTGCCAGATTGATTCCAAAGTGGTTGTAAAAGATTACATTTCCACCAGCAATGGAGGAGGCTTCCCTTTTCTCTAAATCATCCCTTGAGTTTTTGATCTTAGCTGTTCTAATGGGGTGGAATCTCAGGGTTATTTTGCTTTGCATTTCCCAAATGACTAAGGCTGTTGAACATATCTTTACATGTTTCTCTGCCATTCGATATTCCTGTTGAGAATTTTCTGTTTAGCTCTGTACCTCATTTTTTTAAATTGTATTACTTGGTTCATTGGTGTTTAACTTCTTGAGTTCTTTATATATTCTGGATGTTAGCCCTCTGTCAGATGTAGGGCTATAGGCTGTCACTTTTCTTCTTGCTTGGTTTTGGTGGGTAGCCAAGAGCAATGACAGTTGCTTATATTGTTTTTGGTTCCTCTGGGGGCTTCTTGGTCTAAATACATATTCATAGGTAAGTATCCTATTCCTGTCAATGTGAATTTGGTACAATCTTCTGGGAGAAGCATCCACACATGAAGCATAATTCTGTTCAAGTTTCTTTTTAAAACAAAATATAACATTTAATTAGCTTATAAATCAGTAGGTTCTTATGACTTTTTCATAGTCCCTAGCTTCAGCTGACCTTCCCACACATTCATTTCTTCTCTCCTCTGGGCCTCATCCTATTTCAACCTTTTCATCACCAGCATTCCTACCTTTCATCTCCATACTATGTATGTTTTGTTATACCTCTAGTTCCCTTCTCCCCTCCCCTTATGGCTTTTTTTTTCTTGTTTTCTGGCTTCTAATCCCTGCAACCTGAACACAGAAATCTAAAACTTCAACTCTTGGATTTGCATATAAGAATGAACATAAAACAAAATAATACAAAACAAAAGCTTTCACAATTGGTCTCGAATACAGATAACCTTAGGACAAATCTAAGGATAATGAAAGCGTTGTCTGTCTCACTATCAACACCAAGAGTTTCAATCTGGAAATTCATAGATTCTAGTTCCATGTTTTCTTTAAGCATGTGTATGCTCTGGTAACAGAATAAGATAGCATATTCTAATTGTAGATAACATCAGTCTCTACAATGTCAAATTTACTACAAAATATTTGACTTTATTTTTTTAATATTTCAAATCATTAGACTATTTACTGTGGTTGATTTAAATAATCTCTTTTCTGGGCTCTTTACCTCTCTTCCTTCCACTCTTCCCCCTTCCAACCTGATTTAACATTCATCTTAACTCATTAAAATTCATTCATAACTAGAGTTTCTCTAAAATTCTTAGCTGTATACATTCAGTAGAAAAAGCAAAATTTGAAGCTTTCTACATTGTTTCCCTTTCTTTCTTTGATCTTATACAACATTGTCACTTCAATTACTCACTAATAAATGTTGTGTAGCCGTAAATTCTACTAATGAGACAAAGGCTTATATATAAACATGACTTTGGAAGTTATCTTAACCAGCAGTGGCAATGAGCCTACGGGAAGTGAGTCTAAGATGAAAGAAAAGCCAGCTGAAGGATGGATGATGAAGGTGTCCAGTTTTATAGGTGATTGATATTGGATCCTTCCTAAAGCATCAGAGCATGTTTAAGAAATTAATTTCAGTTTCTGTATGCCCAGGGTGGGGGAAGAACATGTTCATTTATGAGCTTCCCTTTCCTAATGATCAAAGGTGGCTTCAGACATAAGCTGTATGGTAAATTTTAAATGTCCTCAGACGGCACACCTGTTGAATGTTTGGTCTTCAGGGATGTGCCTTTGTGAAATGGTGGGCTACTTTAGATTGAGGCTAGATGGGATGTCCTTAGCTTTTTTATACTTCTGGGATGTATAAAAAAAAGCCTCAAGCAGCATACCACAGGTACATGCTAATGCTAGTGGGAAGCAATATAATACTTGTAAAAATCTGCTTTAACTTATATAGAAGACAGCAGCTAAGTTGTAACTGTTTTGACTGGGGTAAGAGGTTGTTAGGAAAGTTTGTAAAAAACAATTCATGTGATGGACTGATATAAACTCCAAACGTATTTCTCTAGCCTATTTTTACTTAGGTTCAGATTCATATGACCAGGTCCTTACTTACTATCTCTGGTTGGAAGACTCAATCCTTGCTTCTGATCAAACATTCTTTCCCCAAAACCCATATTTTAAAAGTTCTTGTTTTTAAGAAATGGTACCAAGTTTCTCACTTCACTAAACCTAGCCAGTATTTTTGACACCAATCTACTTTCTCTCCAAATGTGTTGATCTCCACCTCAGCCTCTTGTTGGTCCTTTATTTCTACAACTTCCACTAGAGTCCAAGCCACAGTCATTTCTAGCTGGTTGAAATAACATGTACCTGATGTTTCTTCTTCATTCTTTCAAATATATTTTTCACTCTAAACTGAAAGAATGTTTTTGTAAAAAATCAATGTCTAAACAGGTAATCTTCTTGTTAAATGCCATTGATGCCTTTCCATTACTTTTTAAAAGATTTTTATTTTATTTTTATTAATTACAATTTATTCACTTTGTATCCCAGCTGTAACTCCTTCCACATCCCCTCCCTTTTCCATCCTTCCTCCCTCTTCTTCTCCTATGCCTTCCCCCAGTCCAATTATAGGGGAGGTCTTCCTCCCCTTCCATCTGACCCCAGTCTATCAGGTCTCATCAAGACTGGCTTCTTTGTCTTCCTCTGTGGAGTAGTAAGGCCACTCCTCCCTCAAGCGGAGGTGATCAAAGAGCCAGCCCATGAGTTCATGTCAGAGACAGTTCCTGTTTCAATTGTTGGGGAACCCTCTTGGACACTGAACTGCCATGAGCTAGCTTGAACTCCACACCATTTAAGGTCCACCTAAACTAGATGAACTGTACTCTCCCTATCTATCCTTCCCTATCTCAACAGATCACCTCACAGAATATTGTATTATGAATCAAATGATACAAGTTTCTTCCTCTCTTTTTTGACACCTTGATCCCATTATATCTGCTTCTTTGGGGTGTTATGTTGACGATTGTCACATTGCTTCAACAAAATCCTGGAAGGGACCATATTCTAAAAGATAAGACTAAGACTTCTGGAGTTTCCAGTTGAATGAGGGGTAATACTAATACTCTGGGAAGAGTAACATAAGAGGCAGCAGCACGTGGTAGAGAAAAAACGACTTATATTATGAGCCAGGGAATAAAGGTTTAGAAAAGAACCAAGCCCTCACGGCTCCCTTTGAGAACATTTTTTCCCAATGATATAAAGACTTTTCATGAGGTCCTACCGAATAAAAAGGTGTACATCACCTTCCAGAAGAACCACTCTGGGACTTGCTCCTTACTCAAGAGGCTTTTGGAAATATTGCCCATGTTTAATTATAAAAATAATGAATGTTTAACCATTTAAATGTTGCTTAATAACCATATTTGTAGCTTTTCAAAAATGATAAAGTAGATGCAGGGGAGAATTAAATGGGAACCAGGTACCTTCAAAGAAGAGGAAATAGTCTGACTTGAAGATTTACTGTTTTAAATTTTATCTTGGTCTTGTATCCCAGCCTTCATTATTTACTTAACAAATAGCTCTATCAGTTATGCAGCATTTAATTTGTGCAAAGCAGTGTCTCAAGTGCTTAGGAAACATTAATTTCTTTGCTTAATTGCTGCTGTGTGGCAGAACTGAGCTGTGTTCCAGACTCTGGTTCCTTAATGTTGTCATACTCATTAGGCAAAACACCATTCCTCTAGGAGAAGTCTTGTGCTTGAGAAGAGTGTGTGGCTTAAACTTTGAGATGAAGCTGTTATAAATTATGAACTCCTTGAAATACCTGATTTCAAAAAACCCTGGCTAGTCATTTATTTTTCATTAATTCCTTCAATATTTAATATGAACCTTCTATATGTAAGGAGCCGCGCTACCGTTGGGATGTATGCCAGATCTCAAATTTATGCTTAAACATGACCTTTCTTTCCACTTTGGGATTCCCTGGCACATATGTCTTTGTCCATTTTAGATAAACCTTTTCACAGATACCTAAGTTATATTGAAATAAAAAATACACGTAATCTATCCCACATATTTTACCTTGGCATTCAAGCTGATGTTTTATATATATATGTGGCCCAGACTAATTTACAGAAAGTGGAATTTTAAGTTCCATCTCGAGCCATTTGAAATTCCCCGGGGTGTACCTCATCCGAAATGCCCTCCTTCTATCACCCCTCCTTTGCACATGTCCTTTCAATATTTGCATGACTTTCTCTCTTTTAAGACCTAAGAGACCATACTCATTATTTTTTAACATGTATACTTCATGTAGTTTCAATACAGATGGATCTCTGTGCTCACTGAATAAAAGAGTAGGGCCAAGGAATTGGGGTTAACCCCCTTGGGATGCAGGTCCAACAGTGAGTGGTGGAGACAATAAAGAGCTACTGGCATCTTCTAGTATCCTTTATCATTTGTGAACTCGTAAGAAGTTCTTCATCGAGCCGTGAGCATACTAATGATGAATGATGTTATTTTATATAACATAATTATATAAAACACATATGTAATATAATATATACTATTATATATAGTAACATATTTGTAATTATTATCCTGGGCCAAACTCCAGGATATGGTTGTCCAGGCACTTGGTGATCCAGTGTAGCATTCTGTGAGGAAATTTGTTTTGCAACATGAGTTCCTATCTCGCCTGAACTATATAGTTTTGCACTTATGTTTCCTTTCTTAGAGATAGATTTTATAGACCTACAAGTTCCTAGTTCGATACTAAGCTTCCCAAGTTCACCCTCTTTATTTCCTCTTCATCAGTACTTCACACAAAAAAAATCAACAAAAACACAGACACAAAATATCTAAGCATAAACCAAACAAACCCTGTCCTGGCATTTTTACAAAGAGAAAAGAAATAAACAGTAGGTAACTAGGAGGAGCACATGCCCTGTTTTAAAAAAGGGAACCAGGAGTTCTGGGGTAAGTTTCCTCCCCAAGTTAAATATCAAACTTATTTACATCTCAGATCAGCTAGTATCAGATTTTTTTTCAAACGACAAAACTCAGGTAAAAGTCCAAATATGAAAACATCTAGGAATATTCGGATATAGAAAAGTAATTGATATTGAAGCATTTTTTTTATTAACTTAAAGAGTCTTAGGGATTGCTGGGCTAGCATGCTGGAAGCAGGGGTCTATGTAGTGAGTGCCTGCCAAGGTGACATGAAGAAATCCTGTCTTCAAACAAAACAAAACAAAACTGCATCAACAAAACAAAAATATCCTAAAGAACTACATTGAAATAATTTGATACAGGTATTTAAATAGGCTAAAGAAAGGTGAAAGCAAACATAAATATAAGCAATATATATATATGTGAAATGGGAAAGAAAGAGAGACAGAGAGACTGAGAGAGAGAATTTGGTAGAGAAAGTACCTAAGCACATTGAGGATTTGGTAAACAATAAAGAAAGTTTAGATAAACCATTTTGCTAGGGCTTTCTTTTTAAGAATAGAACTAGGGTCCTATTTGTTGCTTTATTCACCAGTACATAAATATAAACATTGAAATACAAAAAGAAAAATTGAAAGCATTAAGAAATTGTTTTTCTTAAATTTTATAAAAGGAAGAAGAGTTCTAGTGTTACGCTGTACAGAATGGTAATTATGACTAATAATGATCCGTTGTATGTACATTTTGCTTATAAAATAACTTTGCCATGGAAAAGTGTTCTTCTAAATCATGATCCAGGAGACAAAAATCTAAACTTGATACACACACACACACACACACACACACACACAAAACCAAGTTCTTTATTGCATGAGAGAGTATTAATTTCAAAAGAAAATGACAAGCAAAGAAAACATTTTCAAAATATAAAACATATAATAAAATGTTGTCTTTTCTTAATATTCAAAATATCTCATAAAAGAAACAATAAACCAAAATTGAAAGCAATGTTTCCTAGAAAAGAATTACAAAGAGCAAGACATTTTTCATGTAAGTTCTTAACATTTCTTAAATATGGAAAGTCAGGTAATGGCGAGACATCATTGTAACATTACACCAGAGATATACTTTTTAATAATAGCCAGACTTAACAAACCAACAAAACAACAATTACCTCTGACTTGTGTTGAAAGACAATTTGAAAGTGCCATGCAGAAATCTCACTTCCCAGTCAGAAAGCATTCTCTCACAGTTTTTGTTCTTGGATGTGGGCAAGATACTTGGGTAGAGGTGTACAGAGCACATCAGTACATCAATAGGAAAAGTGTGCATATGATCCGTGACTGTGCTACACTGTAACTATGTTTAGAAATGAAAATTTCAGTGGCTTCAAAGACAACTGTGAAATGGAAATGTTTGTGCAAATAAAAGTTACGTGGGGAACACAAACATGCATTTCTAGACGAATACGTTGCGCTGTACACGGGGGACAACTGGGTGAGGCAAAAGATGACAAGGGTATGGCACCACCCCTGCACTGTTCGAGCTGGCGTTATGAACCAGACCGAAATCAGCCAACAGATTTAAATTTTTATTTTCCTGAAATGGAAACTCTTTTTTACCTCTGTCACTTTAGACTGAGATGCTTCTCCAGGAATAACGTGTTTGTTCTAAGACACCATGTGTCTTCCTGGTAAATGGTGGTTTCAGAAATTGAAATATTCATGCTCCCCGTGTGACAAATCCCTTTGGGGTTCATCTTGATATTTACAGTTGGCCCTGACAGCAGTGCTGAAAACGGCAGGCGCTGGCTGCAGCAGGGACGTTGTGACCCAGGCTCTGGCTGCTGCCCGGAGAGAAGGATGCCTGTGTCAGGAGTGGTGAGGAACGGCAGGCAGCGAGCAGAACCATCTATTCTGGCACGGTGTGCATCAGGCTTTTTCTTAGGCCTTTCCTTTCTTCACTTCCTTCCGGGCTTGGCAAAAAAAAAAAAGAAAGAAAGATTCCACAGCATTATCATTCTCTCCTGATGAAATTTAAAAAGGGGGGATAAATGTGGCCTTCCTATGTGAATTAATTGCTGAACATGGAACCTTGGCTCTGAACAGTGTAATTATAGGTGTAGCCAATTAGGTGAGTGATTTGTGACTATCACATCGAGGCAGAACTTTAGGGGCAGGGACTACTCAGGGTGTTTTTTTCTGTTGTCCTCTGGTCTCTGGTGTGTTACCAGTGTTGTTAGGGCCACTTTACTGGATCCTGGAAGTCTTAATAGGTCAAAGTTAGCCTCTTGTCCCGAATAGTCCTATTAAACAGATGAATTAATAGACAAACGCAGCCAAAGGACATTTATTCAATGTGACCACGTAAGGAACAAAGACTTCCACCCATGGGTCGATCTGTAGAGCCCTGACATGAGGTTAACATTTAAACAGAAGACAAGAGGCATAGATAACTACGCAGTCCTGGTCAAGGTGTAGTCCTACACATCATCACTGTCTAAGCTGGGGAACCTCCTGCAAGATGATCTGACAAGTTATAAGAACTGTGTGAAGTCTCTTTCCAGAGATAATCCTCCTCTGGCTCACACTAAGTCCGCAACCTTTTCCTCACCCCAGTTTATTCCTGAGGAATTTCTGGTTTTCAGGAGTCTGTTGTTTTAGGACTTTGACAGCCAAAGGGTGGTCATATGTATCCCCAGAACACTGTCATTCCTGCTGGGATGGACACAGGAGCTCTATCCAGCATTTCACTTAGTGTGACTGATGATAGCTAGAAAGGCAGAATGCAGCATCCCACCTACTTAGGGAGAGCAGCTGAGTGTATAAAGATAATTTCAAGCTATGCTTTTTACTTCTAGCTCCACACCATTAACTAGACAATAATTTCTCCCAAGTGGTAACAACTTTAAGAAATGCATTAATTTCTTAAAGTCGTATTTAGTAATAACACCAAAGGAAAGAACTTTGTGATGGTAGCTTAAGAACTTTGGTGACTGCCCTACTTCGGTCTGTTGCTCAAAACAACTTTCAATTTATAATCCTAACTTTCAGTGATTTTGTTGAAGCCAGAACTCAAAATTAGGAACAAAATCTCAACTATTTAATGTTGTTCTCCATCTGGAGGCAGTCTGAGATGCAGCTGTTGGCTCCTGGACAAAGAAGAGAGCTACCCTGGGATCAGGGTTCTGTTTTTCTCAGGAATGGCTAGAGTACCTTAGGGCAAGGGCCATGTGCTAGGATGGGGTGTGGAAAGAGTTTTCCACTGAGTATTACCATTTAGCTCTTTTAAATGAGATTGCCAGTATCAGACAGCACTGAAGGTCAGCAATGATACCGATGTGTTATAGCTCCTTTGTTAAGCTGACTTACTAAGCATGGCAAAGGGTAAGGGCAGAAGCCCATGCCTATTTGGCTCAGCAGGCCCGAAAGCAGGGTCAGTGAGCCACAGGCCCGGCAGGCCTAGTGCAGGCCTGGTGAGTGCTTTGCCAGAGGTCAGCACTGGTCTAGGGGAGATGGGGCAGGCTTCAGCAGCTACCTGACACTGACAAGCCCCATGAATAGTAGGATGGTGGCAAGCTGACAGGCAGTCCAGTTCTGGGTGGTCCACAGCTTCAGGACATTCAGCAGCATCCTCCAGGGAAGAGGGGAGCCTTTCCTCCCCCAGAATAAGTGATGAATCTTAGGTGGCCATGGTGGAAAGTTTGTTGGTAACATGCAGCATGCACATTTATTTCCTATGACAACAGAGACTTATATAAACTTTGGGAAGAAGTGGGAGGGGTTCTGAGGGTGAATGAGTTTGATTCAATGGGGATAGAGATGCTAGAGATAAGTGATTTACAAGTAAAGATACAGTACCTTATTCACATTCAGTTAAACAGTTCTATTACAAAAAAGAGAGAACAGCACTTAATTATCCTGTGGGTGGAGGAAAATCTCCAAGTACAATTGAAGGTTATTGTTGACTAAGATCTACTTATCATAGGGTGGGGCATTTCCAGAAATCCTCAGGTGCTTGCTGAGGAAAGGGTCTGGCCTGCAATCTTCCCTAAGCACTAGGAGATGCTCCTTACAAGATCTGGGATTACCAGACGGGGGGGGGGGGCACAGAACCCCTCTGAGAAAAGGGAGTCCACCATCACAGTCTGAGCAGAGAGGCCATCTGGAAATGTCAGACTTCAATCTTATCCAGCAGTGTCCCACAATTTAAAGCCAAACAACCAACCAAACAACCAACCATCCAACAAACAAAAATATACTATGCTTGTTTAGCAAAATAATCATTATAGGTGGGGCCAATGAACAAAACACTTTCTAAATTACCATCTCTATACACACAGATGAATATGTCTCTCAGATCTTATTAGAAAAGCATCTTTGTTCAGTAAATAGGGTCAACAAAGAGACTCCCACTATTCAAGTGCATGGAACAAGGGTCAGTGGGTATTTAGGTTTGTATTTAGGTTTAGTTACAACTCAGTTTTATTTTTAATATGTATATCTCAGTTGATTTTAGTATCATTAATATTATAGCCTGCCATTCACAAGTTTTAGAGCACTTTCATTATGACCATGGGAGTCCCTTATATGTTGGAAATCATTTCCCTATCTTCTAACATGCAGCCCTGTTTATATGTTTAACATTTTATATCAGTGGATTCATAAAGTATATATCTTTTGTGACTGATTTTTTTCAGTAGGCATGGTTTTAAGGTTCATCTGTGTTGCAGCATGAACCTTTTGGCCATATTTATAACTGAATGATTTTCTATTGTAAGAATATATCGTATTTTAAATAATCTAGTTGTCTGTTGGTAGCCATTTGGATTGTTTCTCCAGTTGGCTAATCTCAACAGTTTCACTATGGATATTATGTACAAGTTTAGTTTGAACTTGAACATTTGCCTTTGAGTCTTTTGCACATACACACTGAAGTGGAATCTCCAGTTCATAGAATTGTTTGCTTGACTTCTGAAGACCCACTAAGTGGTTTACTAGTGCACATTCGACTGGTAAAATATCAGGTTGCAGTGTTCCCACATCCTCAGCAACACTTCTAATTTTCATGTGTATGTCTGAGAGAGAGACAGACAGAAAAGAAGAGGGAGAGAGGAAAAGGGAGAGATAGAGGGGAGGGGGGACAGAGAAAAAGAGGGAAAGGGAGACAGACAGTAGACAGATAGAAGCAGAGGGAAAGCTTGCTTTTAAACAATTTAATTTTTAAGTCTTTGCAATGCTCTTTATTTCTTTATTTTTCTTATTTTAACTCCAGGCCACTGGGACCCTACTAGACTCTGGTGATAATGTCTAAGGATTAAGGAATCTCCTCAAACTGGGCTATTTAATGTTCATCATAAAGAATGGGTGTCCTCCCCTATTAGTGGACTAGGGGAGGGGCATTGGAAAAGAAGAGGGAGGGAGGGCAGGATTGGAAGGGGACCAGGGTGGGGGCTACCGCTGGGGTACAAAGTGAATAAATTGTAATAAATTTAAAAATAAATTAAAAATAAGTAATAAAATAATAAATAAAAAAGGATGGGTGTCTCCCTCTTTTTGGAAGACAAAGGGTGCTTCAGGGAACAGTCTAACTGTATATGAGTCACTTTTCCTAGTGTTATTCACTCACTGTAATTTCTTGGTAAAAAGAGAGGTCATACCTGCAGGAATAAAGTGGAACCCCCAGCCAGATTGCTTGCTTGATCTTCCCAGAGCTATGGCTGCCCGACTGTCCTGTGCCTTTGAGTGGGCAAGCCAAATATCACACATGATGGGAAGCACCTCATTTCCTTTCAGCATGGGTCTTGGTGACTCCTATAAACACCCACTCTTCCTTTGTTTCAGTTTGGTGTTGTCAAGAAAACTTCTATTTGATTCAAGGTCAGATATGCCTCCTTGGGCTGCCTTCTGTTATTCAGTGGGAGACTTAGTATTCTGGGCCATGTTCTTGGTAGGTGATATTGTAGTACTGTCTGCCATTACAGTTCCTGTGAGATTCTTCAGCAGCTCCCTTTCCTCTTTCCTCTTCAAGCTGTCCTTTGTAAATTTTCTCCAGATTGTGCTTGCACTCAGCTAGAGAGATCTCAGGAAATGGATCTACATCCTCTTGTCCACAGTAGACATCTAATCACGTCTTTGTACGGCCCATGCTTTGAGTGCTTATGAATACCAACCACATTTTAGTTGATGTGTCCAGTGGTTAATTACAAAGCTTAACCTAGAAGACACTTACTATACAATGAATCAAGGAAATGCTATACAGAATTTTCTGTAATTATGTTTTCATACAGTGTGCAAGACAATTCTATGCTGTTTAGCAGTAATAACAGCCATATTATGATTCTCCTCAATTGTAAAACTATGACTTATTTGTGTTTCAATAATTGACATCACATTTGT
The DNA here is from genome assembly GCA_028658305.1 of Pachyuromys duprasi. Classification (NCBI taxonomy): domain Eukaryota; kingdom Metazoa; phylum Chordata; class Mammalia; order Rodentia; family Muridae; genus Pachyuromys; species Pachyuromys duprasi. The sequence goes on along the minus strand of CM053745.1, from coordinate 46,044,524 downwards.
CCTTTCAGATTATCTGTACTTGCATGTTACTAAAAGCATGCTTTATGCTGTCATGTCATAAACATCAGAGAGCATTTGAGTGCCCGTGAGTGTTTTCTCAAAGGATTTCAGAAAATGTACTAAATACAGATGAGGTGCTCAAAGCTTCCCTTAAGTGAACAAACAAGAAACAGTATTTCTGTCACAATAGGCAAGCCTTTTGACACAACAAACCTTCACCATTAGCTGAAAGTTTATTTCCATTACACACCTCCTCACACCACACACACCCACAAACTTTGTATTTTTATTGTTAGTTGTGTTAGATTTAAATGTCATCATGCCACAACCTAGAATCACCTGGAAAGAAATCCCAAATGGGAGATTCCCTCCATCAGACCAAGTTGTAGACATGTCTGTGGGTGATTGTCTTGATCCAGGCCATTGTCGGTAGCACCGTTCCCTAGGCAGAGGATTCTGAACTATACAGAGCAGGAGAAAGCTGAGCAAGAGCAGAAGCAGCAAGGAGGCAGGCTAGGTACCTTTATTTGGCTCCATGTTTGACTGTGGATGGGGTGTTACCTACCAACCAGCTCCAGCTCCTGCTCTATGACTGCTTCACAGCAGTGGGCTATAACCTGAGAACGCAAGCCAAAGAAACTCTTTTCTTCCTCAGTTGACTTTAGTCATGACATCTTATCAAGGCAATAGACATGAAAGCAGAACACCAGGGCTTCATGACATTGTGGGGTAAAATACCTTGTGTTTACTAGTACTTATACCTCCCTTTTCTGACATGGTCCCTTTGTGTGAATCCCTCAGTCAGACACATTAATTTTAGTACCAAAAACTTCACAGATCTTCATTCTGGTGCAGACACTGGAAATTAGAAGAATTAATTTATATTGTCTAAAGTCACACCATTTGCAATCAATTGCGTAAGAATGTAGTTTCAGAACTTACTTTAAAGTCATCATTCTTATTGGAAATATGCCCCCTTGAAACACATTAAACTTATTTGTAAAGGCCGTCTTGAAAATATAACCCATGACAAAACAGGATTTTACAAATAGTTTTATATCTATATCACGGATACATACGTGTTTATATATATGTGGCAGCGTCAGAACGGGAGCTTGGGTAATGTGATGGAATATTTTGCTGCAGTTGATAGTAACACTTTTTAACAGAATAATGCATTGTCTTTAGCTCAGTGAGCTACAATGGAGAACACTGTTTGGAGCAGCAAGAATGTCTTTCACTACTGTGACTTCTGCCCGGCCCCTACTGTGTTATTTTCTTTGCCAGGAGCTGACAGAAGCATTCAACAAAATGAGGAAGTAGTGGAGGGCACAGCTGAATGAAAATTTGAAACAAACAGCCAAAGATAAGTGTGTGCCACATGAGAACAGTTCTTAATTGTTCTGTGATAATTCACTCAAAATATAATGATGTTGTTAGGAAGAACGGGCTAGTTTCTTGCGGATTAAGAGAAAACCATTTGTAGGAGATGAAAGGGCATCTAGCATTTGAATAGACAGAGGAAAGAACTGCAAGAACATGAAATTACTTTTTCGCCTGATAAGACATTTATCTGTGTTTCTCTATCCTCATGCTAAATGAGGTCTAGAAGATAGAGCCCTTTGAAAGCAGAAATGGCATTAGTTTGGAATTCTGTTCCAGCCACTCAGAAGACAGACATAAATCAGCATTGCCATGACGCTGATTACTAATGAAGAGACTTTTGCAAAAACCATCTTATCTAGCTTCTACTTTTTTCTTTCTCTCTCTTTTTCTGAAAACTGCCCAAAGCATCTTACTGAAAGCCAAGGCTGCATTTTATATATACAAGGGAATAAGATATATAAGTAGTCTCTCTTCACGAGGAGAATTTGAAACCTGGAATATATTAGCTCAAATCATACTTCCAGTGTTCACAGATTTGAAAGCAGATGGTCATGCTAATTTGACTTTGACGATGTTTAAAATCTTACTAATCCACTCACTTTTTGAAATAATTCTCCCTCCTATTAAAGCCAGGCTCATAATATAAAATAGATTTTTTTCATTGAACTAATTGCTTAATGTCCACTGGGCATACTGTAGCCTCTGAGTGTGGCATCTTTACCACATTCCCACATGGCGGGTACAGTAAGCAGCACTTACACGGCGGGGTTAACCAGTCACCGTCTAATTGTACTTAAGGCCTATTTCACAAGCAGAAATCACGCGTGGTTCTGGAAACCTAGGCAGCTTCCCAGAGTTAGTGAGGTTGTGTACCCGAGAAAAGAACCAACTACCTCTACTTGGCTAGACAAACCTAATTCCCTGTTATATTCAAACCTTATCCTTATCCCCTCAGATAAGTGTAGTCCCCTCTCCTCAAAAAAAAAAAAAGTCCTTTCTTTATAGCAAATGGAGACATTCACAGAAAACCACACCTGGACACGATTCAACAATTAACAGATTCAGGGGAACCCATCCCTAATGGCTACATTTACATCACAGCTCCTGTACCTATGACTCTGGGAACATCACAGAATATGAGGCACAAAGTTTGGAAGAGCAAAAGTACCTGGAAATCTACTGTGAAACAGTCTCTTCTAGAAATGGCTGCATTAACAAGACAGCAGCAACGACAATATCAATAGACATGCTAATATGGATGGTGAAAAATATCATGGAGTTTCACTTCTAGACAAAGAACTATCAGCAACTAATGGCTGCTGGGAGAAGAGAAATTACCTGCTATCAGGGATGATCCTCCTCAATGGTTGTCCAATGCAGAATGGTCAATCCTAAAATCCTGTAAACATAAACAACAAACAAGGTAGGAGGCTATATTTATAATATATATGTATATAGTAATATATGTTTATATAATATATATTTGTGTGTGTGAGAGGGAGGAAGAGAGAGAGAGAAAGAGTGTGTGTGTGTTTGTGAGTAACAGTAAAATCAAAGGAGAAGAGGCTATCAACTTGAGAGTAGAGAGATACAGGAGAGTTGGAGGGAGGGTACCTGGGAGAGGACTGGAAGAAAAAAAAGAGAGGAGGGAAGTAATGAATGCGTATATGTATATACATATATAATGTGAATATGATATCTATACATTATATATAATGTGTACATATATATATTTAATGGCAAGCAAAGAAACAAACACACACTTACACCACAATAGGGGTAAATTACAATTCACAGAACACACACAAAAATGTTCATCAAATTTGGGTGAGGAAAGGGTTTTTTATAACTGTAGTCTACCTACAGACAACATGCTAACACCAAGTAATCATCACTGTAATATTAAGTGCAATTTGCATTATGTTGGTAGCTCATTGTGTGGTGTTTAAGATCACCAAGAAGTTGCTTTGGAAGTAGGTTTCATCCTGCTCCATTTCAGGTCAAGCTTGTTCACAGCAAGAGTCCTCCAAGACCCCCTGTCTGGCAATAAGCTGCCCTCTTCTCCCCTCCCCTCATCTCTGCCCAGGGAAGAGAAAAAGGCAAACAGCCCAAGAATAAAAGCGCTGTGTCCTTAAAGAGCAGCTAGAACGTCAAACATTTCTCACAGAAGTTGTTATTGTTTATCCCATGATATTAAAATGTCTACAATGAGAAGAAAGCAGAAGTTCAACCATGGGAAACCTAGCCATGGAAAGAACATTCAACTGAAAATTTCAGCTGCTACCTCAACCTCCCCTGTAAGTATCTGCTGAATTTCTGCAGGGTCTCATTTGATGCTGGTTTTTTATTTGTTGCTTTTTTTTCCCCCTATCACTTAGGAGCCTCAGCCAAGCGGACACTCTGCTTTGCCAGGGACTCTATCTACTGGGAACTTCTACTGTCTGTGTTAGAAAGGCTTCCCCATTTGTTCCAGCTGCTGTTATAAATACCTGATTTGGTGATATCTATGTATATGTGTATGCATCTATCTATCTGTCTTTCATCTATATATCATCTATATATGCATCCCTCTATCTATCATCATCTATCATCTGTCTATCATCAATTGCTATTTATTCTTTCACTTTGCCTTACTCTGTACTTAATAAAGCCACTTAATTATACACCATTCTCTGGACTTTACAAATTACTAGGTAAGTGTTTTTCTAATCACAAGTACCTCATGCGATTTTGATGAATATTCTATGAGTTCTTTTTTTCTCCATGCTATAATTTGCATTTTTTCTTGATCTTGGATTTCCAGAATTAGAAAGATGAGAGTGAGGCTCCTGAGTGTAACAGTCAAATTTTAAAAGCTGTGATGTAGTGATTATTTTAATGTTCTTTATGTCATTGCTCAGCTTGATAAATGTGAACGTCTGGCTATGCCACTATGACTTGAATGTAAGAATATGATTTCTGTATGTCAAGAACCTTGGAGGATAGTTATTTTCAGGAATAACACAGAGATTTATAACATTTGGTCCTGGGTGGCAGAGTAATACAAAATTTGCTGTAGATAAGATGCAAGGAAATAATTTACTCAAGATATTCTTTGCAATTACCTTGAATACTTAATAAATACTTGAACATTTACTGTGTATAAAATGTGTTTAATGATGTAAGTTCTAAAAGTTAACTCTGGTGAGAACAAGAGATTTGTGCTTAGTAATCATGCTATTTTTTTAAGCGAGAGAAAAGGGGAACTTCATTTAATTAATGTTAGTTCCAAAAGTTCTTTTTGTGTAATGACCATAGATTAAAAAAATTGTTTAGATAGAGTTTGACAATAGAGACAAATATTTGTACAACCAAAAATGTTCCCAGAATAAAGATTGTAAACGCAAACAAGAGACATATTTCTTTATTACAATAAACTCTAAAGTTCCAGAAATAATCTTTAATTTTATGTGTAGAGAAAAATTGACTGTCTTTATGGTATGCCATCAGCATTCATCCAGTTGACAATTCTTCTCACTGTTTATGTATTCTGCACAATTTCCATTCTGGAGATTAAAAAAAAATTTAACTATTTCTAGATTGCCATATTGTTCATTAGAATAATTAAGGTAATATAAAAGTAAAGGGCTACCATTTCCAATATGTTCTATTCAAGACATAAAAGTCAGAACTGAGAGGTTTTCAATGAACGGTTCACAAACCACGTGTTTCTCAGATGGGTTGTAAAGTGATTGAGGCTTTTCCATGAAGACAGTAGACGTAGTACTCTTCTTGGGACACAAGTAGCTATAAGAGGCTAGAACATATTTAGCAGAAGGTCGTACCTAGTCATCCACTGAGAAGTAACGACGTGAGGGCTGGAGAGACGGCTCAGAGCTTGAGAGCAAAGATCTCTCAAGGTCCTTTGCAAAGGACCCAAGTATGACTGAGCATCTGGATCTGGCGAGTCACACCCTGCAACCCCAGCACTTGGATATCTGACATGCTTTTCTGAATTTCACTGGTACCTGTGCACTCCTGTGCAGGATGTCCTTCTCCCAAACATACAATCAAAAACAAACCTTAAAAAAGTAAGACTTTTGGTCTTGAAAACGTTAGCAATATTCAGAATACAAAAATAACAGTCCATCCATTTGGTGACTAGAAGATCTTGATGGCGAACATCCAGACAGATCATCAGAAACTCCCTGATTCTCGGCTGTCTGTGTTCATACTACTCTTATTCCTGGCTTCAACTCAAATAATTTATTTTTAGTATCTGTATGTTATCCAAGGTGTAGACATTTTAATTCCTAGTATTCACAGATCTTAAGACTTCTAAGGAATATGAAGAACAGTTTTTAATTCTCCCAAACTTTTGGAACTTTTAAGAAGGGCAATAAAATAAATTGAATTTCCCATCTCCTAGAGACATTCGAGTGTCAAAAGTACCCCCTTGTAGCCCAAGGTTGTACATCATAACTCCTCAGATTTCAGTGCAGTTTATTACAGTGCAAAAACACCCACATGGCCCTGAGTACATACCCAATTTATGAGCATCCAAAGAAGACAGATTCAGATAAGTTAAAATGTGGTTTCCGCGTTGATCGTGATATGCAGCCACATAAAAAACAATGCACAGAACACCTTTACTACCCAACAGCTGTGGGAAATCACTGAGTAGAAATTATCCCAGCTTGGGAACATTAGATTAGACGTGAACACAAATTATAGGTATTAATTCATTTGGGAAAAGTTGAACACTTAAGAATGCAGTTTTGGCAGTGGAGACAAAGATGGGAAACTGTCAAACGGACGTGAGTTGCTCAGAATTCTGCCTGGCTTCCAGGAATGGAATTGAAAACAGATGTCCTCCTAGAACGTGAAAATGATCTTATTACCAGACGTTTCTTTAAATGAAACCCTCAAAGACAAAATGGTTCTTTACTGGACTCTCAGTCAAAGACAAAGAAATAATAGATAAGTTGAGAAATATGTGATAGTCTTTGAATTTAAGTAGACAGTGGAAATTTAGAGGCCATTTTCTGGAATGCTTGAAAAATGACTTAATTCACTTATAACTCATGTTTTTGTGGATGCTTTTATGAGTAGGCAAAACAGTTGATGGAAAGATTAAATGCTGTAAAGCAGCCCTAATTTCTTTTTATTTCAGTTTCAGGCTTCAATATGCTTATTTTAGGCAAGCCAGAGGCACCCACATATTTCTTATTTAAGGGATTTAAAGAACCAAGTAGTATGTGTTCTACAGATGGAGAAATTATTGTCATTTATATAAAAATAAACATCTTAAGTATTTAAAATTATTTTATAACTTTTATTTTTAAATTCTGACATTAGAGAGTGGTGCTTTTGCTTATCATGTGTTTCTAATGAAAAATTTCATGGCCACTCCATGTATGTTTGGTTAGCTAATAGGAGATTTTTTTTTCAAGAAAAATTAATATATTTCTTGGATGTTAACTTTTTCTCAAAGAAACATATACCATGACATTGTGTCACAGCTCTCTATACAGGTCTCTAAATGCAGCTAATCTCAAAAGCTGTAGGATAGCCATCTACAGACCTAAAGAAGCTAATCATGAAGGAAGACCCTAGGGAGGATGTTTAACTGGGAACTTTGACTCCAGTGATGAGTCAAGTAACCGCTGAAGAGGTACCACCAGGGGGCAGCAGAGGCTGCAGGATCTCGAGAGGAAACACTGGTTTTGCCAGGTGGGATGGGAAGGGTCAACCTCCAACCAGGCTCCATGTCTGCTACAAGGTATGTCAGTAGAGTCATCATTAGAATGGTTGCAGAGTTATGGGACTCTATTCTGAGACCCCAAGTTATAACCTAGAGGATGTAGCCAAAGCTTGCCCAAAAGCTCCATGTTGTACTTTATGTAGGCAAATGGTAAGGAGATGATGGAAAGGGATTTACAGCAGTGGTAAATACAGCTCATCCCCAAGATGGTGCCTGGTTTCTCATGGGGTTGACGCTCAACAAGGACAAAGACATTGATCGTGTACACAGTGGTCTCAGGAGCTCATCTGGATGCTTGGTTTTATATTCTGGATTCCTGGTTTTATATCACATGATAGAAAGGAAGCCCAAAGTAGCTGACCCCCTTCCCCAGGGTCCCAAACAGGTTAGAGATACTCATACTGTGCTCTTAGTTCCTTAGGCCTGTCCCTTCCTACTACAATTTTGATATCAGCATGGAAGAACTGTTGGTAGTTATACCACAGTGTCTTATTCTAGGCTAAGGTGACACCTTTCGGCATATTGTTTCTTCTAAATTACTATCTATTATGCTGGATATGTGATCATTTACCACTAGCTCTTCCAAGGTAAAGTACAAATCATTTCATTTGTACTATTTGGAAGAACTCAATTAAGAAAGAGCGTGATAAGGTCTGGCACAGCAAGGGAAGTAAGCCTCAAAGATGTTATGGATCTAATAATATTACTTGAAAGAGAAAGTTTGTTTCCCAGACTTACAAGCCTCATTTAATCTCATGTAGATTCTTCTAAACAAAGATAGCGAATAAAATAATCTTTGCAGTCATTGTATATTCTTTCCTTTCTTCATGGAATACTGTCACCTCCCTTCCTCATTAGGTTAAGGAGTTTGAATTTATTGAGTGGGTAATAGAACATTTGGGAGCTTTTAACAAGGAAGGGAAGCTTTGTCTTACATTTAACTGAAAGGAATATGGCTGGTCAGAGATGGACATATGGTGGGAAGATAAGATGGACATATGGTGGATTCCGGATAGGAAGTTAGGTCATGATCTCAGAGGAAAACCATGTTACTTAGTCTAGAACTATAGTGTCAGAGATAAAGACAAAAGACAAATTAGTATGTGCTTTGGGGTTCCCAAATAAGCAGGATATATTGTAAGGTACAGGAGCAGATTTTTTTGAAGGTAGTCCTTTGTTGCCCTCATGAGAGTCTATCCATCCAACAGCTTATGCCCATAGCATATTAAAGAAACTAGATGAACAAAACATAGTTTTCCTTCTGAATCCTACATTGATTAACTTAGGATGGTTAAAGCATTGTACAAAGGTTTCCTAAAGAAACAGTGCATCCTGAAGTAAAGCAGAGCACAATCTCATATTGTGTTGTATGGTGGTAAACAGAGCTCACCGTGAGAAAGCTTGCTGTAAATGAGTGGTAGGTTCTTGTTAGCAGCACAATTAATGCCCAAGAAGTTTGCCCAAATTTGACACTAGTTTTATATCCAGATGAAGTTGGTCCATGTAGATATGATAAATAGTGCTGGTTGTAAACTGCCTGTGGGATATCTTAGTTATGTTAATTGATGTGAGAAGGCTCATGTTAATTGTGAGTGGGGCATTCCACTCGTGGGTTGAGATCCTGGACTGCAGCTGATGAAGACTGGGCACTGAGCACTTGCATACATTTATTCCCCATCCACTTGCTGGCTGTGGATACCACATAACCAGCTGCCCACTGCCTGGACTGCCTCGGAATGTTATATTATGCCCTTGAATTATGAGTCATAATAAACAATTTCTCTCTTAAGCTGATTTCCTCAGAGTATTTTCTTATCAGAGCAACAGAAAAAGAAACTAAGACCGTGGGCGTTCAGTGGGTGAAGGTGTATTTTGTTAGATCTTGATCATCATCATATTTAGTTTCAGTTTTTCTTAAGTGTTCTTTTTTTTTCAGGTAATCTTTTGCCTTTGTCACTTAAAGGAAGTATTTAAAAATATTTAAAAACTTTATTAGATGTTAGCCTATGTGCCTCCAAAAAGCATTGACTTAGTTAAATCTCTATTTTCTAGTAAGTAAGAAAGTTACTTCTCTGGAAATGTGACTGAAAGATGAGAAGGTTGACCAATTGGCTCCAGATTAACTTTTAGTTTTGAAATTCTTATTGTGGTCGTAATGTCCCTTCAACAGCAATGCCAGCTCTTGCCACAATCATTGAGCCACAGTTTCTGCTTTAGTGAAAGAAGCTCAGAAACAGCATTGTAGATCAGCATCTCAGAGAAACACAAATATCTGAACTTCAGGCAAAGAGAAGCAATGGCTACAGCCTACCACTTCACTTCAATCACACTGGAAAGACTTATATTTCTTCTTGAGCTTTCAAGCTATCTGGGGACAAATGCCTGATAAAGTCTGGTGATTGCTTTTCATTCATTGTCTAGAATGTTTTACTCGGACTTATTTGTTTAGAGCATAGGACTAGCAGTGATGCACTTCAGATTTCTTTTTTTTTTTAATTCCAATAATCTAATTCAATGCCAAGGCAGATCAAGAAGATAAGACAAACAATATGCTTCAAGAATAATAGTAAATAAAGGCATATAAATAAAGATAAATAAGTGAGTAAGAAATGTCAGCTTAGCAGACAATAAGAAGTACACAACGTGAAGCTTCCTTTATGAGCCCAGGGAGTTGAGACAGCTTTATTGTCTTTTCCTTGTTGCAGTGTTTCCTCAGTCATAAAACACAGCAAAGAATCTCAGTCTCGGGTGCTACGACAGCTCAGAGCCGCAGCCAATGTACCTTCTGGGTCTACCAAGAAGAGCATGGTCAGTGGCTGATATGCTCTGCATGAGACTTGAACCTCAGACCAAATAAGGCTGTTGGCTTTACTTTCCTCCTTTTAGATAAAGTTGGGAACTTTCAAAACTGTCAAAAGATTCTCCCATTCTTCTGTGGTCCGTCTGCTGGTCAAGTAAGAATTCTACCTTCCTGTGGATGCCCTGCTAATTAGGATAAATGTGTGAATATTTAAATTGATCATCTGCTCCTGTTCCTTTTATCTACTGTGTCCCCAAAGAGACCATTCCTGTGTCACTCTAACTCACCTGAGCCAGCAGTTGCCATCCTTTTGTTTTAGATGCTGTTTTCATGTTGACCATTTAGCTGTAAAGGGAAGTTAACAGTGGGTTCCACAGGGGAGAGCTGACTCTGTGCTGTGAATAGGTAATTGATGAGCTATTTAGTCTGATTATGATTTCTGGACTATATTCTGTAAATTGCTCTTAGGGTTTTGCTTCATTTGTCTTAAAGACCAGATACATTCTTCCTCTTAAGCAGTATTTAGCTTCAAGTTATTTTCTATCTCCAGAAACGGATTTTGATCAGTATTCCTTCCCCTTCCTCCTGTCTATGTACAATGCCAGGCAGCTTCAAAGATATATTTGAGAATGTGTGCTTACAGGAAGTAAGCAGCTCAGAGCTGTGCTGTGGGAGATATAAATACAAGAAGCAAAAACAATAGCAAGCCAGCAAAGATGACTTTTTCAGGCCTGAGCAATTGTAACCAACCTGAGATTTTTCTTAATGAATGTGCTACTTTGGGTATAATAGAGAAGTGATTCCATCATAAAAGGTTCAGCAAACCATCTGGCGTTTGACCTGGCTTGTGTGTGGAAGAGATGCATTTGGAGGAAATAGAGATGATGATAAATAAAATATAGGTAGGGCTGCAGAGACGGGTCAGTGGTTAAAACATCGTATTACTATGGCAGAGATCTGAGTTCATTTCCCAGCACATCTGTCAGGCACCTCACAACCACCTCTAACTCTAGCTCTGAGGGAGTCAACACTTTTTTCTGGCTTCTGAAGGCACTCTCACACTTGAAGAAAACACACACACACACACATACAAATACAAACAAATAAAATGAACCCTTTTGAAAAAGAAAATCCTGCTATGGGAATTTAACTTCCTTGAATATGGGAAAGTTTATGTCAGCAGCACACTCTAGCTTTAAATTTAAATAAAGCACAGAGTGTGGGTGGGTTCACCTATGACTAGCCAAGAGTTTGATAACATCTAGAATCTCCAAAGCAACAGTTGAAATGGTGCTGAAGGAAAGTGTGGATTCAATCAGCAACTGAAATCAGATGTCCCCGCCCAGCGTGTGACATACCCACACAGATTAGTCTCTCGCTGAATAAGGAATGTTCGTGGTTCTCATAGGAACCACACAATCCCATTGTGCAGAACAGCCAAGTTTGGATAGACTTGATTTCATTTCCCTTAGGAACATATACAAAAGAAATAATTTGAGGCCTGGATAAAAACATCTTATAAGCATACAATTAAAATTTGACTTTATGCAGACTTAACTCACCAAGCCATGAGTGATTTCAGATGTTGCGGTCAGATCCTCCTGCCCAAGGACTTCGTTGGTCAGGCTATCCTCAAAGGAAAATGGCAATGGTTGAAGTTTTAGAACAAGAGCAATCCAGCAGTCACCCAGCATCGTGTATGTACTTGTGTGCAATAAGAACACCATTACGTCCCAAGCTGGAGTTTACCTTATAGCCAAATGCCTGTGAATCAAGTTCCACTTTAGTATGGGAAGGCAGAGCAGTGAGAGGCTTCAGATGTGGGAGAATGCTGTGGCAAGCAATGACTGTTGTCATCTTTGCATACTCTGATGGGAAAGCAAACTTCTGTCACATGAGATATTTAATATAGTATTGATAAGACAGGCTTAATAAATAGTTTTAAAATGTGTTTCTTTGTAATGGATCTATAGAGATAGATTACGAGGTAATGATTTAAAAATAGAAAACATAGCCATGTGACCTGGGACTTTTTTTTTCCTGAAAATAATTGAGACTTCAAATTTAATGTATTCCCAAAGGGATACAACTAGTGAAACCCCAGAAAGTTAGGAAAAATCTTACAAAATAAATGATTCAATTTGTTCATGTATACACACAAGAACAACAATGAGGAGATAATATATAGATATATGTATAATATATATGACAACAATGAGAAGATATATAGATTAAAAGCTATATCACCTAATTTTAAGATACAAAGTTTATCTGAGCTAATCCAAATGTAGGAAAAGTTATTGCACACTTCTAAGAAAATTTAGCAAGCGGGAACAATGACAGGATACTATACAACATTAAAGAGTTACAACTAACTCTTTATTTAGATTTAGACACACTTAAAAGTTGAGAATTCCAATTATTTGGTGGTACTTGGTCTAACAATGTTGATCTTAAAAATAAAACTCAAAGAAAAGTTTAAAAATAGCAAACTAATGGATTTTTAAATCTTTTTCTTAATTTCATGTATTTAAAGAAATTCTTGTTCAAAATAAGAATTTTAGTTTTATTTTATTTATTTATTTTGGTATTTGTGAATTATTATATTCAGCAAAAATACTATTATTAAGAGAATGAGTGAAGGAAACAGCTACAGGTACAGATTATCAAAGAAATCCATTGCGGTTATTTGTTCTTTCATTTTAGGTCAAGTATTCCCAAGATGACCTGTTTATCTTTGTAATCTTACCTTCCATCACTCCGTAGTTTTGTTTGATATTTTTCATTTTTCTGGGAGAAGATAAACTTTCATATCTCTTTCTAATAGAAAGGCAGTTTTCTCAAGGATGCTGTCTATTGAGTATTTTCATCAGGGTAGAGACACTAGATGGGTTTGTGAGGTCATCCTGCCAAGATTCTTTAGAGTAACACATCCCATAACTCTTGAATGGAGAGGACTCAAGTCATTCCATAATATTACACTGATGTACAAACATTCTTTACACTCACTCTCTCAACTTGTTTTTCTATATTATGCTCATGAAATAATATGCTGTATACAAATGTATACACACATATATAGATACAAACTTTAAAGTTAATTACTAGTAGCTAAGAAGCTAGCATACTCACAGCTTTGTGTGTTTTGGAAGTTTTGGTTGAGTTGTGTGGACATATCTTTGTTGTAGTTCTGAGTGTGAGATGCAGGAATGCTTTGTCCATAGCTGTGTGATCCTTGTCAACACAAACATGTCTCCCATGGCAGGTTTGGTTTTGGCCAGCTGAAAAACATTGTCGTGTAGACTTTAAGAAGGTATAAATAGGAGCCCAGAGACAGACAGATGGCTTTGCTTTGCATCACAATGATTTGCATCATTTTGCTACCCTTCCTTTCTCTCCTAGAGTGAAAGCCTCCAGAGAACTTTTCTTGCTCCTTCTGCTGAATCACACCATTTCTGCTAAATCCTGCTACTGCTATTGCTGGACGTTGTTGCTGCTTTTCCTGGATTGCTGGTTTGCTGTTGGTCTGGATTGCTGGTAGCCTGACGCTGAAGGGTGGAATCTCCCCCAGGGAACTACTTTTAAAAAGGACTGTATACCCCATCCCTATTAACTTTCTTTCTCTTCTACCTGATGTTGGGGAATTGAAAAGGAGAAATAGACATAAGGAACCCCAAATAAAGCAGATTTTAAAAAGTCAAAGCGTACATTTTGGGGTTAAAGAAGCACCTGAAGGACATTTACACAGAGGGAGCTAACAGCACTCTCTCGGTGCCTTGGTTGCTTCCAGGATTATTTCAGCCTTACCTAACTTTCAACACAGATGGTAGGAGATAAACATGTCTAATCCAGAGGAGAGAGTTGTCAAGAGGCTGTGAAAATGCCTTGCTTTCCCCCCTTTTCACTTTTTGACTCTCCTTTGTACCATTTGTCACAAAACAAAACATTAAACAACATATACAGTTTCAGGAAAAAAATAATGATCAAACAAAGATAACCATGATTTTATCAAATTGATGAAGGACTCTGATGACTTTGTTAGCAAGTGAAGAACTTTAATGTCTCCTGAAGGAAGCAGCCTTTTCTGTTTTCTTCTATCACTGAGTTCCTAAGTGCTGAATGTTTTCCCGTACACACTAATGCATATTTGTGAAGTTAACAATTACGTGCTTATCAATGGTAGTAAAAGTATAGAGAAATGCTCATTGGCTTCAGCCTGGCACTCTTCCATTCTATTTTTTGTCCATCTTAGTTCTGGAGTTGGCCTTTTCATGTACTTAGGCTGACTTGTGTTATCAGCTTTATGGAACATTGATTTATGTGTGATTATGGGAAAGGACAAAGATGTGCAAAGGCAGGAGTGTGGAGCAAAACTGGAGGGCGCGGATTCTCTCCTTCCACCATGCAGATTCTGGGGATTGAACTCAGGTTTTCAGGTTTGGTAAGCCATCGCTATGCCCTGATTTTTATACTAAACTAGATATGACACTGTCTAAGGTAGTATTATATCTGCATAAGTATATAATGATCATTAAACTGTAGTAAAAAGTGTTTTAAAAATACTTTTGGTATCGACTTAAAATGTTCTCTCCCTTTCCATGATTAGTGGTTCAAAACTAAACCTACTAAGCGCCAGGTTAACTCTCATTAATTCCCTGTCTAGTCATCTGTTGGCCTGATTGGGAGCAAGATTTGTCATTGCTCATCTTTGACTTAGTATAGGACAGACACCCCCTCTATTCCAAAATTAGCTTTAATTTAAAAAACTATTTAGCATTAAGAAATTTTACTAGTACAGAATTTTATAAAGAGCTACAGGAAAACATAAGAATACAAGGATCAATTTGAAGGTCATTTCCCTCTTCCTGTGGTGATTTGCAAACCCAAAGCACTTTAGCTTTCTTAGGCATCTACTTGTTCTTTTGTGCACCCTCTCTGTGTGTTCCATGAGATGGTGGTAATGGGTAATAGTGAAATTATGTACAGAAGGTAGAAGGGCAGAATCATTAGGGTAAATGTGGGAGCCAGAAATTTCGTTATACCTCTCTTCTCTAGGATCTTATGCAAGCGGTGATCAGAGGCACACTTTTGTAAATGATAACCCAGTAAGACAAGCTAGCGTGGCAAAGCATCCAAATTATGCTTGATTCTCAAGTGTTTCTTTTAACTACTTGACTCTGAATAGGTTATTTAACCCAACTGTAAGCTTATGTCTGAATAAGAGCAATGATGCCACATATGAACAAATATGAGAAATCAACTTGACAATACATTTGAAACACTTAGCATGCCTCCTGTGTATTTTTAATACAATAAGCTATAGCTTACAAATACATTGTTATAACAGTAAAAAGACTCCAGTATGATTAGAGCTACTGTTTTGTTGTACAGGCAATTCAACTGGCCTGCCCTCAGGGGCTTTTAGGATCCAGACAACATCCTATATAACCACCTGCATCCTATGTTATCACCTGGGCCAGGTGCTCTGGATATAAGCCAGTCCAACCCACTCTTTCTCTCTGCTTCATCTTCTTTCCCCTTCCCTCCCCTCTGACTTTTCTCTCTTGGGAGCCCCCCCTCCACACCATGCTCTCTTCCTTCTCTCCTGTCTCCTATCCCCTTTCCCTCCCCTAAATAAATCTCTTCATATCCAGATCTGTTGATTGTGTTTCATTTTTCAATATATGCTAACGTTGGTGCCAAAACCTGGGAGGCCGTGTCTCTTGGGCGTCTGACACTTGGTCCCTGGCACAGCTCATGATGACCTGCTCTGCCAACTTGTGCCATCATGTCTCTGGTTCTTCTGTACTTTGGGGGACACTCTAAAGTCTGGAAGAACTAATTTACTTTTCTCTCTTCACCCATAGGAATCGTGTCTTCCACTGTACCCCCAGGCTCTCCTCTGGGGTGTCTCCTATATAATTGCAGATCCCTACACCTAGCGACTACTTAAGAGCTTCTAAGCTTATACACCTCTGCAACCAAACTTGGCCTCAGTATCCCTTAGATGACATATTCAATATGAAACCTTTTTAATTCCTGCCAGTAATCTGGTAAATGGGTATTCCCATGTTCAAGTCTCTTCTTTGCTCCAAACCTTCTCTCTTTGATCTCTCTCCCAAAAAGTTTCAAATGTATACCTAGAAGGAATTTTCTCCTTAACCTACTTAACTTTGTTTCTGTCCCTTATAATTACCAGTATTCGCACAGGCCCAGGTGTTTCCTACATCCATGACAATACCAAAGCAGCTGCCTACAGGTGTATCAGTCTAACATCAAAACAGACTACTCTTCCTGGACTTGGCCAACATTTCAGCCTTTTGGTCTCCCTATCACCTGCCCCAGTATAGGCTGGAAGTAGCCAAAGATGATTGATTTCTTCACCTATTATCCATTTATTATCAACAAAAGGCTGGGATGCTGTGTGTCAGGCCTGGGACAAACAGCTTCAGGTTCTCCTAGCATTCCTAGTCCCTATCTGCTGCTGGGCATGGCTGGCAAACCCCATCCTTTACCCTGAACTTTCCAGGGCAAGTGTTCCCCCTCCTCCTCATCATGTAATCTGGACATTTTGGTACTTACTTTTTTTTTCCTTTCTTTTTATTATCCGCTTGCACGGCAGCCAAAAACTTCTTCCAATGAACCTACATTTATATAGTTTAATTTGCCTTGCATGAGAAGCAGTCCAACATCCTCATTCCCTCCTCACCACCCCTCTCCAGTTCCTCATTTGTTAAATTAAACAAAAAGGGAGGAATGTTATGTTGTGCCGGCAGTTCAACTGGCCTGCCCTCAGGGGCCCTTAGGGTTCTGACAACATCCTATGTCAACACCTACATCCTATGTCACCCAGTCCAGGTGCTCTAGATATAACCTGTCTGCAACTCCCATCAGCATTCTCTCTCTGCTTCAGTTTCTTTCCACTTCCCTCCTCTCTGACTTCTCTCTTTGGGGGAGGGGAGGCACTGTGCTCCTCTTTCTCCTCTCTTCTGTCACCCCTTTCCCTCCCCTAAGTAAATCTTTTCATTTCCAGATCTGCTGAGTGTATGACATTTAAAAACATATCGTAACAGCTATTCTTCAGTTTTCTTGTATCTGTGCTTACATTTTTTGTCAATAATTAATTTTATTAATAAATAATTCAATAATTTTGTTGAAACATTGTAAGTACGATAATTGTCATTCTTCTGGATGATATGTTCCTAAGGGTGAGTGGATGCCATGATCACTTAAATGACTCACAGTCACCACTTGGTTCTACAGGTCAGACCATGCTTAAGTCCTGAGAGTAAGTGGCTGTGGTTTCTAGTACTGGTTATAGACAGTTATAGTGATTGCTCAGACATCTATTTCTAGGCCCAGTGCTCTCTCAAAAATTACTACAGCCCATTAAATCAGCTACTGAGTGGATATGAAGACAGCTGACCCAAGCTGTACTCAAACTTCTCTGCCCTATCAAAACAGATGTATGGCTCAACCATGATATAACATGACTGAGGTTATGTTGGTCCAGTGCAGCAGCCTGCTTTCCAGGCACACACAGGAAAGGAGAAAGCCAATTAATACAGAGAACAGCATGGAAGAGCAAACTTACGACCCAAGAAATTCCTTTGTTTTACTTGAGTGCACTGAAGTGGGTTTCTATTACTCAGCCAAAAGTGCACAGATAAATTAATAATCATTTTTACATAGATCAAATAAAGACTTAATTGAAAAGTTATACATTATTAATAGGAATTAATTAATGCAACTTGGACATGGGCTTCACAAATGTGTTGGGATTTCAGATGTGTTGTCTTTCATAAAATAGAGCCATCTGATAATTGTTCTGATCAAAGCATAAAGCACTACTCAAACTAACACAGCTTTCACTATGAAAGTATGAAGATAAAGATTCACTGATTTGTCTAATTGCAATTCTCTGTTATTGAAATTAGCTAACACTTTATCTTTAACAGTAACAATTAGAAAGGAACATTTGCCAGCTAATTTAAAAGCTAGCCACCATGACATGACTAATGTCTACAAAAAATAATCAGTCAAGTGCTACATTGTTACCATGAGGATAAATTTTTTAACTGGTGAATTTCTTGGATATTTAACTATTTATTTTCTTCTAAGGCAGTAGTTCTCAACTTGTGGGTTGCAAGCTTTTGGGGGGTCAAATGCCTCCTTCAGAGGTGCTGCATATCAGATATCCTGTATATGAGATATTTGCCTTACAATTTATAACAGTAGCAAAGTTACAGCCATAACATAGCAACAAAATAATTTTACAGTTTGGGGGGGGGGGTCACCACAGCATGAAGAACTGTATTAGGGTTGTAGTATTAGAAAAGTTGAGAACCACCGTCCTAATAGTCAGTAGTCACGTCCAAGACAAAGTAGGAATTCAACTTCATGGGTAGTCCTTTCTTGCATCCTAAAATATGTTTCTAATAGACACAATATTTGTGTTTAATTTCAATTATTTACTTTAAAAAAGGGGGAAGGTTCCCCTTGAATGATGAGTTTTCTCCTCCCAGTAAGTTTTCAGGTAGGCAGGTATGGTGAAAGCAGGAGCCAAAGCACTAAATATAGCAATGATATGAGCAGTACCCTGTGGACAACAGCAAATACTATCCGAGAGGTGAGCGTGGGTGAACTCTCTCTGTTTCTACTCCTCACTGAGCCTCAGCAGAATCATCGCAATCAGTTCTCTTCCAGATCATTTCCATGTCCCTAAGTCTTCGTAAGACATGGTTTTAGAAAACATCTTATTTTCCCTTGGAAAGCTTGAAAAAAATTTAAAAGTTTATTCTGTGTGCTTAATTGTGTTTCGTTCCTGGATATACTGGTAACTCTTTGGGTCAAAAAAAAAATAAAAGTTCTTGAAGGAGGATATGATCAAGGTACACTGTATACCTATATGAAAATTTCAAAGAAAAAAAGTATTTAAAAAGTCATTTCAAAAAAAATCTATCATATACTTTTCTGATCACAATGGAATAAGAAAAGCAACATCAAAAGAAATTTTATAGGTTCATAGAGGAATTCTGAAGGCATTCTTAAAATGGAATATACAGGTATAACAAAAGCTGTATTAGATATGAATGTTCTTTTTTTTAATAAAATTAAGGTTGTCAGAACAAAAAAAAATAAGTTCTCTGAAGCCAAAGCCCAGTCAAATTTTGTATTCTTTCCAGCCACTGAAAAGAAAAGCGTCTGACATAGCTTTAGTGTTTCTAAAACCAACATATATATCCATATTTTAGGTTGTGTCTGCACAGAGGCAGCGTGGAAGCATGTTTTTGCAGCTGTGCACTTGGCCCAAGGTAAGGGCCAGATGAAGCAGTGTGAACACAGGGTGTTCATGGCCACCAATTAGCAAGGATTAGTTTATTGTCACAAATTGATTATTAAATTACGGGCAGGTTATTGCTCTTTGAAAAGGCAACATCGTCATACAGAAACAGAGTAGTATTTGTTCTTTACATTATTGTACAGTTCAAAATGCTCCCATAAGTGGCTCATCTCAGACCAGTGAATTTGAATTTCTTGATAACTTGCATCTTTTTTTTTTCCTTTTCTCTTCTTTAAGCTTTTATTTACTGTGTATGGGTGTTCTGAATGCATGCATGTCTGTATACGACATGTGTCAAGTGCCTGTAGAGACCAGAAGACATCAGATCCCCCCAAAACTGGGGTTAAAGATGGTCATGAGCCATCACATGGGTGCTAGGATTCAAATCCAAGCCCTCTTGAAGAGCAACCAGTGTACTTAAAACCCTTGTGCAATCTCTCCAGTTCAGATAATTTATTTTTAACTAAGCTCTCTAGTTGAACCTTTAGCAGAGTGAAATTTAAGAATTGTGTATTATTTATGGTTTTCTAGAGTATCAACTTATAGATTTCTCTTTTTGGGTCCACAAGGTTGGATACCTCAGTCTGGTCTTCAGTATATTCTGGATCCTGAAGAAGTATGTTCTAACACCCGTAAAGGAAGGGATGTACTAGCAAGTCAAGGGCAAGCAAGCAAAGAGCAAAAGCTTCTTTTTCTTATGTCTTTATATAGAATTCCAGCAAAAGGCATGCCCTAGATTAAGGTGTGTCATTTTACCCTAAAGGTCTAGACTAGAAATGGATTCACCCACTTCAAACCAACCAAAAATTCTCTCACAGGTGTACCTTCCATTTCTGAATTGTAGTTCATTCCAGAGGTAGTCAAGTTGACCACCAATAATAGCCATTACAAGTCCATCCTTTGTCAACTAGACACACAAACATACTGCCTTATGTCATAATTAATTTCCAAATGAAAACAATAACCCAGTTATGACACATAGCATAATATACTTATCCCATAAACATTTGCAAATACATAAATTTAAGGAGATCATAATTATACCTAAAATAATATAATTATCCCGCATTCAACTGCAAACACATCATAAATTTAGAATAGGTGAAATTGGCACTAGGGCGACATTATTTTAGTATCTCAGACCTAAATATAATAACCACTGATATAATAATTATTGATGTTTATTATTAATTGATGTTACAACACATAATAGGGAAATTGAAAGAAAACACAAATATATGTATAAACACATTTTTAACAGAATACAACAGAAGCATCTATGCCTACTATAATCCTTATTTCTCCAACTTGTCATATGGCCTTACCTGGTATTTATAACTACCTTCTTCTACTACCAGTCAGTGAGCCAGACCTAGTCTCTCTTCCTCAATAATCTAATGATAGGAAATACTCCATGAGGCTATAGATGCATGCTTGGCAGCAGATGGCATTGTAACTGGTAGAAAGCACGGGCATTTGGGAAACTTCATCATGTGACTCCTTTGTGCCTTCAGTAACAGCTTCGCGCATGATCACATATATACCACTTTCATTTGATAATAGATTGCTGCTATGTACATCCTACTTACGATTTGGTGGGTCCGATAATACCCATCTCTTGATGGGCATCCCAGGTTGCATGGGAACTTGTCAAAGGTTCTGTTTCTACTAAGGCCCAACAGCAGGCCAAGAGCTGTCTTTCAAAGGGAAAATAGTTGTCTGCAGAAGATGATAGAGCCTTGCTGCCAAATCCCAAAGGTCTTTTCTGATATTTACCTTTAGGGGACTGCCAAAGGCTCCAAAGAGCATCCCTATCTGCTACTGATAGCTCAGGTGTCATTGACAATAACACTGACAGCAGGTCTGCTGGATCATATGGTCAGTCTAAGTGGTAAAGAAGCCTGCACAGCAGCCTACTCCTATTCTCAGCCCTACACAAAGCTAGCAGCGTTCTGCGTCACTTGGTATATGGGCCAGAATGACATACCCAAGTGAGGAATGTGTTGTCTTCAGAATCCAAATAGACTCACTAAACATTGTGCTTCTTTCTTAGTGGTGGTGGTCAGAGGTCAGGTACAATAACTTATCCTTTATCTTAGAAGGAACATCTCTGCATGCCCTATACCATGGGACTCCAAAGAATTTCACTGAGGTAGAAGGCCCTTACATTTTTGTTGAATTTATTTGCCATCCTTTGATATGCATATATTGGAGTCCAAAGTTGTTGCTACCTCCTGCTCAATTGGTACAATCAGCCTAATGTCATTATAGTATACCAAAGTGATATTTTGTGGGAGAGATAGAAGACTGAGATCTCCTCTAAGTTATAACATAGGGCAGGAGAGTATTATATCCTTGGGGTAAAACTGTAAAGGTGTACTTCTGGCCTTTCCAAATGAAATCAAATTGCTTCTGGTTATCTTTATAGATAGGTACTGAGAAAAAAGGCATTTGCTAGATTGTTCACTACATACCATGTACCAGGAAATGTCTTAGTCTGCTCAAATGAAGCTACCACATTTAGTACAGTAGCTGCAGTCAGAACCAGTACCTGATTGGGTTTTCAATAATCAACTGTTATTCTCCATGATCTACCTGTCTTCTGCACTGGCCAGACAGGAAAGTTAAAGAGAGATGTGGTGGCAGCCACCACCCCCTGCATCTTTCAAGTCCTTGATGGTGGCACTAATTTTTGCAATCCTTACAAGGATGTTGTATTGGTTTTTATTTGCTATTTTCTTTGGTGCTGAAAATTCTAAAGGTATCCACGTAGCTTTTCCAGCCGTCTGCTGCTCAGGGAACAAATGTGAGAATTCTTCCAGCCTCTAAGTGTGTCTCTCCCCACTATACATTCTGGAATTGGGGATAACCACAAAATGAGTTTGGTGACCCACTAAACCTACTTTGGTTTGACAAATTCCATTAATTACCCAACTTCCACAAGCTCCTACTTTAACTGGAGGGACTTTAACTGGAGGTTTTTGTTGGGGGGAATGTGGAATTTGGATTAGAAAAGCAGTTTGAACGCTTTAAACAGGGCATAATGGACAACACCATTAGGATCATGGAAGATAGCAACGCTGAGGGTATTTGAGCTGTGGGGACCCAGCTCAAGAGGTTTCAGAGAAGACGAACGTTAACATGTGGTTTAGAGATCATTCTTGCGATACTTTAACAAAGAATGTGGTTTATTTCTGCTTTTGTCCAAAAGAATCTGCTTGAGTCTAAATTGAAGAGGTATAGATTAACAGGCTTGGCCGAGATTTTCAGACAACATAGGACTGGCTATGTTATTTGGTTACAAATGACCACATTTACACAGATCTATGATGTAAAGGAGAAAGCTGAATGAGAAATACAAAATGTACAGTTTGAAGAGAAAGGAGCCACCATATAAAAATATGTGTAAACATTTTAAAAAGCTTCTTGCTAAGTTAATTAAAGGAGTGGTAACCTTACAGCAAGACTCCATCCAGCTAAGCTTATGGAAAGGAATTAAAGAAAAGTTAAAAGGAGTTAAAGAAAATCTAAGGGTCATGCGTTGTTGTGCACAACTTTAATCCCAGCACTCAGAAGGCAGAGGCTGAAGGATCTCTAAGATTGAGGCCAGCCTGGTCTACAGAGCAAGCTCCTGCACAACTGAGCTAAGGCAATAAAGGAAATTGTAAGAGTAACTTTTATTCACCTGATATAATTGTCATTTTGAGTCTTATTGCTTCCATTTGCCAGTGTAGGCCCAGTCCTGGAAGTTGCTACTCTCTGTACAACTTAATCTAGGCCTAGAATATTTACAGCCTTTGAGACTTACTGCTGAGTAAGCTCACCCTTTCTAGTTCTTTCTGAACTCTGGCTGGTTGTTCAACTCAGATGTTCTGGCTCAACACTCCTTTCCAAACTGACTGATTCAAACTGGTTTCTCTCACTTCTGACTGAATTCCCCTGGTTGGCCTCAAACTAACTCTAACAATCTGTTCTAATCTTCTGGGTCCTCATTCTCTGGCTCATTCTGTCTTCATGTATGTCTAGATTATTCTTCTTTTAACTTGTCTCTGAAAAACTGATAAAATCTCTCTCTCTCTCTCTCTGTCTCTGTCTCTCCTTCTCTCTCTTAAGTTGCTTCTCTTTCCTCTCTGTTCTAGTGAGTATTGACCATATCCTATCTCTGACTCATTATGTCAAGTCTTTCTCTTATTTGTTGCTTTGTTTGCTTCTCAATTAGACATCACTTTCAAACATAGCTGCTTTCTTCTACCAACTAACTTTACCTATACTGTTTGGGATTAAAGATGTGTACTAGGGGCATGTCTGTATTCTAGACAGAAGCATTAAAGATGTGTGGTATGTCTGCATTACAGCCAGAACACACAGACCTAGAATGTTTTTGGATGTGATCAGAATAGCCATGTTTCTAGATTAAAATTCTTCTACAGAAAACTGTCAAAATAGAAAGCTGGTGAACATATAATTGAATGAAGGTGCCATGTTCCAGGCCCAGCCAGCAGTAGAACTTGACAGCTTCAGCAAAATGCTTCTGGCTTTAAAGTAAAGTGGAAGAAATAGATTATGGACTTTCTGTCCATGGGTAAGAAAAGCTGCTGAGGGTAGGCGTATGTCAGGGATGTCCCTGCATGAAGGCCTATATAGAGTGTGAAACTGTGAAGCTAAAGTCTGAGTTGGTTTAGAGACCCCAAAATGTTGGATGTGTCAGAGCCGTAGGACACCTGCTGAAGAAAGTTGCTAACAGGGAGTCAGTCGAACCAACCCAAGAGAGAGAAATGTGTTGTATTCAACAAAGCTGAAATAATGCAGAGAGCTGAAGAGCACTTTCACATTAGACATGAAGTTGCAAAATTTGGAGTTTGCCCAGCTGGGTTTTAGTCTTGCTTTGGTTCACTGGGTCAAGGAGTGAAATGTGGTACTTTGAATGAAAATGGCTCCCATTGGCTCATAGGTTCATAGGCTATTAGGAAGAGTGGCCTTTTTGGAGTAAGTGTGGCTTTGTTGGAGGAAGTGTGCCACTTGAGGGTGGGTCTTGAGTTTTAAATGCTCAAGCTATGTCTGATGTCACTCTCTCTCCTGGCTGTTTACTCATCTACATGTAGAACCCTCAACTACCTCTCCAGTACCATGTCTACCTGCATGCTGCCATTTTTTCTATCATGCTGATAATGAACTAAGCTTCTGGACCAGTAAGCCAGCCTCAGTTGAATGTTTTTCTTTATAAGAGCTGCTGTGGTCATAGAGTCTTTTCACAGCAATAAAATCCTAACTAAGACTTATTGATTTAGAAGGCATCATCATCAATTCTTGTCAAAACTGAAACTGGTTTATTAAAGTTTTAGGTTTTCCTGAAATAGGCCTTTGGTAAGTCGGCCCAGCTTAAGGGCACAGAGTGAAGGTGTTCTTTGTAGAAATCTATGACACCTAATGTAATTTCTCTCTTTCTTTGGTGCCTTCACTTGGTCCCAGCAAGTATTGAAGAAAGAACCATTTACTAGGCAACTTCTGTCCTTCAAATAGAAATGAGCACTGTTCTTTTAGCTTAAGAGAAGTAAGATTCATGCCCCCTTCAAGTGGATCAATGCCTCTTAACTGTGTCTTCCTATTTGTTTTACACAGAATTGCTGAACTTCTGTAATGAGCAAAGTACTAAGCAAAACATCAACAAGAATCCCAAGGTACATAAGACACATCCTCAAAGGTGATTAGAAACACTTAAAGGCAGTGATGAAAACATATGTGCTAAGAGACACGGAGCTCAGCATTGAGGTGATTCTAATGTGATCTGAGTATGGAATTAGAGGCACTTGAATGCCACTGCAGAGTATGGGATGTGACCCTTAGATTCTTACCCTGTAACATGAGACACTGCAAGACTTCCTGATGTCTAGAAACAAAGGATAAAGCCTGAAAGAGTCAGTTTATATCTTCTGTCAAGATAAAAATGTACTCTCAATGAAGAAATAGTTGAGCTGACATCAAGGAGACACTTCTTTCCCATTTCATCGTTTTGGTTTTCTCTTTGTATGGGAATCTAGAAGTGAAATGACTTTGGGAACAGACTATTGAAGTAACACCACACTGCTTGACTACCTATCAGTGTGAACTGAGCCTTTGTTAGCCTGGAAAGCTAGAAGGAAGAGTGATCCATACAGTTGGAGCAGCCCCCTGTCCATCTGTAGGACTCTGCATCCACCCTCCCCAACTCCGTGTGTGTGCATGTGTGTGTGATGTGCTACTAGAAATTTTAATTGAAGTGCATATTCTAAACATCTGTTCAATATTTATCCACAGTATTATTCTATTATTTTGATGGCAATTGAAGGCTCACTGCTTATGACTAAAAGCCAGTAACATCGGGTTATTTCTAGTCTTACTAAATACCAGAATACATGTGACTGTGACCACATATGATTTAAAGTATTAAATATTCCAATGGAAAATTAGAAGGTTCCTTTAGAAAGAGTCAGAGTTGGCTAGTGGATTTTTGGGTATGATATCACCAGCAGAGACTTTCAGTAGCCAAAATTTCAGAGGAGAATCTGAAGTTTTGTTGTTGAAGATAAACCTTTACTGTTCTGTAAGTATGGAGAATTATTTCAGTCTGCAATGTGAACTAAAAGTGATTAAAAGATGAAGGGGATTAATGGTTTGCAGACAGAGAAATTCAGGGCAAATCTTACTTTTCCATGATCAATGGTCTCCCAGTGGAAAATAATAATATGCCTAGCGAATACCTATCAAACTTACAAAATTGGCCTTCTACCTTCCCTTGAGTCAAACTTTCTAAATGACTTTCTTCTGAAATTATTATATCAAATCATGTTATTTTTGTTTTGTGATCTGTAAATAGCTATGAAAAGACACTTTTAATAAAACCTCTGTAGAGGAATCACAATCAGCATTTCTAACTGAAGAACAATTGTGGGAGGGAAGATTCTTTTCAGAAAGACAAGAACAATGTCAAGTTCTGATTTTCAAAGGCCTTGCTCAATTAAGGCACAGACATGAACAAAGGGGAAATACACCAAAAGTTGTGAAATTTTCTGAAGTTTCTCTTGAGATGAGGAAACCTTATCATAGAATTTGACAGGATGGAAGGAGGGGAGAGAAGAGAGAACTGGAGAAATTTGACATTGAGTGTCAAATTCATCTCTTCGTTGCTTCATTCTGGGTCAAGACCTTTGTTGTATAGCTTCTACACACAATAGACACGTCATCAATCTCATGGTAATAAACATGTTCATCACTTTATTTGCACAGGCACAAAGATTATCTGTCTGTTTTATGTAAAGGATCAGCCCGCCCTGCCCTTCTTTAAGCCACAGTTTCCCCTGAAGACACTTACCTGTCTAGGGTCCCAGAAATGAATTGCCTTGTTTCTTGCAGAGGCTGTGGTTTGGGTTTCTCAGTTCTGCTAGATCACAGACCGCTCTCCAGTCTGCTTTTTTTTTTTTTTGAAAAAAAAAATGTAGTCCTAGACCCATTATTGCTGTGGTGGCTCCGACTTTTATTGTCTTTATACTTATCACTTCTTTTCCTGTAGTTCTTTTCCTGTAGTCCATAGAGTTGAAGCTTCAGTAGTATTTGTGTATGCATCCAAGTTTACTTACATGCTGAAAGCAAAAAGGAACATTTATAGAGTATTTTTCTGCCCTGTTCCCTAGTGCTAGCAGTGGCCTCCTGTTCGAATATCTTTATATGCAATCAACAATCATCCAAGTCTTCATTAGACTTGACACATATCTCTTTACCTCATTTTCTGTCCCTGTATCACTTTGACTCCACACAGGAAGACATGACCTTATTGTATATTTCCCAATCATATAATTGTCTACCTGGTTTTGGTTGTTTATCTGTTTGTTTGTTTTACCACGTCCCAGAACCCAAGTTATTTGGCATTGAACTATACTACATATAAGACATCACCAGTCCTGCATAGCCTCTTCCACACTCAGTTCAATTTCTTTTCAGTTTGTTCTTGAGAGTGGTTAAAAATCTTGTGGTTTAGAGTAAGGCAGAATCTCCCTTGTAAGAAAAAATTGAAAGGGATTAAGGATGGAAATGATGACCAATATAGTTGATATGAATGACAGGAAGAAAACAGAACGTTTTAGCTCAGAGCTGGGCATGCAACATTTTCTTTTCTTCCGTTTTGTTTTGTTTTGATTTTTTTTTAATCCCTCCTCCTTCATTTATCTCAGGAGCCGAAGTTCTCAGTGTCCCACTGGAGGGTGCATGCTCTGTTACTATTTTTGAGGCCCCAAAAGATCTTAATTATGTCCAACCTAAATTTATTCTGACTTAAGTTAATGCTGTTTCATTTCATTCTGTTTGCCATGAAAAAAAGGGAAAGCATGGTAAGTTTCATTTTTATGGACTCTTGCCATACATCTGAAAACAGAGATTTAGCTGCTCCACAATTTCTTTGTCTAGCCTAAAACACCCTGACAAAATCTTTAAAATACTTTTAGATTGTGTTTGAGGAATGATACATCTCTCAGTATAACTTGATCTGATTAATTCTTTCACAATGTCAATCTTTTATGGTTTTCTGGGTATTTTTCCCTTTAATTCTTTTACTTTAAATAAGACTATTGTTCAGTCATACCTTAGACACCATTCACAACGTTCACCAATTGCACTGAAATCATGTGGATCTGAAAAAATACTTCATTCAACTAAAACATGGCAGCTCAGTACCCAACTGGGTACCCTAGTAAGGGGAACAGGGACTATTTCTGACATGAACTCAATGGCTGGCTCTTCAACTCCCCTCCCCCGAAGGAGGAGCAGCCTTGCCAGACCACAGAATAGGACATTGCAGCAAGCCCTGAAGAGACCTGATAAGCTAGGGTCAGATGGAAGGGGAGGAGGTCCTCCCCTATCAGTGGACTTGGAAAAGGGCAGGGAGGAGATGAGGGAGGGATGGGGAGACTGGGAGGAAATGAGAGAGGGGGCTACGGCTGGGATACAAAGTACATAACCTGTGATTAATATAAAAGTTACGTGTGTGTGTGTGTGTGTGTGTGTGTGTGACTAAAACAGACATTGTAGTAACTCAAAAAGTGAGCCCTGGCTATTTTTGATCTTATGAAAGCATAAACGTTGCTCTCCCAATCTCTTTCCCTACTCTATGGCAGTGTTGATAACAGGCTACATAGAGCGTTATGTAGATACTGCTTGGAGGCATGAGCCTTGTGTGTGGCTCTGAAGTTATAGTTGAAGAAGCAGCAACCATACAACTTTAATCAATACTGGTTGAGAACACTGTCTTGGGAATTATGTCTAGGATAAGAGAACTGACATAGCAAAGCAGTTTTCCTTAGGTCTCTTTTTTTCCCTATGGAAAATTTATTTTTCTTTTTTTAGCCTTTTAAAAATTAATTTATTTATTTTTATTCATTTTACATCCTGGTTTTAAGTCCATCCCTCCTCCCCTCCCTGACACACCTTCCCCCCTTTCTCATCACCCTTCTTCCCTCTTCCTCAGAAATGGAGAGCTCCCTTTCCCATCCAGCCCAGTTCATCAAGTTGCATCAGGACTGAGCATGTCCTCTTCCCCTGTTACCTGGTAAGTCAGTCGCTCCTGGAGAAAGTGATAAAAAATCTGGCAAGTGAGTCTGTGTCTGATGCTCTACCCACTTCCCTTAGTAGAGGACCCACATGAAGCCTAAGCGGTCCATCTGTTACATCTTTGTAGGTTTCATAGCTCCAGTTCATGCATGGTCCTTGGTTGATGCTTCAGTCTCAGCAAGCCCCTCTGGGCCCTTGGCTCTGTGGTCTTTTTGAGGCACTTCTGTAACCTCCAGGTTCTTTTCTCTTTCCTTCAACTTTTTCACAAGACTCCCTAAGCATCACCCAGTGTTTGGCTGCCTCGTTTGGTAAAGTACCAAACTTTATGTCTGGAGGTCGGGGGTTCCTTAGGTTCCTTATAGCTTTTGTTTGTAGTTAAGAAACTATCATTCTATAAAGTGACAAACAGTTGTGCAATTGTGTACAGTTGCGTATTTTATTTTTAGGGACCTTCACATTTAAGATATGCTAATCTAATGGAGGGCTGACACCATATGAAAAAGTAAATCATAAGGATTATTTAATGGATGTTGTCTTGAAAAGAAAACCAGGTTTATTATCTTTAACATGTAAACTATGATCTTTAACATGTAGAAAGGGCTGCTGGTTCATTTTATGCATGAAAAATCCCTTTCTCCATTTCAGTAGGAAAAAAAATACTTTTATTATGAAGACTAGCCCATGGGATTTGGTGGGAGTGGTTTTCTCTCTCATTACCATGCCCTACCTACATAAAGAAATGGATGAATGGTACATCATCTGAAAAGAAATTACTCATTTCCATTGACAGGTACAATAGAACGATGCTATTTTTAGGACTGTCAGTCAGTGCCAGTAAAAAGGATTACTAACATCTGGGCTGCCAGGAGTCCTTACTTTGTAAAAGACAAAGAACTTCTATGTTGGTAAAATCCTTCCAACACCCCTTTTAAAAGATTTGTTAAGTTATTTTGATTTTATTTTTGTTGTAATTAAAAGTCCAAATTAACAAGATTACTCAGTTCAGGCAACCCACTTAAAACCACAGAATAGTCAATTTCATTTTAAACCAGAGGAAGGGATTGTCTAAGTGTTTGCATATATATAAGTAGGTTATGGTGGATCTAGACTTTATGTAGAACTTCATTAGTATTTGTTTTTTATCAACAGGCCCTGTTGGTATAATGTTCTTGTGGAATATATAAAATTTACTCTTGTTCATTCAAATACTGATTTCTCTATCTCACTATCTGGTTTCAATCTGGACACTTGCATTGTGATGTTTATTCTAAGCATCTCCTGTCTCAGGTTTGTGTAAACATGCCACTATTTGTTCTCTGTATTGTCAATAAAACAACCAGCTGATGCTGAGCAATGGAGAGAGTAGGGGTCTGGTCTGGAGGGGAGGAGAAATAAAGGAGTGGGAGGAGTCGGAGAGAGAGATCAAAGAGGAGAGGACTTGAAACCACCAGAAGAGGTGAACCAGACCTAAGATATGACTAAAAGCAAGTATAATGTGGAAAATCTGAGTGGGAGGGAACTATGGGGCTTGGAGGTTTAGGATGGAGGAATCATTGCCCAGCACTGTGCTCTAGGTTAACTGAATACTCCCCAGTCTCTGTGTGGTGACAGCTGGTTTAGTAATAACTGTTGTTTAACTAAAAGATAAATCAATAATGAATATTAATAATCAACAAGCTCCTTTAGTGTATCAGAGCTTAGTGATAAGGAGCTAAGCTTCCCAGTATGAAGTTCACAGTCTGTTTACTTACATTCTGTCTACAAGGAAGATGTATTGGGGGGGGGGTAAACTATTTGTTTGTTTGTTTGTTTATCTATTTATTTATTATTTATTCTTCTCTCAGACTTTATATCTGGACTACAGCTTTCCCTCCCTTCACTCGTCCCAGTTCTCTGCCTACTTCCCCACTCTGCCAGATCCACTCCTCCTCCATTTCCCTTCAGAAAACAGCAGGCCTCCCAGAGATACAAACCAAACACGGCATTCGAAGTTACAATCAGACTAGGTATACACCTTCATATCAAGGCTGGACAAGACAACCCAGTGGAAGGAAAAGACTTTTAAGACCATGTAAAAGACTTAAGGCTTCCACCAAAACATATATTTAGAGGACCTTGCTCAGACCCAGGCAGACCCCATAATTGTTGCTTCAGTCTCTGTGAGCCCCTATGAGTCCTACTTAGTTAATTCTGTGGGCCATGTTCTAGTGGTGTCTTTGACCACTCTGGTTCCTATTATTTTTCTTTCTCCCTCTTCCACGGAATTCTCTGAACTCTGTTAATGTTTAGCGTAGAGCTCTTCAACTGTTCTCATCATTTGCTGGATGAAGTCTCTCTCATGACAGTTGGGTGAGGCACTGATCCATGAGTATAGCAGAATATTTTTAGGAATCATTTCGCTCATTTCTTTTTTCTTTTGTTGTCTTGTTTGGTTCTATCTCAGGTTTCTGGGCTGTCCAACCTCTGGGCTATTCTGGCCCTCCAGTCAGTATCCGGTGTAGTCTCCCTCCCATAGCATGAATTTCAAGTTGGACTGATGGTTGGTTGGCCACTTCCACAAGTTCTGTGCCACTTTTACCTCAGCACACCTTGCAAGCAGGGCAAATTGTAGGTGGAAAGTTTTGTGACTGGATTGGTTTCCCAGTCCCTCCACTGGAAGCCTTGTCTGGCTACAGACGATGGCCAGTTCAGGCCCTTTATCCCCCAGTGCTAGGGTCTTGTAGATTCCAGGGAGTTTCTGCTACACTAGGTTCCCATTTTGCCCCCCAAAGGTCCCTAAATTTCAGTCGACTCTCCCAGAACCCTCTTTCTCCATTTCTCCCTGTCCCATCAGATCCTTCCTATTTACCTGCCAAATATATATATTTTCCCCCTTCACAGGGAGATCAACGCATTCCTTCTTTGAGCCCTCCTTGTTACTTAGCCTCTCTGGGTCAGTGGATTGATTGTAGCAGGATTATCCTTTACTTAATAGCTAATTTCTGCTTGTGAGTACATACTAGGTTTGTCTTTGTGAGTCTGAGTCGGATTATTTCTAGTTCCATCCATTTACCTAAAGGTTCCATGGTGTTATTTATTTTAACAGCTGAGCTATACACTATTGTGTAAATGTATTACATTTTATTTATCTATTCTTTGGTTGAGGGACATCTAGGCTGTTTCCAGTTTCTGGTTATTATGAGTAAAGCTGCTATGAATATAGCTGAGCACGGGTCCTTGTGGTAGGATGTAGCATAGTTTGGTTATATGCTCAAGAGTGGTATAGCTATTTCTTGAGGTAGATCGATTCCCAGCTTCCTGAGGAAGTTCCATATCGGCTGTACAGGTCTGCACTCCCACTAACCATGGAGGACTCTTCTGCTTGCTCTACATTCTCCCATGCAGTCCCTTCCAGCATGAAGTTCACAGTCTATTTACTTACATTCGGCATACCACGGGGATGTGTGTGTGAGAATTTATTCTCAATTATGTGTATGTGTGACTGTCTTTGATGATATGTTAATATGATTACAGTTGCCAATAAAGATCAGGAGAGAGCATGCGGTGTCCTAAAGCTGGAGATATGGGCTGGTGTGAGCCTGGGTGCTGGAAACCAAACTATGGTCCTCTCCATTATCAGTAGGTATTTTGGGATCACTGAGCCACTTTCCAGATCCTGGATGAAGTGCTTTGATGATTCTGTGTATTTCCAACCAGTTCTTGCATGTCTAAATGAGTACTTATGAAAGCAACAGCTTGTCCGAATAAAATTAATTACAAAGAAGTAAGAGAAAGGTTTATCATAAAAACTTAATGATTAACTTTAAACATTAAAATCTTTGAAAAAAACCTCATGACTGAAATATGAAACAAGAAATACAAAGATTAAATCACTTTACTAAATTAATATTCTCTGCAGTCTGTTTTTTTCTTTTTTTATTGAAAACAGGTAGTTTTTTCATCCAATATATTCTGATCATGGTTTTCTTTCTTCCAACTCCTCTGAGATTCAGTCTCCTTCTCTCCCATCTGAATCACACCCTTCTTGTCTCTCATAGAAAACAAGCAGGCATCTAAAGAATAATAATAAGATAAAATAGGAAGATAAAACAAAAATCTGCAATAGGACAAAACAAAAAAAGAAAAGAAAAAGAGGCAAAGGAAAATCAGAAGATAAATATGTAGTTACAGAGAAGCTCACGTCCCTACACACAAGAATCCCTAAACACACAGAGCTGGAAGCCATGACACATACACTAAGGACCTATAAGATTAAAAAAACAAAATGTCGTACCAAACATTATGAGACAAAGAACCTCAGTGATGCCATTGAGTTCATTTTGTGTTGGCCATTTACTGCTGTGCACGGTTTGTTTCCCCAATGGGACTCTTTGGGCAAGATCTAATATTTCATTTGTAAGTGGTTATAAATTTGACATAGCTTCTTTGTTAGTGACAGGGGCTTGTGTCCACTTCTCCTCTAGATCCTGGGCCCCCATCTGGTGCAGGCCTCAGCATTATCTGTGCATCCTCCCAGTCTCCGCGATTCATTTGTGTAGGTTCCGTTGTGTTTCCTCAGTGTCTTCATCTCTTCTTCATCTCACAGTATTTCAACCTCCCTTTATGAAGGCTTCCCTGATCCCTGGGGGAAGAGATTTGATGGAGAAGTCCTTTTTAAGGCACTATTCCTAGGCCTCCCATTCTCTCTGTAATGCATGGCTGTGGGGCTCTGTTTTAGTTCCCATCTGCTGAAGGAGGGTATTTCTCTGGTGATATTTAAGACTTCAAATACTATGCTGAATATATATAGAGAGGGTAGACAACCATTTTTTGTTCCTGATTTTAGTCAAAATGTGTTAAGCTTCTCTCCATTTCAGCTTATGTTGACTGTAGTCTTGTGGGTCACCTTTATTAAGTTGAAGTATGCCCCATGCATGCTTAGTTTCTTTGGAGCTTTTATAACAAAAAAGGTGTTGGCTTTTGTCAAAGGCCTTTTCTGCATCTAAGGAGATGATCATGTGGGTTTTCTCTTTCAGTTGTTTATATGGTATATTTCATGTACTGATTTATATAGGACCATCCCTGCATCTCTGGAACGAATCCTACCTGGGTGATCTTTTTGATGTGTTCTTTGATTTGGTTTGCAAGGATTTTGTTGAGAATTTTTGAATCTATGTTCATAAAGGTCTTTAATTTTCTTTTCTGTTCTTTCCAACTATGGTCTCATAAAAAGAACTGGGCAATGTTCCTTCTGTTTCTAGTTTATAGAATGATCTGAGAAGTATAGGGATTAACTCTTTCAAAGTCTGGTAGAACTGGACACTAAAACTCTGTGGTCTTGAGGTTTTTTGATTGGGAGACTTTTAATGACTGCTTCTCTTTTACTAAGTCTGTTTAAATTGCTTGTCTGTTCTTGATTTAACTTTGGTAGGTAGCATACATCAAGAAAATTATTCTTTACTTTTAGATTTTTTAATTTGGTGGAGGACAGGTCATTGAAACTTTGGCTTTTCTTGGTGTGATCCCCCTCTTCTCTGATTTTGTTAATTCAGATCTTCTCTCAAAGAACCAATTCTTTATTTCATTGATTATCTGTCCTGTTTTTTACTGTTATTTGTTTGTTTCTGTTTTATTGGTTACAGCCCTGGGCTTTATTTTTTATTCATATCTACTTCTTCTGGGTATTACTTCTTTTGTTGTTGTTGTTGTTCCAGAACTTTTGTGTCTTTTTACATGCTTTAAGTTACTAATCTGAAATCTCTCCAATATTTTAAGTAGGTACTTATTGCTACGAACTTCCTTTTTTTTTAGAACTGCCTTCATTATGGTCTATAAGTTTGAATATGTTATATATTCATTTTCATTAAATTATATAAAGTACTTAATTTCTTAATTTTTGTCTTTACCCATTTTCATTAAGTAGTGAGTTGTTCAGTTTTCATGAGTTTGTAAGCTTTCTGTTGTTCCTGTTGGTATTCATATCCAGTTTTTATCTGTGGTGGTCTGATAGGATGCAAAGTGCTATTTCAAATTTCATGTATCTGTTGTAACTTGTTTTGTGTCTGAGTATGTGCTCAATTTTGGAGAAAATTCCATGAAGTGCTGAGAAGGTATACTCTTTGTATTTGGGTGAAAGGTTCTGTAAATATCTGTTAGGTCTATTTGGTTTATAATATCAGTTAGCTTCGGCATTTCTCTGTTTAGTTTTTGTTTAGATGACCTGTCTAAGGGCAAGAATGGGCTGTTAGATTCCCCCACTATGAGACTGTGAGAATCAACATATAATTTAAGCTATAGTAGTATTTCTTTTACAAAAGTGGGTGCCCTTGTTTTTAATGCTTAGATGTTAAGAATTGAAATGTTCTCTTGGTAGATTTAGTTTTCCTTTGATGAGTACGTAGTACCCTTCCCTATCTTTTCTGATTAGTTTTGGTCTGAAGTCTATTTCATCATATCTTAAAGTGATTTCACCAGCTTCCTTCTTAGGTCCATTTGCTTGAAATACATTTTTCCTTTCTTTTACCCTGAGGTGATGTTTATTCTTGCTGTTAAAATGTGCTTCTTGGATACAGTAGGATGGATCTTGTTTTCAAATCCAATCTATTAGTCTGTGTCTTTTTTTTAAATTTATTTATTTTTATCTCAATCACAGGTTAGGTACTTTGAATCCCAGGCGTAGCCCCCTCCCCCATTCCCTCCTACCCTCCCACTCCCTCCCTCATCCCCTTCTTCCCCGCCCCCTCCAAGTCCACCAACAGGGGAGGACCTCCTTCCCTTCCATCCAACCCCAGCTTATCCTGTCTCCTCAGGGCTGGCTGCAAAGTCCTCCCCTGGAATCTAGCCAATCTGTCACTCCCCGGCTTGTATGGGGGAGGGTCAAAGAGTCAGCCATCAAGATCATGACTGAAACAGTCCCTGCTTCCCTGAATAGGGTCTTCAGCCCGACACCAGGTTATCATGGGCCCCATCGGTGTGGGGGTTCCAGTCCACA
>CM053745.1:45981994-45998761 GCA_028658305.1 Pachyuromys duprasi | reverse complement strand
CTAAGTACCATGCACGGAGAAAACCTAGAACCCCTGCACAGATGTAGCCCATGGCAGTTCAGTGTCCAAGTAGGTTCCATAGTCATGGGAACAGGGACTGCCTCTGACATGAACCAATTGGCCTGCTCTTTTTTCACCTCGCCCTGATGGGGGAGCAGCCTTATCAGGGCACAGAGGAAGACAATGCAGCCACTCCTGATGAGACCTAATAGATTAAGATCAGAAGGAAGGAAAAGAAGACCTCCCTATCAG
The DNA here is from genome assembly GCA_028658305.1 of Pachyuromys duprasi. NCBI lineage: Eukaryota > Metazoa > Chordata > Mammalia > Rodentia > Muridae > Pachyuromys > Pachyuromys duprasi. The sequence continues at coordinate 45,998,509 of CM053745.1, read as the reverse complement.
TGGACTTAGGGAGGGGCATGCGTGGAGAAGGGGGAGGAAGGAAGGGATTGGGAGGAGAGAAACGAGGGAGCTACAGGGGGAATAAAAAGTGAAAAAAGTGTAATTAATAAAATAGAAAAAATTCAGAATGTGGTGCGTATGTTGACACCTATAGTGCAGCAACTCACACTAGGCTCCACCGACAGGGCAGAGTGTAGGGGTGAAACTGAAATGGAAGAACGGATCATCCTTAGGAGGCTAAGTGAGAAAGGGCAGTGGCTGCTGTAGAGGGTGGCAGTGAAGGTGGTGGACAGGTGGCATTCAGAAGGCATTTAGTTGCAGATAAGAGGGTATATTTAACATGTGCCATTCTTCACGTTAGCTGATTAACAAGTTGCGAACATCACCTAATTAACAACTCACTTGCATGTTATCTTGCAGTTTGTCTATAAGAGTTAATTAACAAGCATAAGTTGCTTTATATTTTTAACTATTGTATTTATCTCTAATTATGGACCAAAACAGACCAGTCCTTTACTGAAAGGCAGTTATATTCTGCGTACACCATCCATAACTCAACCACATAAAGGAAATGCCATTTACACATGTCAATTTTTAAATAGGACAGAAGATTTCTGGAAATTATTTTAGAACTAGAGTTACAGAAAGAGAGGAGACACAATTATCATTTTGAAAAATATTGACTGATGTTATCAAACAGAATTTACTGCAATCTACAATTCATTCTTTTTGCAATTACATTTACAAAATATTTTCCTAATGAATTCTGAGCTTTGTGTTTAATCTCATCTTTACAGCTCAATACTAAAAATTTCCCGAGTCTTCATAGGATTCTTATACTTACATATTTTAATTAAATTTTTGTGTTTATTACTGCTTCCATTTGTGTTAGTCACCAAATAAGTGTTTATCACTAATGATTAGCAATACAGCTATGTGGATGAAACAGAAGAATTCAGGAAGATTGAGGAAAAATGCTTTAGGGTGAGGTTGCCTGAAAGGAAGAGAAAAAAAGTTAAAGGAAAAAAAACCATATCCAAGAGGAATTTTAAACCAAGGTATGTTCACAACTCCATCATATCATATCATATCATATCATATCATATCATATCATATCATATCATATCATATCATATCATATCATATATCATATCATCTCTCATACATCACTGCATATGTATTAATCGTGCCACAGCATTCAATAATAGATGTTTATATATGTGTATGATGGATTTATAAATAGTATAAAATTCAGTGACTGATAGTAAGAATGAGATTTACATTTGGAGGTAGGGTCTGCAGTAGTACAAAAGCAGCTCCCCTTCCTGACTCAAGTTATAAATGGAGTTGCTCTCCCTTCTGAGAGATGAGACCAGAAGACTCAGCTTTAGGATGCTAACAAACAGCATTTTCTTATCCTAGCTGGAGAATAGGCTCAACCACCTTGTCAAAGGAGCTCAAGACTGGAAAAATTCCCTTGATGAGAGCCAATTTTCTTTGGAGCAGTGAAGCTGCATCTTGCTCCCTAGAAGATTAGAGATAGAGCAGAAAGGAGCCAGCAAGGCTGCTCCCGGGCAGAAGCATGGCCCAGAAAATTTGAGCAGCAGTAGAGCGAATAAAGGGCTGAGAAAGGCAAGTGAAGTGCTTAAATACTCCCTATAGGAGGAGAATGTGTCATCCAATATTAGACATGAGGACCTAACAGATGATGAGAGCAATGGCCCCTGAAATAGCACAAGAAGACATCCAAGCCACACATGCTAAACAGTTAAATGTTTGATCCTGTGGGTAAAGGAATGAAGGATGATCAAAGAGCAACTATAGGGAAATGCCCACTGAAACCACATTTTGTTGCTATTGAAACTGGATAATAGTCACTGGAAATTTATGAGAATAAAATTTCTAAAAACACAAAGAAATCAACTTAATATCCATGGCCACAAAGAGGACAAGAGGTTATAAGGACTATTGTTATAGTTATTCCCACATGATCATGATTACACACCTAACACTTAGGAAATTAAATTGTATCCTAAGTGCTTGTTGCCCACACAGGTGCCCGTATGCCCACACTTGCAAACACACACACACACACACACACAAATGACTCACTGAACCATATCCCATTACTGGATAACTTGCTATAATGAGCTACTTGCTCATTCCCACAGTGGGGGAAAAAGATTCTTGGCTTGACTTGTGCATTTATCTTCTCTGTGAATGTTGAGAGAAGCCAAGACAGGGATTCAAACCAAGAAGGAATATAGACACAGGAAACGATACAGGCCATGGAGGAACGCTTCTTATCTGCTTGCTCTTCATGGGTTGCACACTCTGTTTTCTTATAGAACCTAGAACCCAGGGGTGTCCTCACTCACAATAGACTCCATAGATCACTAATTAAGAAAAGATCTTACAGGCTTCTAAATAAAAAGTTTTAAATAGCTTATATGTACCAAAAGACATGTATGCTTCTAAAGATTTATGTCACCTCTTACTTAAATTAACATTATGTATCCCCAAATTATTTACAATAATGGCTTTTTTCTGTTCATCCTTTTCTTCTTTCATAATGTGTTTGGATTAGTTTTGATATGAACCATGGCTCTACCATTTCTTCTAAAAAGCTCCCCATCCAAATAGAATGAAAGTGGAAACATTTGCTAGCTGCTACAGGAGAACTAAATATTGAAGACCACTGGAAAACTATGGGGAATTCTGTCTTCTAATCTTATTTCCTGCAATCTTTTCAACAGCATTTTTTCACTGTGTTTTTCCTGTGAATTAGCTGAAAATTTATTGGCATATCAACTGGCATTGCCTAATTCTTGAGTAAGCAACCATACTGTTGAGATTTCATAGTTCTACCTTTCCTGTCATTCCCCAAAGGCTCACTCCTGCAGCAAATTTTCTGGTCCTCTAGACATTGCACTCTTTCAGCTCACCAGGGAATCTTGTAAAGTGGCAGTTAGCTAGAATCACCATCAGTAGTAGCTAACATCCATGCAGTTGACTCTGAAAAGGCTTTAAGCTCAATAGCAATGACTGGGTAGATTTATAAGATAGATTCTATGCGTTTAGGATATTGTCACATATCCATAAACAAAATACCCGTGTCTTTGGACTTTGTACAATCGAACTAAATCACATATTGTGCAAATAATATTTTGTTACCTAAATTGAACAAAGTAAAGCAAAATAAAGTAGGAATTATTCCTGCTTAAAAGATGAACACACTACTTTTTTTTTTTTTTTTACAAACTGTGGATTCCTTTAATGGTGCTATCTGAACAAGTACTACCAATTGTTATGTAATATCTAAACTTAGGTATTATGCTAAGTAAAATGAGCCAGGCACAGAACAACAAACACTGGATGATTTACTTTCATGTGGAATCTGAACAAGATGAACTCATGGAGAGTAGTGGGTTTCTAGGACATGAAAAAAGGAACAATAGGGAAAATTGACTGATTGCTACAGAGTTGCCATTATGCAAAAGGAACAAGTTTTGATAGTTAAATCACAGCATAAGGTGACTGTAGTGAATAGTACACTTAATATTATTAACACAGAGCAGACCTTAACTACTCTCATCACAAACACACAGAGGTAAATATATTAGATAATAGAAATGTTAATTAGCTTGACTATGAAGATGTTTATACTATACTATAATATATATTCATATATGATATATATGGTGCCATGCATTTTAAATATATGCATTTTAGTTAATCAATTATACCCAATAAAGCAAGGAGGGAAAAAGCAAATGCTTTAAACAACTAAGTATTTCTGGATTTACTTCATCTTCCTAAAACGTTATTATATTGTCTAATAACAACTGTAGTAGGCAACAGTTATATGCTAGGTGTATACTTAGTGGATATATGGAGAGTCATTTAGCAAGATTTCATTCACTGCTATTATTTTTTCTTATTTTTACATGAGTGGATTTGCTTTGCAAGATGCTGGGATATAACACATGCAGGGAGTCATAAGATTGCCCTCAGTTCTGACTTCATGAAGACAGCTAACTTACTGTGCTGATACTGACCAGAAAGAATCATTTCATTACTTAATGACTTTTTAAGACTCTTTTCGTTTTAGCTGAATGTTTATAAGATACAGTTAAAATAAGAGTAGAGACATATGTAATAATGTTTTGACTTGGACGAGTTTCATGAAAAATAATTCCTTAAAAGGAGAAGGGAAAGCTCTGAGCTCCCTCTGTTTGATCATCAGAATTCTGGAAAGTTCTAGAAAGTTCTCCAAAAGCTGATACAGATTCTGGCAGTGAGCCAACAGTAAAGATGTCTTGAAATATTAAAACAAAAATACAAAACTTAATTGTTGGGCATAATTGGTATTATTTCCTACTTTTAGAATTTCCAAAGTTTTATTTAAGCAAACAACATCTATACTTAGAAAGCGTCCGTATTACAACTCTATCTCATTCTGAAGAGTAGCTCTTATGGCTTATGAGTAGCATAACTTAATTCTAGGACTAAGCTCCACTTCCTTTCTGTGCACTATGAACGTACAAAGAATAATGACTAGGCAATGGCGATTGGCTCAGTGAGTAAGGGCACCTCCTACCAAGTCTGAGAACATGAGTTCTCTAGCCTCAAGACCTACATCATAGACTGAGAAAACTGGCTCCTGTGAGTTGTCCTCTGCTACCTGTGTTCATCCTCCAAACACAATAAGTGAGTAATAAAAACTGACACATCAACATGGTTGTCCTGAATTTTAAAAATTACAACATGTTTGTTGTATTAAGCTGTATTTGTGGTGTATTGTAAATGCTTAAGAAGGATCAGCCATTATTGTACTGTGAGCTGAATCAGTTAATATCATGCCTTGTAATAGAAGATATTGTGAGGTTTTCATAGATGTGTATAAGCTATCTGTGAAATTTAGAAGCCGAGAGCTGCAGAGCTAACTCCATAAAAATCACACTTTGGCTGGATGTGGAGCATGTATTTATAATCACAGTGCATGGCTACCAATGCAGGAGGATTGCTCTGAGTTCAAGGACAACCTGGGGCGTATAATGACATGTTCCCAGGCAACCTGGTTCACGAGAGTGAGAACCTACTTGAGACAAAGTAAAATAATAAAATTAAATGAAACCAAACCCAACACGCAACAAAAACCTTACACTTTAACTGTGTTCTATAGGATTGAAGCTACCCTCATTTCTTTTATACTCTTTTGAGTTTGTCTATTAAGTAACTTTCCTCACAGATTCTGCACTTCATTGGAATAAAATCATAAGATTTTAAAGTACAGAGGAGAAAAGAGCTAATGAATTGTTAAACTATTTCCCTTGAGGGAATAATAATGTCTCACACTTCATACAAAGTTACTGTCGCAAAATGATTTCAGGGAACACACTTTACAATTTTCTTCTAAGATCTGCCATGCCGACTTCTCACATTTCCTACTTACCCCACCCACCTCATTCTGTACATTTTACTTTATTGTTTTGTTATTACATATTATAATTCTTGTAAAAATTCTTTAGTTCACTCAAGGGAAATTTTAAGTGTTTATGCTAGAACATACCAGAGAGTCTGAGGTGTACATTCCAGTGTGTGAGGGAAATTTAGGATAGACTGTATGGTTTAAAGTCATATTCACCACTGAGGGATGTTCTCAGAGTCTGTTCTCTCTACTGGGTCTCACAAAAGATGCCTGCCACATCTTCTGGGTTGGCCTGGAATCTGCAATGAGTACTCTGTCTTCCCAGCGCAACCTTCACGACTACAACCAAGAGCTACACAGGCATCTATCTAAAGCTTGGCTTTTTTTTTTTTAATCATAGAAATGTTTGATTCTTTCTCACTAAAAATAGATATTCTGAAACATCAGTGCTAATTTTCTACAAAGATTATGTAAAAGAGGGGTTTATACTTAACTAGACTCTATTCAAGTGAATCACATTGTTAACAAAAATGCTTCATTTGCTTTCATTAAAGTAACCAGAATACAGATTATGAAATTTTCAATCTTGTCCTACACACTTAATTTTGAAAGGAAAAATGATAACTCTTTTATGAGATGGGTAAAGGAGTAATTGAGGAGGGTCATAAATACCCTTATTTGATTTTACCTTTTGTCAAGACTTATAAGTTCAGAATTACAAATTTTCTGCTTGACTTTAATGACAAAACCATACATAAATAAAGAATGACTAGTTTAGAATGCAAAAAATAGAAGGTAAATTTTTTTCTAGTTCCCACCATCTGCCTGCAAATTTCATGATTTCCTTGTTTTTGATTGCTGAGTAGTATTCTATTGTGTAAATGGACCACAATTTCTGTATCCATTCCTCAACTGAGGGGCATCAGGGTTGTTTCCAGTTTCTGGCTATTACAAATGAAGCTGCTATGAATATGGTTGAGCAAATGTCCTTGTTGTGTACTTGAGCATCTTTTAGATATATGCCTAGGAATGGCATAGCTGGATCTTGAGGTAGCACTATTCCTAATTGTCTGAGAAAGCTCCAGATTGATTTCCAAAGTGGTTGCACAAGTTTACATTCCCACCAACAATGGAGGAGAGTTCACCTTTCTCCACATCCTCTCCAGCATGTATTATCACTTGAGTTTTTGATCTTAGCCATTCTGATGGGCTTAAGGTGAAATCTCAGGGCTTTTGATTTGCAGCTCCCTGATGACTAAGGATGTTGAACATTTCTTTAAGCGTTTCTCTGCCATTCAGTATTCCTCTATTGAGAAATCTCTGTTTAGCTCTGTACCCCATTTTTAAATTGGATTAATTGATTTGTTGCTGTTTAACTTCTTTAGTTCTTTATATATTCTGGATATTAGCTCTCTGTCAGATATAGGGTTGGTGAAGATCCTTTCCTAATCTGTAGGCTGTCGTTTTGTTCTGATGACAGTTGTCCTTTGCTTTACAGAAACTTTTCAGTTTCATCCTGAGTGAGGTATCCCAGAAGCAGAAAGACACACATGGTACACAGTAACTTGTAAGTGGATATTAGACATATGATATAGGATCATCAAACTAAAATTTGTTCACCTAAAAAAGCTAAGCAAGAAGGAGGACCTGGGTAAGATGCTCAATCTTCATTCAGAAAGGCAAACGGGGATAGACATCAGAAGAAGCTGAAAACAAGGAACAAGACAAGAACCTACAACAGAAGGCCTCTGAAAGACCCAGCAGGGTATCGAAGCAGATGCTGAAACTCATAGCCAAACTTAGGGCAGAGTGCAGGGAATCTTATGAAAGAAGGGGGAGATAGAAAGACCTGGAAGGGTCTGGAGCTCCACAAGGAGAACAACAGAACCAAGAAAAAAATCTGGGTATAGGGGTCTTTTCTGAGACTGATACTCCAACCAATGACAATTCATGGAGATAACCTAGAACCCCTGCACAGATGTATCCCATGGCAGCTCAGTATCCAAGTGGGTGTCCTAGTAAGGGGAACAGGAGCTGTCTCTGACATGAACTCAGTGGCTGGCTCTTTGATCACCTCCCTCTGAGGTGGGTGTGCAGCCTTTCCAGGCCACAGAGGAAGACAATGCAACCAGTCCTGGTGAGACCTGATAGGCTAGGGTCAGATGGAAGGGCAGGAGGTCCTCCCCTATCAGTGTATTGGGGAAGGGGCATGGGAGGAGATGAGGGAGGAAAGGAGGGCAGGATTGGGAGGGGACAAGGGTAGAGCCATAACTGGGATACAAAGTGAATACATTGTAATAAATAAAAACTATACTAAAAATAAAAAATTTAGAAGGTAAGAGATTATTTTAGTATTTTTTATAGCAGATGCTTTTGATAATGTTTGGATCCACACAGCTGCAGTAGTAATGGAATATGTACACGTATGCACTCGTTTATGTCAGAGACAACAGATCTGCAGGTGAGGGAGACGTCACATAGCAGACAGTGCTGTTCCTGGGGAATATTTTAAAAAGAAGTTGAAGGAGTAAGTAGAGTGGTCATTAATTTTGGTTAACCTTTTCAAATATGTATGAATGACATTCATTCCCATGTCATTTTATCTTAAATCTAAGATGATTTTCTTTTTTAAAATGAAGAAGTTGGTGTAACATTTTGAAATAGCACTCAGTATTGGTAAACATAAAGTTGAAAAATGGAAATGACATAAATAAATTTTGAGTGTATTCTCCCCACCATTAGGGGAAACAACCAGTAATCTCAAAAGTATTAACAATACACATTATTTCATGATTTAATAGCTATAGTCTAGGAAAATATGATAATAGAATAATTAAGCATGCATACAATTTTTGAGAAATGTTTGCTATTCATAATTTTACAATATGAGAGAAAATTGGGTGCTTACCAATTAGATGATCAACATTCCAGTCGTAACTCAAGGTACTATAATTGAGGATACCATTGAAGCTATATTTATATTATGTATAAATATACACATTTAGGAAGCTTCTACTTTATTAGGTTTCTATTGTACCACTCCCCTTAATTTTATCTATCTTTCCTTATATTTCCCCATCTGCACCCTCCCCCTTGATCCCATCTGATCCAGACCCCACCATCCATGCATCCATGCATGCATGCATCCATCCATCCATCCATAACTATCTATTGTATTTCCCATTTCTAACAATAGTTGTGGGCTTCCCCGAGTTCCTTGATCTATTCCTATTGGTGGCTCTATGCACTGTAGCTTGGTTATACAGCTATATATCCACATCTAATATCCACATTTAAATTAATACATATGATATTTGTCTTTCTAGGTCTGGAATACCTCATTCTGGATAATATATCCTAATATAAATCATTTACCTGCAACATTATTTCAGCTTTTAATGACTGAGTGATACTCCATCAAGTAAATGTACCATTCCTTTTTTTTATTAATCCATTCTTCTGTTGAGGCACACCTAGGTTGTTTCCAGTTTCTGGCTATTATTAATAGAGCAGCAATGAACATGGTTGAGCAAGTGTCTCTGTTAAAGTGGCCTTTGGCTAAATACTCAAGAGTGGTATAGCTGGATCTTGAGGTCACTTAATTACCATCTTTGCCACACTTATTTCCATTGTGTGTGTAAAAGTTTATATATTCTCCTTACTTCACATCTTCATCAGTATAAGCTGTCACTTGTTTTATTGATTGTAGCCATTCTGACAGGAGGGAGATGAAACTGTATTTTTATTTTCATTTTCCTGATAGCTAAGGATGATGAACATTTTTCTTTTTTTTTAATTTTAACATTTTTATTTTATATTAATCACAGCTTATGTACTTTGTATCCCAGCCGTAGCCCCCTCCCGCATTCCCTCGCTATCCCCCCCTTCCCTCCCTCATCTTCTTCGTTCCCCTTTCCAAGTCTATTGATAGGGGAGGACCTCCTCCCTTTCCATCTAACTCTAGCTTATCAGGTCTCTTCAGGAATGGCTGCAATGTCCTATTCTGTGGCCTAGCAAGGCTGCTCCTCCCTCGGGAGGGGGGAGGGGAGAGGAGAGAGGTTCAAAGAGCCAGCCATTGAGTTCATGTCAGAAATAGTCCCTGTTCCCCTTACTAGTGTACCCACTTGGATATTGAGCTACCATTTGCTACATACAAGCAGGGGTTCTAGGTTATATCCATACATGGTCCTTGGTTGGAGAGACAGTCTCATAAAAGGTGAACGTTTCTTCAAGTGTTCCTCAGTGTTTTAGTTTCTTCTTTTGAGAATTCCGTTTAAATTAGGTTATTTGTTTTCTTTATTTGTAGTCTTTTCCATTCTTGCTATTTTGGATATTAGACCACTATCAAATGTGTCATTGGTAAAAAATATTCCCCCATGCTGCTTTGAATGACAATGTCCTTTGCTCTGCACACCCTTCTCGGTTTCATGAAGTCCCATTTATTTACTGTTGGTCTTAGTGCCTGTTCTGTTCTGTTCAGAAAGCCTTTCCCTACGACAATGAATCCAGGGATATTCCCCACTTTCTCTTCTTTCTGGTTCAGTGTATCTGGCTCTATGTTGAGGTCTTTGATCCACTGTGGTTGAATTTGGTGCAAGGTGTTCAGTATGGATCTGTCTGGAGTTTTCTGCATGCAGCCATCTAGTTTGATGAGCACCCTTTGCTTAAAATACTGCCTTCCCTTCCCTCCCCAGTGTGTGTTTCTGGCTTCTTCACAAGAAATATGGTATCTATAGATGTGTGGATTTATGTCTGGATTTTCACTTCAATCCCATTGATTAATTCTTCTGTTTTTGTGCCAATATCATGTTGTTTTTATTACTATAGCACTGTGGTACAACTTAAAATCAGAGATGGTGATATCTCTAGCAGTTCTTTTATTATTCATGGTATTTTCAGCTACCTTGTATTTTTTTAGGTTTCAACTTTAATTTATTTTTAATATAATTTTTTATTTATTACAATTTATTCACTTTGTATCTCAGCTGTAACCCCCACCCTTATCCCCTCCCAATCTGACCCTCCCTCCTTCATCTCTTTCCATGCCCCTTCCCCAGTCCACTGATATGGGAAGACCTCTTCCTCTTCCATCTGAACTTAGTCTATCAGTTCTCATCAGAACTGTCTTTTATAGTCTTCCTCTGTGGCCTAGTAAGACTGTACCCCCCTCAGGGGGAGGTGATCAAAGAGCCAGGCACTGAGTTCATGTCATAGACGGCCCCTTACTAGGGTGCCCATTTGGAGACTGAGCTGCCACGAGCTATATCTGCACAGCGGTATTAAAGTGGATGCTACCTTGTGTTTTTAAGTTTCCATATTTTTTTCAAGGTGTGTGAGGAATTGTGTTGAAATTTTGATGCGGATTGCACTCAATCTGTAGATTTCTTTTGGTGAATGACCATTTTTACTGTATTAATGTTACTGATCTATCAACATGGGAGATCCTCTCTTCCACCTCTTGTATTTTGTTGGTGAGGCTTGCCTCTAAGTTTTCTGTTTCTGTCCCCACATTTTTCATTTCTAGATTTCCCTCATTAGGTGCTTTTTTTATTGATTCTATTTTGCTTTCAGGTCTTGAACTGTTTTCTTCATTTCTTCTATTTCTTGTTTGTAGTCTCAAAGATTTCTTTAAGTTATTTAGTAATTTCTTCTTTAAGGACCTTTATCATATTTGTAAAGATGACTTTAAGGTCTTTTTCTTGTGTTTTGGTTATGTTGACACACTCAGAGCCTGCTGTAGGATTGCTGGACTCTGGTGGAGATATTATTTTAGCTGTTACTGTTTCCTTTAATTCTGGCAACTAAGCACCTGAGACTTGTAAGAATGTAATTCCATGTGCTGATACCTTGTGTTGTCTCTGTTGGGCTTTCGCCTTAGTTTCTGTTACCCTCTCTGCTTCTTCAGAGAGTATGGTGGCTATGAATCCTCTGGTAGGAAATTCTTTTGGGATCCTGATAGGTGAGGCCATTGGTGGTTTCAGGTAAAATGTGCCTAGTCATTTGGAGCTGACACTTAGGAATAGGAATGTGTTTGGAGGAGGTTGAGTTGAGAAGGTCCACAGGATGGAAGAAGTTAGAATGTTCCATCAGGATCTGCTTAGTCCCCTAGGGATGGGCACAGGGAGTGTGGAGAAGCCACAGCAGAAAGTAGAGATGTGGAGATGAGGATGAGGTATTGGACTTGGAGGAATGGGTGTGTGTGTGTGTGTGTGTGTGTGTGTGAAGATCTTCAGTTAGTCTGCCTGCTTGGCTGACAACAGCAGGCTATGGGTTTCCAGTGCCCATTGAAACCTGAGGTTGAGGGCTGAGATAAATCAATGAGTTTGGGCAGGGAAGCTAAGAGGGGGCCATCAATGTCATCAACTGGAGATGAGTGTGTGTGTGTGTGTGTGTGTGTGTGTGTGTGTGTGTGTGTGTGCATGCTGTGGGGTAGGGGTGTTTGCAGCAGGTGGTATGCTGTGGAGCAGCCTTAGGATGAGACTGGGAGATTAGATTTGGAAGAACTGAGGGATAAGCGAAGATCTGCAGAAGCCTACCTATTTTTCTGACCTGATTCAGCTACCTTTTATAGTGATATTAGTACAATTTTAATTCCTTATTAGATTTTCTTCATTGTCTATAATGAGCATGTGTAATTGTTTCAATCTGGAAAAAATCATTTTAAAATATCAAATGTTTTCCATCTGTTAATAATTCACACTACACCAATTCTTACTGCTCTTATAATTACTATCTCTAAAATATTTTCCCCTACACTGTGTACTTTAAGCCTCCCAAATGCTTCCACTAAATATTTTACATTATTCTTAACTTATAAAGTAAATTCATTTAAAAATGTACATTTGTCTGCATTCAAACATGTTGTTTCCCGGAAGAGTGCACTAACTGTATTTGAAAGAAATTGAGACTCATAAGTATGTATGAGCCTTTTTCAACAGATGTTGGCCTTGCAAAGAGTTGCTAAAAGTGAGATCATATTGATGGCATTCTGAAGCTCTTCTGAAAAGATTCAGAGGAACTGAATGCTACAGTATAGCCACTGGATGATCTAAAGAACAATGTATGACTTATTTGGTGAAATTTGAGCAAGATTTTTATGAACTACATTTTCCCTTTGCTGGAAGTTTTATGGATTCAACCAGAGTTCACAAGTTACACTCTTCTTGCAACATATTAAGTTTAATCCATCAAACATATTTTGTTTTAAATAGGTTTCACTGTAATATAATAATATGTGAGTGGTAATAATATTGTAATAATGTAAAAATATTGTCATCCTGTTATAAATTTCAAAACATCATAATTATTGACAAATATTTTCCCAACAAAGTGACAGGAATGATATTCATTCACACCGAGTCCTGTTGGAATCAAAAGTAAGAACAGTGTGGAAAGCAGACCACAGAAAAGGATCTAGAATGTGTAGATATTTATAATTTAAAAAAAAGGAAATCATGAGAGATTGGCAAATCTAAAACATAGAAACATGGATTAAAAAATTCTGGTATAGTGGAATGGGTCATAGTAGCAAGGTCTATAGAGTATAAAGTTATTAAAGCAGCAGAGCTGTAGAAAATCTCTTTGGAATGATAAGTTTGGGGAAGATTTTTCATGATTGACTTTATCTGCAACCATTTATTATCTACTCAAAGTCATGTACATGATTAGTAGTGAAATTTTATTGGTGACATAGAGAAAGAATTAAGTTTGGGGACATGGATACAAAATGTTAAACAAAGAAATATGAGCACACTGAGGGTTCCTAAGACCTTAACAGTTCGACTAGAAAGCTATCCAAGGCTGAGAAGAATACAACACTTCTTCCAGAAGGGTTATGGATCTGAAACCTTTCAGCCTGTAGGTTCAAAAACAGAGGTTCTAGCAAGGCACATCAGGATGTTGAAAGGAACCTAGCGAGGCACACCATGGCTGGGAACAGAGTATTTGAGGAGAATGGACCAGATGTGCAGTGGGGTTCAGATTTACAGAGTCAAAAACTGACGTTTTAAACTTTGAGATACGGTCTAATTCAGTAGCCATGACTGGCCTGAAATGCATTATGTATCTGTGTCTGGTCTCAAACTCATAGCAATCCTCCTACCTCAGACACCTAAATACTGAAATTACAAGTGTCAGGGAGCAGACTTTTACTTCTTTATCTTGAAGAATGGTAGATAAAATTGTAAGTATAGTTGCTTATGTCTCCTCATTTTCACCAATATATGTTTTATCCTAGAAGTTATTCAAAAGATACAGTTTAAAGATTTTGTTTGGTTTTATGTTTATTTGTCTTTTACATAAATCTATGTCTGTGCAACATGTATGTTCAATGCCATGGAAGTAAAAAAAAAAAGGCATTGGATCTCCTGGAACTGGAGTTAGGTGTGGTTGTCAGTAATCATTAGTGTTCTTGGAATCCAGCTTTTGCATTTTGCAAGAGCAACAAGTATTCTTAATCTCTGAAGCATCTCTCAGGTCCTCATATCTAGTTTAATGCTTATGAAAAGATATATATTTGTAGTTATAAGTTTATATTATGAAAAGATATGAGAATTTATATGTGTATTTTGATTCACATATTTTGAAAAGTACAAGTTATCTCTAAATGGCAGGCTAAAGATTTGTGATCTTCATTTTTAGAGAAATGGAAGGTATCTGAAACCAGAGCAATGACAAAATCAGATTTGTGATTCCAAGCTGTCACTCTTAGAATCACTGTAAAAGACAAACAAACAACAACAAAACCACATTGCAAAACAAACAAACAAACAAAAAGCCACGTTGCAGTGAGTGAAGAGATCCTAAACATGACTTTAGAAAGCTGATGACAACAGAGAAAAAGAAAGAAAAATAAAAAGACTAACACACTTCCCCAGTGCCTCCTTATCTTAGGACAGACACTACCTTGAAGCAGACAACCCTGTGCTCTGCAAAGCACAAATCTCATGTCCTCCTATGTAGAGCTGAGCATTTGAACCTGCAGGCCATGATGACAACTCCCATTTGTGTTCAAGATGGCTACTGAGCCAGACCTCAATATGCCTGTTTGAAGATTCATTTTCTAATGTCTACTTTATTGTTAGAAGACTTAAATGTGACACATTACTTGAAAGTGCACTAGAAGCTACGAACAGTTAATTATGCTCATGAAATGATGAACCTCAAAGAGCCTAAAAGGATATCCATCTTTCAATATTTATTCATCAAGCACAACCTATGTGCTTGGAACCATATTAGATATCATGAAATATACAAAAGGAATTTATGGACCTAGCATTTTGGAATTTGAACATGTATTTAATTAATTGCAAACGAAATTGAGAGAAAACTGAAAATAAGGTGGACCGAGATGTTATTCTCCAAATATAGATCATACTGCCCTGCTTTTAATCTGTGGGAGCCTTGCTGAGCTAATCTTGAAATGCAATTCGTTTTCTCTTGATTTGTTGTTTAGAGGTGTTGATTGCCCCAGGGAAAGGATTATCACCTCAAGTGAACTTGGGAAGCTTCTGCTGGAGATTTCCCAGGCAGTAGGGAACCCAGCTGATTAGGGCATCTGCCCAACGTCATGGCCAGACTTTCATTGTTTATGTTTCATCATAATTCAATTAGGTAACTAGGACCTCGGAGATACACAGATAAGAGAGGTTTCCGAAGTTTGATTTCTCCTTTATTTTTCCTCCTGTAAAGGAAAATTCTGCTCATAAGAAAAAGGAAACAAAAAGATTATGTTCAGGGTCAATTCATTTTAATCTCTTCTCTACTGCTTCTGGTACCTTTATCATTCTTCCTGATGCAGACCAGGCTGTTATTAAAAGCGTGTTCACTTAACCTTTAAGAATACACCATTTTATCGTCATTGAGCCCTTGCCTCACCCTTAGATCTATTTGAAAGAAGAAACAAATGACGTTTAGAAAAAAAATAATTGAAACAAATTTGTACTTCTTCCTCTTATAGACTGCCAAACAAACTGTGAGTAAAATTGTTTATGCACACTCAACTTTAGCAGCATACATTTTGTCTTAGAATTTATTGAAAACACAGTTTAGTATTGATAGAAAAGATGCTATAGATCTACGTTTTGCACTTATAATTCTATCCGAAGGATAGATATACACCCTTATATCTTACATGTGTTTTATATACGTATCTGGAAAAATAAAAATAATTTCCAAATATTAGTTTCTCATTTTCAACAGGAAAAACAATATGGATGAGTTCTGAGAATTAAGCAATCTCCAATCTAGAAGCATAACATTTTGAAAAATATAAAGTACCACGTAAATGTGTAGAAGGGCAATTACTTGAGTTTCTAAGTTTAATTAAGAATTTTTAAAATGTAGTGTAAACACAAATTTTTAAACCACTCTTAGGCATATATCCAAAAAATGCTCAAGTATACAACAAGGACATTTGCTCAACTATGTTCGTGGTTGCTCTATTTGTAATAGCCAGAACCTGGAAACAACCCAGATGTCCCTCAGTTGAGGAATGGATACAGAAATTGTGGTACCTTTACACAATGGAATACTACTCAACAATTAAAAAGGAGGAAATCATGAAATTCGCAGGCAAATGGTGGGACCTGGAAACGATCATCCTAAGTGAGGTATCTCAAAGGCAGAAAGAAACATATGGTATATACTCACTTATATAGACCTACAGGATAGGAAGGTCATGCTGAAATCTATACTCCTAGGGAGGATATACAGGAAGGAGGACCCAGGTGGATATGATCAATGCTCGTTTGGATGAACAAATGGGATGGACATTGAGTGGAGGAGAAAGCAAGCAACAGGACAGGAGTATGTCAAGGAGGACCTCTGGGGGGGTCAATGTAAAGATGTATCAGAGCAGATATTAAGACTCGCAATCAAGCCTTTGGCAGAGGGCAAGAAGAGATGATAGAAATGGAGGAGGTTGGTGAAACTTGGAGAGAACAAGAGCTCCACAATGACTAAACTGAGCAGGGCACAGGGGTCTTGTATGAGACGGTTTCTACAACCAAGGACCACGTGTGGATGTGTCCTGGAACCCCTGTGCAGATGGGACCCAGGATAGCTCGGTGTAGGACTGGAGGCCC
>CM053745.1:45965971-45981494 GCA_028658305.1 Pachyuromys duprasi | reverse complement strand
CTCACACTGTCAAGCACCAAAAAGAAAGCAAAATAGACTCATCTCACGGATATTGAGAATGCTTAAAATTAAATATATTTTGAATGTCACCGTTCCGTTGGAAATTTCTACCATGTGTAAATAGGCCAGTGACCCGATGGCAATATTTATTTTCACTTGGACGTTAAAATACGCCATGTTCATTGTAAAGGCAGAAGAAGGATCCGGTGGAAGCAACCATGCACTGCTCTGAGTGACCGAGTAAATATTATTTCAATCTCCTTTCTGTGGGTTTGAATTTCAGCCGTCAGGATGCCTTAGCAATCATCATTTCTGTGGCTGAGAGTGAATGTAAAATAGGCTGGTGCGTGGTGTTTGCACAGTCGTTAGCTTATTTGGAATCCAGTTTGGGTTAGAATAACAGAGGGGAAGTGAGGTTGCATGGTCTCCTTCCTGCATTGGTAACAGAACAATCCTGAAACACAGCTGGGAACGCGGAGGTGCGAGTCTAAACTTGATGGAGATGAAACACAGCACTCCTGAGCCTCCCTACGCCTAATTACTGCTAAATTGGCAAAAAAAAAAAAAAGTAGCTGTAATTGCCTCTGATAGTGATTTTGATATGCTACAGATCAATGTAATTTTATTAGCTCTGAATGTTTAGAGCTACATATATCTCAAGTCGTTTCTCAACATCATAAATAAAATCACCCCAAGGAACTAGAGTATAAAAACGAGAAAGGAGGTGAAAAGAAATAATATTGAGGGAAATTAAACACCAGCCTAAGTGGCGCCTGCAGTCAGATTAACAAGTCTCTGACTGCAAGTTTTGACACCCAGCAGCGGCCGCCGAGAGAATACAAGCTGACTAGATGGTTCAGCTGGAAAAGGCACTTGCCCTCATGAATGGTGACCAGGGTTCAATCGCCGAGACCCACATGGTGGAAGGTAGAGAGAAATGAGGATAATTATATGAACATAATATATGAACAAATAATTATATGGATTTGCATCAAATAATTAGTTCTTGATGTTTACCAGATACTTTAACACAATAATTTTTATTTTTATTTTATTTTAAAGCCACTACTGAATAAAGCAGTCCTCAACTCTGACCTAGAAAATGGCCATATTTTTCTCTGTGCTGGATATGATTTCCTGCAGTCTTTCATTTCATCTCCATGGCTCATGTGTTATTTCATGCCCTTTTAGGTTTTAGATTGTTTTATTGAGGAAAAAAAATCTGTAATTCTGGTGGCCCTGCTTTACCTGTGACTTGGTATTTCTCTTCTGCAACTGTCATTATCCTTCCTTTGTTCTGTATGTTTGACATTTTAACTATAATGTCTGGAGTTTCTATTCTGATCTTGCCTATTTGTTGTTCTGTGTGACTTTTGTATTTGGATTAGTCCCTTAACGAAAATCTTAAAAGCCAGAAGGGCATAAGAAAATATATTTTGGTGTCTGAAAGATAACAACAATCAGTGCAGAATATTATACCCAGAAAAATTATCTCTTACAAAATCTTTCAGAATTGATTAATTTTTTTTCAGTAAAATGGCAGAACACACACACACAAAGCAGCAGCGGCAGCAACAGTTTTTTTTATATACAAATGACAAAAACATCCAGAAAGAAATCAATAACACAGCCCCAACCCTGTGTGCAATAGCTTCAACACAAATTTTGGAATAAAACTAGCCAAATAAGGTAAAGGACATTTATAATAAAAACTCTAAAGAAAGAACTTGAAGAAGACACTAGAAATTGAGAAGATAAGCCATGCTCATTGATTAGTATAATCAATATTTTGAAAATGATCACCCTGACAAAAGAAATGTATAAATTCAATGCAATTTCAATTTTTAAAAAAGCATGCCATTCTCCACCAAAATAAAAAAGTAATCCGAAAATTAGCATGGAAGCATGAAAAGCTTAGGAAGACCAAAGCAATCCTGATAGAAGGCACAGTGCTGGAGGGATTTCCATGCTTGATTCCAAGTTATACTCTGGAACCATAGTAAAAACAACCTCGTTCTTGCATAAAAACAGGCATGACAGTCAATGGATCAACAGACTAAAAGAGAGGACCCAGCCATAAGATCATACAGGCATGGCCACCTTCTTGTTTTTGTTTTTGCTTTGTTTTGTTTTGTTTTTTCTACTGAAGATGCAAAAGGTACATACTGAGAAAAGACAGCCCCTGGTCAAGTGTCTTATCTTCTTCTTTTTTTTTTAATTACCTCTTACATAACTGAAAAATTTTTTCTCATTATTCTTGCTTGTTTTCTTTCTGACCTGACTACAAGCAGTTTTGTGGGTTTTGTTTGTTTTTACCTTTCTGTGTTTCACACCGGAATACAAATAATATCTTAGTATGAACTTTTGTTTGTTTTATTGTTTGTTTCTTTCTAAAGTAATTTATTTATTTTTATATTAATCACAGGTTATGTACTTTGTATCCCAGCCATAGCCCCCTCCCTCATTTCCTCTCACTCTCCCTATCCCTCCTTCATCTCCTCCCTGCCCCCATCCAAGTCCACTGATAGGGGAGGACCTCCTCCTTTTCCATCTGATCCTAGCTTATCATGTCTCTTCAGGGCTGGCTGCAATATCTAGCTAGGCTGCTCCTCCCGTGGGCAGAGGGGGAGGGGGTTGAAGAGCCAGCCATTGAGTTCGTGACAGAAATAGTCCCTGTTCCCCTTACTAGGCTACCCACTTGGATACTGAGCTACCATGGGCCACATCTGAGCAGGGGTTCTAGGTTATATCCATACATGGCCCTTGGTTGAAGAAACAGTCTCATAAATGACGCCTGTACCCTGATCTATTTGGTCTTTGTGGAGCTCTTGTCCTCTCCAAGTCCTACTAACTCCCCCTTCTTTCATATGATTTCCTGCACTCTGCTGAAGGCTTAGTTGTGAGTCTTAATATCTGCTTTGTTACATTGCTAGTTAGAGTCTTTCAGAGGCCTTCTGTGGTAGGCTCCTGTCCTGTTGCTTGTTTTCTGCTACATTAATGTCCATCCCATTTGTCCATCTAAGCAAGGATTGATCATCCCACCTTGGGTCCTCCTTCTTGCTTATCTTCTCTACGTGTAAAGATTTCAGCATGTCCATCCTATCCTATAGGTCTATATAAGTGAGTATATACCATGTGTTTCTTTCTGCTTTTGGGATAGCTAACTCAGGATGATCGTGTCCAGGTCCCACCATTTGCCTATGAATTTCATGATTTCCTCATTTTTTAATTGTTGAGTAATATTCCATTGTGTAAAACTACCATAATTTCTGTATCCATTCCTCCACTGAGGGACATCTGGGTTGTTTCCAGGTTCTGGCTATTATGATACTCAGGAAGTAGTCTGCTGTGCACATGAGTTCTAGGGTCTTCCCCACTTTTTCTTCTAACCGGTTTAGTGTGTCTGATTTTATGTTGAGGTCTTTGATCCACATGGACTTTAGTTTTTTGCAGGGTGATAAATATGGTTCTATTTTCAATTTTCTGCATATAGATATCCAGTTGGACCAGCACCATTTGTTGAAGATGCTGTCTTTTTTCCATTGAATGGTTTTGCTTCTTTGTCAAAAATCAAGCTTCCATAGGTATGTGGGTTCATTTCTGGGTCTTCTGTTCGATTCCATTGATCCACTCTTCAGTTTCTATGCCAATACCATGCAGTTTTTATTACTATTGCTCTGTAGTACAGCTTGAGGTCAGGGATGGAGACTCCAAATGATCTGTTGTTGTACAGGATCGTTTTGGAAATTCTGGGTTTTTTGTTTCTCCATATGAAGTTGAGAATTATTTTTTCAAGATCTGTAAAGAATTGTGTTTGTATTTTGATGGGAATTGCATTGAAACTGTAGATAGTTTTGGCAGGATGGCCGTTTTCACTACGTTAATCATACCAATCCATGAGCATGGGAGGCCTTTCCATCTTCTGATATCTTCTTCAACTTCTTTCTTCAGAGACTTGAAGTTTTTCTCAAACAGATCTTTCACTTGCTTGGTTAGAGTCACCCCAAGGTACTTTATGTTATTAGTGGCTATTGTGAGGGTGTTGTTTCCCTGATTTCTTTTTCAGACCTTTTGTCTTTGGTATACAGGAGGACTTCTAATTTTTTTTGAGTTGATTTTTTTATCCAGCCACTTTGCTGAAGGTGTTTATCAGTTGAAGGAGTTCTCTGGTTGAATGTTTGCGGTCACTCATGTATATTACCATATCATCTGCAAATTGTGATACTTTGACTTCTTCCTTTCCAATTTGTATCCCTTTGATCTCCTTTAGTTGTCTTGTTGCTCTAACTAGGACTTCAAGTACTATGTTGAAGAGATATAGAGACAATGGGCAGCCTTGCCTTGTCCCTAATTTCAGTGGTATTGATTTAAGTTTCTCTCCATTGAGTTTGATGTTAGCTATAGGCTTGTTGTATATTGCCTTTACTATGTTTAGGTATGTGCTTTGTATCCCTGATCTCTCCAAGACTTTAAACATGAATGGGTATTGGATTTTGTCAAATGCTTTTTTGGAATCTAGGGAGATGATCATGTGGTTTTTCTCCTTCAGTTTGTTTATATGGTGGATCACATTGATGGATTTCCATGTATTGAACTACCCCTGCATGCCTGGAATGAAGCCTACTTGGTCATGGTGGATAATATCTTTTATGTGTTCTTGGATTCGGTTTGCAAGTTGTTTTATTGAGTATTTTTGCGACAATGTTCATAAGAGATATAGGTCTGAAGTTCTCTTGTCTATCTTGTTGATTTTCTCAAAGAACCAGTCTTGGTTTCATTGATTCTTTGAAGAGTTTTATTTGTTTCTAATTGATTAATTTCAGCCCTGAGTTTTATTATTTCCAGCCATCTGCTCCTCTTGGGTGTAAATGCTTCTTTTTTTTTTAGGGCTTTCAGTTGGGCTATTAAGTTGCTTATATGAGATGTTTTTAATTTCTTCTTGAAGGCACTTAGTGCTATGAACTTTCCTCTTAGCACTGCCTTCATTGTGTCCCATAAGTTTGGGTATGTTGTGTATTCATTTTCATTGAATTCTAGGAAGTCTTTAATTTCTTTATTTATTTATTTCTTCCATCACCAAGCTGTCCTTGAGTAGCAAGTTTTTCAGTTTCCATTTATGTGTAGGCTTTTTGCTGTTTCTGTTGTTCTTGAGGTCCAGCTTTAGACCGTGACGGTCAAATAGGATACAAGGGATTATTTCAATCTTCCTGTATCTGCTGAGGCTTGCTTTGTGACCAACTTTATGGACTATTTTGGAGAAGGTTCCATGAGGTGCTGAAAAGAAGGTATAATATTTTGATCTAGGGTGAAAAGTTCTGTAGACATCTATTAAGTCCATTAGATTTAGGGTCTCTGTAAGTGCCCTTGTTTCTCTCTTTTGCTTCTGACTGGATGATCTGTCCCTTGGTGAGAGTGGAGTGTTGAAATCTCCCACTATTAGGGTATTGGGATCAATGTGTGATTTCAGCTTTAATAATGTTTTATTTACAAATGTAGGTGGTCTTGTATTTGGGGCATAAATGTTCAAAATTGTGATGTCCTCCTGTTGGAATTTTCCTTTGATGAGAAGGAAGTACCCCTCCTCATCTTTCTTGATTAGTTTTAGTTGAAAGTCTATTTTATTAGATACTAGAATCGTTATCCCAGCATGTTTTCTGGGTCCATTTGCTTGAAAAACATTTTTCCAGCCCTTTACTCTGAGGTAGTGTTTATCTTTGTTGTATACGTGTGTTTCTTGGATGCAGCAGAATGTTGTATCCTGTTTCTGCAACCAATTTGTTAGTCTGTGTCTTTTTATTGGAGAGTTGAGTCCATTGAGGTTGATAGATAATAGTGACCAATGACTGTTCGTTCCTTTTATTGTGGAGTTGGTGGTCTTACTATGATTCATTGCTTTTTCCCCCCTTTTTGTTGGGAAGTTATCTCTATTCTATATTTCCTTTGGTGTAGTTGTTTTCATTGGATTGAAGTTTTCCTTCTAGTATATTCTGTAGGGCTGGGTTGCTCTGTAGGTATTGCTTAAATTTAGTTTTGTCGTGGAATATTTTGTTTTCTCCATCTATGTTGATTGAAAGCTTTGCTGGGAATAGTAGTCTTGGTTGGCATTTGTGTTCCCTTAAAGACTGCATGACCTCTGCCCAGGCCCTTCTGGCTTTCATAGTTTCTAATGAGAAGTCTGGTGTAATTCTGATAGGTCTACCTTCATATGTTACTTGATCCTCTTCTCTTGCTGCCTTTAATATTTTTTCTTTGTTTTGTAGGTTTAGTGTTTTGACTATGATGTGACGTGAAGTATTTCTTTTCTGGTCTAGTCTATTTGGTGTTCTGTAGACTTCTTGTATGTTTATGGACATTTCTTTCTTTAAATTGGAAAAACTTTCTTCTATGATTTTTCTTAAAAATATTTTCCAGTCCTTGGAGCCTGGAGTCTTCTTTTTCATCTATTCCTATTATTCTTAGGTTTCATCTTTTTATGGCATCCTTGATTTCTTGGATGTTTTGTGTTTGGGACATTTCTGATTTTATGTTTTCTTTGAGTGAGGAATTAATTTCAGCCAGCGTATCTTCAGCTCCCGAGATTCTTTCTTCCATGTTTTGTATTCCATTGGTGATGATTACCTTTGTGGTTCCTGATCTTTTCTCTAAGTTCTCCAGTTCCAGGTTTTTCTCTGTTTGTGTTTTCTTTGTAGATTCTAAATCTGATTTCATGCTTTGTACCATTTCCTTTATTTGATTGAATGTGGCTCCTATTTTTTTGTTTGTTTCCTCTCTATATGTCTTTAATTGTTCCTCTACATGGGCAGTTATATTCTTCTGTATTTCTTTGAGGTCCTTGTTTATTTCATCTTTTTGTTCCTCTAGTAACCGCATAAGCATAGCTTTAACATAATTTTCCTGTGTCTTCGGTGAATTAAAATATCCATTGATTTTGGGGGTTGTTGGTGGGACCATGGTGTCCTGATTTTTCTTGGGTGAGTTCTTATGTCCACCTTTAGCCATTTGTTTACATATAATCAAGAAGCTGTTTGTTTCTTGAGGCTGAACTTCAGACTGGAACTGTCAATCTCTGGTGTCTGGAGTATTCTTCAAAAAATCAGGGAATTCCGGTGGTTTGAGAGTGTGTGTTGTTGCCTCAGTTTTATCTGTAGGAGGAAAAGCCACTGACACAGTATTCTTGTTGCGGGGGTAGGGAGGGAGTAAGTGTGCGTATGTGTGTGTGCATGCTTATGCTTGGAAGGTGTCTTGAAGGGGAGTGCTAGAGAGTGTATATGCTTGGGCTATGGGGTTTGGGAGCAAGCACAGGAGGGGATGTATGTGCTAGCACATTTAGCAAGCACAGATTACGGGCGCCAAGCACCTGGGCAGGTTTCCTGAATTCCCAGTGGTCTTCAATCTGTGGCAGGCTCCGCAGGCTGTACTCTGAGGTCAGTGGGTGACACTGGGTCGGGACATGTACTCTGTTGTGGGCTCTGTGCTCTGTGCTAGAAGTTGTGAGCACCGCAGGCTGGTCGTCCTTCTGGTCTGGAGGCTTGGCACCTCACTCTGTGCCAGAGGCTGAGTTTCCCGGTTTGAGATGGTGGCTGGGGTGCCACTCTGGTCTGAAGGCTCCATGCTCCGACCTGGGCTTGCTGCTAAGGGCTCCTTTGTGGTCTGGAGACTTGGTGCCTCCTTCTGAGCCAGGGGCTGTGCACCCCAGTCTGGGATGGTATCTGGGGGCACCTCAGTCTGGACCAGATACTATATGCCCTGGTCCGGGATGGCAGCTGGCAGCACTGAGGGAAGCTGTGCGTTTAAATCATGGCTGTGCACAACTTGTCACCCGGACTTTTTCCAGGGGTTAACTGGGTGTCCTTAGGACTTTCCCACTTGATTTCTTCACCATAGGAATTCCTCTCACCTGGCAATCACAAACGCTGGTGTTTTAGGTCCCAGAGTTCAGTCTCCTGGTGGCTGTGCCGACACTGCTGTCCTACTCCTCAGATAGTGTCCTTCCTGGGCCGCCATCTTGGATTCTATTGTTTATTTCTTAAAGATAAATTCTGTACTAGAGACTGGCATATATACACGAATTATCTTACCTAATATTCCAAACATCCACCAACTCTCCTATTCCCTGTTAAATAGAGGAGACAGATGTTTTAACCTTAAAATAGCAAATAAGATTTTACCTTAGGAAAGTTCTAGAGAATAAAATGTTAATTAGAAGAAATAAGAGAGAAAATAATATCTGAAAAAGGATTTTTTGTGGAATCACGAGACGCAAACAAAAAACACATACCCATTTATACATGATAAAAAATGTGTGTGCAAAGAGAGGTTACTTTGATAACACAAGGTACTTGTCTCACAATTTCTAATAAACTCTCATATACTGATTGTAAGTATTATATGTAGGATTATACTGAATCCTACCTTAAAAACATAACTATGTTCTTAATATTTGAAAGCCCAAGTATTCCAGGAATAAAGAGAAGGGTCAACAGTTATCAATATGTCCTGATATTAGTGCTGATAATATCCTAATACAGTCCTGGTTTGATTCCCAGCACCAATATCAGGCAGTTCACAGCAGCCAGCACCTCCATCTCCAGGGTGTCTGATCTCTTCAGGCATCTAGGGCTACTTAAACTGACTAATGCACACACATAAACAACCATACACACATATACAGACACATATACACTATACACACACATACATACATACACTATCCTTATGCACACACAATTTTTAGAATATTAAAACAACTGGTGAGTAGTATTCCTTTGTGTAAATGTACCACAATTTCTGTAACCATTCTTCAATTGAGGGACATCTGGGTTGTTTCCAGGTTCTGGCTATTATGAATAAAGCTGCTACAAACATGGTTGAGCAAATGTCCTTGTTGTGTACTTCAGTGTCTTTTGGATATATGCCTAGGAGTGGTAAAGCTGGGTCCTGATGTAGCACCATTCCTAGTTGTCTGAGAAAGTGCCAGATTGATTTCCAAAGTGGTTGTACAAGTTGACATTCCCACCAACACTGGAGGAGGGTTCCCCTTTCTCCACATCCTCTCCAGCATGTGTTGTCACTTGAGTTTTTGATCTTAGCCATTCTGATGGGTATAAGGTAAAATCTCAGGGACATTTTGATTTCCATCTACTGATAACTAAGGACACTGAGCATTTCTTTAAGTGTTTCTCTGCTATTCTATATTCCTCCATTGAGAAGGAAGTCTCTGTTTAGCTCTGTACCCCATTTTTTAATTGGATTACTTGATTTGTTGCTGTTTAACTTCTTGAGTTCTTTATATATACTGGATGTTAACCCTCTGTCAGATATAGGGGTGGTGAAGATCCTTTCCCAATCTATAGGCTATCATTTTGTTCAAAACAGTGTCCTTTGCTTTACAGAAACTTTTCAGTCTTATGAGGTCCCATTTAATGATTGTTGATCTTAGAGCCTGCGCTGTTGGTGTTGTTCAGGAAGTTGTCTCCTGCTAGAGTTCAAGGCTCTTCCCCACGTTTTCTTCTAACAGGTTTAGTGTGTGTCTGGTTTTATGCTGAAGTCTTTGATCCACCTGGACTTTTCTGAAACTGATACTCCAACCAAGGACCATGCATGGAGATAACCTAGAATGCCTGAATAGATGTAGCATATGGCAGCTCAATCTCAAAGTGGGTTCCCTAATAAAGGAAACAGGAGCTGTCTCTGAGATGAACTCTGTGGCTGGCTCTTTGATCACCTCCCCCTGAGGGGTGGGGGGGAACAGCCTTACCAGGCCACAGAGGAAGACAATGCAGACAGTTCTGCTGAGACCTGATAGTCTGAGGTCAGATGGAAGGGGAGGAGGACCTCCCCTATCAGAAGACTGGGGAAGGGGAATGAGAAGAGAAGAGGGAGGGAGGGCAGGATTGGGAGGGGACAAGAGAGGGGGCTACAGCTGGGATACAAAGTGAATAAATTGTAATAAATAAAAATAAAAATAAATAAAAGACTTTATAAAATTAAAAAAAGAAAATGAAAGCAAACTAAAAAAAAAAACTATCATTATAACTAGCACTGGCAGTGTGTTTCTTAATGTTAGAGTTCTTGCCCACCATTTGGGAGGACATAAGTCCAGCGTTATAAAATTAAAAGATTCAAAGGCTGACATTAGCACATATACGGTGATAACCTTTCTTTTTTTAATAAATTTAAAATTTTCTTTTTTATATATTTATTTGTTACAATTTATTCACTATATCCACACTGCAGACACCTCCCTAATCTCCTCCCAGTCCCACCCTCCCTCCTTCTTCTTTCCCTATGTCATTTTCCTAGTCCCCTGATAGAGGAGGACTTCCTCCTCTTCTATCCAACCCTAGCCTATCAGGTCTAATCAAGGTTTGCTGCATCATGGCCTGGCAAGGCTGCACCCCGCGCCCCCCCCCTGCAAAGGTGATCAAAGAGCTGGCCACTGAGTTCATGTCAGAGACAGTCCCTGTACTCCTTAGGGAGAACACTTAGAAACTGAGCAGTCCTTTGAACATGGGATCTAGGTCCTCTCCATGCCTGGTTCTTAGTTGGAATATTGGTCTCTGCTGGCTCCTCTGGGCCCATGTTTTTTGGCTCTGTTGTTCCCTTGTGGAGTTCCTGTCCCCTCCAGGTCTTTCTATTTCCCTCCTCTTCCATAAGGATTCTGGCACTTTGTCCAAAGTTTGGCTATGAGTCTCAGTATCTCCTTTGATACCCTAATGAGTAGAGTCTTTCAGAGATAATCTTTCAAATTCAATATTACATATAATTTTAAATTGAATACTTTTGAAGATATTTACAAGAATAAGTGTTTTCATTGCTTTTTCACACTCAAATAGGTTCAATTTATTTTGCAAACCTTTTTAGGTTTACAGTTCTTAGCTCTAGACATAATACCCTCTACAGATGGTAGATGTCATTTGATCCCAGCCCTTTCTAGCAAATTCGCATATGTCAGCAAATGAGCCTAAAACAACTCCAGGTTTCAAATGCAAAACATTTGTAAATTGCACTGATTCATAATCAGGAGAACACAATAAACTACAATCTAGTCATTTTCAGTGGCCTTATTCAGCAGGAAGAAAATAAAATAAAACACCATAGAATGGAAGCCAAGAGAGGATGTGGAGCTTGGCTCTTCTAGTGATAGGCTTTTGGATATTCAATTATTTGCCTGTGAAAAGTACTGAAAAACATCTGGTTTTAATAACATTAAAACCACTCATCATTTCAGATAAAAGAAGGAAAAACCAGAGTTACCATGAATACAAAGGTCCACCCAAGAAGCAGAATCTATTTCCCAACTTGAGGAAATGTTTGTACAGTCCACAATTGCATCTTCTCTCTGCCCATCAGCTTCTATTCCAGGTGGTTCCAGTTATTAACTTAATATACATTATTATTCACAGGTTTGTGTTAGTCAAGTTTAATTTTGAAGTATAATGACAAAACATTTCTGTCTTAGGTACCTTTCCATTGCTCTAATAAAACATCACGACCAAGGCAAATTATGGGAGAAAGTGTTTAATTTCGCTTGCAATTTCAGAGGTTTAGAGTCCATGGCAAGAGGAGCAGCTGATGTGGAGAGCTGCGTGTGCTGCGTGTGATAAACAACTCCTTATTTGGCTGTGCTATGTCTGATGATCCGCCTTCTCTTGCATGTACCTAACCGCACTTCCTATGTGGCTACCCGGGGTTGGCTGGCTCAGGGGTACTTATTCCTGGGATGGGCTCTCCTCAGGGAAGAGGAAGAAGAAGAGGAAGAAGAAGATGATTGTTCAAGGTTCCTGAATAAACTGCTTGAAGAAGAGTTTGTGTGCGTGTCTTTCCTTGCTGGTCAAGGCGGACATGACAAGCTGAGAGCTCAAATTTAAAGCCACAAGTAGGGGACAGAGAGAACACTGGGAATGGCCTGGTTTTGTTGTTGTTGTTGTTGTTTTCTTTTAAACCTCTAGCCTGCCTTTGTGGCGCACCACCCTCAGTGAGGCCATACATTCTATCCCTTCCTTAGTTCTAATCATACTTAATTTTAACTTAATCTACACTTGAATCTTGTTTAATTTAATACATTCAGCCGCTAAGGACCAAGCACTCAAAGGATGAGCATAGGGGGGTATTCTCAGTCACACTACCACAACTTAAACTGCTGGTCTGATGTTTAAATGCAACATTATTGCTTTTCATGTCCTGAGATGACAGAAGGAATGAAAAGCTGTGCAGTGTGGGAGCAAAATTATTCAACCAGCTGAGGTGATGCAGGTCTGGCATAGGGATGAAACCTAGGAGGAAAGCAGGAGTGAAGCTGGGGTGTATCTGGAGTATTCAATAATTTGTCTGTCATTCTTCTATAATCTACCTACATATCTATCTGTCTGTCCATCATTTATTTATCTACCATCTATCTAAATATCTATTTGTCTACCTATCTGTCTGTCTTATTTATCCCTTGTCCTGCCGCCTCATAAGGCATTACACGGTGTTTATCTACACTTGAGGAGGAGGAGGAGACCTCCACATTGAAGATTTCAACTTTGCCATTTCCCATTTAATTTCTTTCTTATTAGTGGCTACAGGAACAGCTTAGATCTCTCCTGTTCACAATTTACTCTGGCAATTATGGCCAAGGCCAAGTTTTCACAATTTAATCTTTGAAGAACACATGTGTAATTTCTTTCAACCAAAAGTACTCTAATCAAATAAAGCCACAATAATGGTTAGCAAACAGCTTCCATAAATGAGGGACAACTGGCTTTCCTTTTCCAGGAGATGGGTTACATGTGTAAACAAACTATGTTTCATTATTAAGCCAATACTTTTTTTGAAAGTGAGTCAACAAAGGAGTGTGCAGCGTGTCTGCACCTGTGCCTAGCCAAGCCTGCTAGCGGCAGATTAAAACTAAAAGCCAAGTAAATAACAGGAAAAAGTGGGTGGTGGTGGGTGGAATAATGTTTCTAAATTAAGTTCAATATGCATATACATCTGAGGGAAAGTGGCTGTAGTTAGAGATAGTTGGTTAACTCTTAGGGGTTCCCCCCCCAAAAAAAAACACATGAAAAGCCCACTTTATCAGACAATGCTAATTTGGCTACAACACACATAAATGCAATAGGCTGGAGGGAGACAGTGATGGAAGGCATCCTTGCGTTCTTTCATTTAAAAGAAGTCTAAAGAGAGCAGGAATGCTGGGAGTTTTGTACAAGCACCACGTTGTTATCAGGGACTCAGATTCATCACTTTCTCTGTCACCATTCAAATAGGAAGTACCTGCTTTTTCCACTGAGTTCGATTTCAGAGCAATAGCTGGAGTGGTCTCACCTTGCCCCTGCCACTTGGCATCTGAGGGCAGAGGAAGAACAAAAGACAGACCAAGAGTTTATTTCAGTTTCCTAAACAGTTTGAATCCTTAAGCAGCCTTCCTAAAGTTTTACACACTCCGGAGTTTCTACTGTGGTCAGCAGAATTTACAGGCCCACTGCTGCTGACCAGAATGATCAGTTCTGATTCACCAGAGAATCAGAAATCTCTCTCCCTCTCTCTCTCTTTTTCTCTCTCTCTCTAACTGTGTTTTTTAATGGTGATACTCCACATAAAATTTAAAATTTCCTACTTCAGCAGAAGGGGAAGTCAATTATTTTTGCAGATAATTAAAAGGCACATAAAGATGAGATGAGAATTCTGATAATAGACTGGGTCTGAGTTTAGGGTATACATAGACAGAAAAACAAACAAACAAACAAATAAACTGAACCTTCACCTTTTTATTAAAAAACATCCTGACTTTCCAGGGAGTAAAGGCTAGTTCCCATGCCCATTATCAAAGCCCTAAAATGTGCACCAGCTCTCTGCTGCTTTTGTGGTGTTCATGGAAGGTTCCTGACTATCAGGCTCTTTGATTTCTGATAAGTTCACCTTTTTATCCAGCTGGAGTAGACATGAGATACTAACTCAAGAAAAAAAAAAAAGAAGCTTGTTATTCATAGTGAAGATCTCAAGCACTCATTAAACAAGCAAGCAGATGTACAAGGAGGACAAATAGGGACAAGGAGGGAAGAGGCTGGAGAAGTTGGAGTCAGTACATGAACAGCACAGGACACAGATGAACAGCACTATTCCTACCTGTTTGACATAAAAAAAAAAAAGCCAGGGCTTGAGGTCTTGCTGACCTTGCTTTAAATTTTAACCTTGTCTTTCCTTACCTGTATCATGCTGAGCACATCCCTTTCTTTGCAAAGGGTTAAAATAGTTCAAGCCTGTCATAGATTTTATGAATATTTATTGAGATACAAGTGTCTGGAATTGTGCCAGGAACAGATTCAAAATGAATACTGGTCACTATTATCTTTTACTATTCACGTTTAGATGGTTTCTTTGCTCACTGGAGTCATTACACATTTTATATGCTCCTGAAAGCTAGAAATGTAATATAGCACAAGACATTTCCTATGCAAAATTGCATGGCAATTCAATAAAGTGGATGGTCAATAAAGTTGACTTTGTTTGCATTTATCTGAGCCAGATGGTCTCCGGAACTCACCATTTCTTATCTAGATAAACTTGTTCTGTTCCCTTGACCTCTAAGACAAGTAGACTAAGACCAAAATACCATCTTAAACTTCCAGAAATTAGTATACATTAAGAGAGGAAAGCCAGTTCAGCATCAGTGTTCATATTTGGCCAAAAATGATTCCTCTCCAGATTTAGATAATTGTTAGTCTTCATTTTTAATTATATGAAAGTTAAAATGTTAAATAAGTATTCCTCATGAAAACATTTGTGCACTTCTTTTGAAAACCTGGGGAAGAGTATAAGAGTCTTAATGATCCTGTTTTCCTGTTTTTTTCCTATTGAAATGCCATTGAGAATGTACTCTGAAGTGCTCTTCAGAGATTCTGTAAGAAAGTACCTTTCATGTTTGAGTCCATCTTCTGCAGCTCTTGTCTCTATACTTCATTAAATGTCAAATATTGTGAGCTAAATTTATTCATCAGTATCTATCACAATACTTTTTATCACTCAGTCTAAGCTCTTCTTGCACTATAAATAGCAAAATTAAAGCATATTACGTTTAATGAAGAGCTTTTTAAAAAATAAAGTATAATATGCTTTTAAAAGTATGTTATGTATATATTCCCTAGGTGTGTAAATTTCAGCATGACCTTCCTATCCTATAGGTCTATAAAAGTGAGTATATACCATGTGTTTCTTTCTGCTTTTGGGATACCTCACTTAGGATGATCATTTCCAGGTCCCACCATTTGCCTGCAAATTTCATGATTTCCTCCTTTTTAATTGCTAAGTAGTGTTCCATTGTGTAAAAGTACCACAATTTCTGTATCCATTCCTCAACTGAGGGACATCTGGGTTGTTTCCAGGTTCTGGCTATTACAAATAAAGCAGCCACGAACATAGTTGAGCAAATGTCCTTGTTGTGTACTTGAGCATCTTTTGGATATATGTCTAAGAGTGGTATAGCTGGGTCTTGAGGAATCACTATTCCTAATTGTCTAAGAAAGCGCCAAATTGATTT
>CM053745.1:45949710-45965471 GCA_028658305.1 Pachyuromys duprasi | reverse complement strand
GTTGGTATGATCAATGCTTGTTTGGATGAACAAATGGGATGGACATTGAGTGGAGGAGAAAACAAGCAACAGAACAGGAGCATGCCAAAGAGGACCTCTGGGGGGTCAATGTAGCGATGTATCAGAGCAGATATTAAGACTTGCGATCAAGCCTCTGACAGAGGGCAAGAAGTAATGATAGATCTGGGGGAGGTTGTTAAGACTTGGGGAGAACAACAGCTCAATTCTTAACAGACCTTAAAAGGACAAGTCTCGATATGGAAATTAAGAAAAAAAAAACAGTATAGCTAAAACAATCCTGAACAATGAAAGAGCTGCTGGAGGTATCACCATCTCTAATTTCAAGTAGTACTACAGAGCTATAGTAATAAAACCCACATAGTATAGGCCTAAAAATAGGTATAATGATGAATGGAATGGAATTGGAGATCCAGGCATAAATCCAAACACATATGAACATTTGATTTTTTTAATATAAAGAAGCCATAAATACACACTGGAAAACAAACAGCATCTTCAAGAAGCAGTGTTGGTCAAACTGTATGTCTATATGTAGAAGAATGCAAATAGATCCATATTTCTCATTCTGTTCAAAACTCATGTCCAAGTGGATCAAAACATAAAACCAGACAGAGTGAAGCTGGTAGAAGAGAAAGCAAGGAAAAGCCTTGAATTCATTGGCAGAGCATACAGCTTCCTGAACAGAACTCAGTTAGCACAGCAACTAAGATCAGCAATTAATACATGGAAATTCGTGAAACTGAAATGCTTCTTTAATTGGAAAAATAGTAGCCTACAGAATGAGAAAATATTTTTTCTTAACTTCACATCCAATAGAGGATTAATATCCAAAATATATAAAGAAATGAAGATACTAGATACTAAACAAACAAAAATCCTACTTTAATTACAACTCTAAATAGAGATTTCTCAATAGAGGAATCTAAAATGGCTGAGAAACCGTTAAAGAAGTGCTCAACATCCCTGCCTAAGGACAGTTTTCAGAGAAATGAGAATCAAACTACTTTGAGATTCCATCTTACTCCTGACAGAATGGCTAAGTCAATAACACAAGTGACAGGTCGTGCTGTTGAGGATGTGGAGCTAGGGGTCACTCTTCCACTGCAGCTGAAAGGGGTACAACCATAATGGAAATCAGTGTGTCAGTTACTCAGAAAATTGGGAATTGATCTACCTCAAGACCCAGCTATACCACTCCTGGGCATAACCCAAAGGATGATTCATCCTACTACAACAACTATCGCTCAACCATGTTTTTGAGGATTTATTCATAATTCCAAAGACAGGAAACAATCCTGATGTCTTTTGACAGACTTATGGATAAAATGTGGTACATTTGCCCAATGGAGAATTTCTTAGCTGTTGGAAAAATATAAAATTTGCAGATGGGTGGAGCTAAAAAATAATCCCGAGTGAGGTAACCCACAAGTAGGAAAACAGTTATGGTGTGTATTCACTTATGAGGGATATTAACCATCAAGTAACTAATTACCAAGCCACAATCTGAAGAGCCACATTGTAGATGAAGAGGGGGATTCTAGAAAGGACACATGAATCTCCCTGGGAATGGGAAATAGAATAGATTTTACAGTTGGACTGAGCATTCCACAAGAAGGAACCTGTACCTGACACTGCATGATTAACTAATTCCAAGAAATTAGATAGGATAGAGACCTAGAGTGAAACCAAACACTTCTGGTCTAAAAACAATCAACAAAGTAATGCTTAATGATACTCTGCTATATCATAAAACAGTGCCTTATCCAGTCAGAGAAGCTTCCTCTGGCAGCAGCAGGAACAGAAGCAGAAAGCCACAACCAGACATTATATGGATATAATCTACATTGAAGGTCTCCATCAAATCCCTCCTCTCAGAGCTCAGCAAATTCCATGGAAAAGGAGACAGAAAGAGTCAGAGAGGATGGAGGATACCAGGAGAATATGGCCCTCTAAATCACCTAAACAAGGCACATAGGAGCTCACAGAGACTGAAGCAGAAGCACAGGGCGTACAAGGATCTGCATCAAGTCCTCTGCATATATATTATAGGTAGTTACCCTTATATTTTTTATGGAACTCCTGACTATCGAAACGAGTGGGTCTGTGATGCTTTTGCCTGCTCATAAGACTCTTTCCCTCCCATTGTGTTGCCGTGACCAACTTTGATAATTTTTTTCTTTGCTTTGTTGTATTATATTTTATTTTGTCATTTTTGGTTGTTATCTCTTAGAAGCCTATTTTTTTTTCCCAAGGAGAAGCAGAAAAGGAGTATCTGGAAGAGAGAGTAGGGGAGGAGTCAGTGGGTGGAGTAGATGGAAGGAAAACTATAAATCAGGATATATTGTGTGTGAAAGAATAATCAATCTTAAGTAAGAAAAATATAAAATACTTTTCTATTTAAAGAAAAGAAAGTTGGCCAACATGAGCTTGTAAATGAGCCAAAGAGGAGTGTCTTACCACTGTTTCTATTTGAAGTTCCTGCTGCTTTGATTTCCCTCAATGATGCTGGTGTGAGCCAAATAATTCCTTTGTTGCATTTATAAAATTGTTGTATTACAACAGAAACAAAACTGGAACATGCAGTTTATTTTAAGATATTCTACACTTTTGAAAGTTTATGAATTATAATTATAATGATTATGAGGAATATATCCTATATGTTGAAAGTAATCATACAATCTTCAGGTTCGTCCTCGTTCATGATCTCCCCATCTTCATAAACATCAAAGTCTCCACTTTCCTGAGCTATCTTAGTCCTCTTCTTCACAGCCAACAAAAGTCCACGTCCTACATGCTAAAATTTCATTTCTTGATTATTTCATAAGTACCCTCTCTCTACTTGAATATTTGATTTATCTCATCAAAAGAATCTTCCCCTTGACTTACTAAGCAATCTCAGTTATTTGTAGATTTTTTTTATTGATACAGAGTTTGAAGCAGAGTGGGGAGGTGTATGTGGGAGGGTTGGGAAGGAGGGAAAGAGATGGTATGAATATATTATAATCGCAAACATTTTTGAATAAGTAAAACGAGAGAATAAAGATAAAGGAATTATATTTTTCATTAATTTATTTATGTTACATCTCTGCTCTCCTCCCAGTGCTACCCTGCTATACCCTCTCTCTCCCCATTTCTCCCTGCCCTTATCCCCAGAAAGAAGAAGGGGAGGGTACTAACCAGCCCTGGTACATCAAGCTAAAGCACATTCTCTCCCATTGAGGCCAGACAAAGCAGCTAGAGAAAAGGGATCCAAAAGCAGGTAGTAGAGTTGTTGTTAGCCCTCATTCTAATTATTAGGGTACCTCCATGAAGACTAAGTTCCACATCTGCTACATATGAGTAGGGATCCAGCCCATGGATGTTCTTTGGTTGGTTGTTCAGTTTTGGTGAGCTCCCTGTGGGCCCAGGTTAGTTGACTCTGTAGGTCTTCTTGTGGTGGCCTTGACTCCTCTAGCTCCCTCAATCCTTCCCCCAACTCTTCCACAAGACTCCTTGAGCTCTGTGTCTTGTTTGGCTGTGGGTCTCTGAATCTGTTTCCATCAGCTGCTGGATGAAGCCTCTCAGAAGACAGACATGCTAGGCTCCTGTCTGCAAGCATAGCAGAGTATCATTAATAGCGTCAAGGATGGATCTCAAGTTGGACCAGTAATTTGTTTGTCTTTCCCTCAATCCTTGCTCCATCTTTATCACTGCACATCTTGTAGGCAGAATAAATGTAGGGTTGAAGTTTTTTGGGTGGTTTGGTAGTCCCCCTTCTCCACTGGAAGTTCTACCTGGCTGCAGAAGGTAGCCACTTGAGGCTTCATATCTCCTGCTAGTAGGAATCTCAGCTAGGGTCACCCCCATAGACTCCTGGGAGGAGGGTTGGGACTGGAAGGAGATGGAAGGGGGCTACAGCTGAGATACAAAGTAAATAAATTGTAAGAGAGAGAGAGAGAGAGAGAGAGAGAGGCAGGCAGGCAGGCAGGCAGACAGATAGATAAGATAAGATAAAATAAAATAAAATGTATTCATAGCCATAAAGTACAGGATTACCATTACCATTTTATTACCAAAGAAACTATGTAACAAAGAAGGCTCAAGGGAGGATGCTTGAATCTCACTTAAAAGGGGAAATAAAATAGACATCAGATGTTAAGGGAGGGAAGGAACTGGTTGGAGAGGGGAATTATTTTTAAAAATACAAAAGCAAAACTTACTTCCCTTAATTTCATATCACTCTATAGTCCTTGTACTTTCTTTATAATCAAGATTTTTACTACCTTTAATCCTGCAATACTGTTTCCACTTTCTCCTATACTATACCTATAATCTTATCTACTTTCCCTCTATATTGTACACGAATCTGGATCCCCTCTCTACCTCTGTTAGAGTGATCTAGCTAAAATAAAATGGACACGTTAGTCATTAGCCTCCTAAATCTTTCTTTCTCAACTTCCTGACATTTTCTTGTCAATGTTTCTGACATTTGTTGCCCGCAAGGTTTAGTAAGTCATTTCATGCTCTAAGCAAGTCCTAAATGTTGGCATTCTGTAATGTCTAGCCATTACCACGGAAGCTTTTTAAACTAGGTAATTGTATCTGTCACCCACTGTTTAATTCCATTCATAAAGCAGTGCTCACAATGGAAGCCACTCTTTTAATCTCTAGATAATTAACATTCTGTGGGTATCAATTAACTGTAATTTATTTACATTTTTCAAAACTAAATTCATATGGATCTTTCACTTGCTTGGTTAGAGTCACACCAAGGTATTTTATGTTATTTGTGGCTATAATGAAGTGTGTAGTTTCCCTAATTTCTTTCTCAGCCCTTTTGCTGCTTGATCAAAGGAGGTCAACTGACTTCTTTGAGTTGATTTTGTATCCAGAGACTTTGCTGAAGGTGTTTATCAACTGAAGGAGTTTTCTGGTAGAATCTTGGGGCTCATTTATGTGTACTATCATATCATCTGTGAATAGCGATATTTTGACTTCTACTCTTCCAATTTGTATCCCCTTGATCACCTTGTATTATTGTTCTAGCTAGAACTTCAAGAACTATGTTGAAGAGATATTGAGAGAGTGGGCAGCCTTGCTTTGTCCCTGATTTCAGTGTAATTGATTTAAGTTTCTCTCCATTGAGTTTGATGTTGGCTACAGGTATGCTGTATATTGCTTTTACTATATTTGGGTATGTGCCTTGTATCCCTGATCTCTCCAAAACTTTAAACATGAATGGGTGTTGGATTTTTTCAAATGTTTTTTTTCTGGCCTTAATGATGGCCTGGTTTATAGATTTCCATCAGAAAATGTTCAAAACCATTCCAAACAAATGAAATCAACCTGTTTCTAGAGGTATGCATGGCAGAATTTCATAATGATTTCTGCAAATATTATAAGTTCACTTAATGTACATTTCAATAACTGTCAACAGAGACAAACAAGAAATTATTATAACCTTATATGTATTATTTTATCTCTCTGAAAGAAAATACTCTCAAACTTTGAACGTGCTCTTGCCATTGAATGGTTTTATTTTTGCATGAATTATAATATACATGGAATTTAGGCTTCAGGAAGAAAAAATACCATCAAGACAAATGTTAAAGAGTAAGGGTTGAGGAGGCAGAAATGTTAAATTTCATTTTCCTCCCAAATAATCATAATGATCTGGAGTTATTTTAAGCTGATAGAAGAAAAAGCAAGGAAAAGCCTTGAATTCACTGGCAGAGCAGACAGCTTCCTGAACAGAACTCAGTTAGCACAGCAACTAAGAGCTCATGAACTCAGTGGCTGGCTCTTTGATCACCTCTCCCTGGGTTGTGCAGCCTTGCCAGGCCACAAAAGAAGATGATGCAGCCAGCCCTGATGAGATCTGATAGGCTAGGGTCAGATAGAGGAGGTCCTCCCCTATAAGTGGACTATGGGAGGGGCAAAGAGGGAGAAGAGGGAGGATGGGTGGAACTAGGAGGAGAGGAAGGGGGGCTACAGCTGGGAAACAAAGTGAATAAATTTTAATAAATATTAATTAATTTAAATACTAAATTTGGAATCTCTCAGTTGAAACCAACCTTCTGTAATAGTCCATTTAGATTTTCACCTTGATACAGCATAGAATCACCAGAAAAGGGAGTCTTAATGTCTAGATAAGTTTGTTCTGTGCACACGTATTTGAGGGTGTTTGTCTTGATCATATTTACTGAGGTAGAAAGATCTGCTTACTTGCGTTGCATCACTACATGGACAAGTATGTGTGTGGGGATGTATGTGAGAAAGAGAGAATGTAGTATATGTGTGTATGTATGTGTCTGTGTTGAATCTCCTGGATTTGGTGTTTCAGGCAGTTGTAACCTATTTGATATGAGTGCTGAGAATTGAACACTGGTTTT
This sequence comes from Pachyuromys duprasi, assembly GCA_028658305.1. Classification (NCBI taxonomy): domain Eukaryota; kingdom Metazoa; phylum Chordata; class Mammalia; order Rodentia; family Muridae; genus Pachyuromys; species Pachyuromys duprasi. The sequence goes on along the minus strand of CM053745.1, from coordinate 45,959,079 downwards.
CTGGATAAGCAGCAAGCATCCTTAACTACTGAGCCATTTTTGCAGTTCCTTGATCTTAATTTTAAAACGTGAATTTAACAATAGCCTTCATTATCATACCCTTCCTCAGTTTATTCTCAGTTCTTTATATTTCAAATCAACCCATCTCCCCCATTTCACTATCTGTTTAGTACCTTGCTCAGTGATGGGCACAGAGTAATTATTTAATATAGTTGAATGAATAATCAGAACTAGCTTTGTTTGCCTTGATAATCCAATGTTCTTTAGCCCGGGGAACGGGGTAATATTTGCATGTGTGTCCTGACAGTTAGTGTGGGGGCTGAAGTAATAAAAGACGGGAAGTTTGCATGTGACATTGCTGTCTCCATGTATTTTCCCACCTTTAGCACCAGGGTTAATGTTTTAATTCACATTCAGTTACAAATTCTTATCGAACTCAGTCTTTGTTAGCTGTTCTTACAGGCAGTTGCGAAATTGATGTGTTTGTAATTTCCAGCTTAGGGTATACTTGACCCGTGATGTGCCAGCAGACACATGGCTCAGGATATTCAGTTATTTGAATTAATAGAACTTTCTTTGTTTGCTAATGGCTTTATAGACACCAGAGCAAACACTCATAAAATAACATTTACTGATAGAGTCGACCTCAATTTAGGAAAAGCACATATACACACTACATTTGCTGATAGATTTTTTTTCTCTTTGGAAAAAGGCACTCGTGAGTTTTAAGCATTTCCCATAAAAAATAATTTTAGAAAATAGAAATGGATTAAATAAAGCTAAAGAAAGTTCACTCAGAAAGAAAGATCAATAAACAATTGCAAAGGAAAATATATGTCTAATCCAGATAAGACCAGAGGGAACCTAGAGTGCTCAGAGAATGGAGTGGCAAGATGCTGTAATGTATTTTAAAGCCCATAAAAGCTTAAGGAAGTGTGGGCAACTTAACAATGAGGCGGTGTGCTGCAGGAATTTAATATGGTAAAAATGCATGGTGCTTTACTTGGGTTTTTAACTTCCTTTTTTTCCTTTTTCTTTTTTTTAAACAAGGGCCAGGCCTAGCTGTCCTGGAACTCCCTTTGTTGATGAGGCTGCCCTTGAACTCACAGAGCTCCGCCTACCTCCAAGTCTTTATTTTCTTATATCAATTCTTTAAATTCTTTGCAGACAGTCATATTTAACACATAAGTCTTTTGCTATAACAGTCTAAAAACAATAGGAGAATATATATATATATATATATATATATATATATATATATATATATGTTTATTTGCTATGAGGTGAATTGTGTCTTGGTGTAATTTACATATTGAAGTCCTAATCCTCTAAGCTCATAATGCAAACAGCGAGAAGAGAGTGCAAGTGTCTTCATTTGTAATGAGGTCATTCTGACATAGGGTAAATTTGTACCATCATTATTCCTTGCAGAAGGGAAAAATCTGACACAGACTCCCTCGTGTTAGGAGCACATATGCAGACAAAAGCAAAGATCTAGCAGCAGGGGCATGGAGAGGTCTTTCTATCTCAGCCTCCAGAATCATGCCCATCAACACCTATAACTACAAGTGAATTTTCAGTCACTTCACAAAGTTTCTGTTGCTGTTAAAGGAGAAAAGGACTGCGGTCAGGCTGTAAATGATTAAATGAATAAATTAATGAAAAAGAAACAAGCAGCACATAGAGTTAATTTTAGGAATTTATAGCTGACCTCTGTCAGTATTCGGCTAGGTTCTGATTAACTCACTAATGCTAAGGACCTTCTGCAAGAACCGAGACAGAGACATTATAATGGGTAAGATCACTATTACTAACAGTTCCCAGAAAGATTTGAGACATATACTTCTATCAATGGGCCATCAGCTTCAGTAATGAGGGAAATTCTTCTGTGGTAATGGGGAAAAATATGAGTTTTTTTTCTTCATTGTCTATGAGAAGCCTCTCAGAATAGGGACAAAATGAGAATCACAGTGACTGAAAAAAATTAGACTAATTGCTGCACTGGACTAAGATATGATCAAAATATACTCAACCATTGTTGGAAATATGAAAACAAAGCACCCAACAAGAATTAAACTACACTGTTTGGTATTGCATCAGAAATTACTGAGCAAGCAAATGAATAGAAAATGTTACTTTCTGCAAGAAGCAAATGCTTTCATGCAACTGCAAATGACAGCACAATGATACAGACAATAGAATCAGTGAGCAAAGCATTAGGACAGCTATACATATGTATTCAGAAAGCTAAAACAGAAACTGAACTTATTGCATAGAGACATATGTGATGATTAATACTATTTGTCAACCCGACAAGATATGGAATCATCTAGAAGATAAGCCTCTGAGCATATTTGTGACAGATTCACCACATCTGGTTAATGAAGAAAGAGGGGAACCATTCGGTGGGCTGGTGTGCCAGACTGAATGAAAAGAACTTGAGCGAAGCTCTAGCCTCCATCTTACATTGAGTCCTGACTGTGGATGCAGAGTGAACCGTTGCCTTTAGGCTCCTGCTGCTGACGTGATGCCCCACCATGGTGGACTGCGCCCTCAGACAGTGATCCAAAACAGTGTGAGCACAAATAAAGTGACTAATATACAACATTGAAGATAAGTATGCAAATATGACCTAAGTCAAACATCCAGAGATGTTTAACTATGGTGCCTGGCATGAAAAATACTGTCTAAGATAAATAAAAGATTTATTGCACTAAAACACTGCAAAATAAAGCACTAATGAACTTAAAACTGAGAAGCTAATTATCGAATTATGAAGAAAAACTCTATGAAGAACAGCGTGCAATAAAAATCATCTTTTTTCTTTTTTTAATTAAAATTTTATTTTTTGTATTAGTTACAGTTAATTCACTTTGTATCCCAGCTGTAGCTCCCTCCCTCATTCCTTCCCAATCCTACCCTCCCTCCATCTTCTCCTCCCATGCCCCTCTCCAAGTTCACTGATAGGGGAGGTCCTCTTCCCCTTCCCTCTGACCCTAGCTTATCAGGTCTCTTCAGGACTGGCTGCATTGTCCTCCTCTGTGTTCTGGTAAGGCTTCACCCCTCTCAGGGGGAGCTGACCAAAGAGCCAGCCACTGAGTTCATGTCAGAGACAGTCCCTATTCTCCTTACTAGGAAACCCACTTGGAGACTGAGCTGCCATGGGCTACATCTGAGCAGGGGTTCTAGGTTATAAAAATCATCTTTGCAATGTATCTATCCGTTAAAACATTTTGAATTTTGGATTTTGAAAAGAAAACTACAAATTGTTGGTAGTTTTAATTTTATAAAAATTATGCCCACATCTAACAAAGAGTTTGTGTAAGAGAGAACTACAGGTGATTTTTGTTACTTTAGTAAAATTGTTTTTAAGAACGTGTACTTTTTATGTTTACAGAAATAAAAGAAAATTCTTTTTATAGACAAAATGGACAACTTTTCACTGTAACTTAACTTTTAACTTTAAATCAAGCATAACTTTTCTTTTAACTTCTAAATAAACTCTTTTTTTCTTTTCTCTTCTTCCCTTGTTTTGTAAAGTCAATAGTATTTAAGTTATATGAAAGTCTGACCCCTGCAAAGTCAAACACGTACCGAGTGCTGAAACTGTGTATCTTCTGTGAGGAATGGGAGAACAAAGTTCCAGCTACAAATAGACACAGGAGAGAAGCTGCCCAGATGAAAAGCATGTGCAAGTGTTTCTATTACTTTGGATGGAAATAGCTGAGACAGAAATGATTAGAGCAAACGGCATGGGATGTGGGATTTGGAGATAATGAAGTAGTTTGGTGGGTTAATGTCCTCTCAGCTTATTAAAACTCTGTCAGGTGTCTGTGCCTTTTATTGATATGGTTGCAGGTTAATAATAACTGCTACAATAATTATAAGCTAGCAATCATTAACATTAATAGACTTAATATTTTTTTTTACAGCAGTGATGTCTTTCATTCTTCTTTCCTTTGGCCACGGAAACACATGTGGGACTCAGTTAGTCAATACTGGTAGGTTAGTTTCAGCAAATTTCCATGAACAAACCTGTCTTAAAGGAAGGATGAAGAAGCCTCAGTACATTTCTATATTTTCATTAACATTGCTGTTGGTTCCTAGATTCCGTGCCTGAATTCCTAGGAAACTGCTTCTCAAGCAGTTAAGCTCATTAGTAAATATAAGAGAGGATCCACTGTCAAGATACATTTTCTCTAAGTTTTGTTAAAGGGCCTCAACTGGGCTAAAACTAAGTTCCTTGGGCTCCACTCTAGTTAACAGGACAAATAAACACATTATTCAATGTTTGTTTGCCTTTAAGGATGATGTAATCAGCACTTATGTGGAGTCCAAATGATATTCCCCATGCAAAGTTAAAAAAATAGTGATGAATATGTGGCATTTGAAAACAAAAGGGCTAAAGACATTGTGTAGAGACCTCATCATATAAAATAGTCAATTGGCAAGACTACATTACCTAGAAACATGGATATTGAGGTAAAAAAAACAAACAAACAAACAGAAAATGGGTGCTTCTGATAAGCTTGGGAAAACAATGAACTGATTGTGGAATTCAATTGGAAGGATGTTCTATTCATTTTTACCCTTTGATGGTAGTTCATCATCAGTGCTTCATGTTAGAATCCTTTGTCTCAGTGGTTCTCCTGTCTCTGAGAACTCTTTCATGCATGTGTCAATGACAGAGCTTGAGAATAACTTATGGTCTGTGTTTCATCAATGCAGACATTTGGATGGAGGTCATGCGGCTCTTGACACTAATAGTTCAAGCAACATAGGGCATCAAATTAGGTCACAAGTTACATATTCATTGCATTGATGGGGTTTTTATTATGTGTTTTAGGTAAAACATGAGACACTCTTAGTAACAAATAAATATTCTCTTTAGTTAGGCATTCATGTGACTAGAAGACATAAACAAGAAAATAAAGCCAGAAAACCAGTCTTACTCTTTGGGAAACATATTTATCCCCACCCAATTGACCTTTGAAACATAGCAAGGTCAGATCACTGCTTGACCAAAGAGTTTGTTTCTGTTGTATTATGAAAATGACCCATAAAATGGAATGATTCATTTAAGTTTTTAATAGCAGTGAACTAATATGGGTAAACATTTTAATTCACTTGTTGGGCTAAAGGCTGAAGCACAAATAGGGCGGAGTCACTGGTGGCAGTCTGTGAGAGTGCTGAGAACAGCTCTATGATGGCACATGGTGAAGGGCTCCTTGTGACACAGATTTTGTAAAAGCTCAAGTTGCCAAGGGCAACAGCAGTCTGTGATGTTTGGAAGATTGCTGGCCTAACTAGAGTCTTACCATGAGATGATACCAACCTCTGCTGCCATTTTAAGGAGGGGTAAGAACAAAGCAGGAACAAGTGGGAGTCACAAACAATAACAAGGCACAAGGAAAAGTATGGAGGAGTCAGAGATCTCGAGATCTTACAGGGAAGAGCTTGACGATGACAGTACTAGAACTCAAAATTTGCTCAATGTTCAATGTCCTAAGACCAAAGTATGTCAATTGAGTTGTTTCCCATTCTTATTTGTTGGTAATGTGAACTATAATAAAAGAGCCAATTTTGTTGAAATCACATAGTAGTGAATTTTTAAAATAGAAATTTAAAAATATAAAGAAATACGCTTGTCCCACTTTTCTTTTCCAACTGGTTAAAAACATAGAAGTTTGTTGAATTCTGAGTACAGTCTTCATTCCAGGCCTCATTATCTATATTTGCCTCACTCAGTAAACCATAAGCTTTTTAATCGTGAGAAACATGTTTGGGTCATTTTGATAATTTTCTCTACCCTACCCATTTGCATACTTCCCTGTCCATTTAACTTAATGTTCTTTCTTTCTTTCTCAAAAAGAAACATTAAAGTAAGATAAAGAAAACTAAAATAAAGAAAAGATTAAAACAAACAACACACACATAAAAAAATGAACGAAGAAAGAAAAGAGCAAAAGAAATGAAGGAAGGAAGAAAGGTAGAAAGAAAAAAGGAGCAAGCAAACTATGGAATCCATTTTCTGTTGCTCAAATATCCCTGGGCATGGAAGCTGCCTTGGAGCAGGGTACATATACACAGTTACACTCCATTGGAAAAACTGATATTGTTTTCTTTTCTAGTGGGTATCAACCACACAGAGACTCTGTGGTAGGAGTGGAACGTTGTTTCTGTGTCCCTTTCTCGAAGCTGAGTTGTTTTTGTTGGACTCCCAAGGTGGGGAGACCCTCTGTTCCTCAGGATAGACGCCAGACCTCAATAACCCACAAAAACAGAGCTTGATGCAAACAGCAAGAGGTTTAATTAGTAGCCGGCATGCTGGGGCTCCGCACATAGCTCCCACACAAGAGGGTGATGCAGAGTGCCCAGCAACAGAATCACAGAGTTTATAAAGGCAAAACCCACAAAACAGGAAGGGGTCTAGGGGTAAGGGACTTTCCTAACGGGGCAGTCTGTGATTGGCTGTGTCCAGGTGTGGTGACTAGGGGACGGTTAGAGATTGTATCCATAACTACAGAAGGGTGTTTCTTAGAAATCAGATCCGGGTTTGGTTTTGTATCAGATCTGGGTTTGGTAATGATTAAAGCCCACAAGTCTCATTTCCCATGGTTAGTTCCCATGGTTAGGGCCAAGTTAAAATTTTCCATCCTTACATATTCTGGTTTGAATCCATGCAAGCCTTATGCATGCTCTCACAGTCTCTGTGAGTTCATGTGTGCATCAGTAATGCTTTAGATAGAAGATACTGTTTCCTTGGAAATTTTCAGCATGCCGAGTTCTTAAAATCTTTTCCATCTAATCTTCCCCATAGATCTTTGAGCCTATAGGGAATGGGTTTGATAAAGACATCCCGTTTAGAACTGAGTTCTCCAAAGTCTGGTAGTCTCTAAACACTGTGCAGTAGCTGTTCCCTGTGTGATTCCAATCTATTGCAAGAAGACACTTCTCTGTTGAGGTTTGAGTGAGGCACTAATGTATGGATAAAACAGTGTATATTTGTGTGTGTTAACATATATATATATATATATATATATAATATGAATACATTTATCATTAGGAGTAGGTTTGCTGCTTTGCTAACTTTGGGTCATTTTATATCCTTCCTTGTCTTTGGTTATACAGGATAGTAAATAGCATTAGCATGCCCAGCCTACTGAGTAGCTAAAAAATGTAGAAACTGAGCATTTGCCCAGTGCAGTTACTGTCAACAGGTGGAAACTATTTTTCTAAATAAATTTTCTATAAAATTATCACAAACATTGCATTAGTGAATTCTGAACCATTGCCACTAGGAAAAATACAAAGCTTGATTTCCATGATCCTCTGGCTACCTCTTAACATGCTGACTGTGAATAGTTGTGTTTTCTGCATATACTCTTATTTTAGAACACATTGTTTAATGAAATTTGTTGATCCATTAACATTTTCCTCACGATGAAAAATTGTATAGCTTTAGATTGCACACAGCTTATCTGTTCTGGTTTTAGCCTAAAATGTTCCCCACAGGGTTGTGTTTCAAAAGCCACATGTATCTCTTCTAAAAATTTTATCCAGTTGCTTTAATCCCCATCAGTTCTTATCTATCTGCAATTTTAATATCTTATCAGTAGCTGCATGTGCAAAATTATTTTTTCTTATCTCCAATACTTTCATTATTTTTTAATTGATGACCTATTCTCTATTAATTAGGAGGATGGAGGGATATCTTATTGTGCAAGGGAGAAGAGGCTCACTGATGTATACTCTATGTAGGTCCTTGGGCTGAGCAATTTTTATGTGATATCTAAGTCAATGCTTGTGTAGCTGTCTCCTCCATATCAGGGAGATAATGGAAATTCTGATCCTTTTGTGATTAAAAATTTCAGAAGAGGTAATGTCATGAAATGCTTTGTAATGATCCTGTGCCTCAACATCGTTTTTTGTTTGTTTGTTTGTTTTTTGATAGGATAAATGACTTTCTAATGACACTTGGTGATGTTCTGACAGCTAAGGAGGGAGGCATCACAATTCTGAGGGCTCGCCTCTCTGCTGAGGCTGTTCTGGCATCTAATTGATTGCTAGTTTCCATGGCTTCCTTTTGTTAAGTAGGTACAGGTTGCTTTTTCTTATGATTCAAAAAAACCATTACCTATCCAAAGAGATACTTGAGATTGTCTGATGCCTTTTTAGACAAGCCTTTGTACAATACTCAATAGTGCGACATCTGACCATGAGTCAGATATTCATCATGGTGGAAATTAAAACAATAATGAGTGTTTAATGAAATACACTTGGGAAAGGACAAAGCTTATTTTAACTTAAATTGAGTGAAACAGTGCCTGAAAATGGGTAGCAGAGTCTTTTCATAGGAACGGCAGGTGTCTGTCATTTAACCTTCTGCATAGATAATTCTATACCTGCTTGACAATATGAATATAACACATTACTTTTCTAAGAATCTTCTCTGCTATTTCACCTTTTTTCAGAAGTTATTTTTTTAGTTTAATTTTAATTTTTTAAGGCTGACTATTATTTAATCTTTATACATAATTTTAAAATTGTTTTTATTTGCAGCTTTATGATCTGCATTGTGGTTTTTTGGTTTTTTAAATTTTTATTAATTACAGTTTATTCACTTTGTATCCCAGCTGTAGTCCCTCCCTCATCCTTCCCAATTCTACCCTCCTTCCCTCCCTCTTCTCCTTTGCCCCGCCCCCAGTCCAGTGATAGGGAAGGTCCTCCTCCTCTTCCATCTGACTCTAGTCTATCAGGTCTCATAAGGACTGGCTTCATTGTCTTCCTCTGTGGACTGGTGAGGCTGTTCCCCCTCAGGTGGAGATGATCAAAGAGCCAGCCCATGAGTTCATGTTAGAGATGGTCCATTTCTATTACTGGGGAACCCTCTTGGACACTGAGCTGCCTTGATCTACTTCTGTACAGGGGTTCTAGGTTATCTCTATGCATGGTCCTTGTTTGGAGTATCAGTCTCAGAAAAGACTCCTTTGTCCAGATTTTTTGGTTCTGTTGCTCTCCTTGTGGAGCTCCTGTCCCTTCCAGGTCACTTTCTTAAGTCTAGGAAATGCTCTGCTTATTTTCTTAACTGGGACCTATAAGACATCTTGTATAGTGCCCTGACCAGTCTGTCACTATCGCTTTGTTCTATGTAGATGGATGTGTGTGTGTGTGTGTGGGGGGGTGTCTTTAATCAAGCAGAATAGATCAATGATGTCTTTGTTCCATATCTCTGTAATTAATCCCCTGTGCACTCTGGAGTGGCTTTGCAATTTTGATAAAGTAATAGATAGCCTAACATTGCTTTAGAATTGCAAACATCTGACCTGAAAAAATGTACCTAAATACCTGACAAAGCAAACAACAATC
>CM053745.1:45908513-45949210 GCA_028658305.1 Pachyuromys duprasi | reverse complement strand
CTAATAGCCTACAGCTAGGAGGGAGAGGAAAACTGGGACTTCTGAGCCCAGATAAGAACTGTGAGACAATAGTGAGGCAGAGGCACCAGCCAGACACAGAGAGAGCTGGGCTTACAGGGACTGGGGTGAGGCAACGGGCCATGTGGCAAATGTGGAATAGGATAGCCAGGGCTAATTAAGTTACATGAGCAATTTTGGGAACAAGCCTAAGCTATAAGGCTTAAGCTTTCATAAATAAATTGAAGTCTCTGTATCATTATCTAGGAGCTGGCAGGTCGAGACAGTCTGCTGATATTTGGCACACTGAACATGGGGCAGAAACCCAAGGTTACAGCCTGAGAAAAGATACCTTTGGAAAGTGGACTACAGTCGCTTCCCAGAGCCGGTCAAATCTTCCTAGCCAAAGCTAGGTCCCTTTAAGAAAAAGCAGAGCGGAGCCTCACTGCACAGTTGATACAAGGTCTTCCAAGCATGGCTCAGTTCCTTTTGAGCTCCTGCAGAGCAAGGAGACTTAAGCAGCGAGTTGTTCTTAATAGAAATCTGAGAAAGGGAGTGTCCCAGCCAAGCTTGGTCCTGGACAGGTGCAGTGGAATGGCTTCTGCAGTCCCCAGCTGCTGGCACCAAGCAGCTCAGACATGGCCATCAGGGTGCATGTCCAGCCTTGCCCAATGCCCAGCCAGGAGATACAGAGGCCTGGCTGAGCCCTGCTGGCCTAACCCTGCAGCCTGTGGACGGTTTCTTGAGCCTGCAGCTTCAAGCATGGAGGGTGGAAGTTGTGCCTAACACAATTGGCGCCACAGCCTAGTGCCCAGTGCCACTGCTGGTACCCGTCAGTAGCCAGAGAGAAGTGAGGTGGGTCAGAGAGGACTGGTGTGGGCTGGTCAACAATGGCGACAGCCAGGCTGGCAGAAGGCAGAATCAATAGGGTCCCTTGCTGGACTGACCAAGGGGGTGAAGCCATAGACAAGTGCTGGTCTGACGATACTTCGGACGCACAGAAAGGCAGAAGGAACATTTTCTCAGGGGCATGGTGTGACTGTGGTGACTGGGAAGCCCCAAACTTCTGAACTGGTAATGTATTTAGTTTGAAAACAGCAAGAGAGAAAAGAAACTGTTTATGAACCAATCATAAAAAAATAATTTGTTTGAAAATAATAAAGTGAAGTCTAATAAGGAAGGGGAGATTAAAAGAAAAAAATGTGTGTTTAAAAATGGAAAAGACAATGGCAAAGGCCACTTGGACCCTTAATGACTCTGTTTCAATCATCATAAAAATAATTACATGTTTGGCAATGATTACAATTTTATATATCCTCTGTAGGAAACATCAGAATAAAGCACACTTTAGAGAAAGAAAGACCTAAGGAATAGATTACCAAACTGAAGGCCATAGAACAGAGATTAGAGGATTCTTTAAATCAGAATAAAGAAGCTTCAGAAGAATCCAATCTGGACCTAAAGCAACACCAAACAATAAAGTAGTTCCAGATCAAAGAAACCCTTAAGGGCTTGGCGAATTTGGATAGCTGGACATATAGGTACTAGACTTAAAAAAATTGTAAAGAAATAATGTCTTATGGCATGTATTTAACTTATGTAAAACACATAGTTTAATATCTGGGCCACACAAAATTGTGTAACTCCAAAAGACTGGAGATGTTTTATGTCAATCATATTAAAAGCTGGTCCTCAAATACAATGGTTAACATAGCGGACCATTGACGCCAATTCAAAATTCCAGTGGTTTTCTGCATTGAGTTCTGAAAAGGTTGATTCTATAATTACACATTTATTAGAAGTAATGGCTATTTTAAGAATACCTTTACAAATTAAAACTGATGGTGCGCTGGGATATGTATCCAATAAAATGCAACAATTATTTTAGATATTATGGCAAAGAACATGCTTTGGACATAGCTTACAATCTTACAGGACAAGCAATTGTAAAGAGATTTACCAGAACTTTACAGGAATGTTCATTAAACATAAGGCAGGTATGAAATCTCCCAGAGAAAGATTAAATAATGCTTTATTGACCTTAATTTTTTAATACCCACAGGTAGCACAGCTGCTGAAGAACTCTGGATTTTAGGAAGGAGTGAAGAACCAAACCAACCCACCTATTTTAAGGGTGTGTTAACTTCAGGATGGAAGTCAGGAAATGTGTTGCATTGGGGGAGAGGATGGGGGAGAGTGAAGAGCTGTGTATTCCTTCAAAGCTAATAAAGGTTAGATTTGACCAGCAAAGATCTCCTGAACATCTTGGCTGCAGACATAAAGGAAGAAACCAAGAAAAACAACAAAGCAGGTGATGTAAACGCTGACCCCTCTCTGTGGGAACAATTCTGAGACATGAATGTTCCTGCAGAGCCAATAACTCTTGTTGACTACAGAATCCTCAGGACTCCTTAATGCATGCCATTCTTTCAGATGGGTCATTGGAAAATATTAGTCCATTGTGTGATGACAAAGAAGTCATCTTAGAATTAATAGTTGTTACATCTAACTTTCCTGAACTTGCCTCAAGTTCCCATTTACACTGTGTTCATATTATGTTTTTAAAAGGATCTTTTCAGGTACTCAAGGAATTTCCTCTTCCTGCTGAATATTTCATAATGAACCAATTGCCAGTTTCCACAAGTGAAGGTAATAATGTTCAAAAAACTCTACAGTATGTGAGCTACCAAACTGAAAGTCAAAATATCAAAATATGTGCATGACAATAGCAACAGTGTCCTCCTCATACAGCCTAAACTCACGGTCTGTCTCAGTAGAGAAACAGATTTTTAATGATTTTTTCCCCCAAGCAATCTGTAGGAGAGTTTAGGAAGAGGGCATAGGGGGAGAAAGGGGAGGGTGGGTGAGGCTGGAAGGAGATAGAGAGGGGGCTACAGCGGGGATACAAAGTGAACAAATTGTAATAAATAAATATATAAATAAAAATTAAATTTAATACAAAGAGAGAGGTTAATTTTGATAGAGGGGAATCCCTTTTTAGACTGGTGACGATTGAACTGGTTCATAAATCAGTGGGCGCGAGAATTTCTGCCCTGCGACCATCCCAATGGTGGCCAAAGTGCCAAGCGGTCCCACGATCAGCCAACAGCTAATTCTTTTTTAGTATGTGTTTGCCATTACCAGGACACAATGGTTGACATTGCAGATCTTAAAATGTCCCCCAGTGAAGCTGGAATATAGTTTAAAACACCATTGGAAAGAGTGTTGCTTTCTGGAACACAGATTTAGTTTTAGAAGGGGCCACTATTATCTCATTTTAGAGAGCTGCATCACTCCCTGAATCTCTATGCCAGGGGCGTCAGGCTGTGTCAATTCAAGGAGGCCAAAAACACCCTGATACAAGGGATTTGATACAAGATTATTAATCACATTTATTATGCTTTTAGAGTTTGATACTTTTTATGCTAACATTAACTGAAAAGAGAACCAAGCACAAGACACAGGGGTATCAGAAACTGAACACCAAGCACGGTCTCTTAGTGATACATGACATGTTAAAACCTGCTCTAGCAAGCATTCGTTATGAAAATCTATCAAATTTATGATATGATAATTTTCAAGATAGGAATAAGTTAAATACAAAAATGTATGTCTCTGTTACAAACTTTGAAACCTAATAGGTTACCTTGTAAAAGAATACAATTCCCATATTAAGGGAAATAAATTGTTTCAAAGTATTAGTTAGAACACTGTCCTCACCTCATTCTAACTCTGATGCTAAAATAAATACGATCTTAGTATTCAATTATTTCTGCCTTATTCTGTATTTTAATTATAAATAATTACAAAGCAGAAAAATTAATGGAAATTGTGATGACTCTCCAGCTGTCTGCTACCATAGCCCAATAATTCCAATCAAGTTTTGCCTCACCTCTTTCTCCACCCACTATTCAAGATGCAAATAATTCTAAATTTACTACCAGCACCCTATAATTCAACCATAAATATTTTAGTATATCCCATTCTGATAAAGACATCTTAAAATCATAACCTAAATACTATCAGTAAACCTATAAATCAATGTCTGAGAAAATACCCAATTAAATTCAAAATGCTGGTTGTAGCACAGTAAAGAGATTGGTGAATCCTTTGCAAAATAAACAAACAAAAAGTAGAAATGGGAAGAAATTTGTCAAAGACAGCAATTTCAGCCTTTGGAACTCAACTGTGTCAGAAAACACCAAGAAGCATCATTTATTTAAAAACCACCAGCGCTTTTGATCAGAACAGCAGGTGTCTGTGTTCCTGCCTGGGGCTGCTCTGACCTCTTTCCTCTAGACCAGTGTCAAAGCTGTAGATTTTCTGCATGGGTCTGATCGCAAAAGAGCAGCAGATTTGATGGCAAGAAGAGGAAAGTTAGGTTTGGAGCTACATGTACAAATTTATTCTAAAATGAGAGGGGAAGCTTAGAGCTTTTCAAGGTCCCAGCAAACTTGGCAAATGACTCCTGGAAAAAGATTGCAAATGTCCTGCCAAGAATTAAGATATCCTAAAAAGATGCTTGTGTCCTTCGCTCTGTCTATTTAATAATTAAAACAACAAACCTCAAGTAATCAAAATTTCCCCAAGATTCCCCTGACGGAGAAAGAAAAGGGATGGGCCCTGGTGTCCTGCAGAGGGGAAGCTTGTCTCCCAGAAAGAGATTTTATACTGTTCTGACAGCTTGTCAGACAACTGTGCTTGAGAGGCTGAAGCACAGACAGTGGTGATGGACAAGACCATGTTTTGACAGGGCTGCTTAGCTGTGTATACCTCTCATCCTTTAGCTAAACCTCTGCCTCCTGTCAGTACCTTAATGATAGAAATGGGAGGTAGCTTGGACTGTTTGCTCTTTTCAATGTGGCCATGTTGAATAAATCTTCTTCTGTTTTTCATTGTTACGTGTTTATTTAATTGGCCTATGAGGGACATGTAGTACAGCCCAGCTTACCAGGGCTACCAGGGTCCAGGCTTCACCTTAAGAATTCTTGTAAGAAAATGAAATCCTTATAGAACCCTAGAATACTGGGAAACTAGACATTAACATGTAGAAAGTCCTAGATAGATCAAAGAAAAAGAAAAGTCATTTGTGAAATGAGGAAAGCTTTTAACTGACGTGATAAACTCTACACAGATTCACCTACAAGGACTGAAAGGCTAACTGTTATAAAGTCTACCCAAAAAGACTACTGAGCTATGCAAACAGAAAGGTGGATGACAGGAAATCAGCTTAACAAATACCAATATGATTTTTTACATAAGTTGGCTATGGCATTTGTAGGTACATATTATAACTCCAAACATTAAATCTAGACAAGTTATAAATAAAAAAGGAACAAAATAGAGAAATATTAACTGTCATAAACTAAACATAAAATCCATGTTTACTAAACTATACTAAGTACAAGTTTCCACATTTTAAACAAATACTTTCAGGTACTCAGAAGAGCAAGGCATAGAAAGGTCAATCAAAACTGACTCTTCCTGACTCGGACTTGGGTGGACCAAATACTCTATAAAGAAGCCATTGTAAGTACATTCTGAGGAAAGCGGCTTAGCAAACCCTAAATCCTAGTAAATATTATGCAAGAACGATAAAAGGAACTAAACAGAAATTTCAGAGCTGAAAAGAATAATAATCTCTGAAAATTTTTCAACAGTTTTGACACTTAAGAATCAAAAACTAGAAAAAAGTTCTCATATGTTTATAATGCAAAGAACAAAGATAATGCAAAAAGAACGTGCACATACAAAACAATAAACAGTAAAGCCTGTGGGAATCATTAAATATAACAAGATATTGAGTTGAAGTCCCTAAATGAGAGAGAATAGTAGGACATGATGCCAAAAACATTCTAGATTTAATGGGGAAAAAAGTGTGTGTGTGTGTGTGTGTGTGTGTGTGTGTGTGTGTGCAGCCACATGCATTTCAATCTCAACAACTTCCAACTCGGAGAAGCAGAGATTTGTACTGTTGTTAATCATGGTTTATCTTCTTAAAGACAAAGGAAACCGAAAGCTTCATTCGTTTTAGGGCTGTTTACTCTAAAACCAAAATGTTCTTTATCACATATTTGATTATGTAGTGGAATAATTCTTACACGGCAGGCAAGATAAACAGGAAATAATCCTTTTCACCTTCATCATCAATATTAACTCCATTCTTTAAAATAGTTTGCAAAACAGTGAGTTGGTTTCCTGGCATTCTTCAGTGTGTTTTTGTTCTTTTGTTGTTGTTGTTTGTTTTCTTGTTTGTGTTTCATTTCTTTTATCAGAGACTTCACATCTTCCTGAAGTTGGAGTTACAAGCAATTGTCAGACCAGCTTACTAAGAAACAGACTCAGGTCCTCTGCAAGAGCACTACGTGCTTTCAACTACTGACCTACCTTTCCAGTCCTATACAACAGGCTTTTAGATTTGCTAGCGTCAGAAATAAATGAGGACTCTAAATATCTGGTAAGCCGAATTAATAGTTTGGATTGCTAGGTCATATCTCATTGATAGTAGAATAAATGTAATAGATCTGTGATCTGCTTGCCTTGCACACTGAAAAGCCTGATATTTCCACAGTATTTTGTAAATTTCTCCTCAGCAATCAGTTTCTATGCAATTTTTTTTTTGCTTAAGTTGATTGAGTTTATAAAACATATCATGATGATCCTCTCACCTTGAAAAGGAGAAGAAAACATGCTATGTGTTAAGTTCAGTTACCCATAGTAGCTGTTCTTAACTCAGGTCTGAGTTAAAAAAAAAAAAGCCCACTCTACAGGAACTTTGATTAATAAATCTCAGTAATTTAGTGACTTTCTTTCATTCAAATGAGGTAAATTCCTATAAGTCAATAAAATCAAATTATCTTTCTATGGACTGAGGGTTCGAAGGAAGTTAAGCCTCTATTAATTAGAGGAGCCACTGAGTACCGAGGCTACGGTTTTTAACATTGTCAACACGACAGGCAATTTCCAGAATTGCCTAGGAAAGAAAGCTCTATGTGTGTCTATGAGAGATTTCCTATCATAAATGAGTTGAGGTTGGAATATACACTCTAATTGTAGGTGGCGTCATTCCATTGGGTCCTGGGCTGAGTAAATGGAAAAGCCAGCTGAGCACCAGCGTTGGTCTGCGCTCGACTGCAGATAGGGTAGGAGCAGCTGCCTCAGACTCCAGCCGCCACGCTCTCCCTGATGGACCCTCGGATGTGAGTCAGAGTAAGTCTTCCTTTCACGCAATTGCTTCTCCACATGTATTTTGTCGCAGCAATGAGCAGCATAACTTATACAGAGGATAGTGCGAGGCAAATCCTCAGCAGATAGTGGGAGGCAAATCCTCGGCGGCCACGCTTGGTCAACTGTAGTTTTGTTGAAGTTGTCTCCGACATTGCTGTGGTCCTCACTTTGTGTAGTCTTCACAAAACGTGTCCTGACAGCAGTCCTTCTGTTCCAGCGCAACCGCAGTCCGTGTCTTAGGGTCACATTGTTATATTACTATCAAAGCCATAGAGTACCTACTTCAGACTTTGTTATCGAAAGGTTGTTATAATTACTCAACTTTCCCGTTCTAGTGATAAAATACATTTAGAAAGGCTAGGTCTGTGTTTCCCTAATAATGTGTTTACAAATAAAAGTAAAAATAAGAGGAGAGCAGGCTATGGTCTGTGAGCCATGGTGTGTGAACCCTTACATTACAAGAAGAAGCACAGTGGATGATGAGGCTCATCCAACTCACCTTGTAGGCATTTTTTAACCGACCTTAATTGGTTCTTATATTTACCACCCTTCCAATCCTTATTTCAATGCTCCCCTCCAGCGCTACGCTGGAGAGAAAGAAGGTTAGAGTGAACAGGGGCATAGACCTCTTTAGACTACTTCCTGCCAATTAGGACGTTAAGTTCCTAGGAACGTGTCCAATCTCCACTGTCAGAATATCCAGCAATCCAGCAATTCAGCAATTCAGCAAATGGAACAGAAAACACAACAGCAGGGACCAGCAGCAGCCAGAGACCAGCAGCGGCCAGGGAGCAGCCGCAGGGCCCACCAGCAGCACTGCAAACAGCAGGCCTCTCAGGACTCTACCCTTTATACCATCTCCAGTCTCTAGAACTAAACTATCTGCAGCTGTCAAAAATCACACTTTTCCTAGGGCATGAAACGATCATAGTTAACGTCTGTGGATGAACTGAAGCAGTGCCATACCCCAAGCCTGGGATTAAAAGAAACATATTCATATAACATAACTTGGTTTTCAAAGAAACCAAACTCTCACTATATTTCCCCCTTCTAGTCCAACAAATGTCTTTCTTTAGCATTAATGATCTATATACAATAAGAACAATTATGGAAATTGTCAGTAGACATTTTGAAGGTCACAGACCCACAGTCTGAGAACCCTGCATGACTGTCACTGAGCCCACTATGCAGCTTCCTCACTTGTTCCTGCAACTGTGTCCACCAATGAAAATGCTAATTCACCAGCTGCCCAGCTTAACATACTTAAGAACAAGGGGAAAGACAGCACAGAAATGTGGCACCGCTGAACAGAATTTAATGTGGAAGTAAGGAAAGCTAAGAAAAACGACCAGATGCTGAAATGGAGAAATGTCAGCTCAGTTCTGGATCATGCTACTTCTCTACTACAGGAAAATGGCAACAATCGGGACACTGTAAGTTGTTCTGTGGAAAACACTGATAAAGGCATAAACAACCACTTGGAAAACAACTCCACGCTACTCAAGTTGCTTGGAAACTGCTTTCTAGAGAGAAATAGTCCCCCGTAGAAAACATCATCTGAACTGGTTTGATCTTTAAATTTGTGTCCTTCTTGAGCAAAACTGATTTTAGTCCCATTCAGTTTGAATCTGCTTGGACACTCACTATCATTGCTTCTGGAATATCTAATCAGGCCAAGGCTGTGGTGGATGAAGGTGCTACCCCAA
The DNA here is from genome assembly GCA_028658305.1 of Pachyuromys duprasi. Taxonomy (NCBI): domain Eukaryota; kingdom Metazoa; phylum Chordata; class Mammalia; order Rodentia; family Muridae; genus Pachyuromys; species Pachyuromys duprasi. Next base: position 45,940,280 of record CM053745.1, on the reverse strand, counting down.
CATTTATTTCTCTCTTGGCATCTTCCCATTTTCACATCAGCCAGCAAGCTCTAAGGGCTCTTGGGAACATTGCAGACGATGGTTCAGTTTTTTGAGACTTAGGGAGGAGGGCGGGAGGGCGGGACCCAGGAGAAATGGAGGAAGGGAGATACAAATAGGATATACAGTGAATAAATTGTTTTTAAAAAATAGAAACAAATTACAAATAAAATAAAAAGAAACCAAAAAATAGAGGAAGATCTACCAAATAGGAATTATAGTTACAATGTCCAGTCCATATATATTTGACATTCATGGAGGAAGCAACCCAATATCTAGTCTGTCCAGATGAGTTCAAGGTTTTGTTCGTAAATCACTTTCGTATTATACCTTTCATTTGCCACCTTTAAAACATATCTTTAGACCCTAAATCATTTTATTAAATCACAAACAACTTAAGCTTTTATGTCTTTAATTTTTATTAAGAAAAACTGTAGGCTATAATTATCTAGTCTTCAACCATGTCAGAGATATGGAGAAGGACAAATTTTACCTGACTAAATAAGAAGTGCAGAGCAAGTAGCTTCCAAACTAAAGAAATGACAGAAACTTCTGGCTGCCTAAACAGTCACCCATGATTCTTCTGTATCATAGAGGCATTCAGTCTTCAGCCAACAGGCCCAGAATATCTGACAGACTTTTCTGTGATGCAATAATATTGAAAGACTGGTCTACCTTATCTCTGCACAGCTGGTGGCTAACTTTCCAGTGCTCTTTGGTGCCCACCATCTTCTTTGAATATATTGAGGGTGCTGACAGGAGTTGTATTTATTACTTAATATACAAGCTATGATTAGAGACATATAAGGGGGAAAAGTTACAGAGATTATTAGTCCCTTCTTTCTTACATAACCATAGAAAAACAAAGACACAAATTATTTAGAGCAGTTGCTCTTAACTTGTGGGCTGCAACCCCTTTTGGGGGTCAAATGACCCTTTCAGAGGTTGCCTAAGACTACTGAAACCACAGGGATTTACATTATGACTCATGATAGTAACAAAATTACAGTTATGAAGGAGAAACAAAATAATTTTATGGCTAGGTATCACCACAACATAAGGAAATATATTAAAGGGTCACAGAATTAGGAAGGTTGGGGACCACTTACTTAGACTATTAGGAATCGAGCATAATAAAACCATAAAAGCCTAGAGCATTATTTTAAAATGCGAAATATTCCTTAAGTTTTGACACAAAACCACATATTCTCCTGAATAAGAATAGCAAGATAAACTCATCTGTATGAAATCTTATGATAAAGTCTTAATAAAAATAATGAGAAATCCAAGAAGTCTCATAACTTTAACCTATACACCAGGACTTGATTGAAAAAGTAGGCTTTCAATCAAGTTTAAAAAAGTAATTGAAAATCAAGTGTAAAAAATGCAAGTTTCCTAAATTAAGAGAGTATATCTAATTATTAAGTTAAAAACCAAATATATTTTGCTTGGTTTATGCCTTTTATTTCACAAATAGTATCTATTTTCAATATATAAAATTCTCCCATATGCTTTTTACACATATAAGTTTGATTTGGGAAGTTTAATTAATAGAAATTAAGGGATTCACTCATGTATATAGCAAACAAAACTTGAAAATTCCTTGTGTTGTGAAAATCCAGTCACTGGTAAATGTCTAAGCATTAGGAAAGAAGTGACTGAGATTTTTAGGTTGTGCAGATAGTTAATTAAATTGTTGACCAAGGCTGGCTGCTGTTGGTCTACTTTCTTCATTCACATATTATAAAGGATTTTTTAATAGAGCCTTTTGACAACAGATTTTTATAAAATGGCACACAATTCTAGTGGCCTCTTTAAAACAGCCACTGTTGTGCAAAACCAAAAGAAGAGTTGGAGAAATTAAATTTATGGTTAAAAGCTGCACATTTATGTGCCAAGCACATGCATCATAACCTTCTTTATGATTGGGTTTTTAAAAATGCTATATTATCTTTGACCAGACTGGTGTTGCAAACCTCATCTACAAATGGAGCCTTCATAGCTAAATAAATGGCTTATCAATTTTGAGTCAGTAATCCTCCGTGCTAAAACACTGAATCTCTCTCTGCCTTAGAATTAAAAAGTGACATTTTTACTGGCAAGAAATAAAAAAGTAAGCTTTCTGTGCTGATGTGGAAGGCGGCCAACATGCCAGACTGTGTGACACCCCTCAGAAGTGAAGAATTTTATCACGTTTTAGAATGCACTTGAACTTTACATAGTTCCTTTAGGAATCAAAGATACTTGATGTATAAAATATTTCCTTAGAAAATATTTTTCCATCAAAGTCTATTCAAAGGCAGAGCTCTCAGGGATATTTTTCTTTTTGTAGTTCAGGGTGTGATTAATGGCATGAGATCCTACCTGTACAGCGGTTGGCTTGGGTGAGTTCTGAGGTTATTACACAGCTGCGAAACTGTTGTCATAATCTGTACCATAGGCCCATCCATTTCCTTTGAATCTTCCTTTTGTTCTCCTTGATTTAAATTTACTCTGGGAAGAATACCTACAGTAAGTTCTGCCCCAGTCAGATTTTAAATATACAATGTGTTTTGCTCATGGTAGGCATCAGTATAAGTACAGGTTCCCAGTTCTTCCCCTTCCTATGTACTAACCTTGTGCCTTTTGCACATCTTTTATTCCTAGCACCCTCTGGCCACAACCATCTTCATCCTTCCTTATGTGACTCAGATATTTTAGTTCTTCATGTAAATCAAATAATTACTGAGATCCCTGGACCTAAATCTCAGCTGGGTCCAAACTAAGAGAAGATTGACTAGTCTACATGGAAATAGAAACAAAAATTTCTTTGCAGCTTTAAGCCAAAACTGGGAGAGAAGATTTCTCTGCTTTGCTCTTAGAAGCACCATGACTTATAGAAAAGAAGAAGCAAAAGCCAAGAAACAAGGTCATTTTTTTCCTGGGAGATGAACCTTTCTTTCAACACAGAGTTTCTTGAGGGTGTTACCTCTTCACTCTCAGCATCCAGTTTTCCTGGAGGAATCCTACTACCTAGAGGTGCACACACAGAGAGACACACACATCCAGCTCTGAAGGAACACAGAGTATTTGTTCTTCAGTGTCAATTAACTGTCATTAATTGTCGTTAACATTCTCTGCCCTGTACTGTCGCAAATATTCCACCTGATGTCACATTATTGCAAACAGAAGAATATTCTTAATTTTTAAGGCTGAATAATACTTTTGTATGTATATCACAACAGTGAAAAATCAAACTTCAACCTATTTAAATTTAGAAAGGTGAGTCAAGGAAGAATTTCCCTTCAAGTTGTCAAGGTTTTTTAAGATATTCACTATAGATATCGAGCTGCTACATAATTATTTCTATTTTAAAGATAAATCCATGGAGTTTTATCTTAGCAGTCTTCAAAAAGAAGGCCCTTGATACTTATATTTAACTTGTGCTAAACTGCTTCAGGGAAATAATCATTTTTAACTTGCAAGCTAAATTTAGAAAGCCATTTAATTTGCCAACCATCATGCACCTGAAATAATCATTTAAAATCAATTTCAGTGTTTCAAGCTTACAGACTCCATACTAATGTATTTTCCCATCTATTTACTCAGCTTCCTAGAGTCCTGAACATCATACATACTATTTGTTTTGCTTATTAGATTATCAAGCATATTCCCAGCTATTTTGTAGGAACCTGAATACTAATGTGTAATGAATTACCGCTACTCAGAGACTTTTTAAATGTTTCTGTCTTCCAAGTGAACTTTATTCTCTGTAACTCTGAGTGATGACCTTGATTTTACGTATGTAAGTAGTCTGTGCCCTGCTCTCCCTAGCGTTTGGAGAAATTACTAAACATTCCACCCATATAACAATCACATTGCCTCCCACACAACTAAGTGAAAATTAAGCCCAGTCGGCTGCAGATAAATGTCCATAACTCTGTTGTCTTCTCTTCATGGTAGTGGAAATGAAGATCGTCTTTTTGATGAAAATGGCCCTGATGCTCTGGGAGAGCTTGGTCCTCAAATGGACAGTCAGACACTGCTGCTCCACTGACTGTGATATCGCACTTTGTGAATTAATGAAAACAATGCATCATAGATTCTGTACCGTTCCATATGTTATGAGCTATACAGTTTTGCTTTCCTGCCTGAAGAATTGCTCAAATCAATCTGTGAACTCTCAGATGAAAACATTTCTTTTTATAGTTCTTATTCAACAACTGAAAAAAGCCTTTCTTTGCAAATGAAATAGACTCATCATATTGTACCTTTTACATAAACATCATTTCTCAACAGATAAATATTGTCAACTCTGAATTTTAGATTTTTTCCAATTCCTACAGTATATTTCTGTGTGGAAGATAATTTATCTGTAACAGTTCTATCACACAAAAAATCCATTTTTACCCCAAGGGCAATAGATTAAAATGTTCATTTCTCTTTCATATATTTTAAGATTTTAGATTTTTTTATTAAAAGTTCCTGGTTTGTTTTCAAGCAACTATAACAACCTACAAACAAACTAAGCAAAAAAGTCTAAATATTTAAAGAGACCGGGCAAATATAGTACAGGATAACCATGCTACAATCCATAGACCCTAAGAAGCCAAGCAGAGGCCAAGGAAGGTGCTTGAAAATCACTGAGAAAAGGAAATATGATAGACATCTGAGGTAGATGGAAGGAGGGCACTGGATGGCAGATGGGGTGAGGAGGGTAATGGGAGAGGGGATAAGGTGGGTAGAGAGAGGAGGGCTGTGAAGAGAAGAACTGGGAGAGAAAACAGAAATCCGGGGGTGGGTTATCTCTGGGACAGAGGAGGCTCCTGGGAGTCCATGGGGATGACCCTAGCTGAGACCCCAAACAACGGTGTTAAGGAGCATAAAATTGGCATCCCCTGTAGTCCAGTGGGACTCCCAGAGGAGGAAGGGGGACACCAGCCCACACATAAAACCTTCTACCCCAAATGTATCTTGTCTACAAGAAGCATAGGGCAAAAATGGAACCGAGATTGATACAATGGCTGCTACTGGCCCAGCTTGAGACCCATCCCACAAGGGAGGGCCGACCACTGTCACTTTTAACCATACTCTGCTATGCTTTCACGCAGGGGTCTAGCATAACTGTCTTCTGAGAGGCTTTGTCCGGCAGCTGATGAAGACAGATGCAGAGACCCAAGGCCAAGAAATGGGCCAAGCTCAGGGAGTGCAGTGGAAGAGTGGAAAGATAGGGGAAGCTGGAGAGATCAAGGACAAAACAGTAAGACCTACCAAGTAACCTAGCCTGGACCCACAGGAGCTCACTGAGACTGAGCCACCAACCAAAGAGCTGACATGGACGGACCTAGACCCCCTATACATGTGTAGCAGATGAGCAGCTTGATCATCATGTGGGTCCCTTAACAACAGGAGAAGGGGCTGTTTCTGACTCTGTTACTTACCGCTGGCTCACTTTCCTTTACCTGGGCTGCCTTGTACACCCTGCTGGGAGAAGATCTACTTAGCCCTGCAGTGACTCAAGATACCAACGTGAATTGGTACCAGTTGGGAGCCTCCTCTTCTCTGGGAGGAAGGAGAGGGTGGGGAATGGAAAGAAGGGATTGTGGGGGTAGAACTGGGAGGAGAGAAGGGAGCGGGCTGGGATTAGGATGAACATTATTATTTTGAGTGACAAATCATTCTGTTTTTGCTGATGAGACACAGATCCATATGGACTACCAGAAACTCCATCTTTCTAAGCCTACATCTTTTCCCAGTCATCATTGGTGGTGCCTTTTTCCAAATAGTCAGTAGCTACCTTTTATCCCAGCTGTCAAGTCCTCTGCACTTCATCCATTCTCCTGCCATCCAAAATACATATCACATAAATAAACAACCAATATTTTCATGATCGAGAGAGAAAAATCTAGTGTTTTCTATTGCACTTCATAGTCTCATCCTTGTCTCTGTTCTTCCTGTTCCAATGTCTTAAAATAAAATTAAATAAAATCTACCAACAAAACATTCCTCTTGTTTTTCAAGATGTCTGACACAATTGTCAAGAAAAGGGATTCCTTAGAAATGAGATTCAACCAAGGTAAGCCAATAATGGTACCAACTACTCCCTCCAAAGAGCTGTTTGTTTTCTATACAGGGATGGGAAGCCCAGATAAAGACTTGTAACATGTGTGTGCATAGCTTGCTTCAAGTCAGTCATATTTCAATGAAGCTATTATGTAGCCGAAAACAATTAGAAAAAACAACCAAAGGTCTGAAAGAATCCTCATGGTGGTGAGCTAAATGTCCTTTGATCTTTCCCAAGACACATCTACTGTTATGGCACTTATATTCAAAAAGATACAAAAATAATCTGAAAATTTTTATTCTGTGCTCTTGCAATGTATGAGAGCTCGTAACACTGCGAAGTGTAGTAGAAAATGTACAATAACAAAACCAAGAAGAAAATAAAATAAAAACTGCCATTCTAATATATCAATTACTCATTCTTTTTGTAATTATTTTTTATTAATGATCAGTTTATTCACTTTGTGTCCCCTCTGTAGTTCCCTCCATCCTCCCTTCCCAATCCCACCTTTCCTCTCACCACCTGTGCCCCTCCCCCAGCCCACTGATAAGGGAGGTCCTCCTCCCCTTCCCTCTGATCCTAGTCTATCAGGTCTCATCAGGACTGGCTGCATTGTCTTCCTCTGTGGCCTGGAAAGGCTGCTTCTCTCTCAGGGGGAGGTAATCAAAGAGCAGGCCAATCAGTTCCTGTCAGAGACAGTTCCTGTCCTCATTACTATGAGCCTACTTGGACACTGAACTGCCATGGGCTACCTCTGCGCAGGGGTTCTAGGCTATGTCCTTGCGTGGTCCTTGGCTGAAGTATCAGTCTCAGAAAAGACCCCTGTGCCCAGAGTTTTTGGATCTGTTGCTCTCCTTGTGGAGCTCCTGCCCTCTCCAGGTCTTACTATCTCCCACTTCTTTCATAAGATTCCCTGTACTCTGCCCAAAGTTTGGCTATGAGTCTCAGCATGTGTCTTGATACCCTGCTGGGTAGAGTCTTTCAGAGGCTCTCTGTGGTAGGCTCCTGTCCTGTTCCCTGTTTTCTCCCTCCTCTGATGTCCATCCTCTTTGCCTTTCTGAATGAGGATTGAGCATCTTAGTCAGAGTTCTCCTTCCTGATTAGCTTCCTTAGGTGTACAGATTTTAGTTGGTTTATCCTATATTATGTGTCTAATATCCACTTATGAGTGAGTATATACCCTGTGTGTCTTTCTGCTTCTGGGATACCTCACTCAGGATAATCTTTTCCAGTCCCCACCATATACCTGGAAATTTCATGATTTCCTTGCTTTTTTCTTTTTTGAAAAAATTTTATTAATTACACTTTATTCACTTTGTATCCCCCATGTAGCTCCCTCCCTCCCTTCCCCTTCTCCACCCATGCCCCTCCCCACGTCCACTGATAGGGGAGGTCTTCCTTTCCTTCCTTCTGATTCTAGTCTATTAGGTCTCATCAGGAGTGGTTGCATTGTCTTCCTCTGTGGCCTGGTAAGGCTGTTCCCCCCTCAGGGGTTGGTGATCAAAGAGCCAACCACTGTGTTCATATCAGAGACAGTCCCTGTTCCCATTACTACCGAACCCACTTGGATACTGAACTGCCATAGGCTACGTCTGTGTAGGGATTCTAGGTTATCTCCATGTATGGTCCTTGATTGGAGTATCAGTCTCAGAAATGACCACTGCGCCCAGATCTTTTGCTTCTGTTGCTCTCCTGTGGAGCACCTGTCTTCTCCAGGTCTTTAATATCCCACTTCTTTCATAAGATTCCCTGCACTCTGCCCAAAGTTTGGCCATAAGTCTCAGCATCTGCTTTGATACCCTGCAGGGTAGAGACTTTTAGGGGCCCTCTGTGGCAGGCTCCTGACTTATTCCCTGTTTTCTCCTTCTTCTGATGTCCATTCTCTTTGCCTTTCTGAATGGGGATTGAGCATTTTAGCCAGAGTCCTCCTTCATGATTAGTTTCTTTAGGCGTACCTATTTTAATTTGTTTATACTATATTATATGTCTAGTGTCCACTTATAAGTGATTATATACCATGTGGGTCTTTCTGCTTCTGGGATACCTTACTCAGGATGATCTCTTTCATTTCCTACCATTTACCTGCAAATTTCATAATTTCCTTGTTTTTTTAATTGTTGAGTAATATTCCATTGTGTAGATATACCACAATTTCTGTATCCATCCTTCAAGTGAGGGGCATCTGGGCTGTTTCCAGCTACTTGCTATTACAAATAAAGCTGTTACAAACATGGTTGAGTAGATGTCCTTGTTATATACTTGAGTTTCTTTTGAATATATGCCTAGGATGGTATTGCTAGACCTTGAGGAAGTGCTATTCCTAATTATCTGAGAAAGCGCCAGATTTCCAGAGAGGTTGCATAAGTTTACATTCCCACCAGCAATGGAGGAAGGTTGCCCTTTCTCCAAGTCCTCTCCAGCATCTGTTGTCACTTGAGTTTTTCATCTAACAAAATGACTGCCTACAGATTGGGAAAGGATCTTCACCAACCCTATATCTGACAGAGGGCTAATATCCAGTATATATAAAGAACTCAAGAAGTTAAACAGCAACAAATAAAGTAATCCAATTAAAAAATAGGGTACAGAGCTAAACAGAGAATTCTCAACAGAGGAATATCGAATGGCAGAGAAACACTTAAATGTTCGACGTCTTAGTCATCAGGGAAATGCAAATCAAAACGACCCTGAGATTTCACCTTATACCCATCAGAATGGCTAAGATGAGAAACTCAATTACTCATTCTTAATCTACACAGATATAATAGAATTGTCCAAAAACAGTTTACTTATATGATTTTGAATCTTTGGTACATCAACATACATCTCAGAATCTTCTGAAGGAACAGATAGACCTACCTACTGTCAGAAACTGTGATGTATTACACTTGACATTGTCTCATGTGGATTGGAGAGGCTTCATTCTGGAACTCACCATGCAGTTGTGAACCTTCTGCATTAAAATAAAACTTGACTTCTAATGAAACATGTGCGTCTTTTTGAGCCAAGGAGTCTAAATGTATGGCCTTAGCATTCAGACAATTGTTTGAGCTCCATTGTCATCAGATCCTTGGTGAGCACCCACTAAAGGTCACTGCTATATTTTATTGGACAAAGATTGGTACATATGCTTAGAGAAGACCCAGGAAAAGAAAATCAGAACTACAGTTGAAATTGGTGATCTATGGTAAGTCCTGCGCAGGTGAGAAAGAAATATCCTATCCTGATGAAGTATTAAGCCGCTGGGTGAAATAAGACATGGAAGTACAAAAGCAAGAATAGCATAGGAAGGTGGGAGCAGAAACCACGCTGAAGAATAGGCAAATATCAGTCTTCTGTGACATGACATTACCTAAAATGCAGGTAAAATATATGCTTATCATATATCCTAGAATCCACATTTAAAACGATGAATGGGAAATATGTGTTGATAGAAGAGGTAAAATGGTATCCCGAGGAAGCATCATCTAAATTGAGACTGGGAATAATCCTTATGATGGAAAAAGTAAAAATACAAATCCTTCTAATAACCAATGAAATAAAATTAAAGGGAAAGGAGACTTCTAGAGAATAAAGAGCTACAAGTAACAAGTGGTCCTTGTTTTCATCTTAGTCAAACAAACCAGGTGAACAAAGCTAGTGCTAAAATGAATCACATTGCAAACAACAATGAGAATGTTTTATTGAGCTTGGGATGATTGAGGATTGCTGATTACAAAGTGTTTTACAACTTATGATGCATACTAAGGATTTATATGTGAAGTCAAGTTATGACTGGAAATATATTTAACACAGCAAGACTGAAGAAGAAATAGAATAATTAAAAAAAAAGTAGCTGGGGAATTGTCCAAACTCTTGATAATGTACCATTTTCTTTATCTAATTTAGTGTTTAAAATTTTTCACAATGAAGATATTTTTAAGTATGTGGATATTCAATTAATATGTTGTTATTACCTATTAAAGCCAGGTCTTGGAAGTGCATGTGTATAAAAGCAGGAAGATTCAGATTTGAGCACCTATGAATTTAAACAAACCTTTTAGCCCAACCAATCTTTGGACTTGATGTTCCCACTTGAGTTTTGAAATGTACGCAGGATCAATCCAGTGATTGAACATATTGGCTTTTACCTGTGAAATCATGGCTGGATATAATTCATCATGCTTTGTTTGATATCAGTTCTGGACTTTGCTTTGTACCTGGCACCTTTTTCAAATACAGAGTTTGATGCATGGATTTTGTAGGTGAAATGTTAATGTTGATTTGTGTGAGGAGGATTCCCAGGACTTTGTGTCTAGCGGCCAGAGTGCAGAGGGCAGACAATGCCTGTGGCTTCTCACTTAGCCTCCAGAACCCATTGGGTACTCTCACACACATGTTGGTTTCTTGATGAGTAGGAAAGTATGAGAATTAGTTTCAGGCATTCTAAATGAGCCCTGTGGTGAGGAATTTGCAACCACAGCCTTTCAAAAGATATCAAAAGTGAGAAAAGCACTGAATTGTGTGTAATATTCTCTATTAAAAAATATCAAAATCCATCCACAGGACAACAAGAGAGAAAGCAAATATAATCCAGATAGAAATTGTGCCTTAGAACAAGTATCAATTTGTTCCCACAGCAAATGAGGACAACATAAAATTAATCTTCTTAACAGTTTATGTGCACTCATTCCCAAGGAATCCAAAAGCACCAGGAACAAGAAGAACGGAGCAAATATCAGAAAGTCTCAAGATTGTTAGTGAGCTTTCTTGTGCATAAAAATAATGAGTTTAATGGCAGCCACAATATGTCATGGACCTTAGGGCAAACACAGCATTAGAAACTAGATTGCTGTAAGATGCTTTCCTCAAGGGACTAAAAATTAGTCAAATTGTCATTAGTTCCCAATGTAAGAAGCTAATGCAAACAATGTTCAAATTTGCATCAGAGTTCTGTTAAAAGAAAAAAAACAGGTCAGGTCATGTGTAATAGAGCTAACTGTAAGAAACAAAGCGTAGGAAACAATGTCAGCCTCAGCTATATCTGTGATGGCAAAGAATAGCTACATGTCACAAAGCTCAGCATAGACCTTCACTCCCAGATGGGCTCTGCATCATCAGTGAGCAAAGCTATTAATGTAGAGTCTGGGAATGGTAGGGATTTGAATATGAGAGCTTATATTTCTTTACTACTCAGTTTTGTTACTCAGCTCCTGAATAAAGCAGAAAATTGCCAACATCTTCAACAGATGGTGTGTGGAGAGCATGAATGAAGGATGAATTCACAGCTCTTGAGAAGTATTGAACTATCATATCCCAAAACCTGTTTTATTTACCTGAACACGTATCTCATGCTGAGCATGGTCAGTCTAACCTCTCAGGTACTTGGTGGGATGGCCAGCTTACTGCCCTCATGCTGCTAACATTTCTTTTTTTGAGACCAAGGTTTCAGGAATGGAGAGATGCTCAGTGATTAAAGCACCTGCTGCTCTTGCAGAGGAGCCGGTCAGTCCCCAGCATCCATGTCACATAGCTCACAATTGCCTGTAGCCACAACTCCATTGGATCTGGTGCCTTCCAATGTTCTCTTTCTAGCTATCTACAATTATATGCACACACACACACACACACACACACACACACACACACACACACACACTTATTCACATAATTTTAAATAAATTAATTTTTAAGGACCAGAATTACCTTTATTTTTTTGACTTTTAAATGATGTCTAATTATTGTTCATACTTATAAAGGGACTGTGGTATGTGTGTGTATGTGTGTGTGTGTGTGTGCAGTGTGTGAATGGTTTATTAGAGAGATTCAACATATGTGGAGGAGATCTTGCCTACAAAAGAAGGCATTATGCACTAGTCCACCAGCAGGTTGAATAAAGGGTAGGAACTTTGTTGTGTGGTTTGCTTGTTACATGCATGGGGAGTTGTGTAGCTGCTTGGCAGGAGAAAGGGTTCAAGATAAAATTATGACAAATCCAAAATTCAAAATAAGCACTGCTCCAAAGCACTACTTTGATTGCAATATATGTCTCTTGATTGGGTGGCTTTAGCTTACCTCATTTTGTTGTGACTTGATAGCTACTTGGAATAAGTCACTGATGGAGAAAGCAGATACCACCAGTTGGGCACACATTACATCAAAAATAGTATTCTTAAGACCAAAAGGCTTAAGTTTAGCCCTATCTGACCTTAAATCATTTGAATTAGTTCAACCTTAGTTTCCCTGTGAGCTTAATGAGATCAGGAAGTCATCATTACAAAGGGCGGTTCTGTGCTGTATGAGGCAGTGAACTTTCTGATAAGCACTCTTCTACTTTTTTGTCATTTTATGTGTTCCTGCTTTATTTTCTAAACCATAATAACAGATACATCCATATTTTAAAGAGTTCTTACAGTGATATATAATGTCTTCGTTCAGGGACACCTTTACCTTTATGTTGTTGCCACGTGATACAGTGCCCAGTGATGGCTAACCACAGTAGACAGCACGGTATACAAGCAAGAGCTGCATACTATGTAAGCTATTATTACATACAAACACATAATACACCAGCTATTATTACATACTAACACATATTTGTAACTCTCTAGGACAAAAAAAGTGAATAAACCAGGTAATTTAATTTAAAACAAAGCAAAACCCAGCCACTACAACTAACTGAAATGTTTTGTCATACAAAAATAAGTTGTTTTTCTTTTTGAAATAGCTAATCACTTCCCACAAATTTTAGTAGACTATAGACAGAAAAATATATTTCAGAGCATCGTTTGCTTTCTATGTGCATAATATTTTTAAAAGTACATTTTGCCTTGCTTCTGGGTGGTCTAGTTGAGTTTAAATACTTAAATGAAGTTGTGGATTTACATAATTTATACATATACAATTCAAACTCTGCAATCAAATTAGGACATGAAGAATTTAAGAATTTAGTTGCATAACTCCCAGCTCTGTTCTTTACACACTTTTGGCTTTGTTCTGTTTTGCGTTATTGTTTTGTCTTTGAAACAAAATCTTGACAAGGTCCTTTGCCTTAGGCTGTAGAATAGCACCTTGCCAGGCTATGCTTTGCTGTGTTTTGCAAGTTGTTATCATATTGATATTTGATTTTTTCCACTGGAAAAATGGATGTTATTACCTCATTGCTATGCAGTACAATGAGAGTTACCCAACATGAAGTGTTTAGAGTATCTCCTAGCATATATCAGATGTTCAAGAAGCATTATCTAAGTTCAGATAAGCCTGTAAGTCAAGTCCTTAAGTTTTATGAGGCTTGAAATGAAGTCAATCTTATGACTGTCTCTTAATCATGTTCTTAGTGGTTCCACATAATACTAATTGCTTAACATTACCTTGATTGTATATTTTCCTTGTCTGAGTTATTCAGGTTTATTCACTGCCAAATGCAAAGGTATTTTCTGTCAGAAGAAATGAACTAAAATTTTATTTCCATGTAACTAATCTTGAAAGCACCTGCTACAAATAGCTTGGCTTTTTAGTTTACCGCAGTTGAAGGTTTTCTATACTTAAGTTTTAGAATTCTTTCTTTCACCTTGGTTGTTTAGATATTTGCCGTGTCACACATTAAAGCAAGTTAGATTGTTAGATTCAATCATCAGGCACACAATTTGTTATATCTAATCAAAACTATAAAGCATTGATTCTCCCCCCCCCCCATTGAATCTTTTCTCATTGTCTTGCCTGTCTCTGTGTTGTTTATGCAACACCCCTAAACATCTAGAATTGGATCTTGGACAAGTTTGTGCAGTATGCACTGTTTCCATAGAGACATGCTGCAGATCCCTGGGCGTCGCCCCTGTGCCTACCAAACAGCCCTATTCCAAACTGAGCTTCAGGATGCCTTCTTCCCCTGCATGACTGCCTCAGCCTCTGCCAAACAGGAAGCCGCACTGGGACCCAGACACTGTATTTCTTTCTCCACAACTCCCCCAGAATCTTGCTGCCTGCAATAACTCAGATGAAGTGAGCAGTGAAAGACAGGACAAACTTTATGGAGACATGAATAACAATAATAACAACACAAGAAAGCAAATTCCTGCAGATACCAGCCAAATGTCTGGTAGCCATTTATTTCTTCTCCTTCTTCCTTGTTTTGCAAAACAGATTAAATTTAACAGATTCGTTATATACCACAAAATGTCGTCGTGTGAGCCCATGAACTTTTTCTCTAAGAGGCAAGAGGTTAGGCAATTGTTTGAATTTCATAAAGAGAGCCAGATGTGGCTGTGGTCTCACACTAATGGAATTCAGACTGTGGGAGGGAACTGAAGCCTCTGCTTGCTGCTGCTGTTGCTGCTGTTGCTGGTATGAGGCTGGGAAGGGTAGGAGTGGGGGCGCTTGGAGAGAAGAGTGAAAAACCCTTTCTCATCTTTCCTGCTTAAAAGGCAGTAGGGAACTGGAAACAAAGCCAGTATGACAGTTGTATTATTTAATTGGTAAATTCTATCTTGGGAATATTAGGTGAAGAAATCAAAACAAATTATAACACAGGAGTTGGGGTAGCTGGAGGTGAGAGGGAAATAGGGTATATTTAGTACTCATGTACAAAACTCAAAAAATATAAAATTTAAATTAAAAACTAAGTTGGGAACATTTTGTGAAGTCTCTTTGGTTTTATTTGGTGTGCCAACTAGCTGAATTTATTTATTCAATAAACACTAGACTATTTAAAAAATCACTATAGAAACTAGGATGTGTGAGAACAAATTCTACATGTGGTACGTTATGATTTCCATCTTCACCTCATTCATTAGTTTCCAGATATGTCTGAATATAAGTGACTTGACTAGTTTTACAGAAACTTTAATTCTTTCGAGCTTCCTCCAATTTTTTAAATCAGGATATTAAAAATACCCAGAGACAGAGTCTTGGAACAAACATGCAATTAAAAAAAATTCAAAGTGTTTTTGATGATCAAACCAATTAAAGGATGATTGATCCACACAGGAAACCTGTCAATTATGTGATTATTGTATCAAGGCAAATCTTTACTGGATGTCTCATGGCAAAAAGCCAACTACTTGTTATTAAGAGCCTAAATTTTTGTTCTGAAGACATAAACCGAATTTAAGTCTTTTTTACTGACTGTACCAGTGAGAGACAATGGCAAAATCCTACTCTACAGAAAACTAGCTTAAGTATTTTCTGCATTAGGGTTGTGAAAACCAAGAGGCAAGCAGCTGCTTAAAATAAGCACATCTGGACTTGATTTCAAAAGCACGGCCTGGGTTACAGTTGTGGTCTGCAATGTCTCCTAGCATTGGCAGCTTTATAACCACATGCCTGTGCTGCGAACTGTCTACCTACATGCATAGAAAGTGACAAAAGGGTCTTAGTCATCTCACGGGTACTTCCTCCCTCTCCACTCACAGTGTCCCCTTAGACATGAGACACTCCCACTTAAAGGCTTCCAGCTGTAAATAATTTCTGGGTCCTTTGAGAAGCAATTCATTTCACAAGTTCTTTGCCAGTTTTACAACGTTGGCCACAAGGGTCTGGGAGTCATTCCCCTGAGAGGTCATTCTCAAGGAAGCCAGTGTTCTGCTCTCTCAAGTACTGTGAAACATTTGGAATCTAGCTTCAGAGGGGTCCATGCTGCGGTGTAAAAATGAATGCTCATTGTGGTGATACAGGAAGAAACTTTCTTCGTGTGAAAATGATTAACAAATACAAATAAGCTGCAACTCCTCTTGCCCAGGCCCTAATAAAATGGCCAGCCCTTTCTTGAGTTCACAGTAAGTTTTGGTCTCTCTTGAATGTAGTCTTTCTTAATTGGTTAACTTTGTCTAGGACGGTTTTTGCTTTGATGCATGATACTGGGCCCTTTACCATAAAATTTACTTCAGTTTAATGAAAATAAACCCAGGCCTCTTGTTACACTTCGTGTCTCTTTCTGAGAGGACAGGGACCTCAGAGTTACTTCCCCAACAGGGAGCTGAGTGTAATAACTACATTACTGAAGGCTTCCTGACAGTCAGGCCTCACCTTGTGGCTGACATCCTGTCAAGCAACTGGATTAGAACAAAAAAGAAGCTAAGAGAACAGCAAGCCAACAGCACCAGCCATGGAAGTATGCGCTCTCCACCCTGGCCAGAGGAAGAGTTACCATTACCTTTCATTAACTTGAGCTGCACCTCTGTATCTTGATAACTGTGACAGGATTATGAGCCTCACAGGTTTGGAATTTGAGTTGTAAAGACACTGTGAAGAAACAAGGTAGTTCTTCCAGTGCTCCTCTTAAAGCTTAGAAAGTCAACACCATTCATTAATCTTTCTTGCTATGTATTCCAAAAACCAGCCCTCACTGTATATCCATGATAACAAGGGTATAAGAAAGGCACACTCGGGAAGAGAGAAGGAACTCTAGAGTGAAGGGCTACCCTAGAAACTTTTGACTAAGGCAGACACTTTACATATTAGCTTGTAAGGAAATCTTTGGGGAAAAAAAATGCCACAAACAAGGTCACTTGAGCAACAGAAGTCTGCCTCGCTGTTTCTGAGCTAAGAGGTTTGGCATCCAGGCGATGCCATTCATTCTTCCTTCTCAGGTCTGTAAGACAGTCTATTCTATACCGTCCCTACCTTACAGAGGGCCTTTGCTTACAGAAGTGTCAGTGTTTTCTCTCCTTTTGTCTACCTTAAAAGACTGGGTCAGTAGATCTTTAGTCCTCCTTTGCCTGCCACTCAGCTGATGTGCTGACTCATTTAGGTAAGATGCCTGCAGATCCTGTGTCAAGATCAGTATGGCTGACCTCTGTCACTGCAGAGCCAGGAGTAGCCATCATGTATTTGCATTACCATTTTATCTTTAAAAAATATTAGAATAAAGCGGGTTACAGATATAAAAATAATGAAAGCAGTACATTTTAATATAAATGTGGGAGAATGAGAGAAATTTTAAAATTTTGAGAATTGGGATATTTAAAAAAATTCTAAAAACAATGTTTCTTTGAAGACATTAGGGATTAAATGTATTCTGTACTTGAAGAACCATTCATAAGCAGATTCCAGGTGACTTTGAGCAAGAAACACTAAATTAGAATACTAAGGAGATGTTTTCCTTTGGGCCCATGAGATATTTTAGATTTTGAAACTGTACCTTTAATTATACTGGGAAATCACTCAGGAATTAGGCTGTCAGGGACTTCTAAAAACTCATAAGACAAAGAAAATGTTTTCTGTCAGTTTTATATAATTGAAACTGTTTACTTAAATGACATAGAATTGCACTGTTGTGCTTGCTCTGAAGGACTAGCTCTCTAGTTTCTAGAAGATAATTTGGGTTCTGATTTTAATTGCCATAACTATACTTAAAGTGGATTTAAGAGATAGAAGCATCTGGTTTCAACCCTAAACAGTTTTTAAATGAATGAATCCAAAGTAAATTAACCATGTCCTCATCTCACTTTCTATGTTATAAACTGTGAGTAGCTAAACTGAACAGCCTCAGACACTGAAGGGAATAAAGAAACTAAGAGGCATCACTGTTCCTGGACTTCTGCCGACAGGCTAACTTTTTGATGGACAGTTCTTGTTAAAAGAACGAAAATCAACAAGCATATCAACCTGGAAGGTTTTTTGCTTTCAATTGTCACAATACAGACCCACCACCAGCTTCCACAGATAAGGCCTTTTATCCCCTCAAAATGAGATGTGAAGCCTAGGTGTGGCAAAACTGCTCAAGAATGTCACTCCACGGCCACATCCTGTTGTTTCTGCTTCTCAGCCCTCAGGGGGCGGTTCCATCCTAATGCTTTCAATATGTTTCTTTCCCTCTAGGTTTGAATAAGCCTGCCAGATAAGAGAAAAGGTGGAGAAAGAAGTTAACGAATGTAATATTGGCGTTATCTTCTCCATTACATTTTTATTTTATTTTTAAATTTATGTTTATTTATTACAGTTTATTTGCTTTGTATCCCAGCTGTAGCCCCTCTTTCATCTTCTCCCAGTCCCACCCTCCCTTCCTCTTCTCCTATGCCCCTCCCCTAGTCCAGTGATAGGGGAGGTCCTCCTCCCCTTCCATCTGACCCTAGTATTTCAGGTCTCATCAGGACTTGCTGTATTGTCTTCCTCTGTGGCCAGGTAAGGCTGCACTCTCTTCAGGGGGAGGTGATCAAAGAGCCCGTCACTGAGTTCATGCTCAACCATGTTCATAGCAGCTTTATTTATAGTAGCCAGAATCTGGAAACAACCCAGGGATACCTCAACTGAGAAATAGATACAGAAATTGTGGTACATTTACACAATGGAATACTACCCAGCAATTAAAAACAAGGAAATCATGAATTTGCAGGCAAATGGATGGAAATAGAAAAGATCATCCTGAGGGAGTTAACCCAGAAGCAGAAAGACATACATGGTATACACTCACTTATAAATGGATATTAGCCATATAATATAGTATAAACATACTAAAATCTGTACACCTAAAAAAGCTAAGCAAGAAAGAGGACCCTTGGGAAGATGCTCAATCCTCATTCAGAAAGGCAAATGGGATAGACGTCGGATGTAGAAGACAGGGAACAGGACAGGAGCTACCACAGAGGACCTCTGAAAGACTCTACCCTGCAGGGTATTGAAGCAGATGCTGAGACTCATAGCCAAACTTCCAGCAGAGTGCAGGGAATCTTATGAAAGAAGGGAAAGATGGAAAGACCTGGAGAGGACAGGAGCTCCAAAAGGAGAGCAAGAGAACCAAAATATCTGGGCCCAGGGGTCTTTGCAGAGACCAATACTCCAATCAAGGGCCATGAAGATAACCTAGAACCCCTGCACAGATCAAGCCCATAGCAGCTCAGTCTCCAAGTGAGATCCTAGTAAGGGGAACAGGGGCTGTCTCTGCCATTAATTTTTTTTCTCCAGGATCGTAATCAATATCTGCTGTGTATAATTCATGAACTAAAACTGCATCAGTTGGTCATGTCTAGCTGCAAGAGTGTCTGGGAATTAAAATATTTGGGGCTTCTACTTATCATAATTGAAATAAGAAAATGGTAATGAAATTTTGGATGGTGTTTTTAAATAATTTTAATTCATTCTTTAAATTTTTTATGCATTTATACAATGTATTTTTATCACACTAACCCAGGCCCCCCTCCCTCCAAGTTCCTCAAGAACCACTCAGGAATTTCCCTCCAATGCCATGTCGTTATTATTTTGTGGAGGAGGAGGTTGGGTGATCATTTGCAAAGACTAGCTGGAATTACAAATTTCTCAGTTTCTATTATTTTTAACATTTGGTGTGTGTGTGTGTGTGTGTGTGTCTGTAACATAGTGCGAAACCAATTCATGTGTGTGGAGATCAGAGGACAATTTTAGGAAGTCAGGGTTTTTTTTGTGTGTGTGGCTTTTGGGGCTTTATCTCAGGTTATCAGGCTTTTCAGCAACCACCTTTTCCTGCTGAGCATTGTTATTTACACTCAACTTTTAATTTTAAAGACTAAACATTCTTTCCTCCAAAAAATTCGTATGTCCTTTAATCCATGTTCCATGTTCTCTTGAATAATTGTTGTGTTGTGTTAATGTATAAATTCAGAAAAAATGTAATATAGAAGTCCATTCCTCAGAATCCTGCTCTACACTTAATAGCAATGAGCAATACACATTGTTGTAACTGGACAATTGAGTATTGACCAGACTAGCTGGATATTTGAGTATATTTAGTAGTAGTATATATCATCATTTGTAAAGTGATAGTGTAAATATGTTTTGAAGTGTAGCAATATCTTTCACATATCTGCACTTGTTGAAAAGAACCCCAAAATAGGTAGCGTGTATGGGTTACAGCAAGGTGTCTTAAACTCTGGGTTGATATTTATGCAAGATACTTGAATGGTACATGCTGACAATGCAAATTTATCAAAAGTTGTATGTACTTTTATAGTTAAAATCAGAAATAAAGTAGTCACTGACTTCGCAATACTACTGTATATGGTGTTTTCTTTAGGTGTGTTGGTCTTATTTCCTGAGTGTTTTCTTTAAGTCAGGACCTTAGACAGTGATTGGATCATTTTATCATTTAAGCTGTACCACAAATCCAAAACTCACATACTTCCTGATTAACCAGGAAGATGAAGCTTGGAGAAGTAAATAGTCAGAACAAGACAAAACCATTGGAATTCCAAATCTGTTATCTGAAGCTTGGAAACTATGTGACTTTTGTCCATCCTGATTACAAGTTGGGCCTGTTATAGCACAAAGAAAACTAGATCCCAAACTACAATATTCAATATTTAGTGCTTAATTACTTGAATTAAGCCAAGAAATTTTTATGATTCAGGGTCTGCGAGGTGGTTCAGCAGAAAAAGGCCCCTGTACCAAGCCTGAGTTGGATCCTGACTTAAGAGCATGCATTTGCACACACACAAACACACACACACACACACACACACAAATATACACACATGTACATATACACACACAAACAAATACATGTCAGAAAAACAGCTTTAAGAATCCATGATTTGGACCCTCTTTACTACTGTGATGATTAGATTAATGATTATTTCTTCATTTGTTTCTCCACTTAAAAATATTTATGGAATGTTTTTCTTGAGCTCACCGTTGCTCTGTGCTCACAGAATAGGGATCATCCTATATACACACTTTATCACCTGTCTAAAATCAGGAAGAAAATTTGCTAAGGCAAATATATAAAAGATCCATATGCTATACAGAAAAAAAAATCAAGGGGATTCTAATAAGGGAAAATTTACATTAAGTTGAACTATCCAGTATGGTGTATTTTTCCTAGTCTGAGCCAACATATCAACCTGTGGACAACAACAGCTATGAGTTCAGCCCAACACAAAATTGAGAAGTTGTTTTAAATAGTATGAGGGTTTTTATTTTTTATTTTTCCTAAATTGATTGTGTGGTTCTTGAGTGTGAACTTTGCAGATGACATCACAGGCTTGCATTGAAAGATTTGACACACCTGGTAGATGATGAAAACAGATTGTTAAGAATTTTGTTTGTTTGGGTTATATTGGGTTGGGTTGTTTTTTGGGGGTTGGGTCTGATTTGGTTTGGCTTGGTTTGACAGGGAGGGCCAGGGGAAGATGGAGAATTCTAAACAGAGAATAGGCAGAAATTTGTAATGAAAAAAAATCTCTCATTTGGATGCTTAGGGAATGACAGGGAAGCCTGGGAATACAGACAAATTCAGAGGGAGGCAGTTGCTGACATAGGCGAGCAGCAACTGGAGGCTTTGTAGATACAGTCTGAAAGTTCACCTTCACCTGAGTGCAGTTTTGACCTTCAGCCTCCAGGAGGGCGATGTAAATCTGTACGACTTCCATTCACATCCTAAACCATATGAGTCTCTCATCCTGGTTTCTCTCTTGAGCGCCAGCTGGGGCTAGTTGTCCTATGACCTTCCTTGTTAATCAGGCAGGAAGGTAACTTCAACTTATCTCTTCTATGCCCGAACCCCATAGTCCCATCTTTAATGAAAACACAAGTACTTCCTCACACTGACCACAGGTAGAGACATGCATTATTGACGTATACCTTAGTGTCCTAAAAGTCTATCACCTGGTACTTTTCATAGATTCTACATCCACAGTACCAAGTCTACCTGAATTTCCTCTGTATTTTTACTACTCTTGTCTTACTTAGTTCAGGTATTAATCTTTTCATGGAATTATTTCATGAAAGTCTGTTTGTCCTCCTGTCTTACATGGTTCCTATTCATCCACTATCCTATCACCAAACTGACCTTCTAAACCTAATATTACATCCTTTCATGATAAAAACTATTCTTGGAATGGTACCAAAGACCCTTTGAATTTTCTTTACTTTGCCATCTCACTTTTTATCATTTCTTGAACTCTTTTTTTTTTCTAGACAAAACTGCTTGCGTTGCCTCTGATTAGGCAGCCTATTTCACAGCTCTGTGGTCCTGTTCATTGTGCCTACAACACTCTTCTGCTTTCCTCTGATGGATGCAATGATGACTCTTACTGAAAAGGGACAGACTTTCCATCTAAGATGAAGATCTGTTGCTACATGCTCCATGACGGCATCGTTTCCTAACTCAGCATTCCTTCTGCATCACCAAACTGCACCCCTGCTAATTTGGCACATTTATTTAAATTCATCCCATAGTAATTCCCCATACCTTTATGTCTTTTATTTTGTTCTAATTTTTTTTAATTTTATTTTAAAATTTATTACAATTTATTCACTTTTTATCCCAGCTGTGGCCACCTTCCTCCTCCCCTCCCTTGTCCCCTCCCAATCCCACTCTCCCTTCCTCTTCTCCTCCCATGCCTCTCTCCTAGTAGCTGTCTCTGACAAGAACTCAATGCTGGCTCTTTGATCACTTCCCCCTGAGGGGGGTGGGCAGCCTTGCCAGGCCACAGAGGAGGACAATGCAGCCAGTCCTGATGAGACCTGATAGGCTAGGGTCAGATGGAAAGGGAGGACCCCTACCTTTATCTCTTAAAGATAAAAATAGAGTTCAAGATTTCTCTGACAGCCCCATCAGCGTATAGAGTTTTAAATCTGATTCTGTTGGTATATGTAGTTCTAATAGAGCCGTGTAACCATAACGCCATCAGATATTTTCTATTCATCATAGATGACAGCTTTTGAATAAATCACATGATGCTAACACCTGCCACACACAGACAGTGTGTGTACATAGGGCTCCAGTACGCAGGCATCATTTACAGCATCTTTTGTTATTTAGTATCTTGTTCTTTTCATCCTTGACAAATTTATTTCATTGTTTGAATAAAATTTTTTCCTGATAACTTGCTTATTATTTATTTTCACATCACATTCCAATGGAACTTGGAATCATGGTGGTACAGCAAAAAGGCTATGATTCCAGGATAAAAACAATAACCTCCATGTTCAAATGGCATGAAATAGGATATGATCACTTTAGTTGGCTTTTGACAGATGTATAAAGTAATTTCATGCCATTCCACTTCCTGTCTGCATCACAAGAAATGAGCTGGTGCCAGTGGTTAATAGGTGTGTTTATCTCATAAATTTCTTTCCCATTGAATAGGTGCCACCATTGGGCATCTCACCTATTTAACTATTCTCTTAGGCCAACAATACCAGTTCAATACTGGAGGATGGACAGAGTCTAGCTTGTTTGTCATAATGGAATTAACCAGGAAGACAGTGTGATGAGTTTGACTTATCTTGTATCACTATGTCGAGGCTATACAACTAGATAAATAATTTCTTATCATTTACTACTCACATCCTCTTCTTAGATACCTCTGAATCCCTGAAAGCACTAGTTTCAACCTTCCTAATGCTGTGGCCTTTTAGTACAGTTCCTCATGTTGTAGTGATCCCCTAACCATAAAATTATTTCATTGCTACTTCAAAACTGTAATTTTGCTATTATTATGAATCATAACATACATATCTGATGTGCAGAATAGCTAAGACATGACCTCCAAAGCGATTGTGACTCATTGGCTGGGAAACACTGCCTTCGAGGCATCTTATGTCTACTGATGAAATGAAGGGGAAAAGAAAGCGAGGAAGATGGTGACAGGAGACAATGCTAAGGGTATTCGAAGACAGTCCTACTTTACTGAGTTTCTTTGTTTAAATGAAAAATTTCTAAATGTTTTTATCTTTTATGACCAGGATCAACTAATAGTAACCCATTCTCCCACTGATTCTGCAACCTATGTCTGGTCATTACTATAACTTCTTTTTCATTAATTAATGTCTTTTTATTGAAAGTTATTAGTTGGTTTTGTTGTTGAGTTTTGTTTGCTATACTGGAGCTTTTTCTGATAAGAATTCTTGGGTTTTGATAATGTTATGTTTGCTTCATTATTTAACAATCAGAAAGATTTTTCCTATGTACTCGAGAATAGTTTGAGAGTTACAGCAGTATTTTTAGTTGCTTTTGGCTTTTTAAATTTTTTTTAATTTTAATTTTAATTTTTCTTCACAATTTATTCATCATATAACCCAATTGAAGCCCCCTCCCTCAAATTCCCCCAGTCCCACTTTCCCTCCCTCTTCCCCCTAGCCCCTTCCCCTAGCCCACTAAAAGGGGCAGTTCTCCACTTGGCCCATAGCTTGTTAAGTCTCATTATTACTGTCTGGATCCTCTTCCTCCATGGCCTGGCAAGGCCTCATCACCAGGAGCGAGAGATCAGAGAGCAGTCAACTGAGATCATGATAGAGGCAGCCCCTGACCCCTCCCTCAGAGCTCCAAAAGGAGACTGAGCTACCAATTGGCCACATCTGACCCCTGCTTGTAGCTTTTTGCTTCCTGATTCTTTACCATTAGACTATAAAAAAGCAACCTTTTTTCTCTTTCTTTCCAAATCTTATCTATACATAGTATGTCTTCAAACTCTTCCTATAACTAAAGGAGTATAAATATGCTAGAATTGAAATAAAAAAAATGAATGTGGGTGGAATTAAGTTTATAGTCCCAAAATAAATTTTAGGGAAACAAAAGAGGGATCCTTGGATAAGGAGTGCTTATATGAAGGGAATCTAACATTCTTTTCTACCTGGTTATTTGTTTAGACAGCAGAAAGCAGAAATGTCGACAACTTCCTGATCCTGTTGAAATTGGAGGATAGCAGAAAAATGAGGAAGTAGGGGGAATGTGGTGAGAAGGGGAAGTACCATAGGGTAGCTGGGCTGGAGCCATTTGACTAATATCTGCTCTCCAACACAGCCATCTGCTGGCTTGGGGAAACTCAGTGCAAAGCGGTGTCAAGCACACTACAGAGATAATGATAGAAATTGGGCCAGTGGCAAATTTGAGCACAAACCAGACCCTTGGGCTTCATGTATGAATGTGTGGGCTAGCACTTAAGTTCTGCTGACACAAGAGATAATCTTGTCTATTATCTCGATATTGGCTATAAAGGGCCCATAACAAAGCAATGAGTATTTCACCAGTTTCCAATACTTGAGCAACATTAGGTGTCTTTTTCTGTATTTTTTTTCTGTATTATTCCAACTGACAGAAAACTTGGATCCAGAATAGATAGGGCGATAATCAGGAGTGGAACAGCATCCTTAATCGTCCCTTTTCTCCATTCAAGTCAATTCTGTGTTGAGTGAAAGGGAAGGAGCACTTTAAATAGCGTCTGACACCCCACCCAAGGATCATGCAAGGGGAGGACCTAAAACCCCTGCTCAGATGTAGCCCATAGATTCATTCTCCAAGTGGGTTCCCAAGTAAGGGGAACAGGGACTGTCTCTGACATGAACTCAGTGACAGGCTCTCTGATCACCTCCCCCTGGGGAGTGCAGCCTTACCAAGCCACAGAGGAGGACAATAAAGCCAGTCCTGATGAGACATGATAGACTAGAGTCAAATAGAAAAGGAGGAGGTCCTCCCCTATTAGTGGACTAGGGGAGGGGCATGGGAGGAGAAGAGGGAAGGTGAGATTGGGAGGGGACAAGGGAGGGGGCCACAATGGAGATACAAAGTGAATAAATTGTAACAAATAATAGTAATAGAAATGCAAAAACATAAATAGTGTCTGATTGAAATATTACCTTGAAATTAAATAATTCTACTCTAGTTGTTCTTAATGCAATTGAAAGAATATTTCACATATCATGCTATACATAAGGCATGGATTCTAAAAAATAAAAACTTTTCAGAGTTACCCCTAGAGATTCCTGGAAGTACTGAAGATTTGTTCTTTGCATTGATAATATGCTGGTTTCTTTTAGATTATTTTCAGGTATATTATGGTTTGGGGTGTGTATGCTTCAGATGTATAACTTGATGCTCTGATAAATGTATGGACTGGTAAAGGATCATCAAAACAAAAAGTCTGTACATTTTACACTATTTTAGAAAGGTGTAGGTTATATACGCCATTCGTAATGAAACAACAACAAACAATTTCTTATGTTTACTGTGATAATCATCAAATTCCCATTACTGGAACAAAATAGTTGAGGCAACCAACTTAAATAGAGGGGAGATACTTTGATTTTTAGTGTTAGAGGTTTCAGAATATGTCACTTGATTCCAGTTTTGGGGAGGGATCTCTGGGAAGATATTATATCATGGCAAAATATGAAGTGGAAGAAGTTCATGGCTAAGCACAAGTGGAATAAAGAGGAAGACGAGCTTCCCACAGTCCTGCTCAAGAGCTCACTCCTCCTGACCTCAGACTCCTCCTACTTCCTACCTTTGAGGTTTCTGCCAGACCCCAATAGCACCAAGTTGAAGAGCAAGCATTAATACATGAGACCCTTGAAGAGCACTCTAAATTCAAAGGTGCCTTTGCATGGGTGTCCATTTCACCTCTGCTGGAAAGCCTCCACACCCTTGACGGTCTGCTTCTTCATGATCTTCTTCTAACTGTGCATCTTTAGGATGGATAACTTAAGCTGCCTGTAGCGGCGTGGCAGCATTCCCTATTAATGCTGACATTAACGTGGGCCACTTAGTTAAAAATCACACAAACTCTATGCATGAGCTATCTTCAGCCCCATTGCTTGAATTTCAAGCTTCAACTCTGCTTTCTCACACTTTGCCTCATCTGCATTTTCCCACGTTTGATGCAGTGTTGGTTACTACTGTCTCTAATTTTACTGTTCTGAAATGTAAGTTTCTGCGTCTCTTTCTTCTTTTCCTTCTTATTCTCTTCATTGTTTTGGGTGGCAGAAAAAAACATATACATGAACCTAGCTTTAGCAGGGAAGTGCAATGTAGATTTCCTCAGTCCTGACTAGGTGTCCGCACTTAATAAAGGGGCCTTTCCCATCAATGCTCATGTAAAATGGCATTTAAGTCCTCTCCCCAGTTTCCACAGTTGCACATTAGGCAAATAGGTAGAGGTGGGTGAGAGAAAACTAAGCTGCTCTTGTTGTGCACTATGACTCTCCAGGGAGAAATGGCTTCCAGAATCGGCTTTGCTTTTAGATAAAAGCACGGCATGCACACACGCCACCACAAAAAAAGGGTATTGCCAAAGATTATGTATTACTTTATTTTAAATCTCATAAAAAGGATATAATCTAAAGTGAACATATCAGTTTGATGCATTTTTATTTTAACAGTCTTTTTATATTAAATTACAATAGCACAGAAGATAAGAAGGGGTAATAGAAAGAGGGGCATTTTGTGCCTTTTGTTCCCTAGGATCCTGGCAATGATGAAAAGATCAGGGCGTTTACAGCTGAGATGGTTCCACACCTCACCACTGGGGCTCTGGCCTTCACCGATAGGGTCAAGTCTAATTTGAGCCACCAGATGTCCTTCTCTGTGGTTTTAAACTTTTCCAAATACTACTTACTTTAACTTTGGCCAGAAGTTTTCAAGACAAACCCTATTCTAGCATAAAGCCACATAGATGGTTTGAAGCTTGATTCTCTGACAAGTGGACAGCAGGTGTCATCATTTTCAAACTTCATTTCTGAGTGAGGAAATTAAAGTACAGAGGGAGATAGGAATGTTTTCCAAAGTTGGCCTAGGGAGCAGTTTGCAGTTTTCACAGTGCTTTTCAAAACTACCTTCATCCAGCACCCTTAGCAGAATTTCTGTTTCACTTAGAAATTCAGGCAAAAACAATCACAATAAATCTCAAGTTCTATTTATATGGAAAGTCTCTGAGAATTGAGTTGCAAGCAAGAAAATCACAATATCAATCTTTCTTTCCCATTTTAAGGGGAGGAGGAGACACACTGCTTCTTAACAAACTCAAGAGAGAAGTTATATGTTTGCTGATGTTTGATAAAATAGCCACAGGCATATTTTACCACATTGATAAGTTGTTCTTCACATGCACAGCTGAAACTGATGAGGTATCCCCATCCTCTGTGAACTGTCTCGAGTCCAACAGGTGCTCCGTAAGCCCTAATTTCTAGAAAGTATCCCTGCTGTCCCATAAGGAGGAACTCCTCAGGAGCAGTGATTTTCAGATTTCTGGATGAAATTGGCAATGCAGTTGGGCTTTGGTGTGGAAAACAAGAAGATGGGGAGAATTATTATCCAGTGGCAGAAATGGATTTGACTCACCTTACTCATATGCCAGGCTGGGCTTCCTCTTGCATTTTATATGTAATCTCATGAAGTAAAGATTTTATTCTGCTATGGAGAATACAATTGGTACACAGAAATATTACCTTACATGCTCAAGGTTACACATCAAAGATTCATGTATCTTTTATGGGATTTTTTTCTTTTAATGGCAAAATATTTTACAAAGTGAAAAAGTTTAAGAGTGCAATTATAATCTAAAATTAATGAATTTCTGGTCATTTGTGAATCTACAGTTTCAATCCTTAGCCCCATTCGAGAAATAAAAGGATAAGATATGGCTGGTGGACACAGAATAGCTCCTGAAGTGAAGAATAATGAAAAAAATTATGTGGGTGAAGTTCTTTTGATTTCAGAAAGCAATCTGGTAAGGTATACAGGTGCATTTACTAGATATTGAACCCATCAAAGAAGAAATGAAATCTAGAATATTGAGTTGAAGTTGGGAGCTAAAGCCTGTTGTCTGCTGCACTGCATCATATTAAATTTATGTTGATATTTCAACCCCTGGGACCTCATCATGTCGCCATATTTGTTAAACAGATAATTAAGTTAAAGTGAGACTGAATGTAGTTTAATCCAATAGAATTGTGTCCTTATGGGAAAACTCCTCCATTGCTGATGGAAATGTAAACTTGTACAACCACTTTGTAAATCAATCTGGAGGTTTCTCAGACAATTAGGAATAGTGCTATCTCAAGATCCAGCTATACCACTCCTAGGCATATATCCAAAATATGCTCAGGTACACAACAACCATGTTCATAGCAGCTTTATTCATAATAGCCAGAATCTGGAAACAACCTAGACTTCCCTCAACCAAAAAATGGATACAAAACTTGTGGTACATTTACACAATGGGATACTACTCAACAACTAAAAACAAGCAAATCATGAAATCTGAAGGCAAATGGATTGAACTAAAAGATCATTCCAGGTGAGGTAACCCAGAATCTGAAAGACACATATGGTATATACTCACTTATAAGTGGACATTATACATAAGATATAGAATAAACATATTAAAATCTATAGACCTAAAGAAGCTAAACAACAAGGAGGACCCTCGGGAAGATGCTTAATCCTTATTCAGAAGGGCAAATGGAATAGACATCAGATGTAGAAGACAGGGAACAAGACAGGAGCCTACCACAGAAGGCCTCTGAAAGACTCTACCCAGCAGGGTATCAAAGCAGATGCTGAGACTCAAAGCCAAACTTTGGACAGAGTGCAGGGAATCTTATGGAAGAAGGGGGAGAAAGAAAGACCTGGAGGGAACAAGACCTCTACAAGGAGACCAACAGAACCAAAAAATCTAAGCTCAGAGAGATCAGCAGAGATTGATGACCATGCATGGAGAAGATCTAGACCCTTGCTCAGATGTAGCCCATGGGCAGCTCAGTCTCCATAAGGATTCTCTAGTAAGAGGAGCAGGCGTAGTCACTGGCATGAACTCGGTTGTCATCTCTTTGATCACCTCCCCCTGGTGAGGTGACCTTAATAGGCCACAGAAAAAGAGGATCCAAACCGTTCTGATAAGACCTGATAGGTTAGGGTCAGATACTAGGGGAGGAGGCCCTCCCCTATCAGTGGATTAGGGGAGGGATATACGTTAAAAAGAGGGAGGAAAGGGGGTGGGATGAGACTGAGAGGAGATGAGGGAGGCATCTACATCCAGGATACAAAGTGGGTAAATTGTATATAATAATAATAATGGTGATGATGATAAAGAAAAGAAGAAAAGATATTTTTAAAGAAAGAATTGTACTTAACCTGTGATTAACATAAAAAATAAATAAATTACTTTTAAAAAAGAAAAAAACTGTGTCCTTATGAAAGGAAAGAAACACTAGGCATCCATAATGCCCTCAGAAAAACCTCAATGTGAAGCCCCGCAAGAAGACAACCAACAAACCAAAACCAGAGGCCTTGGGAGGAACGGAATCTTTCAACTGTGGTTTTAACTTCTGGACTGGAGGAAAAATAAAATTTTATTGGGGATGATTCAGCCTGTTCTTTTGTTTTTGCAGACCTTCATGACTAATGTCAGCCCTTTCTAGTGTGTCTGTTCTTTACACAGTGAAGTATTTCATTATAATGACCTACATGTCTATAAACTACCACTGTGTAATAATCATTATTAAAATACTGATGAGGGTGAGTTGTCTTTCACGTTAAACTACTACAGGCAAAAAAAAATCATCAATGTATAGCATTGATGTACATCTGAAAATTATATTCCTGTGTTTGATTGGTGATTATTTTTTAACCAACACTAGTAGAGCATATATTAAACTTATTAATTTTCAATATTTATATGTGAGATTTTTACATCTAATAGGATTATGACTCATTATTCACACATACTATGTCATTTATGATTCATCACAATTCTTGCCTTAAACTGCTCTCTGAGACAGAAAATTTTACTTCTTCAGTTATAAATATTGTAAATCTAGGCCCTCACCTTTTCATAACTGAAATTCTAATTTCTTCTTTATATGCTCCATATTTCTAGTTTATACTGCTATGTTCTAGTATTTATACCATTATAAACTAACTTACTCTTTATTCGTTTATATATAAGATTAAGTTTAAAAGTCAAGCTGAGAGCAGTCAGGCACAGGGGCACATGTCTGTAATCCCAGACGTTGGGGTGGCAGCAGCAGGTGGATATCTGTGAGTTCGAGGCCAATCTGGTCTACAAGGTAAGTCCAGGACAGCCAAGCTACACCGAGAAACCCTGTCGCAGAAAAACAAAAAGAGAACACACACACACACACATACACACACACACACACACACACACACACACACATACACACACACACAAAATGAGCTAAGGAAGAGACAAAAGAGAAATCAAATGTGGTCAGGAGATTCAGTCAGTATAACAAATATAAATAAAACAATGCAGCTATTACCTTTGCCCATAATATTTAGCCTTAAGTTTCTTCGGAGACATTGAAAAGACAGAAATTCAAAAGGCAGCTCAAACCTTATAGAATAACTGAAAGAAAATTATGTTTCTCAGAAAAGTCATATTTATCTTTACTTCAAACTCAAATAAAATATCCCTCAGTGGGGAATTCATAAAAAGATCTAGGAGACAGAATGGGCTTTGCTCTCAGAAATGATTTTTAGCTAACAAAGGTAAACATGTAAATATTTTCTACATATCTCGTAAATTCTTTTTTCTGCAGAGAAAATACATAAAATCTATGCCTAACAAAACATAAATTTCTCATCAGAAACAGAAAGCCTTTAAGAACAGATACTTCAGTATTTGAAGTTCTTTCCAGCTATGCGTTTTTCACTAAGAACTCCCCTTCAGCAGCTTTTCAAATGCCTGACTTCACATCACCAGTCCAGACAATAAGCTTCTTGGTGCAAATGAATTTGGTAATTTCACAGCCACATTACAACATGAAGATTGTTCTCTTTTGTTTTCTAAGAATTCAATTTTTTCAGATACTTATGAAGCAGTAATAAATTATACTTTTGAAAATTACTAGAGTGATAAATGTACATTTATCAACCTGGGGGATCAGTTTAGAGATGTCATTCTACTATGGAAAATTTTCAAATTTAATTATTTGAACACAATATTCTTGGAAACTAAATAGTAGAAGACCTCCCTTTGTTTGTTTGTTTGTTT
>CM053745.1:45883960-45908013 GCA_028658305.1 Pachyuromys duprasi | reverse complement strand
GGGGGGGCTGCGCATGGGATGCAAAGTACCTAACCTGTGATTGATAACAAAAAATAAAATAAAAAAATATTATATAAAAAAAGAATTTTTAAAATGTAGTGTAAACACAAATTTTTATAAAATGTTAAGGTAGAGGTACTTTGCCTATTTCTGCATTTCTATCTGAGGACATGGAAAGGCACAGGAATGCAGCATTAAGTCTACCCAGATACCAGGTAAAATCCAGAAATATTGGGTTTTGGATTTGCAAAAGAGTCAAAGAAAATTAACTATAGGTGCTTGGCAGCATAGTAGGAAAACAGGAGCCCCCCCCCCATGTGGTACATAAAAAATGAAGAAAAGACAAATTTTCTAACTACTAATTTTTTATTAGTTTTTTCCCCCCCTATGGTCATCCAGTTTTCCAGCAGCAATGTGATATATCTACTAGAAGAATGGATGTAAAGAATCAACTTAGGAGGATGTTATAATCAGCAAGTTTTATTTCTAGTCAGAAAAGGACTGGATAGTAGCATTGGGTAGCAGCCATGCAGCTGGAGCAAATAGGTGAGTGGGTTTGCAAGACTGCGTGTGTTTGTAGTACAGAAACATATAAGATAAGTAAATAAACATGCAATAAAATACAATCCCAGTCTATCTTTCTATCTCACAGGAGCTCTAAAAGGAGACCAACAGAGCCAAAAAAACAAAACAAAAACAAAAACAAAAACTGGGCTTTGGGGACCCTGCAGAGACTGATACTCCATCCAAGGACCATGCATGGAGATAACCTAAAATTCTTTCTCAGATGCAACCGATAGACTCAGTCTCCAAGTGGGCTCCCTAGTAAGGCGAGCAGGGGCTGTGTCTGACATGAACTCAGTGGCAAGCTCTCTGATCATCTCCCCATGGCTGGTGCAGCCTTGCCAGGACACAGAGGGAGACAATGCAGCCAGTCCTGATGAGACCTGATAGATTAGGGTTAAATAGAAGTAGAGGAGGACCTCCCCAATCAGTGGACTAAGGAGAGGCATAGGGGGAGAAGAGGGAGGGAGGGTGGGATTGGGAGGAGATGAGGTAGGAGGCTACAGTTGGGATACAAAGTGAATAAACTGTAATAAATAATAAATAAAAATTTAAAAAATGCAATCCAAATAAATGGACACCTGCCTGGGCCTTAGAGAAAGAAAAGGGATAGCCAGAGAAATTACTTCCAGTATCTGTGTGATTGATTGTCATTTGGCTGCAGAGGTAGCTCATTGGGTAAAAATGCTTCTTATGCAAGCATCAGGCTATGAGTATTAATCTTCAGTACCCATATGCAAGCTGAGCACAGGCAAACATTCCTATAACCCCAGCACTGAAGGACAGACTCCCATGGATCTCAGGAACTCGTTGACCTGCCAGCCTTGTGGAAATGATGAGCACCGAGTTCAGTGAGAGATGCTATCTCAAAGCAGTAAGGCAGACTTGATTCTTTGAATTTCACATCATGCACCCCATCCGCTCATCTCACTGTTCCTTCGTATCTGCCCTCCACCTTTGCAACCACACCACACCACTCCTGCCCCTGAAAAAGAAAGAAAATTATTACTTGCAGATGTTTATTGCAATAAGCCATTGGTCTTGTTTGAGGACTCTAGCTTCTGCTATAGTATCAATACTGAATCCTCACTGAGACTCCTCTTTTGTTTTCCTGTGTCATGGAGATCCTGTAGATTTGTATCTGCAGGATTGGTCCCTTCATGCCCTCTAGCAGTTCATAGATCACAGGGTAGATGTTGGGGTGGGCCCATGAAAAGCCTTGGGTCTGGGCCTAGGTGGTAGCTGAGTTAGTCAGCCTGCCGTCTCTCCTGTACCCACACCACCAGAGTGAGTTCTCCAGCATGACCTTGGCTAGCTCACCCACTATTGCAGCAGACAAGGGGCATGGCCCGTCCTCCTGCTCTCATGTCTTTGGGCAGGCTCACCCACCCCCATGGCACCCCCATGCCAGCTCTTCAATTCTTATGTCCTTGGGGCGAGCTTTCCTGCCTGTCACTGATGCAAGCAGCGAGGGGTGGGGGCATCTTTCCCTTACTCACACCACCCCAGGGGAGATGAGGAGCAGGGCCAGCTCTCCTGCTGCAAGTGAGGGGTGTGGCCAGCTCAGCACAGAGCTCAAAAATCAACATGGCTTCAGGCAGCAGCCCAGACCGTCTGCATGGCCTTTGGTGGTAACTAGGGCCTTGGACATCAACACAGACCTTAGCGGCAATAGGACTATGGACCCAGACATGGCTCCCAGCAGCAGCATGGACCTGGATGTTACGATGGCCTCAGGTGGCAGAGAAGGCCACTCAGAACAGCATGTCCTGCCCCACTCCCTCCCCAACTCTGCTGTGATAATATGGCCCCCAGACAGCTACTCGGTCTCAGGTGACAGCCCAGAGCATAGAAAGCTGCATGGCTTTTGGTGGTGACACAGATGTCACTCTGGCCTCAGATGGTTGTGAAGGCGTTTCATACACATCTGATCCTCACCTCTGTCGAGTCTCCAGTTCCACCTTTTCCACGGTGTATCAACCTCTTGGTTTCACTTTCTTTCCCAACTCTCTATTGAACACTCCATCTTTACCATCTCTCCATCACGTATTCACTTATCTTAATGATGCCTGTAGCAGGCACATGGGTGTCTTTCTTCGGGCCTTCTGGCCCAAAGGTATATCTTCTAAATGCTGATTCGATGGTTCATGCGTGCTTCATGGGCAGCAGGAATACTTCACAGCTTCAGATAAATTATGGGTATGAAATTTCTCACACATAGTAATATTTTTACCATATCATTTGGCTTTTTAAAAATGTTATTTTCACAGAACTTTAGAGTTTCCAAATCAACAGTTATTAAAGTAAAAAATAATTTCATTATGTCGTTTTATTATTTTTTTAACATGTAGCAATGTGAGTAAAGCCCAGGCTGAACCAATTAGTTGTGTCTTCCAATGCAGAGTAGTATGCTTACCATCACTGGCCACATGTCCCTCTGTTTCTGATCCAAAGTCTATATGTACTTGACAATTAGACTGCATTTATAACTAAGACAATTGAAAGATGAACTAAAAACACAGCACAGGAAGAGGTTGGGAGGTAGCTCAGCCCTTAAGAGCGCTTGCTGTTCTTCCAGAGGACTTGAGCTCAGTTCCCAGTATTCACCCCAGGCAGCTCACAAGCAACTATTACTTTAGCTCTAGGAATCCACCCTCTTCTGGCTTCTATGGGCATGGCATACACGATTTCACACACACACACACACACACACACACACACACACAAGTGAAAAATAAAGTATATCTGAAGGCGAACCAACGTATCATTGGGAATTTAGTGATGGAGAATGTGCTTGTTTTCCTTGATGTTTAAGTCAAAGCTTAGAGAAAGCCAATGAATCATTTTTCATCTATGAAGCTCCGGTGTCCGATACAGGCTTCAAAGGTTGTCTTGGTCTCCTTGGGCCTCCCTATTACAATAAGGCAGAGTATGTGGCTCGGATGACGTGAAGTGAGTCCACAACAATTCTAGAGAGCAGGAAATATAAAATCAAGGTTCTAGTCAGCAGAGTAAATGGTTAGGGCCTTTTGTTTGTGGTTGCCAATTGCCATCTTGTCAGTGTGTCATCACATGGTGAAGGAAGAGAAAGGAAGAAATGCAGATGGTATTTCTGTTTTTTCTTCCTCCGCTTATAAAAACAGTAACAGCGTTAGATTAGGAGCACACACTTACAACTGCACCCAAACATTATCACAGGCCCTAACTAAACATAGAGTCACATTAGGGACTAGAGATTTAGGATAATTAATGAACATTGTCAATTTGACAGGATCTAGAATTACTGGGTAATAAATAAACCTTCAGGTACATTTGTAGGAATTTTCCAGTTTAAGTAAACTGAGATTGAAAGACTCACTCTGAAAGTGGGCATTTCCTGGCCTGGGTCATTGACTACACACAAAAAAGAAGACTATCTTCAAACCATCGTATATAGCTCCCTTCTTCCTAGAGCCTGCAGACATTGTTTCCTTTTTCCTACATGTGTCTACCATGTGACCAGCTGCTTCAAGTTTTTTGAAGCTATGCTTACTCTGCCATGATACACTGTATCCTTTAACTGTGAGCAAAAGTAAACCCTTCTTTCTTAAGTTGTTTTTGTCCGGGTGTTTTATCAAAGCTCTAAGGAAAGTAACTGGGAATAGACTCAGCCTACATATTTGTGAGCAAAATACTTATATTCAGTCTATAAAGCTAGGCTACAGTCAAGTGTTGCCTGGGCCAAGAAAAGTCTATTTTCTTTCTTTTTTTTTTTCAGTTTCTAGGAGGCTCAACTTCCATATTGGCTACTTTTTAAATATTTATATATTTTTATTAAATTCTTTATTAATTACACTTTATTCACCTTATATACCCCTGTAGTTCCTTCCCTCCTCCCATCCCAATCCCTCCCTTTCTCTCCCTTCTGCACTTGTTTCCCTCCCCAAGTCCGCTGATAGGGGAGATCTTCTTTTCCCTCCTTCTGATCCTAGTTTATCAGGTCTCATCAGGAGTGGTTGCATTCTCTTCCTCTGTGGCCTGGCAAGGCTGCTCCCCCCTCAGGGGGAGGTGATCAAAGAGCAGGCCAATCAGTTCATGTCAGAGACGGTCCCTGTTCCATTACTATGGAACCCACTTGGGCACTGAACTGCCATGGGCCACATCTGTGCAGGGGTCCTAGGCCATCTCCATGCATGGTACTTGGTTGGACCATCAGTCTCAAGAAAGACCCCTGTGCTCAGATTATTTGGTTCTGTTGCTTTCCTTGTAGAGCTCCTGTCCTCTCCATATCTTATTATTTCCCACTTCTTTCGTAAGATTCCCTGCACTCTGCCCAAGTGTTGGCCATAAGTCTCAGCATCTGCTTTGATAATATGCAGGGCAGAGCCCTTTTGAGGCCCTCTGTGGCAGGCTCCTGACTTGTTCCCTGTTTTCTCCTTCTTCTGATGTCCAACCTCTTTGCCTTTCTGGATAGGGATTGAGCATTTTAGCAAGAGTCCTCTCTCTTAACTAGTTTCTTTAGGTGTACATATTTTAGTAGATTTATCCTATAGTATATGTCTATATGAGTGAGTATATACCATATGTGTCTTTCAGCTCCTGGGATAGCTCACTCAGGATGATCCTTTCCAGTTCCCACCATTTACCTGCAAATAACAAAAAGCCTACACACACACACACACACACATGGAAACTGAACAATGTGCTACTAAATGACAGCTGGGTCAGGAAAGAAATAAAGAAATTAAAGTCTTCCTAGAATTCAATGAAAATGAAGACACAACATACCCAAACTTATGGGACACAGTGAAAGCAGTGTTAAGAGGAAAGTTCATAGCTCTAAGTGCCTTCAAGAAGAAACCTGAAACATCTCATTCAAGCAACTTAATGGCTCACCTAAAAGACCTAGAAAAAAAAAGATGTAGACACACCAAAGAGGAGTAGATGAATGGAAATAATTAAACTCAGGGCTGAAATCAATAAATTAGAAACAAATAAAACAATTCAAAGAATCAATGAAACCAAGAGTTGGTTCTTTGAGAAAATCAACAAGATAGATAAACCCTTAGCCAAACTAACTAAAAGGCAGAGAGACACCATCCAAATCAACAAAATCAGAAATGAAAAGGGGGATATAACAACAGACACTGAAGAAATCCAAACAATCATTAGGTCTTACTTCAAAAGCCTATATGCTACAAAATTGGAAAATCTAAATGAAATGAACAATTTTCTTGATTGATTCCACTTGCCAAAGCTGAATCAAGGCCAGGTAAATCAATTAAATAGTCCCATATCCCCTAAAGAGATAGAAGCCGTCATTAAAAGTCTCCCATGCTAAAAAAAAAAAAAACCAGGGACAGATGGTTTCAGTACAGAATTCCACCAGACTTTCAAAGAAGAGCTAACTCCAATACTCTTCAAACTATTCCACAAAATAGAAACAGAAGGAACATATTGGCTACTTTTCTGCTGCCATGAATACCACCACAACCAGGGTAATTTATAGAAGGAAGGGTTTATTGGGAGCTTATGGTTCAACAGGGGTAGGAATCCATCACTGTCATGGTGGGAAGCCTGGCAGCAAGCAGGCAGATATGACGCTGCAGCATCAGCAGAGAACATATAACCTGATCCTTAAGGATCCACAAGCAGCAGGTTGAACACATTTGGGATAGCACAGCCTGTTCACACTTCAAATCCTGTCTTCAGTGATACATCTCCTTCAACAAGACCACAACTCCTAAACAGTTCTACCAAGGAGAAGCCAGTTGTGCCTGTGGGGGCTATTTTGACTCAAGTCACCAACCACAGTGTCCCTATTCCCTCAGCGATGGAACATGACCAGGACATGCATGCCATATAATCAACCCCTCCCTCACACCAAGTTACTTCTAATTATGGTGTTTATCACAGCAACAAAAAGCACACCAGGAACAAAGGACCCATCCTAACAGTCTCATTTTAGTTTATTAACCTTTTAAAGAATCATATTTGAGTTACTAAACTTTGATCTTTTATGGACACACACACAGATAGAGAGGAGAGAGAGAGAGAGCAAGCGAGCGAAAGGCTCTTTGCTGCTCTGAAACAAAGAAGATGGAGAGCACAGCTTTTTACAGCTTCAGTTTCAATAATTGCTTTTCCTGAAGTCAGGTAGCTATTTTGAATTCTGGTGATATTTTTCTCCATAGCCAAGACCATTCCCATTTTCACCAAATATTTAAATGTTGCTTTGTGATTTTCCTGTAATTCTCAGAGTTGATGCTTATTTTGTTTCTATTGTCTTACGTTTCCTGAGACTTGTACATTCCATTTCCAAATCCATTCTGAAATTCTCAAGGATTAAAGGTTGAGTAGTTTCTCATTTGCTGTACCTGTCAAAAAAGGAGTAATTATCCACAATGTATCTGGGTTTTTAAAATCTTCTCCAGGATAACAGTTCATTATTCTAAAGGTATGGATTTTCTTTGGAAGTGTGAAATAGAAGTAAAGGATAAAGCAGGAAAAGGGAGAGGGAAGCCAGCATTTGGAATAATATAAATAAGAGAAAGAATGGAAGATTGGTGGAGATAAAAGAAGGAAACTTTTGAAGAATACAAAACAGTAGAAAACTCAGAATTATAAGGAAAGAGAACTAGATTCTGGGCAGAGTGATACCGAAAGGATGGAGGAAGAAAGGAGCTACGTGCCACATAGCAACATCTCAATCAAGAGCAGACAGTGTGGATGCTGATTGTTCTATGAGGCTGAAAGCCCCCCTTCCCCTGGTGAGTTAACTGCTGCCATCAGAGCACGGTATGCTAGGCTACTCACATGTTTGTGGTGCTGCTGTCATAAGAAAAGCTATGGCACTGCCTGTTGTATGAGTGTGGCACACACAATTATGTCCTGCACCTGGCAGGACACTTAATGGTGGTAATAAGTGGCTAGGTTGATGGCTCACACATTTATTAAACTATGCTCTCTATGCCTGTTTCAGTGGGTACTCCTCCTTATGAAAAAATAAACTTCTCTGTAAAATGGCCATGGGCAATTCCTTCAGGCTGCCTTCTAGAAACCATTATTGTCACAGGAGGTGACAGCTCTATGCGTGCTGTTGTCCCTGGAGACCTTCAGTGGGACAGGTTGTGGAGCGGACAGTGATGCCCAGATGCTTGACAGGGTAGGAAGGGCCTTATTGCTGCCCTGTGTCTCACGTCTCAACAGAAGTTCATAACATTAAGACGGTTTTGATAAAAGTTTAACTCAAGCATCATCGTCGTTACTTATTGTGTGTCTGTAGGATGTATTTCCATGTAGGTGTGTATACCATGTGCCACATCTCATGTGTAGAGGTTGGAGAATAACTGTCACCTTTGCATGGCTTTTGAGGATTGAGGAATTGCCAGGCGTCTGTAGAAGCCCTTTAACCATCTCATCAGCCCCCAACTCTATGGTTTTCTTTATTTGTTTATTTTTGCTTAAAATATTATTTCTTTTTAATTGTGTGTCTGTGTGTGCGGCATAGGATCCCCGCGGAGTGCAGCTGCAGTCAGTTTTGAGCTATCCTGAACTCAGGTCCTCTCCTGTAAGAACAGTATGTGGGCACATGCTCTCAGCCACTGAGCTGTCTCTCTAGAGCCTTACAAATGTTTTTAAAACAGAAGAGAGAAAATATTTGTGCATAACTGCACAAAGTATTTGTAAGTTCTGGATTATCAGAAAGAGACAAAATCATAAAATTTTGAGTTTGAGACCCAAAAGCTATGGTAAGCCAAAGTTATTTATTATAAGGGACTTACTTGTAAACCTAATTTAGTATAGCCTAAATATGTAGCATTCATAAAGGTTACCACAGTTCATGGAGGTGTCCTAGTCATTCATATTGTTTCAGCTACTTTTCCATTGTTGTGGGAAAACACATGACCGAGGTGACTTAGAGAGAAAGAATTTAATTGAAGTCATGGCTTCAGAGGGCAGCCGTCCATGACGGTGGGGCAAAAGCTTGCATGACTGCAGAAGAGGGAAGTTCACATCATGATCCACCAACAGGGGGCGGCAGAGAGCACACTGGAAACAGTGAGTCTTTTGAAACCTCCATCCGGTTACATACCTCGTCCTACAAAACCATACCTCCTAATTCTTCCACATAATTTCACCAACTGGGAAACAAGTGTTCAAGCATCTGAGCCCACGGGGGCCATTCAAACCACATTCTTTCAAACCACAACACATGCTGACTCCTCACTCAGCTTTGATCCACAAGAACAACTTCTATTCTGTAAGCTCCTTTCAGATAATTGCTGCCCACTAGCACACCGGTTTTTTATGAAATTAAAAAAAACACATGTATGTCCTATATTAAGATATGTTTAGATGCATGGGTCTTTACATCTAGGTTACAATTGCTTCGAGTATCAGTTCAATGACATATCACACGAGTCTGTGCCGTCAACGTAGTAAGTTAAACTGCACAATCCCACTAAGCACTGGGCAATGGTATCTGGGACCACGCAAGGGTGCTCTGTAAAGTTTGTACAGCCACAAAATCACATTTCTCAGGATGCATCTCCATTTTGTTTAAAAGCCATACAAAGTTATTTAAAGCATAAAAATAGAAGAAGGCAGAAAAAGCATTGAAGCTATGAGCAAGAACAGAAGACAGGGAAGTAGAACCTGGAAGCTAAGATGCATTTTATTATTCTATACAGAGCATTTTTTTCTATCATAAAGAGAAGAAAAAAGAGACTGAATGATTAGACTATGATAAAAAGCAAGGAGTTGACGGCAGCCAGAGGGCCAGCAGCTTCTCACGCCACTTGGAGGACACGGCACTGACTTTGATCATTGCCTGGAATTCATTATTGTTAATACAAACCCGGGCATGATGGATCTCCAGGTGCTCTGTGGTGGCCCCGGATTCATAAATCACCCATAGGCTTTGCACATAGGGGTTTTTATAAATGATTCTCCAAGAATAGCAATCACTGACCATGGGGGAAGAAAAGTAAGCTTGCCTCTGCAGCAATTCTCCTCTGCGAAGCTGTCATCCTCCAGCCTCGGAGCTGGCCTCTAAGAAGAGCTGACTGTGTGTAGGGCAAAGATGGAAGGTTGTTGGGGCCTTAAGTGACTCTGAAAGGTTGTATTGTGTCATTTCTGAGGATGTTGATGGATTACCAAATAGTATTTTAGCACTCTGTAAAGATTGATTGACACATGTTTTTAGAACTTGGACAAAAGTGTGTGTGTGTGTTGTGTGTATGTGTGTGTCAAGGTGGTGAGAGTGGGGGTAGTGTGGTGTGGTGTGTTTACTCTACTAATGTGAATATTTAATGAAATGCCAGTGGCTCCCATCTGAATTTGGCAACCCTTCTTGTAAACTCTGACTCCAGAGGTGAGATGTTCAATGTGAACGAATTTACAATTGAGTGCCAATGAATATTTCAGAATCTTTTCTTTTTCTGAGAGGGAGAGAAAGAGGGCGGGGAGAGAGAGAGAGAGACTGTGTTTGGGTTTATTTCTGTGTGCACTTGAACATGGTTAAGATACTACCCAGATCCATGTTCATTTTCTAGTTAATTCTGATTTGCTTATACTTAGAAACAAATTTACAGGCTGTAAACTTCATGCATTTTCAAATTTCTTTTCTTGAAACAACTCACACTTCATTAAAATTTATAAGTCAGGTAATACTTTATTTTTCATTTTTCAGATTCATGGGTTGGTTGGTGTAAGGAAAAAAAGAAAGAAAGAAATGAGAAAGTGCTGTCCAAGCACTTCAGGATGATACACTATGAATTTTTTTGGTAGAGAGTAAAAATATATGAAAATGGTGATGAGTGGGCAGTCTTATGAAATGAACAAGATGTGTTGGTGTTATACAAGTTCGTACTCAGTGTCAATGTGGGTGTGATGATTAGTGGCAGTTGAATGAATATTTAGGTTTCTTCAAAAGGAATAAAAATGTAAACCTACAGAATTTAAAGCATTTTGAATTTCATTTTAACATGAGATAGCATTTCTGTAACCATAAGTCAATGCAATGAATTTTCTGGATCAAAGCCAACATAAAAATGAGCCGTGAAATACACAGCTGGTGTTGCTTCAGAAAGCTTTCTTTAAACATTGATCCATGGAGAAGGAGTGCTGGGTGGCAAAACAAAAGCTGAGGGCATCAGAGACACAACAGTGGGGGGTAAAGGGGGAAAAGAGGATAGGAGGGAGGAGTTTAATAAATCACCATTTGCAATTTTGGGGTGTTATGAGTCAAGAAAAAAATAATGAAAACTTTAATCATTAGCTTGACTTTATTTAGATTACATTTG
The DNA here is from genome assembly GCA_028658305.1 of Pachyuromys duprasi. NCBI lineage: Eukaryota > Metazoa > Chordata > Mammalia > Rodentia > Muridae > Pachyuromys > Pachyuromys duprasi. Next base: position 45,897,163 of record CM053745.1, on the reverse strand, counting down.
CCCTCTATTTAGGAAACATTTTTCCTGGAGAAACAGGTTTCTCCACTTCATAATGAAATGTTTTTACCCACTGTAAGAATGATCTGTGTAAGGGAAGGGTCCTAAGTATTGCCTTTTTATCTCCTCATTCTCTTCTTCCACTCCCACACCCTTCCCTCTTTCCTCCAACTTTGTTCTTCTCTTTCTCTTTAACCTTCTCTCCATTTCTTCCTTCCCTCCCTCAGTCCTCCTCTATCCAGCCCCTACTTCTACCTGCTCCTTTCTTCTCTGTACTCATGTCGGTAATTTTGAGTGGTACGTTTATCATCACTAACGAGCCAGTTTTAATAACAAAAACGAAATACATTACTACAAACCATCAACCTCCGCTCAAAGCAGAGTCAGATCTATTGTGCCATTTTCAGTTATTTTGGAGAATTAAAATCAAAACAAAACAGCAATGCGCTACCATTACCTTAAGGGTAGAATAATGATGCACACATCTTAGTGATAACCAACAGTTCCCTACGTGGAGAAAAGTCCTCATCAACAAGAGGAAAATCTTGCCTGGCACTGGAAACCCAGTTAACTACCCAGGACTCATGAAGTCATGGATGTTGGAGGAGAACCTACACCTGCCAGTTTACTAAACTAGCATTATTTCTAACTGTGTTCCAAACACTTAGCTTCATATTCACAGGTAAGTGAAAGTCTCATCCCCTATCATGTGAACTGCTCTAGGTGATAGAGAGTGATCATTACAGAAAAACCACAACAGATCAAAATTTACATTTGTGGATCCAAGTTCCAACTAGCATATCTTCAGCAAACTCCTGCGCCTAAGGTTCAGGGATCATTTGAGAAGAGGGTCGGCAGGAAGATTTTAAGAGTCAGAGGAGCAGAAATTTTGCTCTGAGAGTGTGTCTCCTAGAAGTATCAGAAGCTATCCCTATGAAATTTCACCGAAATGGCCGCCTAACCACAATCTGAACAAGGATGACACCCATAGCCATATCAACACAGGAGGGGGAAAGCTCAGAAAGCCTCAACCCTAGAGAAAAAACTACAAGTAACTAAGGAATGTGACAGCAGGAAAAAGTCTTCATCAAGGAAGATCAGCAGAACTGTTTTCTAATACCAAGTGGTCAGCCCTGAAATCATACATGCAAGTAACCTCATAAAAACTGAGCAGGTTGTAGTACATATTTATGAAGACTTCCTTCCTACATATACGTAGGAACAATTAAAGAAGAAAAGTCATGCATTTGAATGAGAGCGAATTGAGGGATACATGAAAGGGGTTGGAGGTAATAGAAGGTGGAAAATAATATAATATTATTATAATAACAAAAAATACAAAATGCATAAAATAAATTGATGCTTAATTTTGGAAACAAATGAACTTAACATTCTAAGATATCAAATGGAATCATATATAACAAAAAGAGAAACTGTGTCATCGAGCTTCTGCTGCTATTTGTCATTATTTGTGTTAGTTAGTTATATGCCAGTTATCTAAGAGTTACTGAGTCATTTGATCTTGACTACAAATTATAAATAATAAATAAGAAGTCATGTAGTTCATTTTTCTTTGATCATTGTGTAGGAAGAACATGCTATTATTTTTAATAGAATATTTTTCATTTATTTATTTTATGTATATATGTGTGTGTGTGTTGCCTGCAACTATGTCTGTGCACCGTAAGCTTGCAGTGACCATAGCGGCCAGAAGGGGGCAACAGATGGAGTTACACAAGGTTGTGAGCTGCCATGTGGGTTCTGGGTATTGAACTCGGAACCTCCAGAAGAGCAGCCAGTGCTCTTAGTTCCTAATATATTTTTAATTAAAATATAATTCTATTTCTTCTCATTCCCTTTCTTCTCTCCAACCCTTCCCATGTTACCTAGCTCCCTCTTAAATTGATAGCTTCTTTTTAAAATTATTACTGTTACACATATAGGTATGGATGGATATATGGATGTATGCACAAACGTATACATCTAGTATACATCTAACCTCTGAGTCCATTTTGGTTTTGTCTTTTTGTTGTTGTTGTTGGTTTGTGGGGTTTTGCTGTTAAAGAGCTTCATGCTCATATTGGTGAAATGGCTCAGGAATTAAAAGCATTTGCTGCCTTGCCTAATGACCTTAGTTCTATCGCATAAATCCACATCGTTTCCATAGAAACTGACTCTTACAAGTTGTTCTTTGACTTTTACACACACACACACACACAAACAATAAGCAAAAGTAACAAAATATATATCCTTATATAAAATAACCTTTTATGTTCAAAGATACTATATCTCTCATATCTGTAAAATCTTTGAGGGGGGACATAATGGTTGTTACAATGTAACTTTTATTGAACAGTATGATTACTGTGATTCTAATCTGACTGTATGAATAAGCATTCCAGTGATGTATCTTTAAATATTTTGTTTGCTTGTTTGTTTGCTATGGGTTTCTTGCTGGCCTGAGGTTTGTCGTTCGGGCAGGATTGTCTGTCAAGGGATTCTCCAATGATCCACACCTCTACACTTTCTGATCATGCTGCCACTCATGCTTGCCTTCCAGGAGCTGTTCCAGCTGAGCTGTCCTCCCCAGCTTAGATCCTGATGCGTTCTGGAAGCACTATGGCAATGAGACGCGGAGGCTGTTTACATGAATGTGTGTAGCCCTGGCTGTCCTGGAACCTACTCTGTAGACCAGGCTTGCCTCAAACCCACGGATATGCCTGTCTCTAACTTGGAAGAGATTAAAGGTGTGTGCTGCCTGTCTTTTTATTTGTTTGTTTTGTTTTTTCAGTCTTAACAAGTCTTTAAGGTGGAGACTTAAACATATAGCATTAGTTCTATTTGGTATGCTTATGTATTGAATTATGCTCCTTTATTCTGTACACACACATACACAAACACTTACACAAAAGTCATGTTGAAATCTTAACTATCAGGAATATTACCTTATTTGGAGTTAGTTTCTTTACAGAGTCAGATTCTTTGACCAAGTTAAAATGATCTGTATCTTTATAGAAAGATCAGATTTGGACACAGAGAGACATATTGCAGAATCACAGCTGGAGAGTGTCTATAAGGCAGGAAGCAATCTAGAGAAGGCCCTTCCCTCTGCATCTCCATTTCAAGCTCCCAGCCACCAAGGGGTGAGAGAATGCATTTGTAGTGTACAGCCACCTGCCTGTGATATTTTCTTATAAATATCCTAGAGAACTAAGGTAATCATGCTTTTAAAATGTACATTTTTTTTAGTTTTGCCATTTATAGAACTTTTAACTTTACCATTTTTACAATAGTTCAAAAGCCCATTGCATTCTTTTTTTTTCTTTTTTAAAATTTTTATTAATTACACTTTATTCACTTCCCCCCCCATAAACCTCTCTCTCCTCCCCTCCCAATCCCACCTTCCCTCTCCCTTCTCCACACATGCCCCTCCCCAAGTCCACTGATAGGGGAGGTTTTCCTTTCCTTCCTATCCTAGTCTATCAGCTCTCATCAGGAGTGAACACGGACTGTCTCTGACATAAACTGATTGGCCTGCTCTTTGATCACCTCACCCTGATTGGGGAGCAGCCTTACCAGGCCACAGAGGAAGACAATGCAACCATTGCATTCTTTTTTTTATAATTTATTTATTTTTATTTCAATCACAGGTTAGGTACTTTGCATCCCAGGCATAGCCTCCTCCCTTATTCCCTCCCACCCTCCCACTCCCTCCCTCATCTCCCTCCTCCCCACCCCCTCCAAGTCCACCAACAGGGGAGGACCTCCTTCCCTTCCATCAACTTTTTAGCAACAGTTTTCAGCCAAGCACAATTTATGAAGCATGTGTTGCCATGTAAACATAAAGAATTTAATTATGTTCTGGATACTTTTTTTTTAAGTTTAGGGCAGCAACATTTTGATGTCACAGACATATATAGAGAAAAATGTTGACAAAGGATTATTGTACATGTGATGTGGGTCTGTTCTTTTTCCCTCCATATTCTTATGCCTCTTAGCTGGTAAAAAGCCTTGCCAAGGAGAATTTAGGTTTACTTCTATTTGGATTCATATATCTATATGAGTCTATTTTATACCATTTGAATTCTATATATTCTTGTTTGTATCTTGATGCCATGATGAAAAGTTGATAACATACATACAAACACCAGTACACATACATGTAAACTGCCTTAACTCATAGCCATAGGACTTTAAGAAGCAGCACAATGCTCTGAACTGGGAAGGACAGTTCAACTGAAGCAGCTCTTGAAAGGCAAGCATGAGGGGCAGCCCAACCAGGGAGTGTAGAGATGTGGATCATTGGGGAACCCTTTGCCAGACAGCCCAGCACGAAATCCTCTTTAAACACTTGGGAGAGAGTGCTTGAGGTTGACCTCCGACCTCTACACATATGGGTACCTACACACAGACACAATCACCTGCATGTCATCAGCCAGTCATTCGGGCCTGTGTGCATGACCTATGAGGAGGTAGCTCTGCTCCTTGCAATGCTGGGTGGTTTTTGTGTTGGGTTCTCTGCTGTAAAGAGATGAAAATTAAACTGAACACTCTCCATTTCTTTCTTTCTCTGAAGTATAAATTTCAGATCTTCAACCAAATGGTAATTCAGACTTCTGAGCAGAACTAGTTATTTGTTGAAGAACGTATTAGCTTTGATTGCTCATTAGACTTAAAAAAAAAAAAAACAACTCATCCTATCATCCCAATGTGACTCCTTTCATGAAAATAATAAAGTCAGAACTTTGACATTTATTTTGTTACAAAGCTCTCCTTTTTGATATATTAAATAAAATAACTTAAATGTCAGTATTTTTCTATCAATATATACTCAAAAGATTTATTATTCTACTCTGATTAAAATTCCAACTGAAACAATTTTTGTTCTAAAGGCACAGGCTAATGAGATGGTTCTCAGAAATGACCCTTTTAGTTAAAGCCATCAGACTTGGTAAAAATATGGACTATTGGCCCTTAAAGGCTTTTTCAGTCAGACCCTCAGGCTAGACTATATATTTTTAATAAACCCACAAATGAGTTTTGTGCAGCCAGCCTGAAACAGGCAAGCATAGGTTATGTGCAATACATTTGAGCATTACTGAAATCCTGATGGAGATGTGTATAACATCTAGTGATGCCATTGTAATTTTGATTATTAAAAATTTTATCAGAGGCCATCTGTCTAAAATTTTAACTTAGTAAACATGCTTGGCCTCCAACATAGTCAAACCTTAATGAACTAATATCATTCTTCTAAGTTTTCTTGCATCTGAAGTGATTAATGCAACAATTATTTGTAAGGAGGGGGAGGGTGGTATGTGTTGAACGCACTGGCTTACCAGGCATGTCTAAATGACCAAGAAAGAATTTCTGCTATTACAGAAAACATGGCAACTCTCTCTCCTGGTGAATAAAGTAACTTCTGCATTATTCTTTTGCTTTTCTATTAATGAGAAGTAGAAGAGTGCAGGCGGCTAAACTTTATTTTTTCCTATGTCTATAGAAATGCATTCTTAAATTGTCATATCACAAATAGTCTTGATTGTTTCCCAGCAGGGAAAAAAAAACAAATCCGTCCTTTCCTCCACATTTGTTACTAAATTGCTAGAAACTTTCTGCTGTTGCTAATGGCCCTATGGAAAGTTTTACCTGTTGATGTTGAATAATGGGAAATCAGTCCACCCTGTAACATGTGAGTTTTCCAGCTGTAGATAGCGATTGCTGTGTAGTGCTTATTTTCCCTCTGTGCTATCAGCACTGAGATTAAATCTGACTTCGCTTTCTATCCTCTCCTCTCTTCATCCTCACTCCTAGTCCTGACTCTTTCCATATCATTATTTCCCACCTTTTCTCTTCTATTTTGAAAGAACCTCAATTAGCATAGGAAGTAGTTTATATAACAAATTTTAAATAAGCTGTTGCAACAGTGAAAGTGGAATATAAACCCTCCAGAAATCCAATGTCTTGCGCAGTAAACATTCAATCTGCATTGGCAAAGTGCAGCAGGAAAGAGGGACTCTTCGGGGAGACAGGAAAATGAGGATCCACCTCTCATTTAGAACCTGACTCCACTGAGGCTGACAGCTGAAGAGGGGTGGATAGGAGGCTTTGTGTAAACACTAAATGACTCCCAAGCCCTCTCCAAGGCAGAAGACAGTATTTCACCCATTTCCACCATGGAACAAGAGATGCCTGCTGAAATTATTTGCTGCTCTTCCACGGAACACGGAGGACAGAAATCTTTCCTTTATGATCACATTTCAGAGATGGATCCCAGGTCCCAAACAAGAGCCTTGAAACCATCTTAGGCTTTAAAAATGAATCATACCTACAGGGGTCAAGGAAGGGAGTCAGAGTTTGAGAGTGACACATCCCCCAGAGCTCCATGTGTTTGAACACTTGGTTCCCAGCTGGTGGTGCTTTTTTGGTAGGTTGGGCTTAGCTGTAGGGAGTAAGGTATGTCTTTAGGAATTATACAGCTTGGTCCAGTCCCAGTTCTCTCTCTGCCTCCTGCTTCCTCAGATAGACCACAAGCAGTTGCCTCACCCTCCTCCTGTCTTGGAACTACATCACCATAACTTCTTCACAGATGGTTATTTCTTTTTAAGCTTCAGCCAAAACAAACCATTCTTCCCTTAAGTTGGTTCCAGCAGAGGTTTTGTCATGGAGTCAAGGAAAGTAATTGAAGGGGCCGAGATAACACATTCTCTAAAGTCAATGTTCTGAGGACATCGAGGGCAAGAGCTTAGTAGAAGCCAATGCAACATGGAGGCCTTCTTGGTCAGTACTCTCAGAAAGTTTATGGTTGGCTGTGGTTCTGCTGATGGAGGTTCAGCTGACTTGGACAGCTTGCCTGGATTTGGCTCTAAGCTATGTCATGTAGGCATCAACTAGGATTTCTGTTGCTGCGATAAAATGCTTAGAAAGCAAATGAGGTGTCCACGGCCAGTGTTGCCACCGAGGCCACATTGACATCTGAGGCCTGTGCTGCCACTGAGGGCTACGATGGTGTCTGTGGCCTGTGTTGCTACGGAGGGTCCCAGTGATGTTCAGTGATCTGTATTGCCACTGAAGACTGTGCTGAGGTCTGTGGCACTTGCTGAAACATGAAGCCATGTGGGTATCCAATGGCCATGCTGCTGCCAGAAGGCATATGAAACTCCTTGATCCTAGCACTGATTCTAAAAGTCAAGAAAGCTGCTTTTGTAGGGTATTGATGCCCTCGATGCACCATTGAGAAAGGGAGACAGAAATTTTCAGTGACAACCCCTCCCCTCCCCTCCACATCTCTCACTCCCAAAATGTAACAACCTAGATATGAAGCCACTGAAGAGAACTCTTATTTATTTATCTTGACAATTTATTCATTATCCATCCTGATTGAAGCCCCCTTCCGCAACTCCCCCAAATCCCACCCTCCCTCCATCTTCCCCTTATCCTTTAAAGGCTAAATCACAAACACAAATGAAGAGAGCTCTTTAAAAATTATAAGGGTGCTGAAGTGTATACCTCCATGATTGTTGCCTTCTGGAGGGGATGTGGGTGGGAAAAGGCTCAGTTTTCTTTAAGGGACTGGTCATTGGGCAATACGAATTGGAGTTGGTTGGTTGGTTTTTGTTTGTTTGTTTGTTTGTTTGTTTTTACTTGTTTTTCTTCTTCCTTTTGGGGGAGTCACAAAGGTGGAGGGTAGACCTGGAAGGACTAGGAAATGAATGTGTTTTGGGGTACATTATATGAAATTCTAAAATAATCAATAAAATTGTTATATAGAAGAAAAGAAAACAAATTAGGGAATGAAGAAGTGTAAGCTGACTACAATCCAAAGGTGCCATGTATTATAGAGGGGGCTCAAAGTGGTAGGAATTTAAAACATCTGGCCGTATCACACCTACAGTCAAGAGCAGGGAGAAATACGTGCATGCAAGATACATGTATGCCCACTCATTTTTAATTTCCCTTTTATTCTTGCATAATACAGGATGCCCTGCTGAGAAAATGATGCTGTCTACTGTGGACTGGTCTTTCTACATCAATTCATATAATCAAGGCAATGCCCCCCCCACATGTTCACAGACCAACCTGATCTAGACAATGTGTCCTTGACTCTCTTCCTAGGTGATTCTACATTCTGTCAAATTGACCATTGAAATTGATCATCACAAACTCATCTTCCAATATCAAGCATAATTTAGCCTCAGAGTGTTAGGAAAGTATACTCTGCCCATGTGAGGTGGAAATTATGTAAACGTGTGCTGAACAATACTCAACTCTCAGCAATCAACCAGCCAACAGAAGTTCACAGTTGATGGGGAAGCCAGAGAACTAGACTACAGCAAGTTTCTGTTCCAGTGAATAGACTTCCCCAGAAGTTTTAAAACAGTATTTTGCAGTGCCTATTTTCTTTTCTTCTCTCAGTCTCATCTTGAGATATAAATAAGAAAAACATACAAAAATGCAACAGAAATGTGCTATGGGATAAATTAAGATGGAAGGAAGACCTTCCAGCATTTCAAATTCGGTAACACAACATTTCAAATTCATGGTAGATGGTAGAAAAAAATTGCATGAAATAATTGAATGGTCAGACTCATACCCGTGGGCTTTAGCAAACTACTATTCAAAAACCTTAGTGAAGATAAAAATATGGCCTTGAGGAAAGCATATGTGTCCCATTACCATCTGGTGAAACATATAGATGTGAAAACAGAAAGCAGGTAGTAACAATATAATTTAATAGCAATTGGGAGGTGGGGCAGAGGATCATGAATTAAAGCCATCTGCTGTGTGTGTGTGTGTGTGTGTAGTGAGATTTTTGTCTCAAACAAGCAAACAAATAACCCTCCCCAAAAGACAACACAATAAAACAAAAACAACAAATATATCCCAGAAAATATGGTTTGCAAAGTCCAACAAAACAGTATGATTTAGTAGTAGTATATGAGATATGCTTTATGATTTAGTAGTAGTGTACAAGACCACATGCTCTATGAAGGTAAGGAAGGGAAAGTAGGAAGATGAGTTGTTTCAACAGGAAATAGTAATAAAACCCCTTATACACAGAAGAATATGGATAAATTATTGTTTTTCAAACATTTAATCTTAGAATTCTCTGATATTCATGAAACTATTGAAAACTCCAAACTTTTGTTTGGTGAAATCAGCATATGGAAAATTCAACTTAAACCTTTTAAATGTGTACTTACTTAAAATTAAATAATGTATCATTACATGTGGGTGTCCTCTTCCCTTGGATGCTGTGGGCCACCAGCCTATGAGGACAGAAGGAGCGGAAGGGGCATTGAAGGCCAGTAACACGATGGAATGACATCTGGGACCAGCTGCAGGGAGGTAGACCAACTTTACTCCGGGGTGAGGGAACATAAGGAAAAGGGAAGCAGCTAGGAGGGAGCCTGATAGGAACTCACAGAGTAGTCCATTTGTACTAAACAGCACTGTCCCATTGCCCATGAAGCGGCACACCACCTAATTATTGTATTAGGAGAGAACATTCTTTGAGAAATTGTCAAAGGCTGCTTCAAGGGCGAGCCAGGCATCTAGCTCAGGGACATTTTCCAAATAAGGACAGGTAGGAAGTAGGAAGCATCCTCCATTTTGTGCTGGGCTCAGAGAGTTATCCAGTCTTGGAGGTTGCACCTTCAGCAGCAGGGCCCTCGAACAATTACATACATAGCAATGTAAATATAATGCTTCTGTGAAAAGTAGCTATATTTTCTACCAAAAATTTAAGAGTAAACTATACTGTGCTGCATGCTAAGAAAAATCTTCATTTCTGGCTTAGTGGAACACCACTATGTCCTCATGCGTCTTCATTAATTTCTATCATTTGAAAAAAAAACAATAACAAAACAGGATGATGCAAACATGTTTAGACTCTTTTTTTATTAAATTCTTTATTACTTACACTTTATTCACCTTATATACCCCTGTAGTTCCCTCCCTCCTCCCGTCCCAACCCCTCCCCCCTCTGCACCCGTGTCCCTCCCCAAGTCCACCAATACGGCAGGTGCTCCTTTCCTTCCCTCTGATCCCAGTCCATCAGGTCTCATCAGGAGTGGCTGCATTGTCTTCCTTTGTGGCCCGGCAAGACTGCTCCCCCCTCAGGAGGAGGTGATCAAAAAGCAGGCCCATCAGTTCATGTCAGAGACAGTCCCTGTTCCTATTACTATGGAACCCACTTGGACACTGAACTGCCATGGGCTACATCTGTGCAGGGGTCCTAGGCTACCTCCATGCATGGCACCTGGTTGGACCATCAGTCTCAGGAAGGACCTCTGTGCTCAGACCACTTGGTTCTGTTGCTATCCTTGTGACATTCCTGTCCTCTCCAGGTACTACTATTTCCCACTCCACTCGTAAGATTCCCTGCACTCTGCCCAAGTGTTGGCCATAAGTCTCAGCATCTGCTCCTGGTGGTTCGAAGTCCTCTCCTCCCTGATCTTTCTTCCCAACAATCCTCCCAGCTGGATGTCCCACTTTACTCTCTCCATTGCTCAGCATTGTGGCTGGCTGTTTTATTGCCAATACAGAGAACAAATGGTGGCATGTTTACACAAACTTGAGACAGTTGGTGCTTAGAATAAACATGAAAATGAAATGTTCTGATTAAAACGGGATAGTGGGGTAGAGAAATCAGCATCTGAATGAACAAGGGTAAATTGTATACATTCCACAAGAACATTATAGCAACATATCTTAAAGGTTAATTGTAATGTGGAATCTGAAATGATACCAATGAACTTTATATGCTTTGTTACATTAAATTTAATTAGTCAGTCTGCAATTCAAATCTTTAATCTTGCCATGATCTTTGATGTTATGCATTGGTCATCTGCAAAGACCTGACTCATAGTTTTTATTTTAGAATGTCAGAGCATCCCATTTTGCTAACGTTCCTACTAATATCACTACGTATACTGGGTGGCTTTCATAGTGACAAGATGAGCTTTTCCCAACATGTTTTATTTTTAATTTTTAATTTATATATTTTTAGAAAACTCAAGTTTTATTATTAGCATCAAAATATATGGCTTATTTTCTTCACAAAAGTTGTTTTTCTCCATTTTAAAAAATGTGCGTTTCTGGCTTAAGTTTTATAGTTGCTTATTAAAGCAAAAGTAGTTTTTGTTTTTGTTTTTGTTTTTTAATATGGGTAGTTCAACTCATAAATGAAACAAATACTTGAGGTTTTTTTTTGGCTATTTTTTATATTAATCACAGGTTATGTACTTTGTATCCCAGCCATAGCCCCCTCCCTCATTCCCTTCCAATCTTCCCATCCCTCCCTCATCTCATCCCTGCCCCTTTCCAAGTCCACTGATAGGGGAGGACCTCCTCCCCTTCCATCTGACCCTAGCTTATCAGGCCTATTCAGTGCTAGCTGCAATGTCCTCTTCTGGGGTCTAGCAAGGCTGCTCCTCCCTCAGGGGAGGGGGCAGGGAGAGGGTCAAAGAGCCAGCCATTGAGTTCATGACAGAAATAGTCCCTGTTCCCCTTACTAGGGTACCCACTTGGATACTGAGTTACCATGGGCTACATCCAAGCAGGGGTTCTAGGGGCTCTAAGGACCTATACATGGTCCTTAGCTGGAGAAACAGTCTCATAAAAAACCCCTGTGCCCTGATCTATTTGGTCTTTGTGGAGCTCTTGTCCTCTCCAAGTCTTACTAACTCCCCTTCTTTCATATGATTCCCTGCACACTGCCAAAGGTTTGGTTGTGAGTCTGAAAATCTGCTTTGATACAATGCTAGGTAGAGTCTTTCAGAGGCCCTCTGTGGTTAATTTTTTTTTAAAGATAACTATGTTGGTTGTGATTGGAACCGATGTGCTGTATACATATTTTTATTTCAACATAAATTCTTAAAAATAGATGAATAAAAGCATTGGAATCTATCTTTATTTTCTGATCCATGAAAATATTATTTTTTAGTTTTGTTTGTTTGTTTTGTTTTTTGTTGTTGTTGTTGGAAGCTGGGGATATGGCTCAGTCAGTAAAATGCTTATCATGCAAGTATCTGAGTTCAAACCTCCTATATAGAAGTAAAATTGTAGTCATGATGGTATGTGCATGTGATCCCAGGGCTAGAGACAATGGAAGGGACAGAAATAAGTAGATCCCAAGAGCTCACTGTCTAGCCAGCCTAACAAAAATGAATTGGTAACTGTCAGGTTTAGTAAATGCTCCTCTGGCCTCCAAAATTACACACACACACACACACACACACATATATATATATATATATATATACACACACACACACATTAGCACACTGTATACAATATACAACCTTTAAAAAAGTTGAATGTATACTATTTGTATACAATTATGAGGTTCAGAATAACATTTCAACACATGTACACAATAAGGTTAATTTCTCAGTGATTGTTTTGTTTCCTTATATTTTCATGGCAGAAAAGAAAAGAGAATGTACACTTAAGATTAGCTGGACTGATTTAGATAACCCTAATTTTTTTAGCAACATCCAAAGCATCATAACTGGGAGCTCCAGTCTATGTCTTTGATCAGTTCACTGAGTGCCCACCTCCATTTCTGGGTACTCTTGTGAGGATATTTACACGGCCTCTAGAATCTGAGGATCCTGGGCCACAGGGACATGGGACACATGTGGATCTTTCTTTGAATGGCTGTGGACACCTTCTCAGTGCCTTCAGTTTGTGTTTGGTTGGGAGGGGTAGAAACTTCCCACTTTGTTTTCAGCGCCATCTTTGTTTAGAGGCTTTGAAAGTCTCTCCTGTAGAGTTATTAACAACATTTATTATACATTATTATAAACCATAGGCATTTTTAAAGAGAAATTGTCCTAGTTTCTTATTGCTGTGACTGACAACATGACCAAAAGCATCTCGGAGGGGAAAAGGTTAACTTGGCTTACATGTCCTGATCACTGTCCAGTCAGGGCAACAACTCCAGGTAGGAACTGAAGCAGAAGCCATGGAGGAATGCTGCTTATTGGCCTGGTCCACATGCGTTGCTCAGCTTGAGTTTTAATTTGTTTCAACATTTTAAATTTTAATAAACAAAGATTTAAAATATAATTACACCATTTTCTCACTTCCATTTTTTCCAACTTCTCCCACGTTTTCTTTCTTTCTTTGTTCTTTCTTTGTTTTCAGCTTTTAGGAACTTTATTTTCCTTCCATCATTTCTCTCTTTTGTTCAGGTTTCTG
>CM053745.1:45866044-45883460 GCA_028658305.1 Pachyuromys duprasi | reverse complement strand
TCACAGGGAAATTTCTCCAGGTAATAACTGGGTGTCCCTAGGGTTTTCCCACTTGATTTTCTCACCGTAGGAGTTCCGCTCACCTGGCACTCACAATGCTGGCGTTTTAGGTCCCAGAGTTCAGTCTCCTGGTCGCTGCGTTGTTTCTGCTCTCCTACTCCTCAGACACAGTGTTCTCTCGTGGCAGCCATCGTGGATCGCAAGAGCGAGTGCAGACATTTTAACTATTCAAAAATACTTTTATCCATAGCTACATAACTTAAAACTAATGGCTTCTTGGTCATTTGAACTGGCATGTATTTATGTTTTATGACATATCCTTTCCCATCAGCTCAAGGAGGCATTCTTATTAAATGGCCCCAGACAAATCATGAGTCCACAATATGTTTGGGAGATGATGGCCTAACCCCTAAAAGTAACTCATCAGTTCCTGGGTTGGTTGGGCATCCACTAGCCCACCAAGTACAAGGCCAGGAAGTCTATACCCAAGAATAAAAACACTGGTTTTGAAATCATCTCATGCCCAGTGGAATTTACCAGATCAGACTACTATAACAAGCCAGTGAAAGTCTACCTTTCTCCTCTGTTGAGTGAAGAGTCGATCGCTTGTTTGATCCATGCTGCTTTTCTTCTGTTCTTGAGATAAATCTCAGCCCAGAAGGGTTTTCTGGTTTGTTGGTAATCTATGGCTTTGTCTAATTTCTACTCTTATTTCCATGTCATAGGATTTTACCATCTGGTTTTAAATTGGTTAACAACTACACATACTTGGGGTGTGAAACATAAAAGAGTTATTGTCCTGAAAGCTCTCCTGACAGCTTGAGTTTACAGTACTGATTTTCTCAAGACTTCAGTGAAGGTTTTATGATTATCAAATCTTAAAAAAAAAAAAAAAAACAATATGATCTGCTTTCTCCAGTGAAGGGCAGGTTCCCAGGGTTTACATTCACTCTGTGAGAGGAATGGAAGTTTAAAACTGTGTACAACTTGGTGTCCTCTATTTGTATGCCCTGAGTACTAGAGTTCCCAGTGAGAACTATAATTCCATATTTTCCACTGTCCATGTTGTGGACATAAAAGACACATGGAAAATATTACTGAAAGCTTTGAATATAGCATATCTGAGAAGATCCAGGTACCAAATGTATCACAGGAATCAAATTCTTTGTTATCAGTTCTGATTCTGTTACTCATCAGCTTCGTGACCTTAAAAGAAATTCCTCTTTTGATTTTTGTGTCATTGTTCTGCTGCCTGTAAAAAAGTAGTAAATGTCATTGTCTACCCCATAAATCACGATAAACAGATGAGATAATAACTTTACAGTACAGCAGAGTTAATTTCCCAAAGGCATTTTATCTCTGCCAGATGATCAGCCACCCTAATCCGAGCAAGAATATCACCACTGATAATAGTCAATCATTTCTTTTCTTTTCTGTCAGAGGAATGTGTTGCAGAGTCAATGTGGATGAATAAGAAGATTTAAGTACAGATCCTGACCAAATGGCATAAAATATGTGTGCCTTTGGCTAGGTTGCTAATTTTTCATGTGTTTCTTATTGATGAAATGAGTAAAATAAAAGTATTGATCTCATATGCCAGGCATATAAAATATATCTGTAATGCTTTATGTTAAACCTGAGTTTAACTTATGTGTGGATATTAGTTGTGAAGTCAATGATAAACAAGTACAATCCATAGAACCACAGAGGGGAGGCATAGAGTAAAAAACTAGAAGGAATAGATATATCTCATTAGGAAAGGAAAATGGAAAAGATAGTTATGGATAGATGGGGGTTGGCTGGAATAGAAGTACAAAGTGGGAAAGGAAAAAGGATGAGGATTATGGGAGGAAATAAAGGAAGATACAGATAAAATTAAGGGGCCCTTGAGGGTGGTATGGAACCCTAATACAATAGAAACTTCCTAAAATATGTACATATATGATGATGATTTAAGTGAAATTGCCAAGTAATGGAGGAGAGTTCCAACTGGCTATCACCTGTCACCAAACTAAACTCCCAGTAATGGGATTAGGTTATATCTAATTGATTTCTGTGCCAAAAGGAATCCCACAGGAATCCTCAAACAGCCCAGGTCTTTGTCAAGACTATATGTTGCTCTCCACAAACTGACATCAAGGCCACATCGCTGACAATAACATCTACACCGTTATTCAAGATGGAGATGTTGAACTCATGCATACATAAGAGCCTTCACCTGTAGTATGTTCCAGCATCTTTGGTATATGAATATACTCTGCAGACCCTCAAAAGAGAAACAAAAACACCAAGATAGCCACAAACCCTTTATTTACAATGGTATACTACCTGCAAGATATACTAGGGCAATAAAGAGCCAAAGCTTGTTGAAGTAACCAACCAATATTTGAGTTGGTTTAAGGACTACTCCATCAGATGGAATCCATACTGACACTGCCTGGGTAAGCAAGAACCTGAGAATATATAACCCAGGGTTCTAAGGTTGATGCCAAATAATACTGGTCTAAAAAAGAAAAAAAATGTAGTGATAAAATGACTCCTAATGATATTCTGCTATACTCATAGATCAGTCATCATCAAAGAAGCTTCCTCCTGCAGCAGATGGGAACAAACGCAGGGACCCATATCAGGACATGATGTAGAGAATGAGGGAGATTGGAATTGTCAGCCCCAAATAGGATATCTCCATCAAATCCCTTCCCCGGGGATAAGGGAACCCTGTGGAAGAGAAGGCAGAGTCTAAGAGCCAGTGACAATGGAAGAAACATGTGCACACGTGCACACACACACACACACACACACACACACACCAAACAAAAACAAACAAATAAATAAAACCAAAACCAAAACCCTCTAAATCACTGTGGTTAATACACACAGGAGCTCACAGAGACCTTGGCAGCATGCACAGGGCCTGCAAGGGTCTGCACCAGCTCCTTTGCATTCCAGCGTAGTGTTTTTATGGGTTTCCTGAGTGTGAATGATCAGTGGGTCTCTGATTCTTGTGCCTTCTCTTGGGCTCTTTTCCTTCTGTTACTTTGTCTTGTCCAACTTTCATGTGATAGTCTTTGTTTTATATTATTATAGCTTATTTTGTTATATTTTTTGAATGAATGAATGAATGAAAACATAGCCACAATAGTCACTAGAATAAAGATTAACAACTAAACTGTCATGTATACCTGCTGGGAGAGAGAAAATATTTTTTATGTATTAGAGTGACACTGAGTATATCAATCAGTTCAGGACAGGCCTCAGGTTCAGTAATTGACCGACATAAAATGAATGTAAAAATGCCATAGGTTTATGTGTGTGTGTGTGCATTTGTGCATTCATGCATGTGTGTGTGTGTGTGTGAGCGCGCGCATGCATGTTTTTATTTGGTTATAGTTTGCTGGGGTTTTGCCTCTTTTTTTAGGAGGTGCTATTTTATTTTTTCTTGGTTTTGGGGGGTTGTTGCATTCATTTTTTGTTTGTTGAGAAACAGTAAACATGGGGGAATATGATAAAATTTAATCAAATATATTTAAATTAAAATTGTTTTATACAATAAAAAATATGATGAGAAAGAGGATTAGGAGGTATGGTTTTGTTAGAGTAAGTGTGGCTTTTTTAGAGGACATGTCACAGGCTTTGAGGTTTCAAAAGGCCACACCAGGCCCAGTGCCTCTGTATCTGCCTGCTGCCTGTGGGTCAGAATACAAAGTTCTCAACTACTCCTGCAGCCCTGTGCTGTCTGCCCCCCACCATGATGATAAAGGGCTAACCCTCTGAAACTGTGAGCAAGCTCCCAATTAAATGCTTTCTTTTACATTAAAAAAAAAAGCAGTAACTAATTCAAACACATACCCTTAAATATTCAGAATAGTAACGAAATTTGTAAATTAGCAGCGGCCAATGACAGGCAAATATGTTGGGGACACAAAGAGTTTTGCACCCACAGATTACCAAGGAAATCAGGAGTGTGAAACACACCTTGGTGTTTAACATTGGTGGAGGAAATAAAAATGCCTGCATTCTACCCAGAAAATTAGGAGTGGATATTGTTAATGACCTGTTGCTATCTGTAGAGGCAGACCTCACCCAAATCCCTCAGAATGTTTATTTCAGACTCTCCCTCCTTTATCTTTAGATCCCAGTTAATAGGAGCCATCCTTAGGGGAGATTATCTCAGTCACAGACCACACAAGACTATAATCTCTTAAGCTATAGAACATGTCTTCATGGTCACAGGCACTTTGTAAGGAAATTCCTATGTAGTCACTCCTTAAACTTTATTGTGCACCTAGAATTAGAGCGATTCCCTGAAATTCTTTTTCAAAATTCAATTAAGTGTATGCCCACAATAAACAGCCTGGCATCAGACTCCTCAAAATCTGATACAGGTTGACAAAGACAATCTGAACTGAGTTTTCATTCTTACCTTTCTCACAGTTGCTTCACTGCCGGCCTTGACATCTGTAAAAACCCCACCGAAATATAAGACAACTTTAGGAGCTAACTAAGCAATGGAGTTCAAAGTCTCTGACAGAAAGACCAGTGAGTGAAAGATGAAATTTGCTGTGTATAAACCAGATTCTCTTAATCAAGTAAGGCTCGAGTTCTTGTTTAAACATCTCACAAGTAAGTCTGGCCTTCCCAGATGAGCCAAGATAGTTTATCTTTCAATTAAATTGAAGCTTACAAATTAGGGACTTCAGGACAATATGGAAAATCTGATTTAAGTTTGAGTGATGACTGAATTTACATATGCACACACACACACACACACATACACACGCATGTACATGAACACTTTTGTAACGTCATACCTTACGCTTATTGTGCACCTAGAATCAGAATGATTGTTGCCTGGTAACCTTTTTCCAAATTCAATTATAATTAAATATGCCTACAACAAACAGCCTGGCACCAGACTCCTCATAATTTGATACAGGTTGACAAAGTCAATCTGTGCCACATTTGTTTTCTGGGTCTGGAATACCTGACTCAGAATGTTTTCTTTTCTTTTCTTTTTAAAATAATTTATTTAATTTTATGTGCATTGGTGTGAGGGACCAATTGGAACCAGAGTCACAGAAAGTTGTAGGCTGCCTTGTGGGTGCTGGGAATTGAACCAGGGTCCTTTGGAAGAGCAGACAGTACTCTTAACCACTCAGTCATCTCTCCAGCCCCTCAGGATGTTTTCTGTTTGTTTGTTTGTTATATATAGTTCCACCCATTTATCTGAAAATTTCCTGATGGTATTTTTTTAATGGCTAAGTAATACTATACTGTATAAATGTACCACACTTAATCAATTTTTCTGTTGAGGGACATCTAAGTTTTTTTTTTTCTTCCAATTTCTGGCTATCAAGGAACATGACTGAGCAAGTATTTCTGTGGCAAGATGAAGCATCCTTTGGGTATATGCCCAAAAGAGGTCACCACTAATTTTTTTCTTTTTAATCATTAATGGCCTTTGAAGCTGGAGGGAGAACTCAGTGAGTAAAGGTACTAACCACAAATCTGAGAGCCTGAATTCAATCCCTAGGATCCATGTGGTGAAAAGAGTGAACTAATTCTGGCTAGCTGCCTTCTGATACATACGGTGGTGATGTATGTATCACCACCAACAACAAATGAATGTATTTGAAAAGGAAAAGATTGGAAAGGAAAAGATATTTGCTTACCAACTTGCTAGATTCAGTCTTGTGTTAGCTCAGTGGATCAAATCTGATGAAAGGTGGAATTGGTGGGGTTGGAGAGAAGACTGAGTGACTAGATTAATAGGGTTTACTGTTCTTCTGGACGATCTCAGCTTAGTTTCTAGCACCAGCATGAGGTGGCTCACAACTGCCTCTAACTCCAGCTCCAGGGAGTCCAGCATCTCTCTAACCTCTAAGCACCTGCACTCACTCACATGTGCACCCCCTCCTATACACATTAGTAAAACTAAATCCTTTCTAAAAAATGGGATACACGAGCTCCTGAAAACTGAGAAACATGAACAAGTCTAAGGAACACAGGCAAAGGAAAACATTGTTTTCAAAACTACATCTGTTTTATAATGTGAGACAAAGGGAAGCCAGCCTGTACGCCACTCACCTTTGTAACTGAGCGAGCCAAGGATGCATGCAGTTCCTTCAAAAGCAGTGATTACCTAGCAGGTGTTTTGTGCTGAGTACAGAGCAAAGCTGTGGAGACAAGAAGATTGAGAAAAATAGCTACTACTTCTTTTGCAGAATTATAGTCTTATAGAATGAGAAATCCCGCATGGGCAAACACACAACTATGAATTAGGTGGGTGTTACAAAGAACGCCTGAAGTTTGCAGCTGAGGACTGGGCAACCTGATCAGGATTGCTAGCTCCCAAAGGCTGTCCAGAATTTAACAGCAAAAGAAACCCTTTGGTCCTGGACGAGAGAGAGAGAGAGAGAGAGAGAGAGAGAGAGAGAGAGAGAGAGAGAGAGAGAGAGAGAGAGAGAGAGAGAGAGAGAGAGAGAGAGAGAGAGAGAGAGAGAGAGAGAGAGAGAGAGAGAGAGAGAGAAGAGAATTTTGGAATCTCCACTAAAGGCCTGGAAGTAGCGGCTGAGCAGTTTCAGACTAAGACTTTTCCTGAGGAATGAGAAGCAATGTAAACCCAAGATAGGGAAAGACTCAGAGAAAAAGGGCTGAAGATGAGAGGACTTGAAGAGAAGTTGGTAAAGCAAGCAGATTCTGCTGAGCTTTATGATGCGGGTTGGTAGCCTTAGCTATCAAGCAAAGCCAGAACCCAGGGAAAAGGTTGAAACTCTTATGGGTGAGAAAACTGTTGTCTTTTTTAGTAGACAACTCTTCTCTTCAAGCTGGTTAGAGCTTTGTTTCGGATAAAATTCTATAGAGAAAATAGTATTTTTAGAGTCGCGAAGGTGAAATTGAGCATGCGCAGAGATGTACCTCTTAAACCAAGCTTGCTTTAAAGTGTACCTTTTCCTTTGCGTGGTCCCCTTAGGACTGTGCATTAATTTTCTTCCTCTGTGCGCATTGTTTCTTCTCTATGCTCAGGAAAAGCATTGCTTATGAAATAGAGTCAAAGATTGGGTGACTTGCTACAGATAACAAATCGTTTCCCATTCTTTCATCTCCTGATTGTGTGTGGGAGGTTTATACTCACCAAGATGTGAAGCCATTGTTTTTTGAGAACAAGCACAAGGTAGAGGGATGTAGAAGGGTAGATTTTCACCTGCAACATAAAGGTTCTGAGGAGTTTCAAGCAAAGGACAACCAAGCTCAGTGATCATACAGGATTCATAACTGACAAGTTGCTACTTTGGGAGAGAATTGAGAATAGGTAGAAAATTTATATGACAACAAATGATAGGTGGATTTGGGTGTGATTTTGACATTCTAAGGGCATTTGTTTCTTATCTCATTCAGGTAGCAGATCTAGACAGTGGTAGTCAAAATAGGTTTACAGCACCTGTGTGTAATCTGGGAATTAGAATTACAATTCCATGAGCCCTTATGCAGGCCTATGGTGTCAGAATGTCAGGCCCCCCTTTAGGTGACTACAAAATAAAACTGTAGAGTCATTCTCAAGAGAACAAAGTTGACTCCAAAATCATGAACCAGTATTTCATTTTCTTTCTTCCTTCCTTCCTTCCTTCTTTCTTTCTTTCCTTCCTTTCTTTCTTTCTCTTTTTCTTCTTTTTGGTTTTACAAGACAAGGCTTCTCTGTGTAACCTTGGCTGTTCTCAAACTCACTGCATAGACCAGGATGTACTTGAACTTACAAAGATCCACCTGCCTCTGCTGGGATTAAAAGCATATACCACCACCACCTGGCAAAAGAGTATTTTCTTGGTCACTGTTCTACTGCTATAAGAGATACCATGGCTATGGCAACCCTTATACAAGAGAGCATTCAATTGGAGTTTCCTTGAAGTTTCAGAGGTTTAGTTCATTGTTATCATGGCAGGGAACATGGCAGCATGCAGGCAGACAGGATATTAGAGAAGTAGCTGCGAGTTCTACCTCTGGATCTGTAGACAGAAGGAAGAGAGCAAGACACTGGGTCTACTTATGCTTTTGAAACCTCAAAGCCCACTGACACTGATATACTTCCTTCAGAAAGACTACACCTACTCCAGTAGGGCCACACATCCTAATCCTTCTCAAGTAGTCACAATCCCTGCTGACTAAGCATTCAAGTATGTAAGCCTATGGAGTTCATTCTTATTCAAACAAGACACGTAGAGAGAGGCATATGGTTCTGATGTTACTATACTTGGAGACTAAGGATTTGAAAACCCCTATACTTAGAAAGAGAGCACAAGCCTGCTTTGTTTGTACCACAAACATAATTCACACTTTTCACATTCTGGTTTACACTATCAACAATGTGCTCCTGGTGGGATAATTAGCAGCTTGAAAGAAAGGTATTTAAATTGTAGCTTGAGGGACAAAAATAGCTAGTTTAGAATTTGTTGGTAATTAGTAGGTAAAAAAATGACTTTCACAGAAAAGAAAAGCTATAAAACACATTTTTCTAGCAGCCTTCCAGTCCCTTACTCTTTTAATCCTGTGGCTAGGAAACTACTTAACTGTTTGATAGTCAACTCCTCAGCATTCAGATTCAGGTAACTGTTGGGTCAGGTGGAGAGTTAAGGATTAGGGCGTGGAGGAGGCACCCTCAAGGTCTTTCAAGTGGCTGCTACAGTTAAAGAGAAACTATAGACAACAATATGTGGGTGGTGATTTCTCTCCTAAAACACACATCCCCAAATAAGCAGCTAGCCCAGAAAACAAAAATATATGTTATGCTCAGGGGGCTAAGTCACTCTGGTCAGAGCTTTTGTGGCTGAAAGCTCATGCCACTCTGGGCACAACACAATTTTCACACTGCTAGGCTTGTGTCACCTTAGTCTTCAATAACAGCTACTCAAAGCTCAACGTTTGCTCAAAGCAACCAGCTCTCTTCTTTCCAAGTTTGCCCTCTTTGACCTGCAAAGTGAGCCTTCCATTTCCACTTCTACTTCACTGAAATTGTCCCTCATTTTTCCTGGTTCCTGTTTGTCTTCATCATGGGAAGTACCCCAGCCTTAGCTGCCTTATCCAGGAACTGGAGTGTTCTGCCGCTTTGCTAGTAACATAACTATGTCAAACATTCAGAATCAATGTTTAAGATTTTTGTCTCAACTTTAATCCAAGGAGGTACCAGGAACACAGAGAGAGGACATGGAAACCCAGCAGAATAGGACAGATCCTATGTGCTATGACTGAGGACTCAGATTATCTGAACACCAAAAGGAAGAGTTTCATGATGTGTGGGAATCCGGAGAGATGAAAGAAGAAATGTGATGGAGAAAAATTGCACATCCAAAAGAGAAAACCAAATGCAATGCAAGAATAAGAAGGAAAGAACACTACCAGCTTCCAGGCTAAAGAACCAGCCAAT
The DNA here is from genome assembly GCA_028658305.1 of Pachyuromys duprasi. Lineage (NCBI taxonomy): Eukaryota > Metazoa > Chordata > Mammalia > Rodentia > Muridae > Pachyuromys > Pachyuromys duprasi. The sequence continues at coordinate 45,874,042 of CM053745.1, read as the reverse complement.
GATCCCAGTGCACAGATCAAGTGCAGGCAGAGTCTGGATGTAGGAAACATCTTGAGACTAACCAGCCACACAATGTATAAGATCTCAGGCCACATGATAGCTGTAGATGAAGTGTTTGTTTTCTTGTCTAAAGAGCAATTTTATACTCCAGTTAGAAAAGGAAACAACTAGTGAATCTTTTACTCTGGATTTAATTTTGACCACCAGAAGCAAGATTATTATGTAAATCTACACAAGTCGTTTGTTTTAGGAATGAAAATAACAACAAAATAGTCATGTTTATAAAGCATTACTGGGAAGACCATTTACATTGGGTGTGGGTATTTATTGAATGCCATTGACTGACTCTTGAAAGCATTAAAAATAGCAAATTTTCGTTGTTAATATTTTATTTTTCAGAGGAAGTAACAGAAGCTCACAGAACACATAAATCTTATTACTTGATCAGGAACTCTTTTTTCTATTCACTAACTCAAAATAGGCAGTGACTGACACTGCTATTAGATCAGAAATATTTATAGTAGCCAACACTTACTGAAAATGGTGTTTTTACAACATTATCCTACAAAGGATTTTCTGGGAGGCTTTTGAAACTTGGCCCAGCCCCTCTTACTGGCTACAGCACTTATGAGAGAGCTGGCCCCACCCTTCAAGGGCTGCAGCATTTTGGACAGCAGTGCCTCACTTTTGGAGATCAGCACAGTAGAGCTTGCCCTTGGGCCAGGGGCACAGGTAAGCTGCCACAGGGTATGAGGGCAGGAGAGATGGTCCCACCCCTTGCTGGCTGTGGCACTGGGTGAGCTAGCCAGGGCAGTGCTGAGGAGCTCACCATGGTGGTGAGGGTTTGGAGGGTGAGTGAGCTGACCAACTCAGCTACTACACATGCCTAGATCCAGGGCTGCTACAAATTGCTCCACTTCGACATCTACCCATCTATGGTCTGCTGGAGTAGGAAAGGAGCCAGTCCTGCAGATCCAAAGCTGCAGGATCCCAATGACACAGGGCAGCAACAGTATATCTGAGAGGAGTCCTAGTGAGAATCCAATATTGATAGTATACCAGAAGCCAGAAGCCTTGAACCAGACAAATGATTCATGGCAATGAACATTTGCAAGTAAAGATGTGTGAAAAAGGGTATACTGTATGACACACTGTGACACGCTGCAGCTTCCATGATGAGATGTTATTTTTGTTGTTTTGGGGGGTTTGTTTTGTTTTCTTTTGTGGGAGAGGTTGTAAAGGCAGAGGGCAGATGCAAAGGGATGAGGAGAGGAGTGTGAAGAAATTCATAGAGTCAATAATAATCTAAAGAAGAAAATACTAAACTTTAAAGGTAAAAAATAAAGAAACAAACAAAAACAATATGGTTATATCATTCCTCCCTTCCCTTTCCTTCCTTCAAGCATTTCTATATATCCCTCCTAGCTGTCAAGTTCATATCCTAGCTTTTTCTTTCATTGTTTTTACCTGTGTATATATACATGATATATATATATATATATGTTATGTATACAAAACAACCAATTTATTGTTAATATCAAATAGTCAGCCCTGAAAACATGCATATAAGTAGCATTTACATACTGAGCAGGTTATATTAGGAAATATATATATTTAAATGTATATATGAATATATTCTATATCAATATAATATATTTAAATTTATACATAAGTGCATGTGTTTGCTAATATAACCTGCTCAGTATGTATAATGTTAAATGTATAATTAAATATATATAATATATTTACATTTTATATATATTTAGCTGGACACCTGTAATCACAGCACTCAGGGAGACAGAGGCAGGCAGATCTGTGTGAGTTCGAGGCCAGCTTGGTCAACAAAGTGAGTCCAGGACAGCCAAGACTACACAGAGAAACCCTGTCTTGAAAAACAAAGCAAAACAAATAGATATTTGTATTTAATATAAAATTTTAATATAAATATATAATATAATATAAATATACATGTTTATATTTCCTAATATAGCTTACTCAGTATGCATAATGTTACTCATATGAATGTTTTCAGGGCTGACTATTTGATATTTAACAGCCAGTTGGTGGGCTTGACCCTAGAGACTATTTCTCTCATTCTCGCATTTCTAAGTTGCCTGTACTTCTCTGTGTAGGGTTAAGGCCTGCTCTCACATCCACTTTGACACATCTATTGGAGTTGTCCTTCCTCAGCTCATGTTTGGGCAGTCATGTTAGTGAGACGTCATGAGTACAGTCTCTTTCCTGCCTAGGAGACAATGTCATAGGAAAGTCCCGCATGCTCTGGTTCTCAGACTCTTTCTGCACACTTCTCCCCACCTTGCACAATGTTCCCTGAGCCTTAGGGGCTGGAGTGCTTTGTAGGTGTGTCACATTTTGTTTTATTGTGAGAAGAACGCTTAGCACATTTCCCCCCTAAGAACATTTCAGTTCATAAAACTTCCAAGTATATATGCAAATACAGCATGGCTACTGATCAACAGTAATCCCCAATTTCCCTCTTCCCCCGGCCCCTGGACTCCACCATGCTAGTGTGTCTTAATGAATCTGTTCTGGGTTTGCGTAAGCGAAGCCAGGCACTCTCTAGCTCTCTGTGACTGGCTTACTGTGCTTAATAAAATGTCCTCCATCACTTTGCTTAGTTGACTTCCTTTATATGACAGCCTGGGTTTCATTGTCCATGCACATCTTCAGCTTCCTATCCCTTTGCCTGTTGTGGAAATTGAGGTTACCTCTGCTTCTTGGTTTTGTGAGCAATGCCACAAGGAGCATGATAGTGTAAAGGTCTACTTGAGATCATGCTTTCATTCCTTTTAGATTTACATCCAGAAATAAGGTGTGAAGTCATATCTTTAAAATTTTTAACAACTTTGAACAGTATTTTTCATAAGTTGCACCATTTTATATCCCCAGCAAGTGTGTAAGGATTCAATTATATAATTTTGAAATTTTCATTAAAAATCCCTAGAAATATTCAATGAAGTCTTGGGCCAAATCAAAACCAGACTCTTCATAATTTAAAAACATTGATGCTGGAAACAAATAGCATCTCTCTTTCAGCCTCTTGCTCAAAGGCAGCATATACAAAGATAGAGGGATGACTGTAGCAGACATTTTTCAAAAGCCCAGCGTCACATGAGGTAAGAACCCCAGTTCCAAACATAGCTCAAACATGGTGACAGTTTTCACTTCAAATTTGTAATACCAAAGTAAAAAATGTCATGCCAGATTTTCTTTGGATTTACAAGGACTGCCATTTAAGGGGAAAAAGAAAGTAGTGATTAAAAGCTGTTTAACAAATACGAGCAAATGGAAGTACATAATGTTAATCACGGGGGGGGGGGTGAACCATGTGGATATGGGCTCTCCACACGATATTTGAATGATTGGGAAACACAAGTGCTCTTGTCTGCTCTTCTGAAGTGTGTAAAGCAGAACTTGCAACAAGATAATTGCTCTGGCTTCCTAAATGCTTCCTGTGAACTTTGAGAGTTCAATCTGTTTCTTTGTGTACACAATTGCTAAAAGGGTAATAACCTCAAAGATGATATATGTACTCTAAAAGGCTAATCTCATGTGATTTTTGCATTCCTAATGATTTCAGTCAATATGCTCTCCAAAGAGTTTCCATTTATAGATATCTTGATAAGAAAAAATTCTAGGTATTTTTAACTGTAATAGTTATTCTTGTTGACTTATCTCAGAGAATGGTAGTAATCAATGCAGATCCCTACATTCTTATTTTAGTGGCTGATTAAGAGAACAAATAAATGGATGAGATTATTCTTCTGAAAGTCTCTCTCTCTTTCTCTGTCTCTCTTTCTCTCTCTTGCAAATGGAAGTGTTACAAACCTCACAGTTGGCTGTAGTTATATAGCTGTACATTGAATAGTTACATTTTAGGTAATGGTATATTTCATGTATGATGTTGTTTCCTAAATATATTACTTAGTGATGGTGTAACTATCTTAATTTTTGTAAGTACATTCCCACCATTACAAAATTATGTTGCTCTATACATGTGTAGTGTATGCTTCTATGTGATGCATGCATGTATATGATGCACATGAGTTGCACACATGTGTGAGTCTCTCACTCAGAGTAGAGCTCCCTTTTCAGCAAGGCTGATTGGTCTGAAAGTCCCCAGGATCTGCCTGTCACTTCTCTGAAGTGCTGGGATTACAGTTGCCTGCCACCACGCCCAGCTTTATGTTGGTGTTAGGAATCTGAACTAAGGCCCTATGCTTGCACAGCAAGAACTATATGCACTGAGCTCTCACCCAAGCTCTGCCACTCTGAGTTACATCTTTCCGAAGCCTTACAAATGTAAACTCTTGTGTTCCTATCATTAAATACATTTGTTACCTTCTCATCAGAATGCAATCTGATCTTTAAATACACTTCATATTATGTGATTTAATATTTAAGTAAAGTATGACACCAATGAACATGCCAAAGTAGATGGGGGAAAGACTATGATGCTTCAACTACACTCAAAGAACTTTAGGCCACTGAGGAAAGGTGGGAGAAGAGAGGTGGTCTTCTCCTGGGAAGATCACACCAACTGGTTGTCTAGTGCCCAATAGTGAGCTCTGAAAACATGTATACAAGAAACATTATATAGACTAAACAAGTGGCATTAGGCATATATGTGTGTGTGTGTGTGTGTGTGTGTGTGCATGCATATATATGTGTGTATGCAATAACAAGGAAAAAGGAGTTATAGGGGAAAGTTTGAAGGGGAAAGGGAAAAGAAAGTAAAGGTCAGATATTATCTGTACCAACTTACCTGTTGCAATTCCATGACAGTGTAGAAGGATTGCTCATTTAAGGCAGAAAGGATTTTGAGCTGTCGCTCATCCACTGCTAGGTTAAATTCAGTAAGTGTTGTTTTTCTTCAACCCACTTCCTTTGCATATGGAAAATGATGCTTTGTGCCATCAACTTCAGTCCTTGCCCCAGACTCCCCTACTTCACTAGAGACCCAAACCAGCTGGGGAAGAGGTTGAAAGGGAAGGCAGTTGTAGCAGATGGAATCAGTCAAATGCCAAGACTCAAGAGCTATGGAGCCTGCATAAGAGACCAAGAATTCAGGCTCCATTTGACAAACTCAACTGAGACTGTGAGGATGAAAATTTTAATTATTTGAAGATGATTTTTAATTATTCCTGCCTGTTTATGCTTGTTAGATGAGCAGAAGATACCTGTAGTGATATGACATAATAGCTCAACTTTTTTGTTTGTTTTACTTTGTTTTGTTTTTTTGAGACAATATTTGTAACCTTGGCTGCCCTGGATTCTCTTTGTAGACCAGGCTGGCCTCGAACTCACAGAAATCTGCCCAACTCTGCCTCACCAAGTGCAGTGATTATAGGGGTGTGCCACCATGCCTGGCTAATAGCCCTACTTTTAGTAGTTGAAGAAACATAAGTAAAAGTTATATATATATTATATATATAATATATATAATATTACACAAACAATATTTTAATAAAAATTAAAACTCTGTACATTCTTTATCTCATACCCCAGCTCCTAAAATTTGATTTGTCTTTTTCAATTAACCTACTGAGCTTTTCAAGCCTTATTCCAACACAATCTACTCCACAAATTTTCTCAAGAGGAAGTGATCTCTTCTTTTGTCAAATGGTCAAGATTCTTTGGCGTCTCTTTTTTGTATTTACCACATAGATTCTTTTTTAAAAGTTTATTTATTTATTCACTTTACATCCTGATCATAGCCCCTTTCCTCCTCTCCTCCCTGTCTCACCCTCCCTTCCTTTCCCCTCTATTTCCCCTTCTCTACTCCTCAGAAAGGGGAGATGCCCCACCCTCTCCACCATTAATCCACCCTAGCAAGTCAAATTGCATCAGGACTGAGCAAATCCGCTTCTCCTGAGGCCTGTCCAGGAAGCCTTGCCAGGGTAAGTGATCAAAAAAGCTGGCAACAAAGTATAAGTTAGAGACAGCCCCCTATCCCCGCTCCCTTTAGTAGGGCGCCCACATGAAGGCCAAGTTGCCAATAGGCTATATCTGTGTAGGGGGCGTAGGTCCAGTCCATGCATGGTCCTTGATTGGTGCTTTAGTCTCTGCAAACTTGTCTGGGCCCTGGTTGGTTGGCTCTGTTGGTCTTCTTGTGGAGCTCTTGTCCACTCCAGGTCCTCTATCACTTTTCCACAAGACTCTCTACACTTTGCCCAATGTTTGGCTGTCTGTCTTAACATCTGTTTTGATCCTGTGCTGGGTGGAGCCTCTCAGAGGACAGCTATGCTAGGCTTCCATCTGCAAGCAGAATATCATTAATAGTGTCAGGGGTTGGCTCTCTCCCATGGGTTGGTCTCAGGTTGGGCCAGGCATGGGTTGGACATTCCCTCAATCTCTATTCTATCTTTATCCTTGCATGTGTTGACCTGGGGAGAGCAGGGGCAGGAGAGAGGGCCTACCAGGTGAAGAGAAACCCTGGGAGGGGACAGCTCTATGACAAACTGGAGACCTATGGCAGGGTAGGCCTCTGCAAGAATAAGGGGATGACTTTTAGTAGCAGGGGTCATGGAGACTGAAGAGAACACCTGCTAACCAGACAAGACTCCTAGTAGAGGGAGAGGAACACCGACCTACTCACAAAAACTTCAATCCAAAATTTACACTGCCTCCCATATAGATTCCAAAGTCATTTTCCTTACTGTTGCCAAACTGGAATATCCAAGACACATTAGAATCTCTTTGCATTTCCCAAGGCACACTGCTTTAGATGTTCTCATTTAAAAAACAAACAAACAAGCAAACAAAACAACAGTTGTTTAGTTAACACAGAGGAATTGCTTAAATGCATGAATGAAACTTTGATACAAACCCTTCAGATTTTCAGTGTGATTTTTGCTCCTAGTCCTCATTTGACAAGGACTTTTAAAAAGGCAAAACTAGCAAGATGGCTCTGCAATTAAGAGAACTTGTTGCTCTTGCAGGGGTCTTGGGCTAGGTTCTAAGAACCTACACGAAGGCACACAACTGCCTGTAACTCCAATTCCAGAGGATCTGATGCCCTATTCTGGCTTCCATGGATAGTAGGCATTTACATGGTGTATGTACATACATGCAGACAAAATTTCTCACAGGTAATATAAAAATCTTTAAAAATGAAGCATGCCAAAGCAGAAGGAGTCATTGTTAAGGTAATAACCATAACAACTGATTTTTGTCTTTAAAAAATGTAAAAATGAAGCTAAAATTATTAATAGTAAATGAAAATAAAAATAACATTGGAAAAATGATTTTACTTAATAAAAGTCGTGAAACTCTAGCTTATCTAATTCAGGAATGTTATCATTCTTTTTTTTGTAGAAATACATTTTTATTGGTGGCGGCTTTTTTGTTTTGTTTTGTTTTTAATTTTTACTAATTACACTTTATTCTCTTTGTAGCCCCCCCATAAACCCCTCCCTCCTCTCCTCCCAATCCCACCTTCCCTCCCCCTTCTCCACACATGCCCCTCCCCAAGTCCACTGATAGGGGAGGTCTTCCTTTCTTTCCTTTTGATCCTAGTCTATCAGCTCTCATCAGGAATGGTTGCATTGTCTTCCTCTGTGGCCTGGTAAGGCTGCTCCCCCATCAGGGTGAGGTGATCAAAGAGCAGGCCAATCAGTTCATGTCAGAGGCAGTCCCTGTTTCCATTATTATGGAACCAACTTGGATACTGAACTGCCATGGGCTACATCTGTGTAGGGGTTCTAGGTTTTCTCCATGCATGGTACTTGGTTGGAGTATCAGTCTCAGGAAAGACCCCTGTGCTCAGATTTTTTGGTTCTGTTGCTCTCCTTGTGGAGCTCCTGTCCTCTCCCTATCTTACTATTTCCCACATCTTTCGTAAGATTCCACGCCCTCTGTCCAACAGTTAGCCATAAGTCTGCTTTGATATTCTGCAGGGCAGAGCCTTTCAGGGGCTCTCTGTGACAGGCTCCTATCTTGTTTCCTGTTTTCTTCTTCTGATGTCAATCTGCTTTG